>LR738543.1:27512500-28182500 GCA_902685375.1 Neostethus bicornis
GTAAACAAGTAACATTTGGTTGCAACGCACAGATAGGGATGGTATCAATAAGGATTTATCGATACTAGTCCTCTTATCAATACCGCTTAACGAACCGAATTTCTTATCAATACTTTTTGAAACAAACAAGTATTATGAACATAAAAACTTTAATTAGATGATGGTTGAACTAAAAAAACAGAATAATATTTAAATAAAATATACCATACTTAAATAAAATAGAATACTTCAAAATAAATCTGAACTGGACTATAAAAAAAAAAAGTCAAAGTTAGAAAAATAATTAAATATTACTGGTTGTTAAGTTTAACAGCAGCATTTTTTTTTTTTGCCAACAATAAAAAATGTTAACATCTTTTTTTTTACTAACTAATAAGTTAAAATATTAATTAGAGCAGCACTTTCATTTTACTTTTATTGTTTCTTTATGATAAAACATGGAGCCTGTGCACTTTAAACAACGTTTATTGTCGGCATCAATTTAGGTCAAATAAAGACAAACTCGAAATGCACGTTCTGCCATTACACCTTGCTCGGCTTGAAAATTTGCGTGTGTAGCAGCAGCGCACGTGCGCATCGCCCCTTAGCGAGTGAGGGGGCGAAACTGGAACCGATAGCGGCTCCGTTAGGACTAGCGCTTATCGATCCGGGTAAAATGACTGCCGCGGCACCGGTCCCGAAAAAAGATGGTTCTCGGAACCCATCCCTACGCACAGATGTGTTAGGTCGGAGGAACTACTCACGACCGATATTAGTTTTAATACAGGATGGAAATATCTGTGGCAGTTTGCAACTGTTAGACCTCAAGTCTAACACTGCATGGGATAGTTCTCACATTGTTATGCAGTTGAATTTGTTTTTACTTGTCGATTGGAATGTTTTGGACTGTTAGACCTCAAGAGGTTTTCTACTTGAAAAGTAGTTCTTGGGACAAAAAAGGTTGGGCACCCCTGTGGTGGTAGGCAGTGATTGGTAAAAATTGGCAAAAATTTTCTAACAATAGAACAGATCATGAAGAAACTATCGCAAAGTTTTTCACACCTAAGAGCCATTTCTATATTTTGGTCTGAAAGTTAGTCATTCTTTTATGACATGCTTACTGGGATTTACATATCTAGATGCAATATTTAAAAATAAATTCTAGTGCAGAAACCTTCTTAGCCTGAAGTGTGTTAATGTCTCTGATGCAACTGAACATTTTGTCACTTCTTAATCCTTTGATGGGCAAAAAAAAAAAAAAAATCACCTTTCTTACTTTGAACTGGCGCACATGCTTTCAAACTAACAGGAAACTGTTACCTAAATAATCTTATATTCCAACGTTTGTTGGCACGGACGCTTTCGGTTCTTTTGCCCGATAAACACTGTAGCCACTTTCGGCCACTATGCCCTGTTAACGGTTAAAGCTTGTGATATGTATGTATTGTTCGTCTGGTCAGGCTATTGAATGTTTCTCTTTCAGTCTTTAACTCCAACATACAAACACACTCTTTCTTTTAGAGTACTTGTACAGGTTTGTAGCGTTGGCTCCAGGAGGTTGGGCGGCAGGACCGTGGGAGAGAGGGCGCAGCCGGACTAAAGGTAGAGAAATGTTTCTCATTTTTGTAACAATAGTTGTGACCTGTGATTGTGTGTTATCACATAAATCGGTTTGTTTAGGGCAAAATTAGCAAAAAATGCAATTTCACATGCACAAACGCAACCAGCATTTACATAATCTGCCACAAGTGTGCCTTATTTCTTGCACAGGCTTTTGTCTTTCATAGTTTGATCTCACAATATTTTTATACTTAATAAGGTTATCTTGTACAGTATGTTAGATGTATTCAAAATCATTGATATTACTTGTGCCTGATGCTACGAGAGATTGATAAGGCCTCTTTAAAGGGCACTACAGTAAAAAGCTGTTAACCCAGAATGGCCTGTGTGGTCCCTTGTGTAATATAAAGCAGCTCGTTAGTAGTGAACGATAGACTGGTAGGTCTCAGTACACCGTGCTATGACCAGGCAGAGAAGATGAAAGAATGGGATGAGGTGCTAAAACCATAGGGGGACCATAGGAAGGAGAGCGAGGGTAGTAAAGACTCAGAGGAAACATTGGCAGGACACCCAAGAAATGTACAATATTAAATGAATAAAAATGATGGAGAGCAGAGAGAAGTGGCAGACAAAAAAAATTTGGTAAGTAAGGAAGTGAGAAAAATGAAAGCTAAAAAATTATGTTAGAAAATAGAATAGTCTGTACGAGTAAAATTATCAGTGAAAAACATAAAAAGTCATAAATGGGAGTAAAAAATGTTATAGGAAGAGAGTCATAAACTCTGACCAGCTTTGAATTTTAGCAACCTCCAGAGTAGGCTTGACACTATGGTGTGAACCTGGAGCATACACATAGAAAGCTGGCAATCAGCTTTTTTTCATAAGCGTTTGTTTGGACTTTGTCTTCCATACCCATAATTAACTTGTTTTATCAAGAGTTTTAATGGACTGTGCTAGTCTTCAAGTGAGTGAAAGTAAAAACAGGTGTGAGAAAAGCTAAACAAATGACAAAAAGTCTAAACTATGGTTGTTCTGAATGGCTTTGATGAATAGATGGATGAGGAGGAAAGCGCAACGCAGATGAACCATCCTGAGTGGTTGACAGCATTAGCTGGAGAAATAAGGTTAGGCAGGAGACTGATTGGAGTGAAATATAGCCTGGAATGAATGGCTGCCCATTTTAAATCAGTGATGAAAAAGTTACTACTCTCATAAATACTATTTATGCTAATGGTGAGGTATGATTTACTGGACCTATTAAAATGCAGAAGAATGATGAATGCTTTTTTCTTCCACATGTGCCTCTGACCTGTTTAGATTTTTCTTTTATGTATACTCTCCTTACATACATTGTATCTTTGTTGGTATTTACTTATTCTTTAAAATACTTATCTTGTTATTTTGCTTTTGTCCCTTTTATTTTCATTTGGAAGTGATGAACTGTATTTTTGACATACTTCAGTCAATTAGAGTAGTTTTTTGGTTTCATATTGACATATAATCATTTTGTGTTTTTATTCATTTTTAGCACCTTCATTTGTACCACCTCCGACAAGTATTCGACCCATCAGCGGCTTTTTAGCTACAGTGACCTGGGTACCACCTACTGAAGACATCAGAGGGCTAATTGATAGATATGAGCTAAAGGCCTACAACGTGGACCATCCAGACGTAGCACCAATTAAAGTTACGTACTTGGCTAATGGAAACTTCACAGGTAGTTTAACCCACGTTGGATTAACATTTTGAACGCTAAACAAAAACACTTGTGCATCTCATCTTTAAGAAAGATTACAAGGAAAACAAATAAAAACAAAATCTATTGCTTTTACACTTATGGGAATGTCTTACCCTTAAAAAAATTCTGGTATGAAAAACATATGCAATATCTTTTTGTTTACTTATAGCAGTCTTTCAGACAAACACACAACTGTACACTGTATCTCAAGCCAGCCTGCTAATATCCCCTTGGCAAGTCCCCAGCTTTAGAAGACTGTTTCCATTTGGACGTTCAGGACTACCCCAATGATGTCATACCCTGGCATTAGTTCTTTTTCGTCCTCTTACTGTTGCTCACATTTCGATCTTTCCTCACTTCATCTTTTATGATGAGGATGATGTCTGCATCCGCTGCTGCTATTCGTCCCCTTTCTCATCCACTCTGCCATGTCTCTAGGCAAATATGAAGATGAGCTCGCTGTCTCTGTCTTTCTCTGTGTCTCCTCATTCCTTCCCCCTCCCTCTATAAGGTATTAAGTCCACCATGATAAGGCTTGTTCTTAATTTATGATGGCCTCGACACCTGACTGCAGAATTACACCAATGGCTAAAAAACACAGAAAGCAAATGAGGGTGTAATGGTAGCGGAGTGGGGCCCTGGCCCGTAATTGAATTAAAAGACATGCGTAAGGGTGAGCGATGGCGAGAAAGAAAGACAAGTATACGGTAATTGAACACAGTTGGTAGTGAGAGGAGGGGAAGAGAAAAGAGGGCACGTAAAAGAGTGACTTTGGAAATACAAAAAGGAGTACACGATGCCAAGACAGCTAGGACGAAAAACATCAGAGACGACCGTAGCTTTACAATTAGAATAGACCGCTTCTGTTTGCCAAACACGGTAAATTTGCTTAGCAACAGCAGCACATAGAAACAGGAAAGCTTTTAAAATGAACTATTGTGCCACATAACTGTGCACCAATGATACAGAACAGCTTAGTGTAAAAGATGCTGTCCCTCTGAACTCGTCTATTTTGGGACAATGACAACAGTTTATTGGAGAAGCAGTAATGATTTTATCCAAGTTCATTCTAACTTTTATCCAGGCATAGATTTATACTGTTTGTCTGTGAGTTTGTTTGTTTTTTCTTGCATTCTGTTAAAATAGCATCTAGAACTTTTTGCATTCACATAATTCATGTTTCACTTTAATATCATTAATTAAAACTCAGATTATAAGTACTGAACTTATATACAAGTTCAGAAAAAAATATAAATTTATTTATTGTAAATGTACAATATGACCAAAATAAAAGATAAAAGGAAAAAAAAAAAAAGATTAAAACTCAGTTTGATGTTGGAAATGTATTAAGTGCAATTTCATTTAACTCATAAAACTTAATACCACAACAGAGTTGATTCAATGTGCTTCACAAACAGTTGATCAAACATGGTCAGATCATGATCAAACTTAAAACCATCAACACAACTAATACTTAAACTGAACAAACTCATGAGATCCCCGTTCTTAAACCCTCCTTTCTGGGAGGAAACAATTTACAAGTACAGTCAAGCCTACAATTAATAAACTTTCCAGATATTTGGTGCATAATTTTAGTCCATTTTCATAATTATTTAATAATAACCATGCAGGCATTTTTTATGTTTTATTGTTAACCTCCCTGATCCTAAAGTTACACAACCTTCAACGCGTCCTGGTGATACCACGGTCCTGGCCAACTACTCCAGAGACCGACTGCCAGAATTGTAAAAATCCTACTGACATCTTTTCACCATTTTTCTCAACTGGCTTCAAATTTATGTTGTTTTTTCTTGTCAGAATATTTTTGAAGGATAATTGTGGTGAGTTCCAAAAACTGTAGTGTTCTAAATCTTTACATAAATGCTGATTGCAGGTGGCCGTGTAGCTATGGCAAGAACGTCAAAATTGGGTTACAAATTGCTCAGTGTTGCTAGGCTCAGTATTTCCATCAAGTGAAAGATGGGGTGATTAGAGACTTGCACTTTTACCTGTTTAGTTAGAAACTGGTCGTTCTACTGGCATTTCTCTTCAGGAGTCGTCACAGCAAGTCAGTTTCTTCCACCTAATCCTGTCTCCTGAATCTTCTACGGTCAAGCCAAGTATCTTCATGTCCTCCTTCAATGTATCCATAAACCTCTTCCTACTTCCTTTGTTAGAAACTGGTGTCACAGATACAGTATATTCTGACTTGTAGCTGAGTACTTTTTTAAAATATTCAACTTTTTTCCGAATTCATTTTGCGTTTGTTCTTACAGTGTTAATTCTTATCTAATCAGTTCTTGGTTTTCTCCAGGCGAGGTGACAGGTCTCACTCCATCCACTCGCTACATCTTCACTGTTAGTGCCTGTAGTCCTGCTGGTTGCACAGAGAGTCATATTAATGACAGTGGAGACGAGACAAATTTGAGCTTGAGCATCACAACACCACAAGAAGGTAAGAAATACATGCACAAGGAGACACAAGTCAACCTCTTCATTCTATGCTACGCCATGATTCTGGTTAATAATTATTGTCTTAACACTTTAAAATAAAATTTCAGTGCTCTCACACTACTTTCATTGCACTTTTTTGGCTTTTTAGATGAGATAAGAATAAGGGAATGAAATCTAGGGTAAAACAAGAGTCTAGAGAGAAAATTGAACTACATGTTCATTAAGAAAACAAAACATTTTCAGAGAATGAAGAAGACAAAGAATAAATATCAAACCATTGGCTACAAAGAGAAGAAAATGAGACCAGAAGGACGTGGAGTGATTTTTTTTTTTTTTTTTTTTTTCTTGTATTCGTTGGTACATTAATCTGTGCTGCACTAACCAGCCTTGTTTAAAAGATAATATGACGGCAGGGGTCAGTACAGAGACGGCAAAAATCAATTTGAAGTAAAAAGGAAGAAACAGATTACTGTATTGATTCTCACTGAGTACGGATTAAGACACTGAAATATGTCAAGGAGACTTCAGAAACAACTTATTCAAAAAAATTACAAAGGCAAAACTGGAAAACAAAATTTATGCTTAATGGGATCATTTCTCCTCAGTAAATCGTGACTTTTTTTTTACTCTTGAAAGAAGGAGGAGGAAAGAGAATCGTATCTTTGCATAAGAGAAAATGACTTATATCATTAAGTTTAAGATACATACAATTTGCAATCTGACTTAGTGGATTAGGGTTTCAGACAGTAAGTAAGTAAGTAAGATGTGATTGTTTTTTACAGAAATGTTTTTTTAAAATAACAATTGTCTACATTCTTTTTATTGCCATAGTTATAAACTGTAGAATAAAGAAACCCAAAATGATCAAATTTTTTATCAATGTCTTTGCATCAAATTGAGAAATAGCATTCTTTCATTCATTATATTTTTAGCTTCACACTCAACTTTTTTTCCAATGTGTTTAATAAAAGGGACTTACGTAGATTGGCTTTTCACACAGCTTAGTCTCAGCAGAGAAAGCAGTATACTGAAATATCTTTTTTTATGTTCATTGCTGACTTCTGGGAGGAAGTAAAGATAAAACTTCATGTTCATTTTGAGTCATGTGTTAACCAAATTTCTCATTGAGTACCTCATTTTTCCTCCTGCAATTTCAGCTCCAGATGGTGTGTTTCCTCCATCTGTAGTCTCATCCCCAACAGTGCTGTCTGTAAGCTGGGGGCCTCCATCAAGGTAATGCGCACTCTCACCTGTTCTCTCTTTCCTTTTACGTCCACATGGACATGTTAGATGGTAAATATGTTGTCAATTTCTAAACACTCATCTAATGTACTTATTGTTTTAGGCAATTAACTTTGAATATGTTACTTATATAGTATTTTTAGTTCTTTTTTTAAAACCGTCGTTGTGTATTCCCTGATTGACGCTGAATGATATTTTAACACAGCATCAAAGTAATCCATTCATTTAATTTTTTGTTTCAATAATAGGCCCAACGGAGGCATTACAGAGTACCTCCTTTATCACAACAACCAACTGGTCTACAGAGGGAAAAACACAGAACACAACATCACTGGTAAGAAAAAGGAAGTTTATGTAGTGTGTGTCTGTGTGTATAAGATTTGTGTGTGCTGCAATGTAGTTGTGACTGGATAAATGGGACCTCGGTGTAAAGAGAGGGGGGAAAAGTGTAGAAGAGCAAAATGGAGTGGGGGATTAGCATTTGAAAGAGGAAAGAGTGTCTCAGTCCTTACCAAGGGAATAGCACTTTGAAAAAGAAAGCTAAACACACACACACACACATGAAAATGAAGCGGTGAAGAAACAAAGAAAGCTAAACATTAGTGCACACGCATACACACAATTTGCTTTGAAAGCGCTCACTGAAGAGACCTAAAGAAGGTATGAAACACATATCGCACCAATGAGATGAGAGCTCTGCACAAAGATGCAAATGGATTTAAACACACACCACACAAAACAAACTAAAAGTAAATACGCAAAAAAAACTATAAAAAATGTACATGAAACTCACATGCAAGCGTATACACAAGAGACTTATCCAAAATGGCATTTTATATGAGCAGAATAGATTAGCGCTTATTTTGGTCTACAGTACGGCTCATCTGATTGGGAAAACATCACACTGCCAACCTGTGTGTGCGTATATGTATGTATCTCTATGTGTCTTTGTAAGTTAATGAAAGCATGAGAGCATATATTATCCATGCTGGGTTAATAATGCAGAGTGTCTGATGTCCACGGTGATTGGAGGGATTATAGACGTAGTAATTATACGGTATGTGCAAGAATAGATAGTGCTACAGAGTGAGATTGTAAAAGCCGGCAGATGGAGGAGAGTTCTGAAACAGAAAAATTGTAAACAACAGTGATGTAACAAAGCCACAAGAGAGACGCATGGACACAAGTGTTTCTGAAAACTACAAAAGTGTTTGTGTTCCAAAAGGTAAAGAAGTCAGTAAGGAGTTGTTTGCTAAAGTTTTCAACCACTTCTTATTTCTACATAGTTTTTATTCTAGCAGTAATTTAAAGTTGCTCTGAGGAGTAGACTCTTCGGAGAGATTTTTTTTTTAACTCTTATTTAGACTTTGGCTGTTTATCATTGCTGTTTGGTGTTTCTGCAGTACTTAACGTTTCGTTAAGACATTTAAAGCATAGATAGAAAAATTAGTGACCTGAGTGGCCAAAAGAGACCATCAGCCTGAGTTCTGCCAAATATTTCACTTTGTCATACATTTTGTTTGCGGCAGTGAAAGCAGACATTGTATGTGCTGGCCTTTTTTATTTCAGCTTTGAAATTTTAACACATAAGGAGTTTTTTTTTTAATTTCAATTAGGAAATTTTCTATAAGGGATCAGTAAACATATATACTTCTATGTGGCGATTAAGAAAACAGAGAATAAAGGCAGGCGAGGGGTCCTTCAATGATAGAAGAACGGGACGAAAAATCAAAGGAGAGCAGGTCTTGTGGAGGTGATGAATCCTCTCCAGAGCCTAGACCTCAACATTATTGAAGCAGTGTTGAATCTTTTTGTCAGAAAATGAAATAAAAGGCAGCTGACATCTATGGAAGAGCTTTTAGATATCTTTAAAGAACCCTGGAGAACTGTTCCTGGTGACTACTTAAATAAATTACCAGACGCTTGTCTAAGAAGGTTCAGAGAGTTTTAGAAAAAAAATCTTTTATTAGATACAGAGTTTGACCTTCCTGAAACTTGAAGAAATATAAGAAAGTAAAATGAATAAATCAAAGTTGACCTCTAACCTTTCTATATTGTTACAGGTCTTGGTGTGTATTCTACTCATTCATTGGTGCTGGGCACTTGCACTATAGCAGGTTGCACCAACAGTTCACAAGTTACAGCTCTGACCTCCCAGCTTCCTCCTGAACCCCCACCTGCACCAACCCTTTCTTTGCTGGACTCTAGGACTATATTTGTAGAGTAAGTACAAATATTGGGAATAAGCTGCTCCAAATGTGAAACTATGCTGGACTGCAAAAGAGTAGTGACCCTGAATGAAGTGGAAGACCACATACGGTACAAATACTGATGCATTCTGTATATAAAAGCAAATACACTTTTAATCCATTAAATTATATAAGAAAATCTGGACAGAAAAAAAATTGTGGTTCCACGAAGGGACTGAAACATGTTTGCACTCACTCCCAGAGACCAACTTAACATTCCTGCCTTTCCTGTCTGAACTAAAAAAAAAATAAAGAATAGGACATCCCTTCCTTTAGACTCTCCTTATCTGCGAGAAAAACTCCTTTAAAACAGAGTGTGCCATACTTCTTGTGCCCAGCTTCTTGCAGCCAAATATTCTGTTTCTAGCTGCCCTGGTAAATAAGCTTGTCAGAAAACTTTTTTAATTCTGACTTTAAACGTAGAAATTGTTTCCTTCTCTCTCATTTGAGCTGGGAGCTTATTACATAAAATAGGGACTTCACAGTAAAAAAAGGCTCTACCTCCAAATATACTTTTAGAAATCCTAGGAACCACTAACAGCCCTGCATTTTCTTAGCACAGTTTTCTGATTGGATGGTACAGTAATATAAAATCACTTATTTAAATGAGGCCATGCCATTTATGTAAGTCCCTGTGAGTTAGCAGAAATGTTTTTAGTAGTAGAGTGAAACTAACACAGGCGTAATGTGTTTTTTTCTTCTACTTCCTACTCATAGGTTGAACATCCAATAGCTGCACATACAGCAGTATTTTTTTAGGGTGTCTCTGAATTAGATCTGTACTGTAAAGATGCAACTTTTTAATTTTTTGCAGAACAGCACCAGCGCAGTAAGATTAGACGGAGGAAAAACTTTCCTCCCAGATTACATTTAAGGAGAGTAGAGATTGTTTCAAGCCGGTGTTTATGCCTCTGGATTAATAATGGATGTTTTCAAAAAATAGCCACAACTCAGATGTTCAATTTTGACTAAATGTATTATATCCCATGATTGCGCTTGTGCTGCTTGTGCAGAAGTCAAGGGCAGAGATGGAGTGAGTGACCTTCAGCTGTTGTTTACCATGCAGAATATTCCTCTGTGCTTGACCTTTCACCTCTAGACGGTGCAGGGGAGACAGATCTCTGGCCTTTTTCCATCAGGTTCATGTGCTGTTCTTGGTGTATCTATGTGTGTATGAAAGAATGAAACTGTGTATGGAAATCACGTGTCCCGCCTGTCATCTAAACTGTTGAAAGTGACAATCATACGCATGCATACACACAGGCTAATTTTAGCAAATGGCACTATATGAGAGGCTTCTGACAAAAAAACACTGAGTCAGACAGGTAAAAACAGCCCTGATGTTTTGGTAAATAATTTTTCCACATGAAGTCACAAAACCTCTCAAGTTTTGTTTAAAAAATGACTGTTGTGTTAAACTAAATTCTCAAAGTGTGCCTTTGTCAGTGAAACATGTTTATTTTTAAAGCCTGAAAGATTTTTTTTGAACCACATATTTAGCCGCGGTGGGAAGGCTGCGTATTGCCTTGTTAGCACATCGGTAATAGACAGAGGTTGAGAGATCATAACTGGTCAATACCTCTGTACTGTGACTGTGAGAAGGTCTGAGAAAAAAGGCAACAAAGAAAATAAACATAAGAAAAAGCAGAAGTGGAGCCAGAGTAAGTTGAGAAGAGATATTTTTTTAGTCCTCAAATGTAAATAAAATGTGAAAAAGATCATTACAGAGACTAGCCAGAGAAATGAAACACTGTCTCTACCCACAGTGCTAAAGTTTCACTCCAACCCTTCACTCATGAGTTGTATCATTCTTTGGAAACACTGATGTTGATTAAAGTGAAATAACCTCCAAACTACTGGGATTATCTCTTTCTTGTGAATTCATTCACATCCCACTGTGAAGCATCTTCCCACATCCCGTTCATTTTAGATCCCAACTTTAAATCCAATGTTCTTTTGAAAACCATTACCAGAATGAGTTATGATTCAGGTTAATGCAACTCCCCCTTGGTTTAGTTTTTCAAAAGTGGACATACATCATGCTTCCAATCGACAGCATATAAATCTTAAAATAAATGTGATAGATTAGCCACAGTGGCTAATTGTGTGCTAACACACACTCATCAGTCATTCAAAAACTGGACTTTAATGGGAAGAATCAAGAAGGGAATTCATCACTTCATAAAAAGGCCTCCATCTGCTACAATAGCTAACACAGAGGGGGCAACATTTTATGGATTATTTATTTAATTTTTTTCCCCTGGCTCATTTAAAAAAAGTGCTGCATTGTTATAAGACTTAAGTTCTGTTAAACAACTAGAAAAAATGATAAGTAATGGAAAGACAATCATATGGGACTATGTTGCAAGAAATATCTTTTTATTTCTTTATAAATCGAGCTTGTTAAGCAGAGACAAACAAATATTCCATGTTAAAAATGACATCCACTAAGTTTAACAGTTTCAGTTTTTATCGTTAGTGTGGGAACTAATGAAGTGATACGTGATGTCTCTCTCAGACAAAATGTTTTTTGTTTTGACTAAAAAGAATTTTTTTGTTTTTTTTTTACTGTTGCAGAATCATTAGTAGTGCCACTAATGCAAAATGGAAAGTTTGTGAGATTGGAATGAGAAAGAGATGGTGACTTTTCTTGTGTCTACATGTCATTCATTTCTTCATAAAAACTAATGTAGCCTTGTAATTTGAATATTCAACACAAGTCCATATTTAATTAGTTCTGTGTTTTAGAACTTCTTTTTAAAATATTCAACCAAATTTTCAAAAGCAACATCTCTGATTTTAAGAGATGTTTAATGTTTAAATTCTTGGTTTGATTTTATTTTCTAATTTCTTTCCAGGTGGTCACGTCCAACTCAGATAAATGGCGTCTTGGAGTTTTATTCCATTTTCCTTTCACAAAACGGTGCAGAGTCTACACTGGTTTATAACAGCTCAGAACTTTTAGAGGACTTTACACTCCGCAACTTAATCCCAGGAACATCATATGCTGTCACAGTGGCAGTGAGTTTTTATTAGATTCTTAATTCTTTCCGACTATTTTTATTGTCATTCTTATTTGTCTGTCTGTTTGTGCATGAAAGGCCTGCACAGGAGGTGGATGCACATTAAGTCCACCGAGCCAGGTAAGGACAGAGGAGAGCACCCCGGAGAATATCTCTGCACCGATGGTCACTGCTTTGTCACCACACACTCTTCATGTCAACTGGACTCCTCCTGACACCCCAAATGGTCAGCACACAGTAACACACAGACATTCAAATAGAAACTTTATAATAATATAGAAATTCACCTTTAGGATTTATAGTTGATTTACAGGTAGTTTAAAAAGTTTGAATAAAAAAAAGTAAAACACTCTGCACTAAAAAGAATAAGCATGTCCCACAAAGAAGAGAGAAAAGATGAAGAAGCGGAAAGAGCAAATCGCTGGAATTTCGAGTAACCTGCACAGAGAAGGCATAGCTTCTTTAAGTGGATAGAAAGTGCTCCCTTTTGACTGAAGAGAGAACTGCAGCCTAAGAAAACACCAACAGTCATTTTGTTAGACTTCTCTGACCACATTATTTTTATGTTAAAAAGGGTTTATTAGGTTGAAACTAAAGAATAGACTTTTTATAATCTGATAATTTAATCTTAAGTATTCAAGGTTTCTTTATGCACTCATGCTTTGCAGTGCATCTCATTTCAAAACAATGTGACTGTTAAAATTATGAAGGTAAGGGTGCTGTTTAGTGAGATGTTAGCAGTTCATTTTTTTTATATCTCTACATTAAGTTGAAGTATGTTTTGCCTTTTTTTTGTCCTTTTTTATTGTTGCAACATAAGTTTGAAAAACACCATCAAAAGCAACATAGTGTCTGTATCTTGAGATGTTTTTTTTTTTTTAAGTTAACATAAAATTCTACATTAACATATAACGTTAATGTATGATTCTGCGTAAAATTCTACGTTCTAATCATCTATCGTTTACTTTTTTAGTATACTGATACAACTGAAAGGTCTCTGAAAAAAAGTTTGTGAAAACTATTTGTTCCAAAATGGAAAAAAAAAACCTTACTTAATTAAAAATGGTGTTTTAGTGTCTACAAGCAGGTTACTACAATTTCTAAAATAAATGTATTTATACAGTGGTGGAAAAACTTATGAGAAATAAAGGTTCATATTGGCAGTTTTTCACATCTAAAACATTTTATTTTTTGTTCTGTGATAACATAGCGTGATGAAATGTTACTTTTGTTCTTTCTAAAATTTATTTCATAAAAGTGTTTGTGTGTTTAAGACTTATTGTTAGATGAGAAACCCTAAAATTATGTGTACATACCAGTTGGAATAAAAGACTGGAAGCTTTCTCTTCTTTTCTGATGACAAAGTTTTTATTGTCATTTTTACGGAGGAAATTTAACCACAATCACTTCAAGGTACAAAAAATGTTTGAAAAATCGATAAATAATCCAGTTTCTTTTTCAATTACTGCTTTCTAAATAAATGCAAGCAACAATGACTAAGATGATGGTGATGGGTTCTAGAGAAGTAAGATCCTGTGTTATTTTCCTTCCCCCGTTCTCCTCCTCCCCAATTCCGCAGGGATTTGTGGGGGATAATCCTCTCGGGGATTAGGTCGGGGCAACACGCAGACAAAGAGGGGAAATAAGCCTGTTATGCATTCGCTGCTTCATTTCCCAACCTGTCTTTATTACAGCCTATACTGATATGGGCTTATTCACGCACACAAGCACATACAGATGTCTACACACACACATACACACACTCACATGCATGTGATTGGCCACATTAAGAGCTTCCCAGATAACTTGCGTCCGTGGGGTTTTTGTGTCTTCACTTCCCTGATAGGTGTGTATATCTGTATTGAGAAATAATAAAACCCACACATGATTAAAGCAGAATAGACTCTTAGTTCTTAGCACTGATCTTTTGAGCCCTCTGTATGCATTTTTATTAAGGAAAAGCACATTTGGCACCGTACTGTTTCATTTTTTTATTAGGTGGATGTAATGTCATGTAATTATTGTGCTGGTACGTGCATGTGTTCCCAGAAGTATGTGTGTACGACCACACACGGGTTTCTGTTTAAATGTGCAGGAGTATCTTTAGGCGTATGTGTGGTGTGTTCACACGCATGTCTGAGGATGTGTATTCATGCACAACTATTTTTGCCTTCATTCTTGTGTGTGCATGTTCATTCTTGTACTCCTGTCCTTCTCAGGGCCTTCATCCTTGTAACGCCTATGGTTACAATTGTCATTTCTGTGCTGTTTTCATCTGTAGGACACACTGACTGGCAGGTCTGGAGCCCCTAAGTCAGCTTTCATTTGCATTGTAATACAGTGACCCAGAGTGCATTGCAACATTGTCTAAGCTCACTTTGTGACTTTAATTTTTCTCACTGGCTGATTCGATAAAAACATAGAGATGACCAATGCAAATGGGAAGGTGAATAAATAGTAACAAAAAAGTGCCTAATCCTTTATTTATTTTTACTTTGCTTTTCACAAACCATAGGCAATTTTAAGATTTTGTTATTATTATAATGTATTTGAACTTATGGTTTAGAGAATGATTTCTAATTACTTTCAATCTAATTTTTATATTATTAAATTCATGTTTTTTGGGGTTTCTTTGGCAGGTGTAATAACAAGCTATGGTCTCTGGTTGGATGGAGTTCTTATTTTGAACTCGAGTTCTTCCCAGAAGTTTTTTGTGGTGGAGGGGCTGTCTCCATGGAGTCGACACATACTGCGGCTGCAGGCTTGCACGGCACAGGGTTGTGGAAAAGGACCAATGGTTTGTAAAAACAAAATACTTCATGTTGAAGGAAAAAAACGTTTTTTAATTGTTTAACTGTTTCTGGATGTCTACTTGTTTCTTCTACAAGTTGTTTGCCATTTTGATATCTAGTTTCAAATAAAATATTACATACTTAACGCTCCAAAACACAATATTTTGTTTTTAAAACCACCTCGTTCTTTTAAAATCCTTGGTTGAAATTTTCTGAAACGAGTTGTCTTAAACAACTAAACTTATATGGACGTCGTGTGGTGATTACTGTAGACAATGTTGTGTGCACACAGATTTGTGTCAATACCCTTCATAAACGCTATTCATTATCCTAGGTCAAGAGGAGATTAAAGTACCGGGATATTTTAAAAAATGATTCATTTGAAACATTTTTTATGTATATGTTTGGTTACATTAAGAATGATAGGAAAACACAAAAAAGATAACTGGAATTACAATCAGAAATTATAGAGTAAACTAATTGAATTGAAAATACTTTATTAGTCCACAAGAGGAAACTTGATGCTGCGGTGCTAACACCTTGATGCCTTCCCAGTCCGCTTACACGGTGTAAAAGCTGGGATCTGAGCAGTTGAAAAAACAGTCAGTAATGTAATAGTAAATGTGAGAAATGGAAGGGATCAGATGGAAATGTTGCAAACTTGAGCAACTTTGGTTACATCTGCTCTTTAAAAGAAAAATTAAAAGTAAGGGATTTTTAAATAGACAGAATATATATTACCAATCCCAGTTTTGTGAATTTTTTTAAAAAGATTATATACGTGTACATAATGTGTGTTTGATAATATATATTTTTTCACTAGGTTGAAACACGAACTTTGGAGATGGCCCCAGAGGGTCCTATGCTATTGGAGCTGACCAATCAGAGCTCTAGATCAATCAGAGCCCGGTGGACAGCCCCGCCAAGGGCAAATGGAAACCTCAGCTACACGCTTTACTACAAAAGCAAAGGTCAGAAAATTATGTAACATACTGCACTCTTCTTGGGTCGGATAGTGAAAGTGGTAGCCTTAGGGAAACCCAGACTCCCCCAATCAAGCCTCATCTTCTAGCTAATTACAGGCGATCTTAAGGTATAAATAATTTTGTAAAACACACCCAAACACACACGTAACATGAATATATGTAAAGTATTGATTGTTACAGGCTGTCTTTAAAAAGTGAACCATATTTAAAGGGGCCTTTCTGTGTGGAGTTTGCATGTTCTCCCTGTGCACACGTGGGTTTTCTCCGGTTACTCTGGTTTCCTCCCACCCTCCAAAAATATGCATGTTAGGTCGTTTGGCCGGTCCCAAATTGCCCCTAGGAATGAGTGTGTATGGTTATATGTGTGTGGCCCCGCGTCAGACTGGCAACCTATTCGGGATATATTCTGCCTCTTGCTTTGAATCAGCCAGGATGGGCTCTCGCACCCCCCGCAACCTCGTAAGGGATAGACGGTTAACAAGGTGAATGACTGTGACTGACCATATTTAAAATACAAAAAGCAATACTATAGTTTTATTCAATACAAAACAGACAATTGTAAAAATAAAAAGTATTTTGCAAATACGAAGAGAGCAAAAAACAGAGATGGACTGGTTAGTCTGGCAGCGCAACCAACAAAGCCAACTTCCACTAACAATCAGGTGCAAACTGATTGTTTGCACTAACAATCAGGTACAAAATAGGAATGTGACATAGGGTATATCAAATCAGACTGGAACTGCCAAGACAAGACTTTTTTTTTTTATTGCGAGTGACTTTAAAGTGGAGATGATCTAGGAGCGTAGAGGAAAACATTGGCCAAGGAAAAGAACAAAGACTAGGGCCAATAAAACAAGGGTATATAAAGTAAAAGAGAACATGAAAAATTCACATTTCAATATGTGCATTGGAAAAGATTGGATGTAAAACCAGTATAAGATGTGGAAAACAACAAAACTGTGAAGATGAACAACAAACATTACAAAAGAAGTGAACATTGAAAGAAAAGATAAAAAAAATATGAGGAAAACATGAATGGACACAGAGAGACTCACACACACACACACACACACACACACACACACTTTTTAGCATCTGCATGTTCATCATGTCAAATACATTCACATACATACATCTAAACACACATGCAGAGATTGTGTCTTTGATCTGCACCTTACAGAAGAACCAATAGATGAAAATGAGTGGAGAGATGGATAGGGAAGTGTGAAAGGGAAAGCGAGATAGCCTTTCAATCTGGTTGCCCTGAACCTCTTGTTCCTTTGATGCAAACTGCCTTCATCAATTTACATAGAACTGATTTTTGTGTGTGTGTGTGTGTTTTTATCTAGATATTGGATAAGCTTACACAGTGGTATTTTCTGATCCCTTTGCTTTGACTATCCTTGTATAACCTCAGTACAGAAAACCTACTTCTTTTGATCACTCACAGCTAATCTGAGTCCATGTTTCAGCCCAATGAACACTCATTCTTGTTTCCTTTCCTTATAGACTTTGACTCTCATCTACACATATCTCCATGCAGTAAATAAGCCAGATCATTTTTTTTTCTCGCTGAACACTTTTTTTTCTCGCTGAACACTTTTTTCTGCCTTTGTCTTTTAGATGGGGACGATGTGTTGGATGGAGGGACAGCAGCAGGTGTATGGTTGACTGTCACCGACCTACAACCTTACAGAGAATACAAATTCTGGATTAGAGGCTGTAATACTCAAGGATGTGTTGAAAGCCTGCCAGTGAATGTTACTACACCCCCAGCTGGTACACGAACGTTTACCGTAAAATCCCACTCTTCCCGAAACTCATTTGACACAAACTCAACAGCAAGTTGAGTTAAGTTTGAAATCTTGTTTCAATTAGCAGAATGATACATTTATTTGAAAAATCTGGTCTATTTGAATCAATTCAGATAGATAAGATACATAAATAAGATAGATTACACGATTCATGAAACATGTAAGGTAATAGCAGCGCAAAACACAGCAAATATGTTACCTGCCACTTTCAGATACCACTTTAAATTCAACCTCCAACCACTCACATGGTACTTGTACATGCTGTTTAGTGACAATGAAGTTTATGTAAAGAACCAAATCATTTTAGATCCCAGATGTATTTTTAGAAAATAAAACTCTTGACGTTTTTTAATTAAAAAAAAATATATTTATGTCAACTTTATTTTTAAGATGTGTAGATTTAAATCTGGGATAGAAATTCTATAAGAGTTGTCAGTAACTTTATTGCAAAACGATTAAGAATTGAGGGTTTTTTTTGCCATCATTTCCATTCGGTGAAGCACATGAGCTAATTGTAAAATAACCCATGCCCTACGAGGAAGACTCAGCTCCAAAAGGCCATACCCTTAGCTCCTGGTTAATTGCATACCGTAAATGTGTTCACAACTGCTTACATTTGAATCTATTTTTTCTTCTCTGTAGATTTACACAAACATTATGCAAGTTTCTCAGTGTAACTGTGAGAAATAGAGGCTTTTCGTTCTAATAAAAAAGATCAAAACAATCCAGAGATAATATTAACAATGCAGAAACATTATGTGTCAATGAACGCATGAAGCCATCTTGACTAGTGATACTTTTATGTTCTAAATACACACACTTCTTTCTACCTTTGTGTTAGTAAGGAAACAACAAAAGACAGACTTGGGAAAGTTCTGCTGTTCAAGTTCAAAACAAAGGCATAAGAAAGTATAAATTTTAAATACCAGACGTTTCCTCTCTTTCCATCTCTCTTTCTACCTCTGTGCCTCTGGCATCTCTTTAGACTTCTTTAAGGCAAACTGTCTTGATGCGTCCTTGTTCTATGAAAGAACAGAGAGAAGATAGCGGAGCAAGAGACAGAGGAGCAGATGAGGAAGAGAGCAGAGAGAGAGAAGTGAACATAAAAGTGCATAGTTTAAAACGATTAGTGACACCTCTGATATTGTACCTGCTAACACAGCACGAGAGAGACACAGGCTCACCAACAACTTGTGCACATGTGTGTTTGAGCGAGAGAAGAGCAAGTGCAGCGGAAATATTCCTTTCAAGAATAAATGCTAACACATTCAAAGAGTGACCATTTAGTTTATTACAACTGGCTCTTACCTGGAAAGCAGGATGAAGGAATGTTGAAAAAAATGTGTTACACACCATATCAATTTGGAAGAGTACTAATGTTTTTTGTTCTTTTATTACTGTCTATCTTTGTGTTTTTCCCTTTTGTATTTAAGTGTCTGTTGATTTTGTTTCTTTTTTGAAACAAGATTAGTAAGTTAGATACAATGAGTCTGTTTTTTTTTTTAAAAGATGATAATTCATGTAGAGAAGTAACTTATTTTATTTTTATTTTAAATGGGTGTGTTTCCCCCAGTTTTTAAGCCAATATTTTATCCTCAGTAATCAGCCTTGGTACTGTGGAAAGGGAGTAATGTTTGATTGAAGGGTCACTCTAAAACATCAAAGGAGCTGCTCTTATTTCATAGTCAACAATATGACCACTTTGATTTTGCTCCTCGTGTTTGTTGTCCTTATCTCTGTCGTATTCCGTCGTTTTTTTGTTTTTTTTTGTTGCTGTTAAGAGCTCAGCTATCATGCTGAAGATACTTTTACTGATTCAACAAGACAAACACCACAGACAGATGTAGTTCTAAAAGAACAGGGTCGGAGATGTTTCGAATACATGATTATTTTTAAGACCTCTCCTGACTGTTAATATATTTTTATATATTGAGATAAAATAGCAACAGCCTTTCCAATGGTTCTTGTTTTATTTGATTTTTTTTTTATCTTTAGGCCTTTACGATTTCCCTCTTTACTGTATTTTATCACTTTTTCTTTCATCATTTGTTATTTCCCTGGGTTTGTGTTACTTTATAACATTGTAATCTATCTTTCCATAGCCCCGGATGGATTGTCTCCACCAACTTTGGTACTTGCAACTAAATCCAGTCTGAATGTGTCATGGCCTGCACCTATCAATGCAAACGCACCGGGCCCACTTTACTACAGTTTGCAAATGAGAACATCCCCACAGAGGCCTGTTATTAGGTGAGTTCATCAACTCAACATATTTGCAATGATTAAAAAAAACTGGCCATAAATGCACACCCTTCCTTACTTCTTGAAAACATGCTCACTTAGTTACAGGTGGTCAAAAACATGAAAATGAAATAGACTTATGAAAGTTGTGAAAAACCAAAAGCTGTTCATACAATGTTCTGCTGGTGACACAATTGCATCTTTCTGAGAAATATGAATAAGGAGTGAGAGTGAAAACCCACATATGCATATACATGTACATTCAAAGAGGTACATTATACAGCAAAGCTGAATATGTCATATTGATATGACAAAACATCAGAAACCCGAGACAGAATGAACCAGGGATATGAGGGGGTAGAGTAAAAAAGACAAAAAAAAATCTAAGATATGGAAGGAGGGAAAGTGAGGTAGAGAAACTGTGATAGAATAAAACAAAAGAGAGGGTGTGCATCTGATATGTATTCATTACATGCTTCCTGACAACAAATTGCAATTTAATCCAAGAAGAGGAGGCTCTCATTCTGTGGTAATAAATAAATGACTAGCTACATGTATTATATATCAGACAGCCATGCCCTCCTCCTCCTCTTCTATGGAAATCTCATTGTTCCCTGATTTATTCATTCATTCATCCCCTCTATCCATCTGATACTAAATGGTCAACAGTCCCTCATTTATGACAATGTTCTTTTACATTTTTCCCAAATTCCTTTGTACATAATATAAGTCTGGTATGTGATCTGGGAATAAGATCAAACAATTAAAAATCATTCTCTGTTAAGTGATCATTTAAAACTTATGCTGACATGTTTTCATGTCTAACAATCTTTTTAAAATAAAAAAAGTGTATGAAGGATTTGTTCATAAACAGGTGTGTGAATAAATACACCGAATTTCAAATGTTGGTTTTGGGCCACTACAGTCTTTGTAGTGTCTGTTTCTGAAAAGATGTGGATTTGTGTATCCTTTGAGTAAAAAGCATCAGGTGTCTATTTAGATCAAGATAACTAACTTTTAGTGCAAATCTAATCCCCAGTCCCTCAAGTTAAGATGTTTAGATATTTTTAAATTAGTTACTGCAGCCACATTTTTTTTTACTCCTCAAGCATATTGTGGAGCTGTCCAGTGCTGAATACCAATAGAAATTCATTTACCTCGATGTACATTTTTACAGTGTCTTTTTATTATGTATTAAAAATCAAATAAAATTGTTTTATTTTGAAGGTATGTCTTTGCACTGATTTCAATGTAATTTAGAGGACAGTTGTCAATCCAATTTAAAGTCTTTCTTAAAGATTTCATTATGAAGCATTCTTATTTTGCAAGATGAATATACATTCAATAAACTTTTATTGAATATAAGCACACCAAATATATTAGGTTCTCCAATATTTCCAATTCCTTTAAACTTTTAAGCACAGAAAAAACCCCATAAATTTACAAAGTTCAAGTTGAACATCTTTCTAAAAACTTAACCAGGATTTGTAATGTAATTTATTGATGATTGATACAAAATAACTAAAATATGTTTTCTGTTCATGCTCTCTTTTAGGCTTTTGGAAAATGCAACAGAAACCTTTTCCTATAATGTAGAAGGTTTGTCACCATACATAGAGTATCTGTTCAGAGTGGTGGTTTCACACACTCACGGACAGACAACATCCGCTTGGGCAACTCTACGCACTGCAGAAGACAGTAAGTACAGACACACATTTACAGGATTAAGTTTTATTCTACTCACTGATGCAGAATGATACTAATATAGTTTCCACTGGTTAAAAAAACTGCAATGGGATTGTTTTATGTGATTGATAATTATTTTGTTGACTTTCAGACTCAGTCTGGTCGCTGTTCTTTGATTATAATGGTTAGTAGTAATAATCTTTGTTGTCTGACATTACTTTGGTGCTCTCCTCATCAGTTCTTATTGGTTTTTCAAGCATATAGAAGATGGGTGGCTGCAAATATTGTCGATACATGCTCACCAGGAATTAAGATTTTCAGATAAATGGTGTGTTACCATTCTGAAAACCACAAGTCTGTTTTTGGATTTAGTGGACAATTATAAAAGTCCTAAGTTGAAAGTACTAAAAGTTATGTATCCAATTGTTTCATGTTAATTCAAAATGATCAAAGTGCTAATTGGTCACACATGGAAACAGGTTGGATTGACTAAAACATACTTACAGGATTAAATCTGCATACTGGAAGGTGCATGAAGGGTTGGTGGTGGTACGTGTGTGCGTGAGTGACCTAGCCAGTGTCATTGTGGGCTAATTGCTGTAATAGAATCATATTAGCCACTGGAACAGCCTCCTCAGTGCAAAGTTATAAATTAATTAGTGCCACACTATTATCACATACATTATCATTAAGCAGCTGAGATTTGCATACATTGCTATGTGTGCATGCACATACACAAAAATGTATGTTAAATATGAACTTGTGTATTTGTGTGTAGATACATACTCTCATGGTGTGTATTTCCATTCTTACAAAGTAATGCAAGCTCCTCCCCAGTCAGACTCACATTTGCAGACATTTTGGATTCATTAGATTACAGGCCTTTACGCTTTTTTTTTTCAGTAGGATTGAATTCCCTCCAGCAGACGCACAGGTGCGCCTGTGGCCTCGTACAAACTTTCACACACTAGGCTTTTATCACACATTTTCCAAGTCAGCAATTCTGAAGTGGACAGACCTTGTGTTTTTGTTTGTGTGCCCTCTTGTGTCAGTTACATCAACGTGACAGTGAAACATCTTTTTTCTTTTTTTCTTTGTATGTGTCTGCAAGGGGGAAGCATAATGCTTGTAGCCAGATGGTTGGTGTGCTCTTCTTTTCAAATACCTAAACCCCCTCTGCTTATCTTAAGCAGACACCCTTGCACGCTGAGATGTCATTCGCATCCTCGCTTCACCCGCCTCCTTATCAATAACACAACTGCCCATGTTCACAACCAACTACTTGCAGTCCTGATGTTTTATTCAGACATTAAATTGAAGACATAAAGAAACCTACACCCGAACGTCAGAAAGGTCATGCAGCCAGAGCAACAGCATAGCAGTGATATCATGTGTCAAGCTAGTATCCCATTCACTGCATGATATCCATTCCTATAATTACAACCAAGAAAAAGAATATGGTTTTATGTTGATGTTTATGTATTCAAAAATATTAGTAAAAAATAAATGTAGAGGGGGGTTAGTTTAAATACTTAGTTCAAAGTTTAAATGCATAGCACCCTTTAATGCATCTTTTCTGGCTGCGGTTGTGTTCAAATGACCAAACTAATTACACCATGATATTGTTTATCATCTGAGCATTGATTAATCAAAAAATTGCTTGATTACCATATTTCTACGACTATAAGGCGCACATCAAGGTCTTGAATTTTCTTCAAAATATGCCGCGCGCCCTAAAGTGCAGTGCACCCTGTGTGTCTGTGTGTGTTGTTATAAGACGTACGTAGTAGAGAACACCATGGAAACGTTAAAGGGGGAAGTTTGGGTGTGGATTGTAAATAAAACCTGCACCCTATAATCAGGTGCGCCTTATGTAGCATGTGTTAAATACACTAATGGCACTGAAAACTGCTCTTTGTAGTATGGTGCACCTCAGGAAATGCGGTAATTAAAAAATTGGCCTTTCTTGAACCCTTTAAATTGGCATTGGTCTCAAAATACAAAACGGGTCAGGCCTTAATTCACATACGTACATAATTGTCAAATCCTCCCTCAGTTTTTATTTGGATGGCTTTTATTAAATCAATTAGTTTTTTATTCATACAATCCATGTTGATGCATTTTCATCAGTAAAAAGTGTAAAGCCATGATGTATAACACTCAAAACTTGGCGAGAGTAATTATCTATTCCCTCCTACTAAACTGCTGAGGTTTTCTTTTTTCACACAACAAAGAGGCAGAGAAGAAAAATTTATTACACCTAAACAATGCAAATTAAATAACACTTCATACTGAGGATAAATATTAAGCTAAAGTCTTGTTTTCATTACCAAACACCATGAGATTTAAGAAAACTTTCTCTGGGAATTACCTGTTGGTAGCGATGAACGTATTGCTCACCTCTGCTCTAATCTGTCTTTTGGTGGAGGACTGTAGAACTTTGCAAATTCCTCATATTGGTATGGTCAAGTAATTTACTGTCTATTTGCTGTTTGAACGAACTCATGGTAACTGTACAGTAACATTTTGTTTACCTTGTGAAAAAGAGAATAGCATAGTTAAAGTTATCTATGATGACATGAATTGACATGAATGAAATGTTTGCAGAACTTCAGTCCTTTATCTGCCTTGGCAAGTCAAAGAACAGACACTTTTTTCTGATACTGGTAGAGAAGACTGTTTTAAAGGAGCCAAAGGATAGGGGTGTTACAGTTGGGTCAGGAATTGGTTCTTTTTTGCTACAATTTAATGAAACATATGATATGGGTTTTCTTGTACTCACTACATCCAGAGAGATGCAACCAGTTCATTGGTTTGGACCTTATAATTTAATAATCATTCCTGGTATTCTAACATAACAATCTCACCATGTAAAACAAACTGCAATTTTACACTTTTATGTACATGTGTTCAATTTTATGTACAGCATACCTACCATTTTTAGCTTGTCCACATACCGTTGTTAAAAAGTGAACATTTATCTTCATTTTTTTTTCCTCTATTTCTGAATTTTTTTATTTCTCTCCTTTTAACACTGAATTGTCTCATAGAAGAAAAACACGACAAAAAAATGGATTGGAAAAAGCCGGGATATAAAGACAGAAAAAGAGGGAATAATGTGGAGAGAAAAGGGTAAAATGAGGACCTGGGCAAAAAGGATGAGAAGAATGTTAGGGCTAATGACAGAACAGAGAAAGAGAGAGACTCGGGCTCTCTCCTTTCCTTTTTATCATTCCATTAAACTTTTATATCTATCTTTTTAATGTAATTTGGTCCTATGAATTCCTGCCGCTGCAGAACAGACAGACGGCCCCTGTGAACATAAACTCCGTCCGTGTTGGACAGCTCCCTTTCCTCTGTCTACTCCCATGTTCACACCAGCTAAATGATCTAAGAGTGAATGTGTGTCAGTGTGTGTGTGTCAGTGTGCATATGTGTTTTTTTAAAAGAGAGGTGTGTATTACAGAGCCTGATGAAAAGAATAAAAAAAAATGCACCACTTGAACAAAATGATCTGAGTAAAGCAGTCTTAGAAAGTAAAAGCTCGTGTGTGTGTGTGTGCACGTGTCTGTGTGTCGATGAACATTAAACAACATTTGAAAAAATCCTATTTTAACCAAACTAAATGTGAAGCAGAGTGAAACAGAAGAAGTTAAAGTAGAATGAAAGCTACACAGATGAGGTTAGAGGTGATGGCAGAACACAAAGAATTCATGTTATTTAATTAATGAGTGACTGCATGAATAAATAATTGCTCTACCTTTTTTCCTGTCTGGGTTTTAGCTAGCAAGCATTTCCTTCGAATCGGTTAATTAAAGTGTGCAAATTCATTTTCTTTATAGCGGAAGAAGTTGTAGCAGTGTATTTGAGGTCTTTTGTATTTATTTATTACAAACACCTCCCAGTATTTAAACAATTGAAAGTAAAATAATTATTTGGCTACAAAAAAGCAGAAAACATATCCTTAGTCATGTTTTTTTTCCCAAGATATTGCTTGTAGCTTAAAAGATACTGAGACAACAGTCAGAGGCTGAACAGGAACCAATTTTTAGATGAAAAGTTCGTCAGGTACTTTTCATGTCTGCAACAATTTAGGTGGCATATTTCTTTCTTCAAAAATGTAGATTTTATTTATTAGTTACATTTTATAGTATTTTTCTTTGAGACTCAGTCATCTCATCTTTAAGACTATTGAATCTCAAAGATGAAAAAATCAGCAACTCTGTTTCTCAGCTGTGATTTTTTTTTTTTTTTTAGCCGCTAAAGTAATTTAACTAACACTCAAAAACAATGAAGCACCAATTACACAGATGGGGTCAGTGGAGGGCGGCCGGTCTTCACCTTGCTGCATGAGCGGCTGGGGCAATGGATGCTCTGCGGGATGGGAGAGCGGGAAGCTCTACGAGGTGCATTTGTTTGTTGGGTACAGGCCTTGAGGCCATCTAGCCCAAGCAAGGACAGTCTCCTGTGCAAGATGGAAAGGTGTGTATGGGTATAAGGCGGCAGCATGGGAGAGCTGGGAAAGTTAGTTTGGTGAAGGGGGGATGAGTTTGGGGTCCAGGTGAGAGGGGATGGATAGGAACTGGAAGGACTTGGGCAGGATTACGCGTTAGCATTTTTATGCTAAATACTTAAAAAGGCAACCTAAAATATTAACGTTGCATTTAAGTTTCCAACGTGACAGTTTTACTTAAAATAAATAAATAAATTTACAGGTACTTGTCATGTTAAGTAATTATAATCCCGCTTAGATTTGCCATCCTATAAGCTTATTTTCTTTATTTGAAAAACTTTGGTCCAGCTCAGAAGGTTACTCACTTTCATTCAGTGATCCATAATATGTTTTACTTGAATGACTGACGTTTCAAACAAGATTGTTGTGTTTACTTAAGAGCTAATGCAAATACTCTTGATGTTCTGGGTACAGTTGTAGCTCATGACCTTGGTCATGCATCATCTTCTTTCACTGTAGCTCTATATTGAGTCTTAACGCTGCAAAGACTTTAAATAATCTGCAGAAAAGTAAAGATATGAAATGCAATGTAAATTCTCGCTGTATTACTTGTCACGTTTTGACATGATGTCGTAAGCATCTTGATAACAGTAAAGCTCAGCGTTTGTCCTCATTATGACTCCTAGGAGCCTTGAATCACCTTCAAAAGCCCAATTGTCCACATACACACAAGCTACACAAACACACACAAGCTGAATCTCCGTTACACACGCATGGGACGCTAATCAAAATACATGTGGATCTCCACACTTAAATATACATGGACTGACTGTTGGCCACACAAAAGCATAAGGACGCATAGCAAACTCAAAAACACACCCTTACACATCCACACACCATTCATCCTCACTCCCACCCCCTCTACGAGCCCTTGTCAGTTGATTGTGTTATTACTATGCTAACCAAATCCTTATAAATGTGATTTAAGGCTTGGCGGCTCGACATTCCTGTTCAAGCCCTCTGCCTCTGTGTTTTACTGGGCAGAGGCGGAGTAAAGGTGGGAGATACAGAGCGGGGGATGAAAGGAGAGGTGAAAGAAAAAGGCAAAGACTGAATAGAAAGCAACATCCAGGGTAGGTGTGAGGAGAGACACAGGAGAAACAGAAGTGGAATGAGGTTACCCCAGAACCCTACGATGCTCCTACGTGTCCAGTGATCAGTAAACCATCAGATATAAACAAAAAAAGAGAGGGAGAGAAAAAAAGAAGCATCACCTGCATCCTAAATGAAAATTTCAATTGAAAAACTTAACAGCCCTTCAAATTGCTGAATTTTACACGCGTCAGTAAAGCCTAAATAACACTCAACTTAGAAGGAGAGGTGGAAAGAGGGAGTGTTGGGGGCAGAAACGGAGGTTGTTCTGGGTAGTTGACAGGAAAGGGATCAAGGTGACTGGTTGGATTGTGTATTATTCTTAAAATCTTTTTCGATGTTGTTGCTTTTATCTTCTTATGCTTGCAGAAAATATAACCCAAAAATAGCTAAATGTATGAAATAGAGACATCGGACTGATACCGATCCAACAAACATGCAGACACCGAAATGTCCCTAACCAGAAGCAAAAGCACTGTGATGCACAAAGACCCCCATATTGGTAGACAGGAAGATGGGCTCTTTGGTTATTCTCATGGTTCAGTGGACCTTTGGTGGTAATTGAATCAGTGTGAGTGCTGAGTAGAGCTAGCATAAAAACCTGTTAACCCAAAAGGTCAACTTTCTGCATTGTTTATTTAGTAGGAAGGCCAGGCATAGAGAAAGGGAGGAGAGCTTGACATGAAGCACAAATGTGGGGACAAAGACCAAAAAAAAAAATGAGAGGTATGGTGGAAAAATAGAAAGGGGGTTGATGAGAGAAAAAAAAATAGAGAAACAGACTGGCCAAGGGATAGATGGAGCTGTCTATGGAACCATTTGTGATCTGGTAAATCAGCCCAACTGCAGATCACTTGTTTTACATTGTTGATCTATTGTGGGAAATTAAATTTGTGTGTCAGTGAGGGAGAGCGCAAATACTGAAAGAAGTTGATTGCAAAAGAATGACTGGTATTTTGTGCGCAACCATTACTCTCACTGACTAAGCCTACAGCGTAAACTATATGCTCGGCCACCGTATACCTGCAGTGATTAAAAGTAGAAGCCACTAGCGCTACTGTTGTGAAAAAATGCAATGTACTTAAATAGGAGTTAAAGATGAGTTATTAAATACAAAAATAAAAATTTAAATACAGTTCTACATTCTACATTCAAAATGTTTTAAGCTAATTTGGGAGAAGTACCAAAATGTTTGTGAAAATGACATCAAGTAACATAAAAAGAAAGAGGCAGGCACACAAAGAGCGAGAGGAAGAAATATGATGGGTTTTGCAGCTGGAAATTTGGTCTCTATCTGCTTTATTTCCTTGAGTGTCATATAATAATAATAATAATAATAAAAATTTTATTTATAACGCACTTTCTATCTCCAGTGGAGATCTCAAAGTGCTACAATGACCAAAAGAAACAACAAACAAACATGACGGAGAATCATAATTTCAGCTACAGCCACTAACCCCCGCTTCTCCCACCATTGGCGCCGTTGATGGGCAGCCTGCTGCGGTGTAAGGAGTGCAGCAAACAAATTTCCCCAGTGAGGGATGAATAGAGTAATTCAAAATAAAAAAAATAAATAAAATAACAACACTGCCAACATTTCTGCAACAGTTAGGTACATGCAGTGGTCATGGCATAACTGCATCGGTCACAATCTAAACCTGGCTGTCACAGATGCGTTATATGACCAAAAACAAACCTCTGGACTGTATCGCTGTATTATTGGAGCTTTTTCACACAACTGGCACCACACATACAGTACATTCTACAAGGAATAAGTGTAGTATAGCCTCCTAAACTAAACATAAATTTAGTATATTGTTAATGCCAAACGTTAGCATACAGTTAGATGCCGTTCCGTTCCGTCATCTTCCGCTTGTTCTTGGGTCGGGTCGGGTCGCGGGGGCAACAGCCTCAAACGGGCAGCCCAGGCCTCTCTCACCCCGGCTGCATTCTCCAGCTCACCCGGAAGGATCCCAAGTCGTTCCCTGGCTAGCTGTGAGACATAGTCTCTCCAGCCGGTCCAGGGTCTGCCCCTTTGTCTCCTCTCGGTGGGACGTGCCCGAAACGCCTCAACCGCGAGGCGTTCTGGGAGCATCCAGACCAGATGCCCGAACCACCCCATCTGGCTCCTCTCGACCTGGAGGAGGAGCGGCTCTACACTGAGCTCCTCCCAGATGGCAGAGCTCCTCACCCGATCTCTGAGTGAGAGCCCAGCCACCCTGCGGAGGAAGCTCATTTCGGCCGCTTGTACCCGCAATCTCATTCTTTCGGTCACCACCCACAGCTGGTGACCGTAGGTGAGGGTTGGAACGTAGATCGACTTGTAAATCGAGAGCTTTGCTTTTCGGCTCAGCTCTCTCTTTACCACGACGGACCGATGCAGCGTCCTAGTTATTGCTGATGCCGCACCGATCCGCCTGTCGATCTCCCGCTCCATCTTTCCCCCACTCGTGAACAAGACCCCGAGATACTTAAACTCCTCCACTTGGGGCAGGACCCTGTCCCTGACCCGCAGGGGGCATTCCACCCTTTTCCGGGCGAGGACCATTGTCTCGAAATTGGAGGCGCCAATTCCCATCCCGGCCGCTTCACACTCGGCAGCAAATCGATCCAGTGAGAGCTGGATCAGACAGTTAGATGATGTAGTTAATGTTACCAGTTGAAAAGAATAATAATGCTAGTTTTATTTATTTGTCTGTTACGCATGTATTTGTTTTTTTTATGCATTCATTCATTCGCTCACTTATTTGTTTAATAAATAATTTAATCATTCATCTGTTGGTGAGATTGTGCAACTCAGTGTATTCAGTTTCTAAATGCCGCCTAAGGCTTATACCGCCATTTTTAATTAGTCACTGTAATGCTGCATGTCACAGTAAATTGTGGAAAAAGTTTGACTTTCAAATTTTTGATACAGCCTGAGCAGTAAAATTGATATTCTAAAAAGTTTATAATTGTACGCATTGGTGTTTTTGTAAACACATGGACACAACTAAAGTACTCTATGTCTACACACTTAAGATTTAGTATGCTTAAATGTCAATAGTTTTAATCACAACCTACTTCAAAACCTACTTCAACTTTAAATTAAGCAAAAAAATAAAAAAGCGGGGGGAAGGGTCCTAATTATTTTTCAGCATTACACCAGAATCAGGTTTAAGCCTTTAGCGGAACTGGGACATCCTGGGCCAATTACTGTGCATTAGCTGGCATCTCACTCAGTGGGAGGTAAGGTCCATTAATCAATAGAGGTTGTGTGTAAAGTGTGCACACGATGGACTTACACAGCTGTTGTCTCCTCTGCTGGCATGCTGAAATAAGCTAACAGTCCCGTATATTTAATCTCTCTTACACTTACGCACAAAAACTCTTAGCTGCTCATCGTCTTTTACTCTTTCCCTTTCTGAATCTCCCTTACACACACACACACCCAGACACACACACCGCCATCTGGGAAAGCCGTTAGCGGTTAGCGGTAGCACTTAGCGAAGCAGCACGCTCCCTCAGTCCGCTCAGTCACCTTGATCTGCTTGCCCTTCACACAGCACCATTACTGCTGTACTGCATCGCCGTGGGTGTGAGCATGTGGGTTAGTGTGTGTGTTAGGAACAGTGAGTTTCAGTCTGTGTCCATTATGGAGCTCTACAGTAGGATGTAAATGCCGATGGAAAAGGAAAGGGGCATTTCCTTCAAACGAGCTACAATGAAGTGAAAAATCCTTCCTGGTTCTTATCCATACATGAACATGTGTCAGGCATGTGACTGTCTGGCCGTGGTGCTCTGAGGTGCTTCTGTGAATACTTTTAACAGGATTATAGTTTGGATGGAGAAACTTGGGACTTCTCTCATGTTGCTTGATAACAACTGGGATGAGATTAACTTTGCGTGACAAAAAAATTGTTTATTTTTTAATATTAACACTGGCCTCCTGCCAGTCATGAGATGGATTTTGCAGAACTAGTGATAGTTTAGAAATATGGAAGCTAAGATTTTCTATGCTCTTATTGTCTTTTCTCACTTACACTGGGATGCTTTATCCAGTTTTCAGAAGAAAACAAATACGACAATACAACTTTTAAAATAGAGAATTGTGAATGGCAGAGGTGGTTCCTATCCAATATCAAAACCAAAACAAAAAAAAAAAATTTTAGATCAGACTCATTCTAAAATTCAGTGAACAAAAATGTGTTGTCCACTTATATAGATTCTAGGCCATAAGAGGTTTTGTCTTGTTCAATTTTTGAGAGGAGCTGATTACCTGCCTTGTCTATGAGTTTCTAGAGAAGGTGGTTCTTTGGGGGCATACAGTCTGTCCCTGGGTATAATTGGTGCTTTTTTTCAACATGAATAAAAAGGGTAGAAGTGATCTTCTACCCTCTTATTACCTCAAATGGTAGATCCAACAGACAGAAGCAGATGCAAGCAGATGGAAAAATATTCATCAAATCAATGCATCAGATTTCCTTCTGTCAAGACTGACAAAAGGGGAAATTGCATTATGTCCAATAATTAAATCATCCCTCCACAAAATTGCACATCCTCATAATAAGTTTACCCTCCAAGCTATCATACTTTCGACAAACAATAACTTTGGAGTTCTTCACAAACATGTTCCAGATCAGCAAAACACATGTAGACTTGTTGGGCAGACTTCCATTAACCCTCCAAGAGCTTTTCTATTGTTCCACGTCCAAAATCCAAACATCCTTGCTCCTCCTCAATTATTTATCAGGTGGACCCTCCTCTCCAGTAACCCTGAAAATGCCTATTTATTTTGCCTGAGTAGTGGGATCCCGTTTTAGACATCAAAGAGAGTGATTTCTAAATCTCAAAGCTGTCTTTTGGGATTGATTCTGTTGATTGATTACTTTTATGAAAAATCTGAATGAGGGGTTTTAGACTGGAAAAAGGTTACTACACATCAGTGATGGGATCACCAGAGTTTAGGAAAAGTTCTTGATTTATCAGTCGATCTCTGTTCCTACTCTAACCTAAGGTCACCAATTGTGGATGCTAAGCAAACAAAAGAAGATTGTGAATACAACTAGCCAAAATGAGTTGCAGGGTATCCGGGTTCCAATCTGAGTTAGGGTGTAGAGCTCTGCCATCTAGGCGGGGCTCAGCATAGAACTGTTACTCCCCTGTTTTTAGGAGAACCAGTCAGAGTAGTTTGGGTAGCTGGTTAGGACGCCTCGCACATGAGGTTTTCTAGGCATGTTCAAGCTGGGGGAAACTCCTGTGGCAGCCCGAGGACCTGCTGTAGGCACCATGTCTCACAGATGTCCAAAGAACGCCTCACGCTCCTCCCAGATGAGAAGATGTGGCATTGCTGCAGGAAGTTTGGACTGTCCAGGTCAGGTTGCAATCCCCTGGACCCAGCTGTAGATGAATGCACAAGTTATTGGTACTGGACATCTGAAATATTAAGTCAGTTAGTCCAGATCAGAATCTGAACAAAATTTGGAGCTGCAACATTTAGCTAGATGTGCCAACAAGTGAAACATCTTTCCTTAGTTCTTTTTTAAACTCTTTCATGTCTTTCTTCTCTCCTCTCTTCACCTCAGGTCCAGGACCAGTAGACACCCCAACCGTAACAGGGGCTCTTTCTCGAAGTGTTTCAATCACCTGGGATCGACCGACAAACCCAAATGGAATCATAACAACTTACACCCTTTATCTTTACCCTGGATTAATTTCATCTAACATAAAAGAAAATGTATTGACTGACTCTAGTTTGCTCCTCAACACCAGTTTAGATGCTGTCTCAGGCTCACTGCCAAGCACAGATGGGTCATATCTCACCACAAGTTCAAACCTTAGAACAGCAGCTAATCTCACCACGGCTCAGAGCTCAAGAGACATCTACATGTCTTCTGACAGCCCTCGTCCTAATAATGATTCAAGTGTGGTTCAAGGCACCACATACACACCCCATAACCATTTCTCCACCTCGAGGCTTGACATAGCAGTTGATCAGACTGAATCCGCTAAGGAAAGTACAGCAAATCAAGGTTTTAGTGCTACCTCTTTACGCCCAAATGAATGGAACCGCACCAGTGTTGGACCCAGCATGAACAATTTAAGCAGTAATCCTGACTTTGTTCTGGAACACGACCCTTTAACCGGCTTCATCTCTGGTTCTACTGGTGCAACTTTGCGATCAATGCCACTGTCAATCACTGTTCCTGGGAATACCACCAGTTACACTTTCTTCAACCTGCTTCCTGACCAAATGTACAGCCTTCAGGTAACACTTTCTGCTACATTGGTGAAAAACTATCTGAAAGAGAATTGATTTTTATTATATTAAAAAGAAGTCATTGCGTGTAAATGAATATTGAGTTTAAGAAGTCTTTTTTCCCCTCAGATTACTATTTCTTGTCAATAAAAAAAATCAGATTTCTTTGCAATTGAATAATCATTTGTATTTCCAGAAAGCCTTCAAGTATGCTGTTGCAGCATCTTAGCTCTGTAACATTAATGGTCATTGATGCAATTAAAAAACAGAAAGATTATTTATTCATCATCTACAACAAAGTAATTGCTCACTAAAAACTGCTGGTCTTACATCATGCTATACTGTCAGGTCCAAGCATGCACCAGTGTGGGTTGTTCAGTGTCTGGGGTGTCTCAGCATTTCCGCACACTCCCAGCTCCTCCTGAGGGAGTTCCTGCCCCTCACCTTTACTCTGACACACCCACATCTGTTCTGCTTTCTTGGGGTGCGCCGGAGAAAAGCAATGGGCCACTGGAACGGTGAGAATTCTTCTTATAAACATTTGTGGATGTTCTTCTGGAAGTTATTTTGTAACACTCTTTATTGTCTGTAGCTGGCTGATTGAACGTAGAGTTTCTGGGTTTAAACAAGTCTCCACAGTGGGCCATCTCCCACCAGATTCTCCCCCTCTCTCTTTCTTGGATTCCTCGTCAGCTCTAAGTCCATGGACTACCTATGAATATCGACTTGTTCTGCTTAACCAGGCTGGAAACGCCACTGGTAAGACTATAAAAACAACTATAGAAGTTTGATGTAGTGAGTCATAAGTTCTCTAATTAAACCTCCTCAAAACTTGCAGGACCCTGGGTCGATGTCACCACAAGGCCTTCTCGACCTGCTGGTCTCAATCCTCCGAAGGTGGAAGTCTTAGGGCCAGAGTCCATACAAGTAAATATGTTTTATTTGTCTGGATTAAAGTGCAATTTATGGTCCACTTAAATCTTAAATGGGTTAAAATTAGCATAAAACTTTGTGCTCTTCTCTAAATCTCACATGAAACTTTGGATCCTGATTTTGTATTGTTAAATGTTACATTCTGTGTGCAGACAGAACCTAAATCACCAACATTAATTGAAGAATCTATAACATCATTACATTTCTTTAAACACAGAAAATAAAGATGAGCTTCATTGAGAATCTCCTCAGTCACTCTGAGTTTGACAAAGTAGAAAAGGCAAGGCAATGTCACACGGATTCTTCTGTCTATCCGTTTTCCGATTTAATGAGAGAAAAGCATTCAATTCAAGGTCCCCTTCAGAAATGGGAGGGACTGTGACCCTGTCTGAGGCAGCTTCCTTCCTGTCGGCCATTTTGAGGAAGGGAACGAAGTTGAATTCCACCAGTGGCTAATCTCACATCAAGGCCCATCAATGAAAGCCACTGAAACAATATTGTATGCATGCACACACAAAGAGATGCACACACACTTGCACTTACGGCCCTACACTAATGCTAACTGCGGAAAAATGCTAATGCCTGTCATCATTTCAGAAACGCCCCTGTCATCTCTGCAACAGCACAGCTTTAGGGGTCACGGGTCCAAGAGGAAAACGTCTTCCTTCCTGGTTGTTGCTAATTGGACAGGCAGACAGACTTCTTCCTGGTTACCAATTGACCTTGATATTACAGTGAAAGATTTTAAGTGTCTGTTTCTACATGGTTTTCCTCTCCTTCAAGGCATATCACATATTTGTCATGTATAAGTGTGTTTAACCATCATACATCAGTCTTTCGTAGCCATCATCATAATAATTATGTTTCATCCAGACTCTTGTAGTGACATCAGTAAAATGACTTAGATTGGCCTTCACTTATCAAAGTTGCATAAGGCTAAATTTAGGTGCATAGATGGTGTATGACCGAAACAATGCGCTTATTTGAATTTATCAAAACAATGTGAGCGTATGACGCACACAAATTGCAGCACCATATTAAAAGGTTGTGAAAAATATTGAAAATATCACAACAAAAAAAAGCACTGGATTAACAATAAAAATGTGAATTATAACAGAAACAGTCACTACTACAATATATAATTGACCTACTACAACATATGTAAACCAGAACATATATTTTAATAGTCTTTTTTTAATAGTTAAAGTGTCTTCCTGGTCGATGAAAAGGAAATGTTTCTGGTGAGAAGCAGTGTTTGGGCAAAAAGTCACTCACTACAGTGTACGATGAAATGCAGTCTATATGAAGCATAACAAAAAGATAATTTAAGTGACACAATACCGATTTTACTAAAAAGTGACTCACTGCCCAAAAGTGATCAGCGCGAACGTGCATAACACGTTCGCGTTTCCTCCTTTGAGGAAAATTCTTTTGATTTGCCCATTCATGTCTTAAAAAACCAATGTATCTGAGCTTGGGTCTAAAGTGTAAGCATGTTCAATATAGTTCCACTTGCTTTCTGCTTCTGCATTTATCAAACTCGAGCCTTGCCTGCACCTAAAAGGGACAGGCACCCTTCTTCATAGCTGTCATGCACACACTGGCATATTTCCAATAAATGCCTATAGATTTTGCAGCATTTTTTAGGCAACTTTGATAAGTCAGGCTCCTTCATTTTTTTGTTTTTGTTTCTCAGAGATTAGTACATTTTTGGTAGACAATAAGCTCCAGCATAGATGAGTTGGAATATTAGCATAAAATTTGTGTAAATATTTATATAAGGTATTTCTAATATTGGTCAATGTTGGAAATAACAGCAAAGCCCACTTAAAGTCTTACATCTACCACAGCAACTGAATACTTATTAGATTTCCTGAAAAAAATTTAAAATATCATGGAATGAAGCTAAATGCATAAAAGAACAACCAAAAATCTGCACACAGTGGAAAAAATAGATTTTAGGGGTAATTTTCTGGATGCAACCCTGACATTAAAAATACAGTCAAGATATAAAATATTTTATTAAAGCGTTGTGTTAGCATTTTTAAGTATTTGGGGTGTTTGATGAAATTTTCAGTTCCCTTCTGGTATACTTTCTGACTGATTTTGATGAGATGTTTTGCCTTTACCGTCATACATAAAGTATCTCTTTCAGAGAACTTCTATTTTGCATCTTATTGTAAAGAAAAAAACATCTGACTTTGCAAAATAACATGAATTATGTTTAATATGTGAATAATATCACTCTTAACTTTTAGGATGCATGGCACATTTGCGGGGAATGCCACCAATCTTTATTTTACTGAGGTTTTATTGGACAATAATGCACACAGATCCAGTGTCCTCACACACTTTTATTCTTTCTTTTAACTTTATCATTTGTCTTTCCCTCTCTCTCATATACACATAAACATATGTGCAAGTACACGCATGCACGCACACACACACACATACTGTTCTGGCCTTCGCCCCAGTGCTGTGTGTCAGGGTCCCTCCTGTCTTCACCATCACCAGATTACATCAAGCTATTCAATCTGTAAATGACTTCCACCACACAGCACACCCAACGCGCACTTTGGGAAATGAGCTACCTTACTCAAAATGACCCTGCCCAGTAGTGCTTTGTGTGACTTGCAGCATACTGGTGTTTTGTCGTTCAAGTGTCACTTGTGTGTGTGTGTGTGTGTGTGTGTGTGTGTGTGTGTGTGTGTGTGTGTGTGTGTGTGTGTGTGTGTGTGTGTGTGTGTGTGTGTGTGTTTGGTATCTATTCACTGTGTGACTTGTTACATTATTATCAAGGAGAAACAATTAGTCTTGATGTTCATTCATAATATTCTCATCAACACAGACCACTAAATCGCTTGAACTGGGATCAACAAGCTCTTTATTTGATGTTTCCATATGAGTGTGGAAAGGGTTTTGTAGCTTTGTTGCCACTTTGATGCTTAAAAACATTCATAACTAAAAGTATGATTTTAGTCAAATCAAGAGGTAGGTGTGTGTGTGTGTGTGTGTGTGTGTGTGTGTGTGTGTGTGTGTGTGTGTGTGCGTGCGCGTGCGTTTAAATGAGTGTGCACCAGTTCTTTTCGTCTTTGCTTTGAAATGCTGACAGACTGAATCGTTTCCAAATCAGATGGAGCGCTCTCCAGCAGCAAGCTTTTGTTTTTGCATGCAGCAATTCCATTACCAGCCGCTTTCATTATTTTAGCATGCTGTTTTAGTGTGTGAGCGCGCGTGCATGCCTACGTGCACCCTGTTTTAAATGTGATGAAGGGGAATCTTATGCTCAAGTCAAAGTCAAGCTATCTTTTCCCTCAAGACAGTTCGACACACTGTGACCATCCTGATTTTATTTTCTCACATTCCCTGGTGCCGTGTAACCCTCACACCTGACAGAACATGTACACACATTGTAATGTGTTTATGTCTTTGAAAGCATAGTGCACATTTATTTTTATCTTTTTTTTTTTTTTTTTAATAATTTTTTTTCTCTCCCCGGCTGCATCCTCTAGCTCACCTGGAAGGATCCCAAGTCGTTCCCCGGCCAGCTGTGAGACATAGTCTCTCCAGCGGGTCCGGGGTCTGCCCTTTGGTCTCCTCCCGGTGGGACGTGCCCGAAACACCTCACTTGCGAGGCGCTCGGGGGGCATCCTGACCAGATGCCTGAACCACCCCATCTGGCTCCTCTCGACCTGGAGGAGGAGCGGCTCGACACCGAGCTCCTCCCGGATGGCAGAGCTCCTCACCCGATCTCTGAGTGAGAGCCCAGCCACGCTGCGGAGGAAGCTCATTTCGGCCGCTTGTACCCGCGATCTCATTCTTTCGGTCACCACCCACAGCTGGTGACCATAGGTGAGGGTAGGAACGTAGATCGACTTGAAAATCGAGAGCTTTGCTTTTCGGCTCAGCTCTCTCTTTACCACGACGGACCGATGCAGCGTCCCAGTTATAGCTGACGCCGCACCGATCCGCCTGTCGATCTCCCACTCCATCTTTCCCCCACTCGTGAACAATACCCCGAGATACTTAAACTCCTCCACTTGGGGCAGGACCCTGTCCCTGACCCGCAGGGGGCATTCCACCCTTTTCCGGGTGAGGACCATGGTCTCGGATTTGGAGGCGCTAATTCTCATCCCGGCCGCTTCACACTAGGCAGCAAATCGATCCAGCGAGTGCTGGAGATCACGGTCCGATGAAGCCAACAGGACCACATCATCCGCAAAAAGCAGAGATCCAATCCTGAGGTCACCACACTGGATCCCTCCAACGCCTCGGCTGCGCCTAGATATTCTGTCCATAAAAGTGATGAACAGAATCGGTGACAAAGGGCAGCCTTGGCGGAGTCCAACTCTCGCTGGAAATGGAATCGACATACTGCCAGCTCTACGGACCAAGCTCTGGCTCCGGTCGTACAAAGATCGGACAGCCCGTACCAAGGGCTCCGAGACTCCTTACTCCCGGAGCACCCCCCACAGGAGTCCCCTAGGGACACGATCGAATGCCTTCTCCAGATCCACAAAACACATGTAGACTGGTTGGGCAAACTCCCATGACCCCTCCAGGATCCTGAAAAGGGTATAGAGCTGGTCCGTAGTTCCACGTCCGGGACGGAAACCACACTGCTCCTCTTCAATCTGAGACTCGACAATCCGACGGACCCTCTTCTCCAGTACTCCTGAATAGACCTTCCCAGGGAGGCTGAGGAGTGTGATCCCTCGGTAGTTGGAGCACACCCTCCGATCCCCCTTCTTAAAAAGAGGGACCACCACCCCAGTCTGCCAATCCAGAGGCACTGTCCCTGATGTCAATGCAATGGTGCAAAGGCGTGTCAGCCAGGACAGCCCAACACTATCCAGAGCCTTTAGGAGCTCCGGGCGGATCTCATCCACCCCCGGAGCCCGGCCGCCGCGGAGCTTTTGACTACCTCGGCAGCAGAGATAGGAAGACCCATCCCGGATTCCAAAGACTCTACTTCCTCATCGGAAGACATGTTGGTGGAATTGAGGAGGTCTTCAAAGTATTCTTTCCACCGATCCAAAACGTCCCGACTCGAGGTCAGCAGCTCCCCGTCCCCACCGTAAACGGTGTTGATGGTGCACTGCTTGCCTCTCCTGAATCGTCGGATGGTGGACCAGAATTTCTTTGAAGCCATTCGGAAGTCGTTTTCCATTGTCTCCCCGAAATCCTCCCAAGCCCGGGCCTTTGCCTCAACGACCACCGAAGCTGCGTTCCGCTTCGTCCGCCGATACCTGTCAGCTGCCTCAGGAGTCCCACAGGCCAAAAAGGCCTGGTAAGACTCTTTCATCAGCTTGACGGCATCCCTCACCACTGGTGTCCACCAGCGGGTTCGGGCGTTGCCGCCACGACTGATGACCTTAAATTAAATTAAAAGTTAATTTAAATTAATTAAAAGTTAATTAAAAGTTGTGTTTATTTATTTTTACAGACCATTTAAGATGGAACTTATTTTTTACAGCAAAGAAATTAGACTTTGGTTTTCTGCTTACATGTGTAAATAATGAGATAGCCTCATTTAAGCTTGAATCTGGAATGTTTATCTTTTTAGGTGGAATGGTCACCTCCTCTGATCCCCAATGGAGAAATTCAAATGTACAAAATCCGTCTACCAGAGCCGCAAATTTCCCACGATCCGCAGAGCTCACCAAAGTTGAACATCTCTATCTCAGACCTCATTCCATTCACAAACTACAGTGTCACGGTGTTGGCTTGCTCTAAAGGTGGAGGGCATGTCGGAGGATGCACAGAAAGTCTTCCGACTCATGTGACTACATTACCTACAAGCCCCAAAGGTCTGGCACATTTATCTATTGTAGCGGTCAGTGAGTCTTTCCTGGCCATTTCCTGGCAACCGCCAAGCAGGCCCAATGGACCCTATATCAGGTAAAATATAAAATCTTTTAAAAGAAAAAAATTGTCATGTCTATGGAAAGCTTGTTTACCAAAATGTCATAAAAAGGTTCTTTGCTCTGGCTTTTCTTCTCAACTTATAAAACCAGTAACGAGCAGCATCTCAAGAAAAAACAAAATCCATCACCATCTATTAATAGTTAGAAGAAACCATCAAAAACATCATTAGTTTTTTTGTTTGTTTTATTGTTTTTAATCCTCAGCTGCAGTGTTATCAGATACTGGTCTTTGGAAAAAAATATTGATTTTTTTGTTGATTTTATGTTTAGTACAGGGCAGTTTTTTTAATCAGTAATTAATCCAGGTTAGCATCCAAAAAACACAGATGGAGGAAATTTAATATTTATTACCCTTATATGTGTTGATAAAAATCCAGGATAGCAAATTGATCTAGACATTTCCAGACTTTGTTACCATCTTCAGTTTAAATATTCTGAATTGTGTCATTATTGATCACCATAAACCTAAAATTAGATAGCAGGCAAAGGCAACAGAAAACATTCCGGGACGTGTTCTGGAATTATTCAATCAGTCCCAAAAAACTCAAACCCAAACATGCAGATAGGAACACGCTAAAAAGCTGCTAACATGAGTGTGCCACTAATTAGCTAAGAACTGTGCATTTTTAATCAGTATTTTTTCAGTCCTAACACACATTTTTGTCCACTTTGTTCTGCACTGTTCTACGCTGTCTGCGATTAAGCCCAAAATAAAGGTCCATTTTCCTAGCAGGCGATTAAAATGCATGAGCCCGTCTCCCTGTTTTGCACTCCTCAGCTCTGTATGTTTGTCTAAGTGGGCTGGTTAAAAGGCGGCATTAAGCCCTTCTCTTCTGATTAAAGCAGAAATTAGCATCACTGTGGGGAGAGGAAAACACAAATCCTGCAGAAAAACAACAGACTAGGGAAGGATGAGATGGAGTGAAAGCAGAGAACTATAGATGATGAAAAAAAGCAAAAGAGAGGGAAATGAGTGATAAGAGTCAGTTGAAAATTGTGTGTGTGCATAGAGAACAGTCTTTGTACTCTTGTGTGTTAATGGATTCCTAAACATCCAACTGTGTGCGTTTGTTTTCTTTATTCAAATTTGCCCCTCAGATACAAGTTGCTCAGACGAAAAACCCACCAGCCCCTGGCCCTCACCACAGTCCCCACATTACCAGCCGCATCCCCACCCCCTCCCGAAGATCTCCATCGCTGGCTCCATGTTTACTCCGGCACCAAATTGTTCTACCAAGATAAAGGCCTAAGCAGGTGAGATTACTGAAATGAGCTCTAGAGCAAACGGCAGCGCTGCAGCAAACAGTGTGTGCAGAGCCGATCGGCGAGCTGCTGCTGATGCCGATCTTTTAATACCGCTCAAAGATACATTAAGCAAATATCCCAAAGAATTAAATTGTTTTTCACACAGCGTTCCCCTAATCTCAGTTTGGCACTTGGTGAAAGCACTTTTTTTTTCTCTCTCTGTGCTTGCTTAAACCTCCACGGGTCTGAATCTGCTGTTTTACTCAAACCCAACAAACTCTTTGTTTTAAATGAATCAGCTCTTCTGAGTTTGCTGAATTTAGTTTAATTAAATCAAGGGATAGAAAACATGTAAAATAAATTTGGGTCTTTGCTCCCTGGACTTACTCTTTCTGTCTGTATCTGGATAAAGAGTTGATTAAAAAGTATTAATGGGGGGACCTTCTACTGATTTTTTTAAATCCTTAAAGGCAGTATGGAAGATCATCTAATTTGACAGCCCAGCAGGTCTTTGTGGATAGCGAGCAAGCACAAAGACCTCGTTTGGTCATTTCTGGCTTCTCCCAGGTTTGGGTTTCTAACCAAAAAAAATTCTTACATGTCACCAATATCAAACAAATTGGAGTGATTAAAAGGCTCTGTGCCAATGATTTTGTTCTATTCTGTTATCTTCCGCTTATCTGGGGCCTGGTCAGGGGGCAGCAGCCTCAGACATCCAGGCTTACCTCACCCTGGTAGCAGCTTCCAGCTCACCTGGGAGGACCCCGAGGCATTCCTTGGTCAGCTGTGAGACATAGTCTCTCCAGCATGTCCAAGTTTTGTCTCTAAGTCTCCACCCAGTGAGATGTGCCCGGAACACCTCAACAGCAAGGCGTGAGACTAGTTTTGTAATGTTGACTGAAAAAACTTTACTTTTACTATCATGATAATTCACTTAAGTTTAGTCAACATAAAAAAGAAAACTCTTTTTTTCTCCACAGATTTACTCGTTATGAGTACCAGCTGATGGTTCACAACGACGTGGGTTTTACCGCTGGAGAGATTGTCACTGCAGTGACCATGGCAGGGATTCCTCTCAACGCCCCATCTTTGTCTGCTCATACTATCAATCACACAGCAATTCAAGTTAACTGGTCACAGCCATGTAAGATGTCTTCAACACAAAAAAAAACCTCACATACACTCTCCCACTGGGGTTTCTTTGAGTAGAATAGTTTTACTGAATAAGATTCATGTCTTTTATTTGCTGAATCAAAAAAAGAAAAAAAATGTTGTGGTCACCAAATCCAATTCCTGTTTACTTGTGAAAATAATATTTCCCTAACATTAAAATAATTACAATTACATAGTTTTATGTAATCTTGGTTTGACCCTTTTTTTTTCTTTCTTTCGCAGCTTTGCATGACCTACAGGGTGAAGTGGAACAGTTCTATATCACAGTGGAGGCTCCTCAGACAAGTCAGATTTTAACTTTTGGACCTGAAATCAAGTCGACAGTGATAAATAACCTGTGGCCGAGTACTACATACATCCTGTCATTGCACGTGTCAAATGGAGCACATAATACAACTAAGACACAAATCAACATTACCACAGCCGACGGAGGTAAGGGGTGTATTGGATTCTAATTTCAGCCTGCAACTTATTGTCACCAAAAGGTTTAATTTTTTCCTTATTTGGGATAATTACATATATGCAAACTGTTTATGTCAGTTTGTAATGTTCAACAATCAATCTAGGAAGGTGAATGGATTAAGGCACATTTCGCAGCAACATGAACTTGTGCATCTCTGGAGACATTAAACATATCATGTAGTGAGGCACGAAATCAATATAAAGTGTGAGTGAGGTGAGATAAGGTGTTGTAAAATGCCTGTTGACACGATGCTCTTAAAAAACATACAATCTGCACGTAAACCCTTTTATCATTATTGCCATTAATTGCACATTGTACACAGTTTGTAATTCTTTTTCTTCAATGCATGAACAAATAAACTACTTTACTTTTAAAATTTGACTTTTTTCCACAAAAATATTTTGTCAAAGAATAGGATTCAGAATTTGCACAACTTGTTTTAATTACTCGTTTATTTGTTTGGAACTTTTTGAAGATCTCATAATCACATTTCACAAGTTCTGTTTAAAATATATTACTTTTTTCAAATAGACAAAAAAAAACACATCAAACAACCCAAATAAGGTATTTCCTGGCAAAACAAGTGGTTTATCTGGACTTTTACAGTTGTGGGTATTTTTTAAATCTTTTATACAGAATAATGAACTGTTCTATCTGTTGCTTTCTATATAAGTTTCCAGTATAATAATCACTTTTTTCCACTCGCAGTTTTCTCCCTCACTTTGATAATCGCAAATTGGAGAACTCCCTCTTTTTCTTTAATCTGAGCAGTTTAATAAAAAGTGCATTAAAAACATTAGAAAATCATTAGGTGCTAAAGGCAAAGCATGGCTCGTTTAACTGAGAGGCCTCCTGAGGTAATTTCATTATTTTACAGCAATAATCGTGTGCACACACATCCACTCTAAAGGGGGCTAATATATTTCAACTAAAGCAGCTCAACCCTACCAACCATCCTAACGTGGCCTGCAATCTATAGGGCAATACTAGCATTAGGACTAATTGGCAAGAAAAATACACGTCTGTGAGTGTGTATGGGTCGAAAGGCTCAGTGTTCAGCAATGCGTTAATAATGTCTTCCCGCAGTAAATGAAATGAGGATGAGCAGGTTAAGTTTAGGTAAGTGCACCAGTTACATTTGAATTGGTTTAACTTCTGCAGCTCAGTAGATTCTCACTTATAGTAATGAATGAGGTCCAGATCGATCCTTTTGCAATCAGAACCTTCAAATTATATTAATTTCCTCCACGTTTCACTCGATTTTTGAGTTACAGGTAATTTAAAAAAATCATTCAAGCTTAGCTAATTAAAAAAAAAAAAACCCTCTCATTTTACATTTTATGTTTTGTTCTGGCATCTAATAAACTAAATATTGCAAGAGTTTTTAGACTTTGATCAAAATAAATACCCGTAAAGATTGTCAATAATTGGGGGTCATTCCGTTTTTTTATTGAGAGAGTTTAAAAACTATTTTGTAATGCAATTTGCTTAGTTTTATGTAAAAAAAAAAACCAACAACTTACAAGCATTAAATAGCCGATATCTAAAATTATATAGTGCACCAATATTGCCAGGAATCCAAGTTAACATATTTTGTATTTGTCATGCAAAAAATATACATACAATCTGTGAGGCTGGTTTCCAGGCAAGCCCAAATACATGTCAAATACAAAGTAGAAATAATTTACTTTGTAGATATGATTTGCAGCTGCTGTAAAAATTCATGTTATTTATACAGCTGCTTTGAATAAATGTTTATTTCAAAATTGCTTTTTTAACGCTGCTTTTGTTTTTATGTAAAAACTTGTTCTATGCTGTTCTCAGAGCCTGAGGGGATGCCGACACCTGAGGTGGTTCCAGTAAACAGCAGCACCGTGCGTGTGCTCTGGTTTCCTCCCTTACGACCCAATGGAGCAGTAACCAGTTACAACATCTATGTGAATGATCGTCTCCATGGTAGCGTGGATAACAGCTCAGGCTCATACCTGCTGAGTGACCTGCTTCCTTTTACAGTTTACAGTATACAGGTACACATCCACTTGTGCAGATATTATTATTTTAACACATACAGAATGTGTTGGTTATCAGTACGGGCTGTTTTCTTCAGGTGGAGGTGTGCACGGTTTATGCATGTAGTCAAAGTGATATCACCCAAACCACCACTGTAGAAGATCTGCCTTCTGACATGGTCACACCACAAGCCAAAGTTACTGGCTCGAGGTAATCCTATAACTTTATTCTTTTTTTTTTTTATATATATAATTAATTCATCCTCAATAGGGAAATATCTGTGCTGCATTACACCGCAGCAGGCTGCCAGCACGGCACCAATGGTGGGAGAAACTAGGGGTTTGGTGTCTTCTCCAAGGACACCTAGACATGAGCTGAGTGGGATTCGACCCTGCGAACTTACGGGCCACCAGCGAACAATCTACCACCTAGCTATCGCATTCCCTTTTCTTACATTTACACTTCAAGTATTGAAGATTTTGCTTATGAAAACAAATCATTAAATGGAAATCACTCTTTGTATTTTGATTAGAAAACAAAAGATACACTGCATGGCTTCTCGTGTGGGTTTTTTCTGGCTAGGAGAGGTCAAAAGTTTTAGCTCTTTGTGTTGTTACACAGATATCTTTTTTGCTAAAGATGTTGAAAGTGAAAAAAAGGTGTAAAATCATTCCTGTGAAGTGTATAAAGATACACACACCCTGACACTGTAACTCAACTTTGGCAGGCATTTAACATGCATGAATGCCTGTGCGTACTTCGAAGTTTGTATGTAAGGAAAAGAGAGAGATAGACAAAGTATGAACGGAGTGTGAAGGAGACCTATACTCTGGCCAATCACTTTCTTTTTGTTTCCTTACTCCTCTCTTTTTCTGTCAGGTCGGTGAGATTAGATTGGTCCCATCCTGGAAAACCCAATGGAATCATGCTTGGCTACGAGGTTTTAAGGCGAACCCTTAGATCATGCACCAATGGGTCAACAGGAATAGCATCATCCTTGGGGAAGGAGTCTGACAGCGCGGTCGGTTTAAGGTTTAGATGTTCATACCTACAGTGTCCTGCAAATCACGGTGTTTGTGGGACATCCTGCTTCAGTCGTGACATACAGGTGATTATTTATTTGATCAACTTTTGTTTCATTATAGATATATTCCACCTTTTTTTAATCTATTTTCTACTGTAATCCTCTCACAACTGCCCTTTTCACCTCCAAAGCTCTGTTTTAAGTACAACTTCCCATGAGTAAACATTAAAGCCCCTCTCTAGCTCATTGTACATCAGATATGTGACAACAAGGCTATTTTCTTTGGCTGTTCATCTGGTGAAGAAAATACTTTTTTTTTTGGTCTATTCCCTCAGGACATTAGGTTTTACCCAACCTCAGACACACAACAGTACACAAAAAGAAAGACAACACATGCTTCATATTAGAAACAAGATCAACATCTCACAGATTAATTTCTCTAAACAGATTAACTCGTCGTCTGCATACACTTCCCTCCTTGTGTCATTGAATGCTAGCCAAGTTGGCACAGTGCATGTAGCTATACATTTATTCCAAACCATCCAGTAGCACAAACAGCAGCAACATTTCAGCTCATAAAGTCATGCAAACAAACACATAAGATGAATATTTGAAGGATAAAGTTTAACCATAGAGGACAAAGTGACACTTCCAAATATTTTTTTAACTAAAATAAAATGTAAGGCATTAACAAATGCACACTAAAACACGTCTGACAACTTGAACTCAACTATCTGACAACTTAAAGATTCTGAACATATTCTCACACCCGTGGGTGCAACACAACAAAACTTAAAAAAGAAAAAAAACATAGTAAAACATATGTCCTGACTCTTCTTTCAGTTTATTTTGAAAATATATAGTATTTTTTTGTATGTATTTTTCTTTTTTTTTATGCAGCTGCAAAAATCCCAATGAATCGTCCAATTCCTTAGGAGTGAATTTTTTACTTGTTTATTTAGGATGTATGATTGTATGCCTTGATAACATGCTTTGCATCATATGTTTGACTTGATTCAGGTTTGTTGCAACGGGTTCTTGTACACAAAGAAACCACATCACCATTGCTGTCAAGAGAAATATCTGAGCTTCCGTAACTCTTCCATCTCTGTTTGCTGCAATGGAAAACTGGTTCCATTTCTTCGTGACCACCAATGCTGTGGCGGATACTATGCTCTTGTAAAATCTGGTGAGTTTGACTGAATTTATTTTTATAAACGCCAAAGTTTTTCAAGCTCCACATGGCTTGAGTGTAAACTTCTTCATCTTGTTTAAGTTATTTTCCTTCATCTGTCCTTGTTTTTATAGATGAATACTGCTGTCCTGACCACTTGCAGGGCCGGGTCTCAGTTGGGCTGGGTGACAGCTGCTGCGGGGGGGTTCCTTACATGATGACAGGCGGCCAGCTCTGCTGCAGTGGGAGCCTCCATGACGGCTATGGGGTCCAGTGCTGTGGAGGCCGGATTGTAGATGATACCCTGGTGTGTTGTGGTGGCACTGAGAGGGGGGAGGTGTATAAACATTTTCCAGGTGAGTCAAGAAAAAGACAAGTGGCGCATGAGCTAAGCATGAGTTGTTTAAGAGTTTAGAACACATGAGAAACGTGTTATTTTTCTCAGTTAAAGATTGAGAAAGTCTTACCTATGTGAGACAAACTTAATCTTGAATTGACACAGTTTGGTATTCTAAAGTTTGATCACCAACTGGTTTTGTAACTTTCTTTAACACTGCAACTAAATAGATTTTTTTTCAAAGTTTAATCCTTCATTTTGTTTTGAAGGGTTTGTTAAAGAGGAAAGTTGTGAAAAATATGCAAAACAACAGGAAAATGGTGGAAAGAAAAGGGCTTAAAGGTAGACACATGGTACAGGAACGTGGGGTCGTTTCCCTGTCCTCCTCTCCCGCTGAGTCCCAAAGCACCCGGATACCATGGCACAGATGGGACTGTATGTGTGCGTCTGTGTGTGGGTGTAGGTGTGTGTCATTAGACATCTTTGTCATGGCAGATGATGATGAAACACACTCAGGATGGCACCGTTGAGGGCACTGCCAAGCACACAGCAGGAGAAATACACACTCATTCTCTCTGATACACACACTTTAACACATAAAGACGTATTGCAGGCACTGACACACACAGAGGCAACAGGGTGCCCTCGGCAGGGTTTGCTTATTGGTGAATGCCAAAGACAGACACGTGGACACTATTCATCACACATAAACAATGGCCCCATATGGGCAGGCCTATAGTATTCTATTAGCCCATCAACACACATAAAACATGCTGAGAAAAAAGTTACATGAAAGCTTAGTCAGTCAGGAGTAAAACATTTTTCCCCAAAATATTTACTTTTTACTTTATGTGATAATTATCTTTAACTGTTTTATTTAATTTGAGTAATTTTCATTGCTGTTTTGTTTGCCTAGTAATTTTTTATGCTCCCCATCTAGATGGTATTTTTCTTTCTTCCAACTGCGCTGGCTATATGGTCATCTTTCATATGAATAGGCCTCCCAAGGAGTGCATATGCTCCCTACCTTCTCAACCTCTTCATCTTCTACTCAAATTTATTTCCCATGTTCTCTTTGCCTTTGTCGTCCCTTTTGTCATTTTCTTTTCTCATTTCCCCCGCCTCTTTTTGTTCTTTGCCCTAACTCTTCTTTTTCTTCTTCCATATTTTTTTTAATCTCCCTATTCGGTCCTCTTTCTCTCTTTATGTGCCCCTTTCCCATTCAGTCATTAGTCATTAGCGTTAGCTTCCCTATTGAGAGCATATGGTATGATGGATTGTAGTGCTAGCGGTGCTAGCAAGGCTAAGGGCCATTTACCGTGTGCATTGCGCTGTCGGGTAGCCCTGGGGCCAGCTATGCAACCTCGACCCGACACGTCTGTTTCAAGACAGTCACACACACCCAGCGTGCACAGCAACACTTATTATAGGATAGAATACTTAACCTTGGTACCACTCACTCACGTTGCTTCTTCCTCTCAGGTTGTGGATTTTTATTGAAGTGTCATGATAAGATTTCTATAGTGGAGTAAAAAATGATGAAGTCAGATAGAGTGGGTGGAAAAAGGTGCTTCAGATCAGACGTCATATTTCTTAATATTCTCACCACTGTGGATAGTCATATCATTAGATTTTAATAAGATGTACTGTATCTTGATAAACAAGAAGGAACTACATAAACAATTGTTTTATCATAAGAGTTATTTACGATAGAGCAAATGACTGCAGAGTTGACTAAACAAAATAAAAAAAATTAAAAACAAAAGTTGCATTGTAGCAATTAAATAAATTGAACATTTAAATTATTGAGAGAAAATGAGGGCTTTATGTGAGAAGCATAAAAAATAACCCAAAATGTGGTGAAGAGCTAGATGAAGCAGATTAAAGGAGGAGTGAAGGGTATCCCATTGTGCCCAGCTGATAGACTAGGTTAGGCTGATGTGATTATGGGGTCCCTGAAGTGCGATCTATCACACATTACCGTCCACACTGTCAACAACCATACACACACACTGCAGGGGAACAGCAATGCCAGGAGACAGCCGTCTGGCAACAGATACACATACTGGCTTGCGCGTACACGTGCAGATAAACTCACTGGCACTTTTACACAAACACAGCAACAACACGCTAGTTGTGTATTCATAGATACACATGTATGTATGAGCACATAGGCCAAGGAGTGCATGAACTCCCCAGTAAATAAAGAAATAACTCTCACACTCTGAATTTAAAAGAAAAAAGCTTCCAGGAAAACAGAATTAGTTACAAGTGTATTTTGTTACTTCAACAAGCTTCTGCTTTTTTGTATTTACTGTAATTTATTTAACTGCTTCAGCTTTTGATACATAATTTCCAAGTATTTTGTTGTTTGTAAATGTGAAGGAAGCGTGTGAAAAGAAGTCTCATACCTTGATTATTTTTTTGTTGTGTTTGGATGTAGAATTTATTGAACCTTCTGAATGCAGAAATAAGATTTGAAAAGCTCAATGATGCCAGTTTTTAATCAGTTGAGCTTATTTAAAGAAGGGCATTTTGTGTGAACATTGCCTTATGTCATAGCATGCATTCATAAACATAGCACCTTTTGTTAGCTCAGAAATAAAATATTCACAAAAACAGCTAATAAAAACTTGTATTTAGTTTCACTTTTGTTTTTGATGCCTTGAGTTTTGAGTGAGAAATCTACAGAATTGTTTCTATTTGTCTCCATTTAGTTTTTCTCATTAAACTATTAATTAGTGTTAGCATCACCCAAGCGTCAAGTAGTTAGGCTGCTTTTACAAAATATTTGAGAACTGCTACATCTGCTGTAATTTCATTGTGAGTTCTGTCAGAACTTTTAAGGTTTCAGGGAAAAGCTGATCTAGAAACTTCTTTTAAAAAGATTTCTTCTAATATGTCTCGATTTTTATTCCAGTGTGATATTTCAAACTGACTTTATTTTTTTTATGGCATTCTTGAGCAGTCAGTAACTAATAATGTGAGTTCTATTATGCCATTTTTAGTCTGCTTTATTATCAGGACGGGATATAATCCTTTTCTTAGAATTCCCTGTCACTACACAATAACGCAGTCTCTCTGCTAATTCTTTTCTCTCCAAATCTGCCGTTTTATTTAAACAGCTTTCATGTAAGTCGCAACTAGATTAAATATTGTTTGTTTTATATGAGAAAGACCCAGCTTCCTTCCTCTGTAAGTTCACAACTGACTTTTTAATCTCCTCATTTGCTTCTTATTGCTTTTGCGTATTGGTTTATGTGTAAGATGTTCATCTAAGACTTTGGTGAGATTAGATGGTGTTTGGCCTCCCATTGCTTTCCAACTCTACCCTGCCTCAGTGCACGCTGCACTAATAATTTCCCCTTTGCACTTTTTTTTTTTAAGTGTCCAGTTTTTTTTAAATCCTCCTGCCCTTCAACCCCACTGACACACCATCTCTCACCATGGGTGCAACTGTAAATGCTCTCTCCACCTCACTTTTTCTGAAGTGAGTAAATCTTAAAAAATGTGTGCATTTCTTTAACTCCTTCTCTTACTCCCTCCTCCTGTCCCAGCCCAGCAGGCCCCATCCAAACGTTCAAGGACAAATCTGAATATCCCTTTTCACCGTTTAAGTGTTAAAAGCCTGGCGGTGCCGGGGTGTTATCTTAACGCGCCTTGCCGTGCCATCATCAGAGCGCGTGATGAAAATGGCTGTGATGATGCTAAAAGAAAAAAGAGGAGGGGGAGAAAAAAGTAATAATCAAATATGTTTTTCAAGGGCACAGTGACCATTTGCTGGAGGGAAATTATCCCAGTAGTTAAGCTAGCCCACTTCGAGTCTGGTGGAGTTGTGAGAGTGGATGTGTTTGTGTGTATAAGTAAGTGCATATGTGCACAGAGAATCACTCAAACTCCCAGCATGCATTCTTTACTTTTTTTCCATGTGCCTATCTGTTTCGATATAAATCTAAATGTGTTTGCATTTTTGGCAGATATTTACATAGATATGCACACTTTGCTCGCCCTTTGATTGTTTCTGCCAAAAGATTCACGTCAATTCCTGCATCTCTCTGTATGTGTGTGTATGTTTGATTGCCAAAAGCCTCTCATCAATGATGGGCAGCAAATGGCCAATAGTAGTGGATTCCAAACAGCAGCGTCTGGCTGCTTTAGAAGATCGAGTGTTCTCTGAACACAGGAAGACATTTCTCTCTCTGTTAATGTATTTATGATGATGGCTTTTCTATTAGGTTTGCTTTAATGACTGGCAAGAATAAAACCAGAGGCAGTCAGGGTCACACAGATGAACAGCGTATTCTTTGTGCGTGTGTAGGTTTGATTGGTCATTGCCTAATATTTTCACTCTGACGTTCTTTCTTTTTCTGGTTTGATTGTGGATCAGTTCAGTGAACTTTTCAAAACAACTGTTTTTCATACATTTTTATTCTAATTGCACAAATTATAAAACAGTTTATATCCATACCAATACATCAATGGCAAAGAGTGCAATCAAGTCTTTGAAAACCTCTAAAAACAAAAATAGTTTTGTGGAGCGGTCATTTAAGCTGTTTTTTCACACACCATCTCTCACCATGGGTGCTACTGTCACAAAATGAGTATGTAACAACAAATAATCCAAACCAATTAAACTACTCGAATGATCTGATGACGTTCACAAAGTATTGTAAAAAGTGTAAAAGTTATTTTAAAAACTGTAGAGCAAAGCATCATAATTTGGAGAGAAGGAAGCATCAGTGGGACATTTGAGGTTAAATTCTGTTCTTTTCATCTGACTGTTTTCTTTGACAAGAATGGAGACAGTACCTTAGACAGTATCTTAATTTTATTGCTTTAACACAGATTCTAAAACTTTGTAAATGTGAATATGCCTGAATAAAAAGTCTCTCAGATCTATGTTTTTTTCTGCAGAGGTCATTGATCCAGCCTGACCTTACAGATGGCTGCTGAATAAAGAAGAGTGCAGCTGTAGAATGGACAAAGGAAAATAAAAGATTAGTGAGAGAATGATTGGGGTTAGTGAATAGGGAGGATAAGCAGTTCATGAAGAAGGTGGGTTTGCTCACATGAGACAAATAATGGTGAATAGGTGGACAAAATAGTTGAAGTTCTTCATTGATAAAGATAGCTTGGGACTGGCTCTGCTTCTGAAACTGATATAAATAAAATAAATAAATGAATTACTCTATTTATCCCTCACTGGGGAAATTTGTTTGCTGCACTCCTTACACCGCAGCAGGCTGCCCTTCAACGGCGCCAATGGTGGGAGAAGCGGGGGTTAGGTGTCTTCTCCAAGGACCCTAGACGTGCTCTCCGTGGGACGCAAACCCGCGACCTTCCGGTCCGCGGGCGAACGACATTTCCCAAAGACAATTGAATGCCTCACAGCGGGGGCACCGGCACAGTTTGACATGCAAGCTTGTTAATAAAAGTTGCAATTCCAAAAGATCTACTGACTATAAAGAAAAAAAAGTGAAATACTTACAATTAAACATTGTAGGTGCCAAACTCATTCCCATTTGTCATGTATATTCTTGATTTTAAGTATTAAGCTTGCAAATATCTCAACCTCACCCTCTTTTTACAAACCAGGTTTGGTGAGGGCTAAGTTCCACTGCTTCTTAGTGAGACGGGGAAGCACATGTGACAAAAAAGCACATGAGAAAGACAAGTTTTTTGGCAGCTCTATTTACAATATAAAAGAGTCAATGATCGATTGATCTCGCCATACAGCCCTACCTATGCAAAAATAAAATGACAAAATTTAAACTGAGAATAAAGCAGGCGGAAATTTATGTTTTAACACCATTAGCTCAACTAAAATGATCACAATCAATATAATTGTCTGACTTAGAGTCCCCTTGTGCAAAACTAAAATGTTGTTCAAGGCATTTTGGTTTGGAAGTTTTAGATCTTTTCTTTGTTTTCTTTTTTATTATTATTACGTGCATTTCTCTCAAAACTTATGGTAACCTATTCATTTTTGTTAGATATGTCTTTAAGAGAAAACATATAAATGTTGGTACAGAGTGTCTACAAATAAATCATTTTGATTTCTAACCAGTTTGACACACAATGTAGGGTTCCCCTTATTCTTTTTCTAATTCTTTCCTTTTGAACCGTTGTTGCATGTTATTGACACGGCTACTTTGAACAGTTAGTACTTTTCTCGTTATGCTTCCTCGCTGCCCAATAAACACATACAAGCAGCTGCTTGCCGCTTCTCTCTTTTTGTTGAATCCCTTTTGGGTGTTGAAAGTATAACTGCTACCAAGGCAATTATTTAACCTCAGCATCCACAGAAACCCTAAGACACACTTAAACAATTAAGAACACACATGCTAAGACACACACACCAATGTATACGATGGTGCATGTGCATCCATCTGGTAATGTTGCTATCATTATGGGGAAAAAAAAGGAGGAGGTATCAAAAAAGGACAACCAGTCTGCTGGGAAAAGAGTAGTTGTGTGTCTTTGATTATGCGTGTGCTCGTTGCCCCAACATCCACATGTGTGTGTCCACAGGGGAACACTATCCACTGTGAGAAAGTCAATCTGCCGTGATTTCATCTCTCGACATGACACATAGTCTGGCCTCTGTGAAGCACAAAGTGCACGCGTGCACACAGATATCCACACTTTGTTTGCAGATTTTGCTGAGGTCACTAACATTTATTTAAAGTTTGATGAGAACTAATATGTTCTCCTGCTTTTTCCTGCACGGACCTACTAAAGACTATCCGGATACGTACATTTAAGAAAGCACAGCAGAATGAGTGTAAAATATGCCAGTGCAGGATTCTGAAACATTGTTTTTGTGCAATTACATGGACTTTTCAACACCTCCTGTAATATATTCAGGTATTTAAAAGTGTTTGGTTTGTTTAAAGTTGTCGACAGGTTTTGGTCTCTTAGAGAGCTCGGATAACCCTAATCCACAACACACATTTTTATCTGTAGTTCATTGGCTGGGCTAAATATTGACTTATCATTAAGTGGAATGACTGAAGCCCTAATAATAATTCACGTTGTCTAAGCACCTTGTGTTGACGCTGCGCTCCCAATGCTATTAATGAATGTATGCAAATCCTGCGTAAATCTGAAGATTAGAGCCGAAGCTTTCTATGATGCAAGAGAGAAAACAAGAGGTGCGTTATAAAACATTGGCATGACATTCACATTTATGCAAAAATATACACTGTTCAATAGAGAATGTAGAAATAATGATGTTTGGTCAAAAGTGTTAGTAGAAATTTCCTGACACGTCAGATAAAACTCATAGATTAGGACTGTTTTTGGTTTGCTGAATGCATTATGATGAAGAACAGTGAAATCTTGCTGCAGTCAAGTAAATCTGTGTGAATCTGGGGAGACGATGTAAAAATGAGTGTTAACAAGAAGTAGCATTGGGAAAGAAATAGCAGATGAATATTAAAAAGATCAAATAAAAATTTAAAACGACAAATTAGAAGAGTGTATGCAAAATTTCCAAATAGTTTTAAAAAAAGATTTCAAGTCTAAAAAAGTTCAAAGTCAACCTTTGGAGAGAAAAAAATAAGACTTTAGAAGTTACAGCATGATCAGTGAGAAAGAAGAAGAAAAAGCATCTCAACTTTCATTGAGGTGAGAGTTACAAGCAAAAGGACAAGAATGATCAGAGAGGACTGATCCAGTGGGTAAAAGTACAAGATAACTCCTAGACTTCAGGTCACAAGTGTTAAGGAGTTATCACCAAGAGAGAGCAGTGTTTGAACAAAGGCATGATGTAGAATACAGATAAATACCACTGGCTTTCCGAACAGAAAAAGAAAGTGCAGCGAAATCTGGATTGTGGAGACCCATGTCTTCACATAGACAGAAAGAGAAGTGGCAAGGAAGCTGGTATGACGAGACATGAGTGGAGAGAAGCTATTTTAGAAAAGTGTTGAGCTGTTTATTTGCGCGTCATTGAAGCTGAAGTAAGGAGCTGAGGGAATTGGCCACCAAGACCTCGCTCCACAACAGCTGCCGCTGCTAAGTGAGTTACTAGCCGTCAGACTGCCTTTATGTCACACAATCACATACACATGCATTTCTCTGTCACATCCTGTGATGGATGTGTTGAGGGTATAATGCACTGCAACAGCAGAGTAGAAAAAATATGTGCCATTCTCCACTTTTGGCCTTTAAGTGGAATAATTGCCTAAATGAACAACATTTAATGTGCTCAAAGTGTGAATGCTGATTAGAATATGAAACAATAAGTTGTTTATCATTCCACAACTAGCTACAGTCTCATTAAAAGGTGCAGGAGCTGCAATACAAAGCATTAACTTGATATCTAATGTCCTCTGTCAAATAAAATAGGCACCACAGCTGGTGGTGGATGGTGCCACCGGTTGGCATGTCATTGACCATTTGGATAAATTTACTAAATATCCCACAGAGAATAGATTACTTTTGCAATAATCACAACAAGTTTGTAATATTGTTATTGACAAAGGTGCTTTTCTTATTTGTCTGAATTAAATGAAATGAGTGAAAGTTTCCTTATGTCACCAATATTGAACAAATAAACCCCAAATTTGATGGGTTTAATACATTTAAGCCCCACCACCACCCCGAAGTTTAGACAATTGTAAGAACAGCCCAGAATAACAACTTATGAATATTCAGAAATTTCCAGCTTGACATCAACCATAAACAGAATGTTGGGGGTATGCTGATGGTAATGAGCTACATTGATAGGTTTTACAATATCTTTAAAGAAAGAACGTGCAGTGGGTGATCCAACAACTCCAACCCAATCCATTGCCGACTGATGATGCCTACTCAGAATGTTTCACATTCTGGCCTGACCTCATTGTACGGCTCACATCGACTTTCCAGAAACGCTCCTGACCATAATTACTGTGCACCACGATCTAACCAGGACAATAGACCACTGCTGCATTGTCAAATTGTAGGGTCTCAAGCCCATAGCAAACATTCAGAGTGTTGTCAGTGGAGACACCTGCAATGTTTTTTTTTGGCATCAAGCCAAAGTAGTAGAGTTGATTGCAAATTGTTTGTCTGGAAACCCTACTGCCCCTGACATCTCATACCTGTAGGTCCATAGCAGCTGCTTTTGAGTGCAGAAGTTCTTGGATATACTGTAAGTCAAAGTGGCAGCCCTTCCCTTGTTGACCTCCACTACTGAGAGTGCCTCAAGCTGCCAGAGGTTCTCTGTCTTAAGCCAACTTGGCTGATGGCAATTTGATGCCCAATTTCATAAGCAACATCCGACTGGCTCTAACCAACTCAAACACATGCTATGATCAGATGGAACTACTAATACTGTACATAAAGGTGATATTGTGTGTCCATGTTTTTTTGAATGATAGACTTCAAATGACTTAAAGATTATATCACAAAATAATCTGTATAATATACTATGTAATATATTATACCCACAAAATATTAAAATTGATGCTACATTCCAAAGGGTGAGTTTTTTGCTATTGGCCCCAGTGTGTAAGCCACGCTGCATATAGATTGACTATTAATAAAAAGACACAAAATCAGATGTGCCAATCACTCCAATTCAATCCAGAAAATTTCTGAGGAAAAAAAAAAAAAAAAAAACGGTGTGTAATATCCAATGAGTTTTATCCTCACTTTTTATGAGTCATACACTTGCTATTAAGAATAAAAAAGCTTTTAATAACACAATTTGTCATTTCACCATGCTGACTTCACATTTTTAGTCAAGTAATCTCATACTCATTGGTATATCTAATGTACCAACACAGCAGGGTGCTGCTGACTAAGTAATATAGTATATTATAATCCTAATTCAATGCAAGGCGAAAGCCTGCAAGCAGAGGTGAATTTACTTATAGGCAACACGAGCAGCTACCTGGTGCGACATCTTGCTGGGCACAACATGGGGTACTCACAAAGACAAATTAAGGATGGTGAAATTTGGTTTTCAGTTGCCCTTTTACTCATGACAGATTCCATAATATCCTGTTACTATCAAGGTCCACTATCCTTATGAACTGGTTGTACAAATAATAGACTGTGCCCTTACTTAAAAAAACTGTTGCATTCCATCCAAAATATTCACATTTTAAATTCACATGAGTGAAAATAATCAAGCAAATGATTGCATTACAACCTTAAAGTCTTTAAATAATTAAACATTAACAAATGCCACAACATATGAATAATGCGTAAATCTTAATATTTAAGTTAACTTTCATTAAGTATAAATAAAAAAGGCGTTAGCATGTCAACATGAACATATACCTCAAAAACAAAACAGTCCATTCATGTTACTGTTAGTAATCAATCTGCCGTGTGCCACTCATCTGGAAGGAAGTTGTAAATGTGATTCTTTTTACGCCACATTTGAATGTTTAAAGTGTTTTTTATACTGTCATTTTTATCAGAGTATCACAATATCAAAGCACTTGGTATAAATATGCATAAAACTTGTGTTACTGAGATTGTGAGAGTTAACATGTTGTCGGCTTTTGTCTTTCTTTAATGCGGTGTATTAATGTGTTGCTGAAAAATATATGTATATATATGACTTGTTATATTTATAACACGTTACTCCAAATACTTCACATGAAGGTGTACATGATGTCTGTCAATCATGTGCACAGAATGAGTTGGCATGTTTGGCACCCACCCATGCACACAAACTGAGTTTATAACAAAAAATAATGTATTTACAGTTAAGAGCAACTGTGATTTGCTCTTTACAAATGTAGACTCTAGGTCGACTCCAGGTCTACTGTGTTTACAAAGACTCTAGGTCTTTGACTCAAAAAGTTCAACAAATTGCTAAAAAAAATTAAAATTTTGCTTCAATAAAAATTGAAGCAACGACAAAAAAAGACTCAGCTTATTCGTTTCAGTTTTGTTAACAATCTACTTAAAGACGTGAGAATGGTGTATGTTCTCAGTATCAACTATAGTTATTCATAAATTTTGGCTTCTTTAACTTTTTTAAAGGTAAACTTTAATAGTATGACCCATCAGGGGTCTTTGTTTTGAATTTCCTGCTCCTGCGTTTTAATTTTTCATTTTAAGTATTAAAAACCAAAATGTGAATTGGTGCATAGCGTGAGGAACATTTCTTAAATTTGATATTCTGCTGCAAAACATTTACTGGCAAATCGAGTGATATCATGTATTCTAAATGTCACCTTGCTGCTCAAGGTGATGCAGAGGCAGACAGACATCAGCTATCACTGTCAGAAATGGCAGCTCTCAGAAAAACACACTTCCTCTTCCCCTGCGCTCTTCCAGCCACGTAGCCTAAGCATTACTGCTGAGCCGTGAATATAGGAAAGAAAAGAAGATATGCAGGGGTGGATGGAGAGAAGAGGGTAGTTGGATGTATATGAGAATGATAAGGAAATGTGTTATGGTGTTGAGAATGGCCTAAATGGTATTTCCGCACAGATCGGATGGATAGAAAAGTGGAAAATGAAGGAGTTGGGCAAATCTAGAAGAGTGAAGGCGGATATTTTCATACTGTAGTATGAAAAGAAAAAAAAAACATTTAGAAAAGGAAACATCACTGAAAAGAAAGCATTCTTAAAGAGAAAAATGCAAATGTTTACAGTGGGAACTTGATGCCCATTTTCTTGGTTTTAGATCATGTGTGCTGTGGTCAGGAGTACATAAACTCTTCAACATCTCTTTGCTGTGGGGACAATGATGGACATCCCAGAATACACCCTGCTGGCAATGCCACGGTGACACTGCAGTGTTGTGGGTCAGTGGTCATACATCGTGAAGAGGGATGCTGTAATGGGATCGGCTTTGATCCCCAACGCCATGTGTGCGCTGACCAACCCACACCCGGCCTCATGGTTCAGGTAGGTTTCAGAGATAAACAATGTGCACGTGTTAAAGTATTTTTGCAATGTTATTTGAATATGAAGTGTGTAAAAGAACTTTGTAGAGTATCTGAAAAAAAAAAACTTTCCTGTCATAATATCTGGACCATCGGTATATGTGACAAAGAAATCAACTTAACACCTTTCTCTAATATTTGTTATATGTTGGCACACTGAATGAAAGTACAGATCCTCTCCTGTGGCTCAGCTGACATAACCCGTTGGGTTGAATTTCTCAGTCTGCCCACCCCGTCCCTGTCAAACTCATTCTCACTGTCACATCAGGAGTTGGAGAACAGACCATCTTCCATTTATCAACTGAGGCCATGTGGCGTTTGTGTGTTCCTATGTCAGCATGGGATGGCACATGCACATACACACACACACATTCATGAGCAGGGACAGAGGGGAGGAACTCTCATTAGCTCTAATGATGTCATTAAGACCCTTGCAGGGCACATTCACACATATACTTTCTAATACAAGCATGCATGTCTAATATCAATGCAACTCTGTGAAGATTATTTTTTTGTATTTTTGTATTTTGAATTACTCTATTCATCCCTCACCGGGGAAATTTGTTTGCTGCACTCCTTACACCATGAATTTAAAGTTTTTAATGTTTGGTGGGTGAATATTTTATTAAATAAGTGCACGATTTATTGTTCTAATGCTAATTGATTTTTTTTCATTTTCATTTCATTTTTTTCATTTTCTTTCATCCACACTGTGTCCATCTCTCTCTCCAGCACCAGTGTTTGCAGGGTGCTTTGTGTCCTGTGGCTGCTGCAGCTACAGCTTACTGTGGCTCCTGTAACCTTGATCCATCTCTGACTGCCTGCACATGGGTCCTGACTGCACTCGCACAACCTGACACACAATCCACCACACACTCCCCCTACATCAGCACCACGCAGGAAACTCTCGCAACAGGCCTGTCGATACGCGCAAACAGAAGTGATAACACTTACAGCATGGTAGACACATACAGTAACACACAGTTCAGCAGAAGTCCATGCCCATCCCATGAGGAAGTTGTGTACAGCGGAGATGCCAGCAATTTCACTTACACAGGTAATTTATCTGTTTCTTTATGCAGTTGATAAATAACAAAAAAATATATATTTTTTCCAAACTTTCTAAATGTTGTTGTTTTTCAACTTGTATTTTCTTCAATTATTTTTACAATGTGGAAATTTCCGATGTATTCTAACAGTCTTTTAGCATTTTTTATAAACCTTTTCTTAATCACAGCTTTAGATTATTCCATTTTACGTTTTGGTTAGACTTGTTACAGAAGTGTAACTATTTGTTGGACAAGTTAGTAAAAAAAATTTATAATGTTAAAAAACAAAAACAACATTGAGTATGTTCAACTACAGTATGCATGTTTATCAGTGGCGGTCCATGCATTTCACCCCTAGGCCTTCGGTGAAGTGCTACTTTGTCCAACTTGAATAAATACCCCTCAAATACCATCATTAATGACACCATGGCTGGAGAAATCATATACAGAAGCAGACGTAGGCACTACTGGGCGTTGCATCACCTTAATTGTGTACAACAGGGGTTCCCAAACTTTTCTGCGCCACGAACCGGTTTAGTGTCCGATATATTGTCATGGACTGGTCTTCAGGTGATGTGACCAGCCTGAAAAAACTGGCTTTTCAAAATCAATAATAATAAACTTAAATCCACTTTGTCTTCACGAGAAAATTTATTAGCAGCGTCTTTATAACGTGGAAATGTTCTGGTAACTGTAAACATGTACCTTCAAAATAAAAGACATCACAAAAACAAAGTGAATAAAAATAACAGTTCTCTGCGGCCCTGTACAAGTCCGCGGACCAGTGGTTGGGAACCACTGGTGTACAACACAAGCTATTTTTAAGAGCATTTAAACATCAATAAAGCTGCGTATAAAACATATATAAAATAAATAAAATGCTTGCACTCACAAAAACGGCTGTCCCCCAAAACACTTATTTCAACACAAAATCCATTCTCCTTTCTTTCCTCAAGAAGACTTGAATGACTCTGTTTTACAGTTTGTCTGTGCGTTTCAGTTTGAACAATAAATCCTTTTCTATTGACATGTGGAGGCCAATGGAAAAGGCTGTTTGCGGAAATTTTCTCAGAATTCTCAAAATTAATCGTTCTGCCTGGACCAGCTAGTGTGAGTTTGAAGCTAGATTCAAGCAAATAAGTCTTCTTCTTTCGGCATTTCCCTTTAGGGGTCGCCACAGCAAGTCAGTTTCTTCCATCTAACCCTATCTGCTGCATCCTTTTCGGTCACACCAACTATCTTCATGTCTTTCTTCGCTGCGTCCATGAACCTCCTCTTTGGCCTTCCTCTAGTCCTCTTTCCTGGTGGTTCTAAATCCAGCATCCTTCTTCCGATGTACTCTCTCCCCTGCACATGTCCAAACCATCTCAGTCTGACCTCTCGAGTGATATCATGTGCTGTTCCCCTGATACACTAATTTCTAATCCTGTCCATCCTGGTCACTATCAGAGAGATCCTCAGCATCTTCATCTCTGCAACCTCCATCTCTGTTACCTGTTTTTTTTGTCAGTGCTACTGTCTCTAGACCAAAAAGCATGGCTGGTCTCACCACGGTTTTGTACACTTTCCCTTTCATTTTCATTTTGTACACTTTCCCTTTCAGCTTCAAGCAAACAATAATCTTTTTAATTGCTAATGTGCTGGTGAATAGTATATCTATTTATTCTGCTGAAATGTTAGTGACCACAAATCTGAGGAACCTGACAGATCAGGAGCCTTATTTATGAAGTGTGTATGCCCAAATCCATGCATATGCTGACTTCTCCAAAGAAGCGACTTATAAACATGGCTCATTGCGTGGATTGTTTAGTAACTTTAAGGCAACTCCGGAGCAGTATATTTGTATGTATATTTGTCGTATACATAGCAAAGATGCAGGAAAAAGATGACACTTGTAGATGAAACTTTAAAGTGAACTGAGAATTGTGTATAATGAGAGAAGCGTTGAAACAAATTTAAAAAAACGCACAAAAATGCCTGTCATAAGAAAAATTGGACCAGATTATGGAAAAGATGGTTAACCAAGATGAATGTACATTGTCACCACAAGTCACCACATTTCAGATAATTTTGTAAGCATACGCTATTGTAAGTTCAAAATTGTTGAAACACAATTAATCTCCAGTGGGTTTTTTTTATTGCAATTGATTTCTTTTAAATTTACGATTACTGTAATTGTGATCCATTATTTTAGATTCGCTATTGGTTCTTTTCTTTTTTGTTTTAAATCAATTTCTGGCCCCAATATGTATACTTTATACTTGTACATATAACAAAATTAAGTTCTATTTTTACATTTTTTCATATTTATATGGTCTGTAGCAAGCAAACTGTTTTTTGTGATTTTTATATCCAACATGTTTGATAAAAAATAACATAATCAAACATGTTATATCATCTATAACGATTTAATCGAAAGCTTTTTTGGCTGCGCACTTGTATATTGTTTTTTTCTCTTTGCACTACAGAAACACTTGTTAGTGGTATAACTTATGATTCAAATTCAAAGAAGTAAAAGATAAAGTACCCTGTCTGCTTCATGTTGTGTATCAATGATATGAAGCTCAATGAAATTAGCAGCTTGCAGAAGTGTGGGTTTTTTTTTTCTGCCACAGTTGAATGGGCTTTAAAGAAACATCCTTACACACACAAAAATACACTCACACACCAGGACAGCTGTTGCAGGATATATTAATAGCCGTAACAAGCTAACACACTCTGTGCTGTACACTTGTGTATCATTAAAACTTAAAGATGGGCGTTTAGATGCCATTTGAACATTCTGTACTATTTATCAGCCCAAAGGGAGTTTATGGGGTGTGCATCATGATTTTCAGTCTCTACACATCATTTATCTGGGTAGTTTGTCTATTTAATCAAATCAAATGGTGTTTGTGGATCTTAATGTGTATGGCAGGTCGTATACTCATGATTGCAGATATTGTGTGTGATATCCAGCAAAATCCAGTGAGTTACTTGTTTAGCGTGCTGCTGTTGTGAACATAGTTTTGTGTATTTGCTTTGATTATTTTGTGTGTGCGGCATGGGGTGGTTAGGATAAGAGCTTCTAGGTGATGCTGTGACACCATCTGGGCAGATGCACATAAAGCTGTCGCCACCCACCATACACCAGATGTTTCTTTTGCACACAAACGCACACACACTCAAACTTTATCACAGCATACTAGTTTGGGAATAAAAGAAAAAACAAACAAAAAACAAAGGCAGATCACACCCACATAGATCACTGCCAACAGTAAGAGCAAAAGCTCACTGACTTGTTTGTACATGACTTCTCTCAAAATAAAAGTTTTATTAAAAATAGAATTAAACATGTTTAAACCGTCTCTGTGCAAACACATTCAGTATTTTATTTACATCTGTTTAGCACTGTTTTGCTTCTAGAGTTATGACAGTAGTAAAGACAAGAGCCCCAGATTGGCAATTACAGCGTGGCCATTTACAGCCACAGTCCCTTAACACTCCTAAAAGTAATGCACATGCATGTGTGTAACTACATTTGCATGTATATATGGTCCTGCAGCTTCACCTCCTTACCAGGGGGATAGTAGCTATTCAGTCATGGCATCCGGTTAATGACTTTACTTTAGAGGTTCTGCAAACATGAGGAACATGTTTGTATGTCATGCTTCTTTGATAATTATCCGTTGATGTTTTGTTTTTTTATAAACTTTAAAGAATACTTTTGCTTTAAGAATATCTCATACTCAAGAATAAAAAGCCTTTTTAAGTTACTTTGCTGCCAAATTGTCTCTTCTTCTTCTCCTTTCGGCATTTCCCTTCAGGGGTCGCCACAGCAAGTCAGTTTCTTCCATCTAACCCTATCTGCTGCATCCTCTTCAGTCACGCCAACTATCTTCATGTCTTCCTTCACTGTATCCATGAACCTCCTCTTTGGTCTTCCTCTAGCCCTCTTTCCTGGTGGTTCCAAATCCAGTATCCTTCTGCCGATGTACTCGGTCTCTCTCCTCTGTACATGTCCAAACCATCTCAGTCTGGCCTCCCGGACTTTATCTCCAAAACCTCTAACATGTGCTGTTCCTCTGATATACTCATTTCTGATCCTGTCCATCCTGGAAACAGAGAGATCCTCAGCATCTTCATCTCTGCTACCTCCATCTCTGCTTCCTGTCTTTTCCTCAGTGGCACTGTCTCTAGACCAAACAGCATGGCGGATCTCACCACGGTTTTGTACACTTTTCCTTTCATTTTAGCTGAAACTCTTCTGTCACACATCACACCTGATACTTTTCTCCACCCGTTCCAGCCTGCTTGAACACGCTTCTTCACCTCTTTTCCACACTCTCCATTGCTCTGGACTGTTGATCCCAAGTACTTAAAATCTTCCACCTTGTTTATCTCTTCTCCCTGTAACCTCACTTTTCCATTTGGATCCCTCTCATTCACACACATGTACTCTGTTTTATTCTGACTAATCTTCATTCCTCTTCTTTCTAGTGCAAACCTCCACCTCTCCAGCTTTTCCTCCACCTCTTCCCTCCTCTCACTACAGATCACAATGTCATCTGCAAACATCATTGTCCATGGAGATTCCTGTCTGACCTCGTCTGTCAGCCTGTCCATCACCATAGCAAACAGCAAAGGACTCAGAGCAGATCCTTGGTGCAGTCCCACCCCCACACTGAACTCCTCTGTCACACCAACAGCACACCTCACCACTGTCTTACAGCCCTCATACATGTCCTGCACCGCTCTAACATACTTCTCCGTCACACCAGACTTCCTCATACAATACCATAGTTCTTCTCTAGGTACCCTGTCATACGCTTTCTCAAGATCTACAAAGACACAGTGCAGCTCCCTCTGACCTTCCCTGTACTTCTCTATCAGCATCCTCAAGGCAAATACTGCATCTGTAGTGCTCTTTTTAGGCATAAAACCATACTGCTGCTCACAAATTCTTACTTCAGACCTTAGACCTTAGCTGCCAAATTGTCTATAAATAGATAATTATGTATTTATATTATTCATTGTGTTGTTTATGTAGTTTCATGCTTAGACACTAATTAGGAATTGAAAATAGCAGAAAAATATACCGTAGGATATTCAGAACTTCTTTTGAATAGCGCAGTAATATGACTTACTATCTAAAGGGTGAACGGTCTTTTCAGCCACGGATATTTCAGCCACGGACATTTGAGCCAAAAAACTGCAACCTAGGATATTTGAGCCACGGTGACTCGGAGATTTCAGCCACGGACATTTGAAGAACTGCAACCTGGGCGCAACTGTTTATTTACGATAAAAAAAAATTAAATGACTAAAAGCACGATAAAAATTCTTGCACGCTAAAAATTTTTAAGACTAAAAGCAATTATGCACGATAAAATTTTTTTAAGACTATAAGCAATTATTTTCTGTAGTGCAACTGTTTATTTACGATAAAAATTTTTAGTGTTTATTTACAATAAAAACTTTTACATAAAATATCAAATTTTTACATAAAATATCAAATTTTTTTAAAAATATCAGAATTGATTATTTGAGCCATGGGATAAAAATGACTAAAAACAATTATTTTCTGTAGTTGCAACTGTTTGTTTACGATAAAATTTTTACATAAAATATCAATTTTCTACATAAAATAGGTTTTTGGCCCAAATGTCCGTGGCTGAAATGTCCGAGGCTGAAATGTCCTAAGACACGCTCAAAAAAGAAATTTTCCTTCAGGTGCAATTCATTTATCTGATCTTTCTTATGTCATAATGTCTTTAAGAGGACATGCTATTTATGTGGGTATTTCAATAGCAATATTTTTTATGTAATGTACAGACTCAGGGTTTATCAAATTGATGCTTAACCACTTGTACTTTTTACTCTGAATTTTTTGCTAAAACTGCCTTGTGCACTGTGTTCTATAACACTTTTTACTCCATTCAAATAATGTTGCATATGATTTATGAGACAAAAAATCTTGTATTTTTGTTTTATTTTTATTTATCTCATTGATGATGTATAGTTTTAATTGATCCCTTCCCCTTGCTTTGTTGTAGATACTGACCTTGAGCCTTATACCTCCTATGAGTACAGAGTGAGGGGTTGGAACAGTTTTGGTCAAGGCTCCAGCAACGCTACTTTGGTGACAACCAGTGAAGACAAACCATGGGGGGTGGCCCCGCCCCGCTGGAGTCGTCTGGATCTACGTGATGATATCATTCAGTTACAATGGCAAGCTCCTGCTAGACCCAATGGTTTGTATGTAGAACAGTGTAAAAAAAAAAAAATTAGGTACATATGAGGATTTCATGATAAAAAATTTTGTCTATTGTTGCATTTTATTAGGAGTGATCACTGGCTATGTCATATTGCGGGATGGACATGAGCGTTATCGAGGCGATGAAAACAGTTTCACCGATGTTGGAGGAATCAGGCCTTTTCAAGAGTATAACTACCAGCTGAGAGCTTGCAACCGTGCTGGTTGCACTGACAGCCCAGAGGTATGACGGTGTAAGAGACGATTTGATAAATAGTCTCTTTTTGGCCAGTCTTATACTAAACCTATAGTCTTGTCTTACACTTCATTATTTAGGAAGATTGCAACATTTTACTCATGGAATCTTTTTAAATACTTTTATGTAAATTCTATTCTCTGTTCTCACAAATTATAAAATTTAAACCTGCTCTTTGCTATATCTGGTATAAATTTGTAATAGATATGAAATGTCGCATGTCGTTAGAACTTCTTTGTTCAATTTTTTTTAAAGTCTTGGAAAATTCTTCTAATTCTATATATTCCTTTGCTTTTGCCACTGAGTGCTGGTAAATGAGCATTTACACCAACAATATTCAAACAATATTCCCATCCACCATAAACGTGCCATAAACTGTATGTGAGTTTTGTCTGTCGTCATTCTGTCTGACTTTCCAATCAGAAGTTCTGAAAATGTTCATGTAGCTTTCAAGATCTTGAACCCCGAGAATTCTACTCAAAATTGGTTGAAACAAAGTTTAAATGACATTTACCTTTTGGTAAAGATTGCCCATAAAGCTGGTTTTGTAAACCTGCACAGATTTAGCCTTCCCTGGCAAAAAAATGTGAAGAAACAGGTGTATCCCCATCACACAGTAGGCTAGTTAGCTGTTTCCAAGCTCAAATGCTCTTTGCTCATTTACATCAGCCACTATATACTGTAGCTAATAATGTGTTGTTAATTTGAAAATAAATCTTCTCTTCTATTTAGTAGCTCTTCTTACAAGAAATTTGATGGGAAATAGTCTGGGCAGAAATCCAAGACTTTAAGGAATTCCTATAAGTATGCTCAGAGATGTAATCTCACTGAGGAGTTGTGTGTCTAACCCTAGGTCTCTTCTCTGTGAGACATGTCTGAAGCAAATCTCCAGTGATGCCTCTGGAGAGCGTCTGAATCAGAAACCCCAAAACAACTCTACAGTTGCAATGTGTAGGAGCAGTGGCTCCTGTCAATGCTCTTCCCTAACGGAAGGATTTCTTCATAATTTGAAGGAGGTCATTTTGGCCATTTGTCGTTTACATTGTTTTGACTTGGATCATGTTTGTTCCTCAAATTAAAGTTCAGAAATAGTTTGAAATAAAAACCTCTGGTCTCACACATATGCCGAGACTTTTTAATTAGACTGTGTAATTGTTACAAACGTGCTAATAAATCTATTTGTGGTTCTCAAATAGATCTCAAAATTTGTAAAGATCTTGCAGAACTCTTCCTGTTTCTCCCTCCAGGTGGGAGGAAGAACAGACAGCAGGTTTGCTGATGGGTTTCTAAAACCCTCTCCACATTTCCTGGTGTCTTCATGAATCTCTTGACATTGTGCTGGGACACACAAACCTCACCACAGCATGCATATGGTTTGCCATGTTGGAAAAGTAGCACAACTTCTGCAACTTGTCTCAGTCTGATTCTACTTATGAGCAATTTTGGGCATTGTAAAAATGAGTAGAAATGGATTCTGCTCGCTAGACCTTTAATAATATAGTATTAGTAGTAGATACTATTGATCTTTTTTTTTTCACAGCATTTGAACTTTCTGATCTCGGCCACTATCTGTTTGTCAATTGGTCAGATTATCAGTGATGTAATTTAGTTATGTATAGAGTTGGTAAAGCACCAGAATATTGGTATTCTGGAACCTGTTGAACACCAACGAGAAGACACATTTCTGCCACACTGAACAACTCCGCTTTAACAATTGATTAGCTATTGGAACAGCCTTGTGCTAGAAGACTACAATACCACAACAGAATCTAATAATCCCTTTATCAAAAAAACATGGATTATATGAAGGCTTACTAACAAGTTATTTATTCTTTTGCATTTATCCCACACACATCTGAGACAGCCTTTTTAGTTTCTATTTCTTCATCTTAAAACATTGACTTTCACCAAAAACTTTTTTTTCACTTGTATATTTGTAAACCTCGTGGTTTGGAAGTTTTTCAGGTAGTGCAAACACTTAAGATACATGCACACACTCTTAACACACTCTCCATCTCCAGCTTACATTCACTATGTATTTCACACACATGTGTTCCCACAAAAATAGCACACACCCTCTAAACAGAAGGTGAGACAGGAGTGAGTTGGATTAGTTTGTACACCTGTGAAAATTGGCCAAACAGTCCCAATTATGGGATAACTTGAACTAACCTAATACACCACTGCAATTACCTGGCATCAGCTCTTGCTCTCACTCTTCTTCTCCCTCGTTCTCCTGTTCTTGCTCTCTCTTCCTATTCCTATCTCACACACACACACAGGCACTGACAAACAAACACAGGCACATACAAAGGCACACCTGCTGTGACAACAGAAGGTGCTGATGTAATACGGTTGGTCACTTAAAGCAGGTGGAAGAGCGATTGGTCCTCCTCTGTCTCCCGATCCCTTTGCCCTGTTTGCTCTGCCATTTGTCTCCTGTCATTCGCCTGTTCTTACCATCACAGTTCCCACTTTCTCATGTTTTTACTTTTACCCCCATCTTTAACTTGTGTCTTTTTTCTAACAACAATCAGGCTTTTTGTAGTTGATTAGTTTGTCTTATCGGCAAGAAGTTAATTTTTTTCTAACATGCAAGTTTTATTCCTTTGTTATTAAGGTGTTGAATAGCATTTTGTTTACTACTTTTCTTTTATTGATTTGTCTTACAAAATGCTTGGGCCAACATTGGGGCGTGAAGGGTGCCGAAAGCTTTATCAGTGACCTGGTATGTTATTATACCTCACATGATTATGGGAAAATTGGACATTCACATAAAAAGTTATGTTGTCTTCTGCTTGATATAAAGTTAAAGTGTTTTGGGCAGGCTTTAGCTTAGTGGTAGAAAGTCCTCTTTGGACTGGAAGATGCTGGTTGGATTTCCACTGGGCCCATGCCTACGTGTCCCTGTAGAAGACAGCCAAGTTACACCCATCATTTGTGCTGTCATGGCTGCCTTCTGCTGTGAAATGCAGCAAAAGTTATTTCTCGATAGGGGGGTGAATACAGTACGTTAAAAAAATAAATAATTAAAAAAAGTTATAACTTCGAAATACTGTGTGAATAATGTAGACAGAATAATAATTGCATTAAAAATAATGCTAAAAATTCTATTTTATTTCAACAAAATTATGACGTATTCTAAACATATAAGTATTGCTCAGAATTTGAATCAAATACAGGAGTTTTAAAAGCACCAAGTTGTATGAACCAGACACCATTTTAGAACATGTTGTAAGTCAATGAATTCAAGTTATTTTTACATTTTTTGCAAGTTCATTTGTGCATTTTATTTCCTGATTCCTGCTGCAAGTAAAAAGGTGCACATCCAGTTTGTGTTACAATCTACAAGGTGGAATGCTGTCTCCAAGTTCACTTCTCTACTTCTGTGGTGCAGAGCACATAAACATATTTTTTTCTTTGAATTTCAACTAAATCTTTAAGACATTTGAGTTGACAGTTCACTTGAAAGACTTCCGAACTCAACTTCCGTCTCTCCTTCATCTTCCTTGCCTTCTTCTGCTTCACCTCTGTTTCCTCTCCCGTATCACTAAGTACTTACGTACATACACCTACATTTACCTGTGTGTGTTTATCTGTGTGCGCGTGCTTGTGCGCCTCTTTAGTTGTTGTAGCAGTCCTCTAATTGCATATCACCGTGCGGGACAGCTGCTGAAAGTGCTAGTGACAGTCTATTAAGGCAGGATATCCCTGTTGCCATTAGCAGCAGATTGCCCTGTGATTCTTTGGTCTCCACATTCCCACAGCGTTCACAGGAACTCAAAGAAACTACTCCAGGAATTTCTAATAAGATGGTCATTCTTGCTCCGTATTGGGAAGTGTAACTGTTTTTTGCTTTTAGAACAACAAAAGTTATTGTTTGTTTGCTTTTACTACATGGGACTCGAGGCAGGACAAACGTAAATGATCCCACGTTATACTTTACACAATTAATCCTCAATTTTTTAAAACATTTTCTTAAAGAGCTAAACCATCGACACAAGCTTTCACATAAATTTTGATTGTTTTTATATTGATATCTTGTGTTTTGGTTTTATTTTTATAAGGTTTTTTTTACCTTTCTAAAAGGTAAAAAAAAAATTTTGAAGGTTTTATGCAATTCTTTTGTTTATCTGTGTATTTAGGTGGTGGCGTTTACAGTCCAGGGAGTTCCAGAACTGGTTCAGTCTCCGGTGGTAACAGCTGCAAGCCCTTCTGCCCTCCATCTGAGCTGGTCTGTGCCATCTCGTCCAAATGGACTGATACAGCGGTATCAGTTGAATCAGACAGGGGTTGGAACCATTTTCACACACACTGATGGACCCAGAAATTACACCGTAACAGGTAAAGTTTATCATTCAGTGACTTAGTTTCACTCTTTTTTTTTCTCCTTTTTCTTTTAATTTTTTTAAACCTTTATTTTTTTGTCTAGTCTTTGATCCTTTTTACTTATTTTGCAACATTTTTACTGCCCCTCTTTTATTGGAAACCAAAACAATTGTGTCATAAACCCTTTTTTTTTTTTCATCCCTCAATTTTTAACTTCCCTTTTATCTTATTCTCACTTGCTGATTTTATTCTATTTGGCACACAGTTCTCTCATCTCTCTCATTTTGGTCTCATACTTTGAGATGTTTTTGGTGTGTGTGTTTGATACGCCTGCAATAATTAGAGCACTGCATCAGTTCATTGTGGTAAAGAAAGAGTTGAGTTAAAAAAATAAATATTAACATTTTAATTTGTGTTCCCACCCTCGTGTGTGCACACCTGGTATGAATGGGAACAGAAAGAACAAGATTGCAAATGCAAGTGATCAAAAGTAGCTTTCTCTGCACTATGGTTGGGCCTTCGCTCAAGTATAGGGGGAGGAACTCTGCAGTGTAGGTAGAAACTCAAAGTAGATAGATTGATATGCAAGTTGAGAGAAACCCGATTGGATGGTTCAAGTGCCAAGTTAGGATCCCCTGGAATGCTTTGCTGGGGAAGTGTTTCAGCCACATCTGACTGGGAGTAATCCCACGAGGGGACTGTGCTGGACATGTTTCGCTGCTGGCCAGGGAACATCTTAGGATATTCTCAGGTGAGCGAGAGAAGAGAGGGAAGTCTGGGGTTCCCCACTGAGGCCGCTGCCCTTGTGACCTGACCTCAGATAAGCGGCAAGAAGTGTTTGTAGTCCAAACTCAGTTTTTCTGATCAAAATTTTTAAACAGACTCCAGATTGCCCCAAATTAAAGAAATTACAATCTTATTACTCTTAATAAATGCAGCAATATCCTTGGTTTTTGGTAGTAAGTTAGTATATCTCTTGCACATCTGTACACAGACACAGTCATGTTGAAGATGTTTGATTTGGAAATCTAGTTTTTTTTATTCCAAGAAAATGCAGGGTTGCTAGTCTTCAAGTTAAAAACACAAGCAAGTACAGTTTTTTGTAAAATGCATCATAGACGACAGAAAAACACATGGACATTATCATCATAGTCATACTTGCCTCTTTGGGATTGGAAAAGGTCATGCTAAAAATACTCACAGTTCCACTGCTGATTGATTACCACTTCTTTTAATTGTAAAGATGTCATCCCTACAATGACTTCTTTTGAAGCAGTAATTTCGTGGCATTTTCCCTTCTCAGCTCTACATGCTGCTCCGTCTTGGATCCAGACCAGGCGTCAGCATTGCCAGTAGCCAAAAGACTATTCCCATGGTGCCTGTGGTTGGCTTGTATGGTCAGGAGTTGTGTCCATGTGTGTCTGTATGTTTAGGCATGAAGCAAAGCAAACAATGCCAAATAGAGACAGTAATGTGCTGTAATACTGTACCAGCCCCAAGTGCCAGTGTAAGCAACCAGCATGTGTGTGTGAAATTCCCCCGTCCCCCAGTGAGAAAGAGGAAAACTGTGTGTATTCAGCCAAAAGCACTGTTGGGGCAGTCTCTCTGCCCCCTCATTGCTTCCTTTCTCTTTAGCTGTCTGTTTCTCCAGCTCCCTTTGTTCTGGCCTAGAAATGTGTCGATGTGATGCAATAGTGGGTTTTTGAGCAATAGTACTGAAACTCTGTTAGAAAGTAGTAGGTGGTAAAAACAAACTTTTTTCTTCTTGATAAAAACAAAATGTTTAGCTAACTGATCTTCAGTGTTTGAAATTTTATGTCTTAAATATACGTAAGCAAATATGTAAGTGTGTGTTTAAGCTTAGTTGTTTTTGTATTCATCAGATTATGCTGAATATGCATAATTCATGAATAAATAAAATGTTTTTTTATTTATTTTTAATTTAACAGCACTTCTTATATGATAATAACTTTCAAGATTGGTGCAGTTTAACTAAAAATAGAAAACCAAGACAAAACATTTACAATCAAAAGTTTAGTTCTTAAAACTTTTACTTTGAGAAAAATAACTATTTGAATTAAAATTGAAAACACACTGACTACTAAACGTCTTGAAAATATTTTTTATTCTTGTGTTTTTTTTCTATTGAGTGGCTTAAATTTTCTGCTCCAAATACATCATTTTTCTTTACTAGAGAATGTGATTAAACTAAACCTTTTTATATGTTCTTTTTTATTATTATTTTTATTTGAACAAGCTGTGGACAGAGAGCGAAACACCCAAAATAAAGTATAGTAAAACAACAATGGATATACACACTAAATAGATTATCTTTTTACATCTAAAGTATATATACATTTTTTTGGTTTGGCTTCAGGCCTTAAAGCTCTCAACAACACTTGCTGAAAGCAAAAATTAATATTTACTATCTGCAGTTACTTTTGTTGTATTTCCACTGTTTTTAAATTACAAGATTATTTGAGTAAAGTATTTAAATATTCAAGTAAATTTCAGCATGTATTTTGTTTCATCATCTGAACTGCTTATCCCTAATCGGGTTGCAGGGTTGCCAGACCCTATACCGGCTGATTTAAGGCGAGAGGCTGGGTACATCTGGAACAGGTCACCTGTTTGCTGCAGGGCCACCCACAAAACCATACATGCACTCATTCCCACGTGCAATTTCATAGTGGCCAACCAACCTAACATACATGTTTTTGGCCGTATTATTTTTTTAAGGTTTTAAATATTAATAGTTATATATGGGGTAAAACTATGTGTGTATGTTTTTACACTCAAAATAGTTTTCAAAATGAGAGATTCAAGAATTATTTATTGTATGTCTTCTTTCAAAGTACTATATTTTCAATTAGTTAGGGTTGTTTCTGACTCATTTCAAAGCACTTTTTTACTACATATTTTAGATTTTGTTAAAGTAAAGTATTTTACATTTACGACAATACAAGCTTTATATTTCAAAGTTTAAATGTCACCGTTTTCATTTTTCCACTAAATGCAAAATCTTATTAATTGCATTTTTAATTCTATTTTTGATACAAACTTGTGTTAAGAGGAATAAATTAAAAAATGATTGCAGTAATGGCAGACAAATCTGTGCAGAAACTGAGATCAATATTAGAAATTAAAATAATAATGTAATACTCAAAAGGAAGATAAATTCAAAGAAGTGTGACAGATTAAAAGATAGATGTGCGAATCCGAGTGTTTTCAAAGAAATATGAACAGAAATTATTTTTGGTCCATTTCTCATCTTTAATGTTTAATATGTCATTACTCATCTTTTTTCAGCTAGAATGAAAGGGAAAGTGTACAAAGCCGTGGTGAGACCGGCCATGCTGTTTGGCCTAGAAACAGTAGCACTGAAGAAAAGACAGGAAGCAGAGATGGAGGTAGCAGAGATGAAGATGCTGAGGATCTCTCTGGGACTGACCAGGATGGACAGGATTAGAAATGAGTACATCAGGGGAACAGCACATGTTAGAGATTTTGGGGATAAAGTTTGAGAGGCAAGACTGAGATGATTTGGGCACGTACAGAGGAGAGAGAGAGAGAACATAGGAAGAAGGAAACTGGATTTGGAACCACCAGGAAAGAGGACTAGAGGAAGGCCAAAGAGGAGGTTCATGGACGCAGTGAAGGAAGACATGAAGATAGTTGGTGTGACCAAAGAGGATGCAGCAGATAGGATTAGATGGAAGAAACTGACTTGCTGTGGCGACCCCTAAAGGGAAAAGCCGAAAGAAGATGTCATTACTCATCTTTTCAGAACCCAGCTGTTTTCTGTCGGATGGTCAGAAAGCTTTAGACAAAAATGTGTTTAAATGACACAAAAAGGGAGTTATCTTTTTTTTTTTTTTTAATCTTTTTTGTTTGTTTGTTCTGTCAGGCCTCGACGTTAAACTAATTTTAGGTTTTATCACTTTTATTTAGTCATACACAACACTTTTTTAACCAGACCCAAGAGTTGTCTTCAGAAAATAAGGTTTATAGTAATCAAAGTAAAATTTCAACTTCCAAAGGACAAATTTAAAGATTATATTTGCATTTTTTAAAATGCCAAGTCAGCATTTAAATATCACAATGCAGAAAAACCTCTTCGTAATTTTCTGTTTATCAATCTATTGCCTTGAAAACAGACTCTAGCTAATTGTATTTTAAGCAGTTCTGAAAAGTGACACTTCACAGAAAGAATTAAGCACTACTGTACAAAGACACCCCATGTGAATCAATATTAAGTATTGCTATCATTAGCTCACAATGAATTATTGCCTGCAATTATATAGATTATGGCATTAATCATGTGTTTAATTGGTCTTTTGTAGGCTCGTTATTAATTCAGAACAGCAGGGAATAGAGTATGTTCTTTTATTTATTAATGCGCACCCCCCCACCGCCCTTCATTTCTCGCACTCTGACTACAACATGCTAAAGGTAGAGACTTGGAGACATGAGAAAGCATAACTGTAAATATTTCTTTTTATGTAGTAATCCCCAAACCGTCTTGCATCAGAAGTGTAGTAATAGTAAGTTTAAGGAAACTTCCATTCATGTTTTTAAGAGTTCTGCTCCATAACCTTCTTCGTTTTTTTCCAACTCACTGCATTATCACAGTAAGCAGAGCTCATAAAAATGAGTGGAACTTAATTGAAGAAACTAAGTGTAAATCTTCTCTCTATTGGATCTGGTTACCTTGATTTGCATTGAAGCAGGTCATTCATGTCAGACGCACAGAAACGCACAGAAATGCCACAGAGTGTGTTTGGCTTCATAATGAAATGAGACAACTCATCTACCCCATCCATCAGTGCTTTCGATGCTGCGGTGGATCAGCACAGAAGGTCTGAATTCTTCTAATGTGTGAAGTGTGTCATCATCTTTGAGTTAAACAAATCAGCCGAAGCATAATGAAACAAAACAAGCATGTATTTCAATATTTACTTGTGGGGGAAAAATTCTGTAAATTTATCTTCATCACTGGCAACAAACAAACTTTGTCAGTGTGTCTGATTGACAAACAAAATATGTTCTTCTAATTATTTTCAGTTGCTCATACTTGCCGGAAAAGATTTCGTTTTAATTAATCCCAACCAAAAAAATAATTTAAAAAGCCACGAGAAAGGAACTATTTCAGCTGCATGTTTGTGCGATGTGTGCATACGTGCAAGTTTTCATTGTGGCCATGCAGCTGTGCTGGAATGTTCTGTTCCTTCTTTGCAAACTGGATCTCATTTCCCATCCCAGACCGGGTAACATCTCTTTCTGCATTAGTTTCTGCATTAGGGAGCCACAGACAGGAAGTCAAACTTTTAATTATTCAAGAGAGGTGTTATTACAACTCTCTCCTCTTACTTTTTCTTCTTTTCCTGATTGTTCTGGATGCATCATCAGCTTCCTCTAATTCTGAACAAATGCTTGTTAATATATCTATATCTTTACACATGCATGTTCCTTTTCTATAGATCTATTATTAGGGTTATTATTTCACCCCACCATGGCTGTTGTTTTTTCTATTCATTTTCTATTTTTAGCTGTCCTCTTTCGTTCTTCAGCCCTGCTTTTCTGTTTTTCCCCTCCTCTCTTTCTCTGACAGTCTCTTCCTCCTTTTCTGTATCAGGTAGCAGGCATGATATTGTGGTTTGTGCCCATCACCCTATCATCTTCTCAAATGCAAACAGGGAATGGCAACCTGTCAATAAAATGCCATTTTAAATCAGTTATTTTAACTGCTTTGTAAATACCCAAAATAAGCCCACGACAACAATCCTGTGACTTGTTTCATCTCTTTTTTGAGCTCAACTTTCCTCTTTGTTGTTTTACTTAAATAAAAGCTACTTTCTTTCTCTCTGTCCTGCTGCCAAAGTCCCTCTGTCTCATCCGATCTTTGTGTCTTACAGAAACACTCACACACACATCTCTGGTGTCAAGCTCTCATCATGACAGTTACAACCTTGTCTCACTTCATGTCAGTGAGCTGCACACATCAAAACCCCTGCCGCCCGTTTTTCACTTCCCAGTGATCACTGTTAAACTAATTGAAGCTTCCTTCATCTATCCGTAATCAAGCACATAAGCGCAAGTGTATGCACTGGTACATGCATGCAGAGGTAGACACACACACACACGGTTTCGTTGCTAAAACGCACTAAGGTGTCATTTTTCTAGCAGACCAACACTGCCCTCTTTAGGCTGAATATTAAAGCTTGTCGGCGACTCTGCAGGAAACATCAAATATATTCATCATATTACATTTATGCATCTTTACAAAGCTTAAAAAGAAATTTATGTTTGTTAAAATTTACTTTAGTTTAAAACTTTTTAGATAAAACTTGATTGTTCAAAAGAATTTTCTACTTGGGTGCTTTCCAAAGGGTTTGCCGGTTTGGGTTATTCTGCAACATATGTAATAAGCATTTTAATGTTTCTGATTTTTTTTTTTTTTTTTCACAGAAAAAAATTTAATACAAAGTTTCTGTAATTGTCAGTCATCTAAAAGTTTTTGGTTTTTTTTTATATTTTGAGTTTTTATACTTCAATTAGTGGTTTGGTTATGACCCAATGGGGTTTTATTAAAGCCTGACATAGTAGAGGACCATTACTGCACTGTAGTCAACATCAGAACAAATGACTTCACTTGTATTTCAGTTGCTAAGGCAAAGTGTGCACACATATACTCACATGCACACATTTAAACACGGTTAGCTGCACAGTTAAATAAAGTAAGAAGTCTTCTCGTACTTTTGTATGGCTGGCAGATTTTCTTTATTTAACCCAAACAGAGAACAACATTGTGAGAACATTTTCGCACACACTCACTCGCACACCAACACATGTAGAGACACATTGATCAGAGGTTGGGTTAAGCATGGCGGGCTGCAAGGCATGTTAAGCAGGCTAAGGACTGGAAAGAGACATGAGGAAGATGTGGTGAAGCGTTCCGCTGTGCAATGCACTCAGTGTGTGTAAAAGTGTATGTGTTCTTTTCTTTATGTATCCAACACAATTGTAACCACAGCCACACACACATCTCAATTTATATTTTAGAATGGTAAGTTTGTAAAATACAAAAGTGGACATTGGTATTCAAGCTTATTTAAACATGGTTGCTTTTAATTATTTTTATGTGAGGAAAATTTAAAGTCATCTGTCGTATTTACTTCTCATTCTAAATTATGAAGAAAAAAGTATGAAACATCTAAATATTTCTAAAAAAAATACAGTATATACAGTCATTCATAGTGGCAAAAGTTTTCCTAGTTATTTTAAAACAATCAAGAATACAATGAAAAAACTATGCATTATTTTATGCAGTCATCTTTTTTAAATAATACCATTTGAGTTTCTTTATGTGTCCTTTGAATTTGATTTGCAGGCTTTTGTATCCTGTCAGCTAAGTGAACAACCATAAAATATCCAGTCAACTCTCGTGGCTGCACAAGGGATTTGCATTCTTCCTCATTCATCTCCTTTACATCAGAAACCAGACAGAAAAAAATATATTTGAAGTAAAAGAAAAATTGTGCTCTCCTACGTGAATCTACAATGAAGGATCAGACAAATAATTAACTAACTACTTCCTTTTTTTTTTTTAAACAAATTCAATCATTAGAATTTTCTCATAGAAGCTAGTGTATAGCAGTTGTATTTAAAGAAGCTTTGAGCTGCTGTGTGATGTCTTTTAGTCGGCGTAGAGGGTGCCTATAAATAAATCATGTCTGGACACACTAGCCTAAACGCATACAGAGGTATCATAATTATCATAGATCAAAAGCTGATGACATTACAGCGTTGGAACAGTCCTATCCCATGTCAGTTCCACGGCTGCCCATCTTTACGTTGTTTCATTATTGAGTTATGGCATGCATAATTTAACACCGACAGATATGGATCCATCCGTTGAGAGAGTGTGGAAAGAGCAGTGAAGGGTGGGAGGAAGAAAAGAGTTTTCTGTCTATTTTTCAGTTTATGCTTCTCTATACCTGAAATTCCAAATCCTGCTGTGTTTTTTTTTTTTTTAAAGCTTCTTGGTCACACTAACGACAAGGTGGATAAAGTACTACAAAATTTTAAAATCTGTTCACAAATGTTATTTTTCTCAGGTCTGCAGCCATACACAGATTACAGTTTTGTGCTGGTGGCCTGTACAGCTGCAGGATGTGGAGCCAGTAATTCAACCACAGGTCGTACCCTGGAAGACGCACCTGAAGGTATGCATTTACACTCAATGAGCACAATGAAATAAACATTGAATGCAAGGTTTTGTTCAGTGGTCACACTGGTAATAAATGTGTTAAAGCATACAGGTTTAGTTTTGGAAGTTCATGTGCTGGATTAATTCCCTGCTATAAACTTTTATGGCAACTTGTTTGAGATTTTTCTTTTTTTTTTTTTTTTTCTTCTTTCTAAAAATATTGTAACAAAACATTCATTTTTATTTTGATTTAAATATTAAGATTGAATTTCTTCAGTTTTTTTTTTTTTCATTTGTCTCTATTTTTGCCTTTTTCTTTAATTTTCTCAAAAGGAGATCCAAAAATTGCTAATTAGTTTTAAGCTTCAGATTTTTATCTAAACATATTTTATCAACCAATTTGTTGACTTCAACTTTAAACTTTAGACCTTGTTTTAATCTGGTTTGTCTTTTTGACTTTGTTTTCAGTTGAAACTTTAACTTCTTCCTGTTTTGGGTGTCTCACTTTTCACTACATCCTATGACGTCCTCCTCCATGCAGTCAATACTAGACCTACAACTAATAAAGCTATAAGATCAGATTAGAAGACTTTATTTATACCTGGAGGTAGATTTGCTCTGGAGCCATACAACATTGGTGTCAGAAACATTTGTGTCACAAACATTTGAACTGTCACACCAGATAATACATTCAATAAAGGTATACATCAATTAAAACATGTGTAAAAATATGTTAAAAAACATGTTAAAAGAAGGCGTTAACTAAATAAGACTTACTCTGTAGGATTTATAAATGAAGATAAACACAACATATGAATCTTTTCAATATAAAATAAGGGAAAAGAGACAATAAGGTCAACTTTAACTGTTAACGGAACATTTTGGTTTACATGTCTGCTAGACAGCCAGGGTACAAAGAAAAAAGCATCAATTAGTTATTATTAATATAAATCACCGTCTTTTTTTGTTCTGCTTCTGGAATGTGGCACAATTCATATTTATTCTTTCTGAAACAAAGTGCTGAAAAATACCTCATAAAAATCTTTTCACCTAATAAGTTCAAATTAAAATTAATTTGAAATATAAAAGCATTTTAATTATTTATTTAAATTATTTATTTGTCATTTGGAGCCAGCTTTTTTCACCGATCATTTAAAAAATGCTTTTCTATTTCTTTTTTTCTATTGCCACTATTAGTTGTCATTTGCTTACAATTAAAGGACGAACTTTATAGATGCAGTTAATCAAAGATAAATGTTTATTTTCTCCTAATTTTTTCCTCTGTTATACCTCAGGTGTTTGGTTGAGGCCGAGACACCTGGTAATAAACACATCTGCGGTGGAGCTGTACTGGGATCCTCCCTCACAGCCCAATGGGCCAATCCTCCTTTACAGGTTGATCAGAGACGGTCTGACCGTGTTTACCGGAGATCACCGTGACCAGAATTACACTGACACAGGACTCACACCAAAACACAGGTAGAGAACCGCTCTCATGAAGACAAACATGTTAGTTATTTATTATTGAAAAATCCCTCACGTTATAAACAGCCATCGCGCATAAGCCTCATTTTTCTCATTTCTGTGTGTATCCCATGTTTATGTTGGGGTCACCCTGTTTAAAATGGTCCATATCAGCCCATCCATGTCTCTCTCCCCAGGCTGCTCTCTGTACATGTCTGTTTGTGTCATTTAATGAGCAAATATTTGAGAGATGACAGAAGCAAACATTACCACACTCACCAATTAAAATCATGAATCAGATCTGGCTTTTGCTAACAGACTGCAGCAGAGCGTAGATTTATTTATCTGTTTATTTTCATTTAACCTTTATTAATCTGTCTGTTTTTTTTCTCTGAACTGGATTTTTTTTTTTTTTTTTAATTATGGGCCAGCAAAACAGGGTCTATCCTATGGTTCTTTCTTCAATTCCTTGTTACCCCAAATAAAATCATTGGGATAACACAAGGGAGCGCTCAGTGTGAGTGCAAGAGAAAGAAGGAAGGAGATAGGGTTGTGTGTGTATGTGTGACGTTTAATTTTCCCTAATTCCAGATAGTCTGCCAGAAGGCATTCCTGTCCGGACCCTTCGCTTTTCATCAGTTGTCTCACCTCCGATTCACTTCTCTTTCCTCTCACCCTCCTTGCCCTCCTATTCCTTCCCTCTTACCTCATTCTCTTCCTCTTTCCCTTCTTTTCCCAATTTAGCCCTGCGCCAAGAATTACACAGGGAGCACCGGCCCCATTATCCAGGCAGACTCATATGTGCGTGTGCGACTGCGCACGCCTGCATTTCTTTGTGCGTGCGCGTGTGTTCGTGCACGAGACCGCTCAAAGTGGCCATTGATTATTTATGACAATGTTGATTAGCTGTCACTTTGCTTCGGCAGCCCAGGAAGTGTCTAAGATGACGAGAGAATTAACCTATTCCCTCTAGCTGGCCCCGCAGGACAGAAACACACACTCATGAAACCACATTCACACACAAACAGATGCAAATGCCCCACTTACCGATTACCTAATACACACACAATTTTACTTCTGATATCCCAAGGCGGTGTTTACATTTAAGTAAATATCTTCCAGTGATGAAGTGCTGAACTTCATTCCCCCTCTGAAACCGTATGCCATGATACAATTCTTCCTCTCCATCACACTCTGTCTCTTCTTCACCCCTTTCCTCACAGGACACCCCTCGCTCCCTCTCCCCTTCATATTGTTGGAATATCTAAATGAAGCATTTATTTATGTTTTCTCTGCCCGTCTCCACATGTGTCTGCGAGAGTAACATATGAGTAGTTTTAATACGTTTTCGTGAGTGCGTTCTAACCCAGTGCCGAGGCACTAATGGCCTCTTGTTTGAAACACTCAGCACATGAACAATAACCCAACATCACCACCTATTAATGCATGTGTGCCGGAGTTTATAGCAAATTAAAGCCTTTTAATGTTAACTGGTGGCCCAGTTACACGGTTAATGTAGGCTTTAGCACCAAGCGCCCATATGCTCTTAAAAGGAAAATCTATCTTATGATGTCATGAGCTGCAGAGGTGGAGAGTGGGTTGAAAAAGGCAAAGAAACACCTCACCATCATAGGCACACATAGAGGAAATAGAAAGAATTCAGTCTAACTTGTCCTGAAATTTACTGAAAATCTTTTTCTCATTTATTTTTCAAGGAAAGTTTAAACATTTGACTTCCAATTGAGTTTGTTTGCATGTTATACAGGGTTTTTTAAATAAATAAGTCAAATGCAAAAGCTGAACTTTGATTATTTGAGCTTCTTTTAGGCCTCCGAACAAGGACGTAATAAAGTATGTGATTTTAAAACATGTAGTGTGTTTCTTTGGATACTTCTGGGAATATGGTATTGTAAAAATTGATGGGAATTATACATGTTACCACTGAAAGTAAAATTACACATGTAAGAAATTCCTGGCATTTTTGTTTTTTTAAAAGAGATAAATCAAAAGTCACCATGGATCTTCATTGATGTCAGTTCATTGCTAAAATTGTAAAGTGCATTTGAAATTATTTTTTGATGAGTTCAAATTTCTGATGAAGTAAAATTACGCATCTATAAATAAAGGAGGAAACTCTAGTCTTGGGTTTCTACAAGGACGAGTTGGAGACATTGTATCATCCAATCTGAACATCTCACAAGTTCAAAAATAAACAATCTGGGATTTTATTTTGTTATTTAAGTTCTATGTTTTTTGGCTTTTTTTGTGAAACTTATGACTTATCTTGGGCTTAAATTTGTTTTATTCTACTTGCCAATCATTTTGAGGTGTAATCAAATTAATCGACTGGTCGATTAATTAAATTTAATCAACTGTATTTTTCCTTTCACCTATTATTCCATCAGATACTTGTATCAGCTTGAGGCCAGTACAGTAGGTGGAACTGGCAGAAGTGACAAATATCCTGTAGAAACACCTTTCTTTTGCCCTACCGGGGTCTTACCTCCTCACAACGTGACAGTAACAGGACCTTCTACCATTTTTGTTGCCTGGTCCCCTCCTGGTAAGTAATAATCAGAATAAAAGTCATAGACATTTGTACACCACTGTAATTGTTTTCTATGGACTCTATTAGTTTTTAACCTTAGAGAGGAGAAATATACTTAATTCATCCCTCAGCAGGGAAATTTGTGTGCTGCATTACACCGCAGCAGGCTGCTACGACGGTGCCAATGGTGGGAGAAATGGGGGGGAGGGCGGCAGTTAGGTGTGCTCCCCAAGCAAGTGGGATTCGATCCCGCGAACTTCTGGAGAACCTTGGATCCCCCGGCGACCCTGTCAGGGATAAGCAATTCAGAAGACAAAACGAAAACAGTTTAGAATGACAAAAACCCCAAATTATTCAAATTACAATTTAGTTCTTTGAATTTTAATTAAACTTTGCTTGATATGTTTGAAACATTATAGAATGTTTATGAGGCCATGGACATTTAGAGGTTAATCAGAGGAAAAAACTAAAGAAAGGTGGTTAGAGTGAAACTTAAGCCCAGAATAAGTTTCTATTCACCTTCTGGCCTCTGAAGACCTCAGCACATACACATGAGCATGCACTCAAGGGCCGAGTTTCATGCTTATGGGGCAGTGATTGTCTGCCCTAACTCATCTATCATTGACTATTACTCTCTCATTAGGCTGATTTCCCATCTCAGAAAATGCTTGAAAAGCCAACTAGCAAAGACACTTCACTTTGTTGTGTGTGTGTGTCTTTTGCTTCTGTATATTTGTGGCCCTGTTTATGTATGAATTTTTATACTTGCGTATTTGAGTGTGTAGACGCGTGTGGATGTGAGTGCATGCGCATCATTGTGAGATATTTCCATAGGCAGGCCTATTCTATCGTCATTATGGGTTGATTTTAAAGGTGAGGAAATATCGGCTGGGTTCTCACGGTTGGTTAACTCCCTGAGCCCAGAGTCTGGAGCGTTTTGTCTTATGTGTGTATATGTGCGTGTGCGCCTGACTCTCCCAGTGTGTTTGGTTGTGTAAATGTGCATGCACACACTGCCAAAACAACTCTTGAAAAGAAATTTACACTTCAGTTAGGAATAAAACCTTCCATAGTAGTCCTATTACATGTAAGAGAGGTTATATAGAATACTTTGCATGTGTAATTGTAGATTTATTGTAAATAGGTGATAGAGAAGAAAAGAATGTGATTGGTTGCAAATAACAGAACTTAAACATCTCAGTGATGATTAAGTGTCTGGTGGTGATGCCACTCATATTCCACCTTACTGTGTGTGTATGGGTTATCTGAAGGTTCAAGCAAAATGTGTCCATATAATACGCTCATGTGCTGAGGTCACAGGTGTGTGAGTGTGTCGGTGCATGTGTGCATATGCGAGTTTTGTGGGTGAATAATTGAAGTCTTTCATTTGTCTGGTAATCAGTTCGTTCTCAAGATATCCAGAGTTCATGAATGTTGAATAACCCATCACAATACAGTTGGCCTGAATTATGGAAAAACCTCCCGTGAGAATATTAACAAAGTCTGGGGTTGTGTGTGTATATGTGTGTGTGTGAAGCTGTTTGTATCGTTGTGTGTATTGGTCTAGTTGGGAGGCCAGAATGCCAGGATTGAAAAGCCAAGATCGATCAGCACTGTCAGCACAATTAATAAATTACAAAACATTAGTCAAAGTATTGCACTCATCAGTGTATAAAACTACCCATTAGAAGAACTTTCTGTGAAATATTTTGGGCGAGTAAGCAAATACTTTAAAGCAAAAATTCTGTCATCATTTCATTAAATTAGACTAAAGCTTCTGATTAACTGTAATCACGTAGTAAATTTTACACCAACTAAGTACCCTCCTGCATCAGTCGGGACTTAGTCAAGCTGTGCAGAAATAAATTGCCTTTTGAATTTTTCTGTATTTTAAAGGGTTTTTTTGTGAACCTTTTGATTTCTAAAAAAAAAAATTCTAGATTGTTATTTCTGTTTCAATTTCACTTATTGATTGGGTTTAAAGGCTTATTATATTATTATTAATTATGAGTGGATGCCCAAAGAGGAACCGTGTATGAGGAAGTCTGGATAGACAGAGAAGTATCTTAGATTGGTGGATGATATACGTTCAGGAGGACTGTATGATTAGGATGAGGTGTGCTATCATTGTGACGTGTTTAGAGTGGAGTTGGACCTTCATCAGCAATCTGCTCAAAAGGTTTAAATAATTTCACTTGTGGAGGAAAATTTCCATACAGATGCATGGCTCCAGAACACACATGTTACATACAGCAAGGTGAAGATGTGTCAGCACAGAGTTACAGTATAAACACCTGCAAGAATTCAGACATATTTTGTCTCAAATAGACTGAGTCCTGGTTCTTTGTCTCTGCCAGGATTGAGGGGAGGTTGGGAGTAGATGGAAGCCAGTTTCCCTCATGTTTCTTTATTTGTCATAGTTTGGGGGATGTTTTGTGTGTTTCATTCAGACTGGGCCAGTTTTTATCTCTGTGTGTTACTTGAGCTAGGTCAAGGCTCCTTCTCTCAGCAAAGGCGGGCTAGTCTTCAGTTTTTTAAAAATGTTCAGCAAAGTTTGGTGCATAAGACCAACATATAGGAGGTGGTATAACAGTCAATGGTATAACATTTGCGCTTGGACTGGAATTTCGCAGGATCGAATCCCACTGAGCTTATGTCCAGGTGTCCTTGGGGAAGACACCTAACCACCTGTTTCTCCCACCTTTGGCGCTGCCATGGCAACCTGCTGCGGTGTAATGCAGCACACAAATTTTCCCGTTGAGGGATGAATAAAGTACATTTCTTCTCTTCTTCTTTTCTCTTATGACTCGGATTTTGTTCTGTGTCTACATGTATGGGTAATCTTTCATTGCAATAAAGTAAACTCTAAAAGCCTCTCATTATGCATTTTGACATTTTGAAAATTCGTCTTCACACTCAAGAGCAAATTATTTACAACTATCAAAAAAAATATGGTACTACTGTGTCGTTAAGTTAAAGGCCATCTGAATTTTGTTTTGTGAAAGAAAATAAATGAAGGTGGACGAAAGTTTTGACATCATAATTCTAAATAATCATTTGCTTGGTAATGATATCTAACCCTGATTATTAAAATACAAATATATCTAAATTATTTTCTAATGGTAATTGTTTCTCCACAGCTCAAAAGGACAGTAGCCATCCTGTGACCTACAACATTCTGTTGAATCCAGGAAGTCACAATCCCCTAACACGTCATGCTGGGCTAGATTTACACCTCTCTGCGGCGGGTCTAGAACCTTTCACCTTCTATTACATAAGAGTCCAAGCTTGCCAAAATGGTAAGTATTCATTCATTTAAAATGGAGTTTCACTAAAATGACACAATTGCAAAAGAAAATGCCAAAAAAAAAAACACCTGTCAAATTTTGATCTTATTCTTAATTCATGTGATGTATTTTATTTGGATAAAACAATAGTTTCTATATGGTACAAAAAGCGTGCACTGAAATATTGTGGTTGGTATTATACTTGTATGTTTATGTCCTAAATGCAATCAAACCAGCAGATTTACTTTTTTGCTTTAAATGCACTGTTCAGAACAAAATAATCCCCAATATTATCACACAAACTCAATTTCAATAATTAGTTCAATTCAAACACATCTAAATCAGTCTTTTTTCTAATAATCATGCATTTGCTAATTTTGCAGAATAACTGCATTTTTATAAAGGAAAAAAAAAGTTAAGAAGATATTTTGCTTAATTTGAGGCATACTTTATGTTTTAAATAAGGAATTGTTTCTTCTTCTTCCTCAAACGGGAATACATCCCAAAGCACACCTATTGACTTCAGTAGAATATTTCATAAGTGACAAGCATGTGAGTATGAAAGATAGCTAAACATTTGGGTTTAAAAAAAACTAAACTTGGCTTATTTTGAAGTAGCAAGTTTTACAACTGGTGTACTACTTGGGTAAACATTTAATGTCGTAAAGTTTGTATTTATGCAATTGCAAGATTTTTGTTCTTGTTGCATAAATGTTTTGTTCTTTGTAGATGGATGTGGAGTCGGGGAGGGAGTTTATGTTCATACTTTAGAAACTACTCCAGAAGGTCTGCAACCCCCTACGGTGAGAGCAACGGGACCTCGAGTCTTAGAGGTCTGCTGGTCACCACCTATTAAAGCCAATGGGCTCATCTTTTCTTACCACATCTACAGGTAACTCATGCACACTTTGGATCATCTCTGGCTCCGCTATGTCTTTTTCTATGCAAATTTTCAGTACAGGAAACAATAAAATCTAAATTATCCTTTTATTCTGAGAGGGTTACAGTACAGACATGTTTTCGGCTCAGTTGTCCAATTCAGTGATACCATTTCTACTCAGAGGTGACACTAATAACCTGATCACTTCAAGAATGACACTATTTCCATGCAACCTAACCCTTTTTCAAATTAACTTGTGTATTTATGTGAGCAAGTCCTCAAAAAAGACTTCCAACTGAAAAAAAAAGCTATTTGCTTTTATTTAATCTAATTATTTTGCATATCTGTAGTTTTCTACTGAAAATGCTAACTAGTAGTATTGCAAAATGGTAGAAACAATAAAATGATGGACTGAGAGAAATTGTATTTAATAGGGCTAATACAAGTTTTGTGTGTTGTTTCTTCAAGCAAAAGTTTTCTTACCAATCTACACACCGAGTGTGTGAATATACATCCATGTATATGTGTGTGTATTAATACATGCTGAAGGTCGTGGTCTGCTTGTTGACCAAAGAGTCTGTGATCTGTATGCAGGGTCAGACTGGACTAAGCCCTTTAAGTCCTCAGGAAACACATATTAGCATGGCGGTACACACACACACTTACTGACACATCTGGAATGATCAGACTCAGGCAGACAGGGACTTGGATAAAACAGGAAAATGTCTCTTTCTCTACACACACCTGACTCTCGGCACAATCAAAGACAATCGAGCTTACCAAGACATCAGGATACTTGCATCAGCCAGGGACACAGTGTTTAGGACGTGATGCCACATTTCTTATTTTAGCTCTAAACATAAGCATACTTTATCTCGTGGATAACTTCAAAAGAAACAAAGTATTTTTTGTTATTATAATTTTTTCATGTTTATTTTGAAACACATCAACAAGTACCAAGCTCTATTGTGGAATTGAAGACGAGAGGAAAGAAAATCAAAATCTAACCTAAAGTTTTAATCTTTCGATTGTAGTTTAAAACTTCACGTCACGTTTTTTGTTTCCATGAATTGTATTTTACAGAGTAATGGCCTCGTTCAATGTTTGTTCACAATGCAAGTTTTCCCATAATACAACATAATATATAGCAAATCACTACACTTTTTTTTTTTTTTTTTAAAAAATCAAATTATGTTCTTTCCCAAACTCAACAGAATTAATGTTGACTAAACGTCTGCACTCCAGCAGTGTCCAGCAAAAGCAAAAATTAAAGAAATGGAAACCATACTGGATCAGAGCATTTTTATTCTTAACAGCTGCTAAACGCTGTGAACAAAAAAGAAAGAAACAGTGGAAACGTTTAATCTGGTTATTTCATTTTCCACAGACGTCCATTAGGAACAGAAGAGGAGTTGCTGGTCTTCATCTGGTCTGCCGGCCCAATGGAGTTTATTGATGCCAGCCCCACATTGCAACCATTCAGTTACTTTCAATACAAAGTCCGCGCTTTCAACTCCAAAGGTTCAGTGTTAAGTCAGTGGACTTTAGCCCAGACTTTACAGGCAATACCACAAGATATGTCCCCTCCTGTTGCCACACCTTCCGGTAAGTTTATCAGATGTTTTAACAGTTTGTTTTAAATTTGTCTGCATCGTGTCCCTGTAAATCAAGCTGTGTGTTTGGACAGGTGCATACGCGGTCCATCTCAAATGGTCTGTACCAAGACAGCCAAATGGTTTGATTTCCATTTACAGACTGATTTACAAGAAATACCAGCTAGATCCGACTCTCGATTCAACTTTAGTCACAGCTCTGACTGTGGAGGTAAATCACAAACTTTCTCCTTTTGTGTCTGTTGAATCTGATCTGACATACTTGTACATATGGATGGATGAATAGATGGATTGGTAAATCAAGCAACTTGTCTGTGTGTTTCACCATCATTTGCGATACATGTGAAGAAATTTAGGCTCTACCTGTGGTGCTGGAGCCATCTGTTTGTCAGTGAGGAGCCTGAAGACACACATACACACAACCAATGGCCTCCTATTCTCCTGGGCCTTTCTATCCTTTCTGTTATTTAAGACTCTACAAAACCGCAAATAATTTTATTTTAAACAAGGCAAATGCAAATAAATCACACACAAATATATTTGCATGTATGCGCCGAGTACCTGCTCATTGATATATTTGTAACACCTGTCATCAACTCCTGATAAGAGTTGGCAGCTAAAATCCCCCAAAGCTGTAGTGAGGCACAGTATTTGCCAACAGTTGCTGGCATCCTCTCAGCATGTTGTTTATATTAATACCTGAAGCTTTGTTGTGTAATTTTACCAACATGTGGCTGTTAGGACACACATGTGGACATGATGGCAAATTAGGGAACAAAAACAGATGAAAAACTTGAATATTTTGATTAAAATCAACATCTTACAGCTTCTAAAAATGTAGGAAGATAAAACACAAAGAAACAATTGAGACAAAAAGTGGGAAGGGAAAAAAAATGAGCAGAGAGGCAGATGAGACAGGGTGATAGATAGGGGGAAGGAAAGAGAAGAAGGGACAAGACATAGAAGTATAGATCTATATTCTGTCCATACGTGTGGCCTCGTCTCCCTCGGTGACCTTTGGCTTGTCACTCATAATTAATACAAGATGTAAATGGAGACCTTTCACCTTCTCATTGATATGGAACACTGTTTGTGTGTTTTATTGTGTGTCTATGTGTGTGTGTGCGAGAGAGAGAGACTTATTGACATGGCATAGACTTATTTTGGTGGCGGTCATTTGTCACAGAGTCGCCGTCACCCCCTGCAACACATTGTTGAAGAATATGCAAAGAAAGTAAGAATTACACCACCGAAATCAGAACAATTTGACTTTTTTATTAAATAACAAAACATTTAAAGTCTGACCTTTTGGTTTTTATCAAATACTTTATCTGAAAAATGAATGTTTATAGATGCTGCTTTGAGTTACAGGACTCTACTGGTAACATTTCTGTTTGTAATGAAGCGAGACCGATGCACAGTTTAGATTGATTTGACTCCTAGAAAGATGTTTTAATAATAGTTTGTAACCTTTACTCTCCATTACTTTTATCCATAGTGTTGACTGCTCCACCCTTTAACCCCTGGATGTTTCTGCGTCTTGGATGTATTGTTTGTGCGTCTGTGCGTGTCCATTTGGAATGTGTGTGTATGTATTGATCTCAGGCTGGGCTGGGAACCCTGCTCTGTGCCAGCCTGGCTGATTAATGGGGTCGTCATGGCATTCGGACGGAATGAGGGTATGAAGCGCAGGCGGCCTGCCTCACCAGACCTCGACACGCTGCCTGGCACAAACACATGCACACTTTCTCACGCGTTCTCGTAAATTCACTCTCCACTGCCTTTTGCCTTTCCGACAGACATGTTAGTCACTCTGCGAGAATGGCATCCCCGTCGGCTCACTGCAGCTTCTCTTTCTTGGTTGCCTTTTTGATCAATTTGATCTGAACCATTCTTATCAGGACTTTTATAAATATGTTGAGATCTCCTCACCCCATACAATTTCAGCTTTTACTGTTTTATTTGTTAACTGTCTTTACACATCTCGAATTACATCATCTTGTTTTCTTCTTTCTCATCTTCTTATTTCTTGATGGGTCTAGTTTTTGGCTTTTTCGACCCCAATCAGCCACGCAGACCTCCAATTCTGATCTACTCCCTTGCTCCCTTTACACCTCATTTCCTTCTCTCCTTTACATCTCTCTCCTCTTTTTGCATCTTCCACTTATCTCTTTCTTTTTGCTTCTCATCACCTCCTTCTGTCTCCTGTTTTACGCCGCTGTCCTTTCCTCCCTCCCTTGGCTCCTCCAGATGTTCCACTGTGGCCCTTGGGATCACTGGTGAAGGCAGAGCATGGGCATTTGTGTGTGTGAATATGTGTGTGTGTGTTTTACTCTGTGTCGAAATATGGTTTCAGTGCATGTGTGCACAGATTACATTTTCATTTGTGTGTGTATATGCAACAGTGTGTGTGTGTGTGTGTGTGTGTGTGTGTGCTGTATTAATACATCCCATTGATCAGAGCAGGACCCCTGACAGTCATCATCCCTGAGAACCATCTGGCCGACGCCTGACGCTCCCTCACCCAAACAGAAGCTGACACCCTATTAATCTGCTACTGCCATGCATACATACGCTCGTTTCTGTGTGTGTGAGTCAATGAATCAGTGACAGTACGTGGAAGACACTGTGTAAAGAGTTTCGTATAGCATACAACATTTTTACCATGTCTATATTTTGGCACATGTGTTTATGTGTGTGTTTTAGCGTGCGTATGTGCTTCGAGTCTAAAAACTGCACACACATGCGGACGTGTACACGCACTAGTCTGCCATCCGCCAACAACAGCCGGCGCTGAAGGGAGCTGAAGGGTGCTTGGAAATTAAGGTTATTACACAAATTGAGCCATATGGTCTAAATATTTCAGAGCTGAAATTTACTAGGCAATAAAAATGGCCCCTACCTCGGTAATGGTGTAAATTACAGCTTAACCACCAGCGCTAATGATGTCCTTCTGTACGCCCCGTAACCAACCGTACATGAAGGACACATTGTTTAAAAAATACCCCAGGAAAAGCAAAAGAGAGCAGGAGGGAGAGAGAGAGAGAGAGGAGAAATGGAGGAATGTGTAGGGATAAAGAGGTATGATGAAATGAACTGAGGTAAGAGGAAAGTGAAAGAAGGGAAGGAACAGGAGGGTAAGAAAACAAAAACAAGAAAGAAGGAGAGTGATTGATAATGGTGTTGTGGAAATGGAGAGAGAGAAAGGGCTAGCAGCATGTTTACAATCTGTTAGTTTACCATTAAGAGGCCGTCGGAGAGCACGGGACAGCATGGGACAGCCAGCAAACTGTCTCCACGCCAAACTGGGCATCAGGATATGTGTGTGGCATTTTTAAACATGTGGCATGCAGTAAAATTACAGACAAATATGTTTTATTAAAATACTTTATATTGTTCAGAAACATCTTTCATAGCTTTGACTGAAATGAACATGCATATTACTATTAGAAAAACGTTTTGTCTGTAACTGAACCACTATATTTCAGACTGGTGTTAGTTTCCCAAGATTTTTGCACATTTTTGGAAGCTTAGACAAGTCCATGTTTCTCTATGTACTTGTAGTTGCATTTTACTTTTTTCTTTACCTCAATTATGTTGAAATTAGAAAAATAATTTCTGTAAATGGTCATTAGAATATTTTTAACAACTTTACTGGGTATGAAATTTAATTGACAGTATTTCCACTTGAAAGACTCATGACACGTATAACTAAATTTATCTGATTACACCACAGAAAATGTCGGAAGACCCCTAAAATCACTCATGCCCAAAACCGTCTGACATAACTTTAATTTTCTGCATTAGCCAAGGGGAGCATTCATCAGATCAGAAGATCAACACTGATCCTTGTCATAATGCTGGACGGGACAGGGTAGAATTTGATAAATAAGTGTGTAGAGAGAAAGAGCTTCTGTATGGGAATGTTTTTGAAGTAGTTACCTGTTTTAGTGTGTGTTATCGAGCTGCTTTCTGAAAACTTAAATGTGCACTAAATGGAACTGGAGAGATAAGCTGGGGACACAAGGACGTTCTTCAGTTAAGTTTAAAGACTCACCTTGCATCATGGGTGATTCTTGTGTCCCAAAGTGTTCAGGATTGTCCTGTTTCTTATTTTTAAATCAAGTTCTACTTTTTTATGCATATTTATCTAAACTTTTGTACAATTTTTTCATCTAAAGATGAACACATTTGAAACTGCCCATTTTTCTATGGAATGCATTCTTTTAAAACATTTGTTTTTCTATTTCAATAAAAATACATGTATTCTCTCAACATCTCTCAACACAGCGGACCAGCAGGGAAGGATGGGTAAATAGGAATGGCAAGGCTGTGCCTTTGCTCTTTGAGACACCTTTTAACAAATGAGGTAGACAAAAGAGTGGAAGGAAAAGAGAAATGCAGGGCTTGGTGCACAAAGATTGAGTAGAAAGGGATGAGGAGGTTAAGAGAGGAGGAGGAGACAGGTGAAGAGAGGAAGGAGAGAATGGAGGAGAGAATAAAAATTCTCCGACTTTGTTAAGCTGCAGGCCTATCAGACCTCTTGTTTAAAGATCTCCACCCCTGATTGGAGGGCTCTCAGCATTCTGCATAAACATTCAAATAATCAGACTGCAACACTCGTTCTTCTTCTCTGCAATCTTTCTCCCTCCGTCTCGTTTTTCATTGCTCCTCACTCCCTCACTACACAAAATTTCCATTTGGGTGTTTTTCTGCTTCTCTGTCAAATTATAGTTTTTATTTTACACTTGTCCCTTTACTTTCCGTCTCTTATCTGCCTCTTTCAACTGAGTTTACGCTTGGCCTCCTTCTCTCGCTGCTTTTTCTTTCTCACACACTCGCAGTAATGACAGGTTGTGTGTTATTGTGTCTCTGTCTGTGAAGAGGCCACACCATCCAGTCTAGTGCTCTTCACTTGTTTTAATGGCCATTTAATGCTGCATCTGCGACATGATGGGCCTCACTTCAGAGGAATGCTGAGACTGAGTGCGAGTGTAAAAGAGTCTTTTTCTGATCACTGAGTCATGTGTATCAGCTGTGGCGGACAGAGTGTAGGATGTGCTTGTGTGGAACTGATTCCTTGTGTATGTTTGGTCGGAAATTATTAGCTTTAAAGAGCTTCTCGAGGCTTTGGCAAATTGTCCAAAATCTTGAACACGAGAACGTCTTCGTAGTTGTAGTTCTCTGTCAAGTGGTTCAGATTAATTGTAATAGTGAGGACAGAAATATGTGTAAAATTAGTTTTTCTATTATTCTGATTTATTAATGTTAGCGTAAAGACTGGCATTAGCTTCAAACATATTTTTTTGGTTTGTGTTTGGTTTCTGCACTTTTTGAAATAGATCTCACTTATTGAATTAATTAAGGTTAATTAGTTGATGTTTTAAACTAGATAAACTCTGATTTGTACGTACTCACTTCCCCAGAGGAAATATAGTCTAGAAAATGAAATACTAAGCTATACTATACTAAGCCACGTCATGCATACAAATACAAGCATACACGCACAAAAATAATACACACACTCCAAATATGCTGCTCCTGGGGTCCAGAGCCGCCAAAGCCAATCATAGATGTCGGTGTGAAGTGGGCATGCCTGCTCCAAACCCCTACAGTCCCTCTCTACATCTGGGCTGGCCTCAGACAAAACACATGCCTAATGGCACTCTGCGTTGTCTCCGGGTGTGTCTGTACAGCCGTGTGTGTGTGTGTGTGTGTGTGTGTGTGTTGCACGAAAGTCTGTGTGTCAGGGTTTGTCAAACGCACCCTGACTTGCGGGGACACCCATGCAGGGCATTTGCAAACAGACACAGGGCAATCGTTCCAGCAGCAGCATCGAATTAGGCATGCCCGTAGAAATACGCACACATACACACACACATAGACAAACTTGGCTTGAGAGCTTGGCATGGGGTGAGAGAGCAGCGTGTGGTGCACTGGCTCACCTCAGAAACCTCTGAAAACAATTACTGCTTTCACAGGGCTGTTCAGGGCACAACTCGTACTAATAGAGTATACAATTGAATTGAACCGAATTGAATAAAGTTGAATTTTGTGTAGTGAAAAGAATATTGTCAGATCACAGATGTTTTATTACACAGAAAAAATCAATTAAAACAAGTCCAAAAGGAAAAACAAAGCAATACGGTGGTAGATAATCTCTGTGGTATTTAATATAATAAAGAAGTTGGGTCAATGGAATAAACATTCTACGCCAGACCGATTAAACCTCCCTCACCTGTCATTAAATATGCTGCTTTAATCTACCTTCTAAGGCTCCCACTTCCTGTGCCTGAAAAAAAAAAGCAAGAACCTGAGCGCATCAGTCCGTGTGTGCACATGCATGTATGTATGTAGCCTTATGCTAATTTTGGTTTGTCTCCGTCTCTCTCTGCAGGGCCCGGTGCTGGGGTCTTTGTGAGATAATCAGCATAATTCTTTTGACAAATACACATGGTTATTCTTAATTAGTATCACACACTGTCCCTCTGGCTGCAGCATGCCTCTCTACCTGAAAATCATGCACATGCATAGACATGCAATTACACACACCCTTGTGGAAAAACTAGATGCTTTGGGGAAAAAATGCAAACACAATAAAATTAAATCTTTGTGTCAATGCAGATATGTACACATGCAGAAAATCCTGCTACGCCCACATTCTAAAGTAAGCAGAAAATGTATTGCACTTCCTTTTCCTACTATAGTGCTGTTCCTTCCCTCACATTATTATGTAAATAAGAATATAAAAGAATCTGTACTTGCTTTGCTAACTTGATGCACTTTTGACTGTATTTGCAGCTTCAAACGTTGATACTTAAAAAACAGTAGTAGGACCTCTACTCTCCACACCTCCCTCTTTCTCTTCATTTCTTGCTTCCTCCTGTTCTTTAAAATTTTCTGTGATTAACTGGTGACTTTGAGCATCTGCACACATGCATACTCATATGCACTGAAATCAAGCTGACCAGAAGCCACTCCTTTCATAAAGAGGTCCTCATCCATCTTTTTGCTTCCCTAAAATAGATCTTTTTAGAGTTGTCTAGTTGCTTCCTGCACACAGTGAGAGTTATCTTTCAAACAAATGTCCTTATTTGCACATTTTTTGTTTTTTACTTTAGTTTTTTTTTTATATATGCATTGCTAGATGCTTTTCATAACAGTGTGTGCATGCTTGAAATAATTTGACGTTCAGGTGATAGTTTTGTTTTTCAGTGTTGGTCCGTTTAGTTGTCGTCTTTCTAAATTCTAATGTGTGTGTGTGTCTGTGTGTGTGTGTGTGTGTGTGTGTGTGTGTGTGTGTCTGTGTGTGGTATGCAGAGAACAGGCTGTTAATGTTGTGTGTTTCTGTGATAAAGTGTTTGAATGTATTGCCATCTAGAGGCATGTAGCAGAGTCTCCATGCTCCTATAAAATCTGCCAGCACCAGATGCTGCTATTGACAATGTGCATATGTTAACCGCTTTATAGGCCACATGCCTCACATATTTCACCCGCTTTTAAGGTAGAGAGATCTCTCATTCCCGCTCACTTAATCTGTTTCTCCCTTTTGCCACATCTATCTTTCCCCCCTCTTTGGCTTGAGCTTCCTTTTTTCTTCCGTCACTTTATTCAATCTCTATCAGTCCTTTTCTTCCTCTCTTTTTTTTTTTTTTTTTATTTTCTCAAACGTTATTTGCTCATCATTTAGTTTTCTCATCTCTTTCCTAGATTATCTTCTCAGAAAGCTTCCACTCAAATTTTGTTCTTTTTATGTTTGTTTTGCTTTTTGCTTACTTTCAACCAATATTCTCTATCTTTTTTCCTCCTTTCTCCACCCTGTCTCATTGTGTCCCTCCCTCCCTCTGTCTACTGAGAAGTGGTGTGATTTGCAGAAGGATTTAGCTTGTGTCTAGGTGTCTGGGGGCTTATTAATCCTGTTTTACTGGGGATGAAAATATGTTTGCTTCCAGAAATGAATAGAGTGAGTTACATGCATTTTGCTTGTTGTTCAGACAGTTCATCCTTGGTGCCACGCTACGGTGATTTGTCAGGGATTTCATTTGATTCAGTTTGAATTGGAGCTTTTTTTGATCTTGTTGTCGGCACGTTGAAGTGGGTAACCAGTTAATCTCTTTACATATGCTTGGTTTTGTGAATGGCTCTTTTTTTTAAAACTGAAAACTAACAATTTAAAAAAAATCTAACTTTCTGTGTTGTAGATTTTCACACAGAGATGATCTCATCTGTCACAGGCTAAAATCCAACATCCTGGAGCATTGTGGTTGTGCACTACCATGCCATCTCATGCCATGGCCTTTTGAGACACTGTGTCGCTTATCAATTAGCAAATGGTGTTTCCACTGTATCTCACACACACATTTACAAACTGTCCATGTGTCTGCCAGAGTGTTGGGCCGGGTCCCAATGCCTAAAGCTACTGGCACATATCCTGTGCCATCGTGTGTTTGTGCACAGGGTATGAAAGGGTGCATGTGTGACATAAACACTCAATCTGGATGCTTTCAATTCAGCCATAAGGGACAGTCATTTTTTTTGCTAGGCTCCACTTTTTTTTTTTTGCCACAGCAGAGCCTGTGTGAAATGTTGATATCTCAAATCCCATGTTATGTCATCTTAGTGCACTATTGTTCCTCCTACTTTCCTCTTTTAATGAGTAATGCACTGGTTTTAGTTCATGCAGGATTTGTTTGTGTAACTAATTTTCTGCTTGCTTTTTCCTCCAGCTTTGGCCTGTGATCCAGTTCAGTGTTCACTTTTGATGCTTGCCTGAACACCCCTTTGTTTTAATAACACTTTTTATTCCAATTCCCAAATACTCCCTGTGAAATCTCCATGTTTTGTTTTTTTTCTGTCCGATACCTTTCTGTTAATTTGCTGCATTCACTAAAATAATTTGTCTTTTTTCAGAATTCAGTGTTGGAGGCTACAGTCTACGGACTTGAAGCATATAGCCAGTACAGTGTCTGTGTGGAAGCTAAGAATGAAGCAGGTAAATACAGATGGGATGATGTTACTCATTCAAAACAGACAGATTTACTACCTACTTATACGCTTAGATCAAGCAAAATGTTTTCTAATATTTCAGGAAGTGTTTTCAGTCCGTGGGTTGACGTTATGACCAGAGAGTCTTCTCCAGCCGGCCTGGCTAATTTCTCAGTGGAGCAAAGAGAGCAGGGCAGGGCTTTGCTGCTTAGCTGGGATGAACCACGTTCTCCAAATGGAATCATAACGGTACATAAAACACACATGAAGATAAAATTATGCCGTTGTAGAAAGAAGTTTGTATTTGTGGTGGAATTTAATAGCTTTCTTAGAAATTCTTTTTGGTGGTATTAGAGATCTTTATAAACTTATTTTTGAAGCATTGCTTCAAACTAACTTCAGTTTGGACTTGTCCATCTAAACACGTGCACTCATTAAAAAAAAATGTATTAATAAACTGCAAACTCAGTGGGACATTAAAGATTTTGGCAAATCACTTTTGTATTCTGATCAAAAATTATTGGCCTTCAACCTGTTAATCACTCCAACTTCCCTATCTCAGTGAGTGTTGATTGAGACACAAACCCAGAAGAAGCTGGAAAAGACTAAAGCGGGTGTTAACGCTTACCAAATATTGGTAGGGTGGTCGTGCTGTCAGTGGTAGAAGATCATTTAAACTGCCTTTAATTTAAAATTGATCTAAGTGCTCTGTTACCTGCATCCCTACGTGTTTTTATTCTGATTTTATTTTCTTTTTCCCTCAGAGTTATAACGTTTACAGTGAAGGAAACTTGGAGTTCAGCGGACTATCACGCAGTTTCCTGTTTCGTCGCTTAGAGCCGTGGACCATTTATTCTCTGACTCTTGAAGCTTGTACATCAGCAGGCTGCACTCACACGCATTCTCAGCATATCCGCACAGCAGCAGCACCCCCTGTTTCCCAGCCACCTCCCAGACCTTTCTCTATCGGCCCAGACTACGTGTCACTTACCTGGGCCCCTCCTTCTCAACCCAATGGACCAATTGAAGAGTATATTGTCTTTGGGAAGAGTCTGGAAGAAACAGGGAGGCAACAAAGTGATGACGATGCTCTTGAAGAAGGGAAAGTAAGTTAAACTAATGGCTTGGATGACAACCAAAATTGTCTATTAATCTTTAATTCCACTTTTTGTATTTATAAAAAATAGAATTTCAGTGCATTTAACTCCAAAGTGGGATTTAATATCTTCTGAAGCACAAACTGAAAAATAATTTAGTTTATGAATCTTTCTGGTGGTGTGAACGTTTAAAAACTTTGGATTCTGGCTTAGCCATTAAATGTGAAATTGAACACAAAGTTAATACAATTCTTTTGATCAAATATTAGCATCAATCATAAGATTCAGTTTAACATAACCTACACAAATATGCATCCAATCAGCATTGACCACGGGAAAGAAAATCTGGTCTAAAAATGAAATAAATGTTAAGAACAAATTATTAAAAGTCACATAAGGTAAAAAGTCCATTGAGAACTCACACCTTCCGTTATGCTGGGTTGTTTGGTGGAAACGACTTAATAATCTCACAGAAATTTGTCTCTATGGGTGTAGCTGCACCAATGTGCATGAAAAGATTTTATGATTCAACATTAACTTTTATAATCTTTCTCTTTTGACAGGTTCTCTTCAGAGTAAAATCTGCTCAAAGCTCTGAAGCTTTTTCCTTCACAGCAACTGGTTTACGTCCTTGGACAAAATATGGCTTCAATGTCTGTACTCACAACCCAGCAGGTCACACCTGCAGTATTTGGATCACTATAACAACCAAACAAGCTCCTCCTCGAGGCTTAGCACCTCCAACAATCCATTACCTCCAAGGCCGTCCCAGCCAGCTATTAGTTTCCTGGTCTCCTCCTTTGGAGCCTAATGGGGTTCTTAAGTCTTATAGGATTCAAAGAAACAATGTTGGTTTTTCATTCAGTTTCGACTCAACAGTGCTCTCCTACACAGATGAGGACCTGCAGCCGTTTTCAACTTACAGGTATCTGATTCTGATAATTCCACTATGTTGGAGTTAAAAATTTACTGAAAGTATCCAAAACTTCTTTTTTGTTGTTTTTCAGCTACTCTGTAACAGCCTGTACATCTGAGGGATGCATCACCAGCCCACAGACAAACATCACCACCCTGGAGGCCCCGCCTGCCTTTGTGGAAATTCCCTCTTTGGACGCCATCACATCCAAAAGCATAAATATTTCTTGGGTCAAACCTCTGTTGCAAAACGGGGAGGTGACTCAATATGTCTTAAAACTTAACAATAAAGAGGCTTATCGGGGAAAAAACCTCCATGCAGAGTTGTCAGGTCTGTGGCCACATACTTCCTATGAGTTGGTGCTGGTGGCTTGTACTAGCGGTGGTTGCACCACCAGCAAGACATTGTCTGTGGTAACGGCGGAAGCTCCTCCCACTGACATGGCTGCCCCAGCTGTAAAGGTACTTCTATTCAGGATTCTTTATTGTCACTATTGTCATAGTGAAATTTAGACAGCCAGTGGTTAACAAATAAGTTCACCCTGACCTTAAATATTATGCCATCTGTTTGCTTTACTTCCTTCACATTGAAAGGTTACAGGTCCTGAATCTGTGGAGATTAGCTGGAGGCCTCCGATGCACCCCAACGGCATCATCACCAGTTATGAACTTCGTAGAGATGGTGAAGTAATTTACGTGGGCACAGAGACTCATTACCATGACTTCACTCTTTTGCCAAGTGAGGATTACAGCTACATCGTTCGGGCCAACAACAGCAGAGGCACTGTGAGCAGCAAGGTAGCCACAGCGAAGACCCATCCCTCTGCTCCTTCTGGTGTGGGTCTCCCAATGTTGACGGCCGTCACGGCGAGTCAGGTGGGTCTGTTTTTATTCAGAGGTTCTCAAAAACATTATGAAATTACTTTAATGCTTTCTTTCTTTTTTTTTTTTTACCTTTCTTAGATAAGAGTTGAGTGGCAGACTCCAGCTCGTCCTAATGGAGACATCATCAGTTATACTGTTAATCTGAGAGATCCCGTCCAGCTTAGCACCATTAGCACCGTAATCACTCCAGAGGATCAAACCTTCTCTGACAAATTCATTATTCTACCTGGCCTGGCTCCTTACTATAGGTCAGACTAAACACATTAACTTTTAGCTTTTTTGATTGAGTTTTTTTTTTTTTTTCCAAAGCAACTCATGGATGAAGTAAAAAAAAAAAATAGAGTCAATGATGAAAGATCAGAGCAAAGCAGGATATGCAGGAAGTGTTCTTTTCACAATTCTATCTTACACAGAAAATCATACCTCAAAACTTGTTTTTTCACTAAATTTCTCTTTTTTTGAGTCCCTATCATTTCATCCTGATTATAACTATGTCTAATACTTCACTACCTGTTCAATTTCACATTGAGGCACCAATTTTCCGTTATGAAGTTCTATGCCTTTGAGTTGCTGTTTTTATGCACCACCTAACCTGCTGGAAAAAGGCTCCCATACCACCAAATTGGATGAAGTTATTTTTTTTTTTTCAATCCTACTTAAAATGACATTTGTTCTACTAATAATTCCCCCTTTGATCCTATCCAACTCCACCAAATACAAAAAATGACTTGCATTTTGTTGATTTTTTTTAATATTATTACTAATAGAGAGTTTTCTAATCAATTGGACTTATATATAAAACAGTAAACAGTTCAATTATTGTATGCACATGAGTTTATAAATATTTTGCCGTATTTCACTTTCTGGTTAGTCAGTAATGAAGTGAAATAATTGGACGAAAGGGGATAAATCTGAGCATCTAGAAAAGGAGCAGAGTGCCATCTCTTGGTTGCAAAACATACTGTTACATTAGAATAAAAAATAGAACTCTTACTTTACACAGGTCTAAGTCTTCATTAACTAGCGTGAATATATTTTATAATCTAGATTTTTTTTGTTTATAATACACAAATATTTCTGGAATCAGTTTGTAAAGGCTGAATTTTTATAAAAATTAAAATCTACATTGTGTTACATGAAAGTTTTTTTCACCATCAACAAAATGCACCAAAGATTTGGTCACAACTTTGGATGTGGCTGTGTGCCTTGGTAGTTATGCATGTGGAAGTGTGTGTGTTTTTGTGTGTGTGTCCATGTCAGTGTACCTGAATGACATTGCATGCATGAGCATGTGCATGTGCTGATAAGATTCAGATAATAAAAGCTCATCAACCTTATCATGTGAAGATCATTTATCCTCTCCTCAGTGACCTTCTGTTCATTTAACTTCTGTCCGTTTCTTTTTCCTCTTTTTTCATTCATTCTTTTTGTTGTTATTTATTTCTCTCCTCATGATCTTCTAATGCAAGCTTAAGGTTTTTGAAATATGCTATGTGAAACAACCTGGGTGGAGACGGTGGCCGCGTGGTTAGCGCGTTCGCCCGCGGACCGGAAGGTCGCGGGTTCGCGTCCCACGGAGAGCACGTCTAGGGTCCTTGGAGAAGACACCTAGCCCCCACTTCTCCCACCATTGGCGCCGTTGAAGGGCAGCCTGCTGCGGTGTAAGGAGTGCAGCAAACAAATTTCCCCGGTGAGGGATGAATATAGTAATTCAAAATAAAAAAAACCTGTACATTTTGAGTGGACGCAGTCCAACCAATACATTTAAACATAACAATATATGTAAGTTGTGGGAAAAATATAACCTTAAAAATATTTCACATTAAATTCAACACCGAAAGTGCACCGGGTTTCAAACATCATCAAGGTTGTTTTCGGGAATGATACGACAAAGCAGATTGGTTTATTATGGATTAAATTTTTATGCTTAATTTGTTTTTAATCATCTAGTATTTACGTAGTTACCACTCAATACTCTTCTTGAGCTTTTCTTTTTTATGTGTGTGCAGGTATGAGGTGCGGATGGAGGCTTGCACAGCGCTGGGCTGCTCCTCCAGTGACTGGTCCTCCATCCGTACACTAGAGGCTCCCCCTACTGGACAAAAGGCACCACTGTTGGACCTTCAACCTGATGCGCACTCTGGTTTTGACACCTCTTTCCTCATCACATGGTCACCCCCAGCTCACCCAAATGGCAAAATCTTGCATTATGAGGTTTACCGTAGAGTGGGTGCCCCAACTGACACCTTGAGAAATCATTTAGCACCCACCGTCGTCTACAGAAATGTCTCGACTTCATTCAAAGACAGTGGCCTTCAGCCTCACACGGTGTACCAGTACCAGGTATAAAGGATTTTATGTGTACATTTGAATACCTTTTGGCAATTTGAAATTTTGTTAATAGTTTATTTAAACTTTAAACTAGATTCTTTGAGATTTCTTGTAAAAAAATTAATTCTTTTTAGATTGTAACTGCACCAGCTGGTTTTCTTGAGTAAATGGGTTTTTTGAATGAACTTAAAATTAACCTTGGAAGTAGTTTTAGAGGGAAAAAAATTATCTGAATTTTGAATTAAGAGTTTAATTTTTCCCAGGATTTAATGACCAAAAAACACCCTTTTTTCAATGAAAATTCTTCTTGAAATAATGATCTATGTGCAGCACAAGAATAGAGTTAAACATTAGATTGAGAGCCTTATGACACATGGGAGGATGTGGCCTGACAAGAATGTGTTTTCTAACTGTCTAGATACACACACACCCGGGAACAGATCATGATCATACATCAACTTATACATGATTCATACACACAAGTCATCAGACAGGTGTTAAATGGAGCAGTCCATATTCATGCTGTTGCGCTTGTGCACGGTTGCACTAATTGACAGGTTAGCCCTTTGGAAGCAACAATAACATTAGCATTCCCGCCTGTCAGATGTACGAGCGGAGGCCAGAGAACCAATGTAATTGATTAAGTTTGCCTGATTGTGGGACCATCTTTATTTACGAGGTTCCTAATTTATGACATGAGGAGGGAGGGAAGGAGGAGCTATTGGAGATGACGAGTGGGCAACACAGCCATTAATCACCGGCCCCTCCAAGCACCCCACTTCCTGATTACCAGCCAGCCAATCGAATTAACTGTTAGCCCCCTTGGTAACAGAGCTTGTATTGGAAAGACCTTTTAATGGTGACCGCTACACGTCCCCGGAGGATTCGCCGGTGGGGGAACGGGGTGCATAGACAAACCGTTTGTATGCGTGTTGGTCATGAACACAACAGTAAAAAATGTTCGAGTGAGCCTGTAAATGTGTGTATGCACAGTGTGTTCATACATCTATGCCTATTTAACTTGCAAAGTCTTCACCAACTACTTAAGTCACTAAGTGAGTTTTTATCTGCCTGTCTATTCGGTGACTTATCACTGCATGAGCCGTGGTCATCCACTAAGCAAGCCACCAACCTGTTAGCCTGCCAGGTAATCTGTCTGTGTTACAATCCAGTCCTCATCCTTTTTGTCTCTGTGTTGTTGGCATACACAAGGACAAGTCAATTCAGCACCGCACAGTGCAGAGAGAGAAATCATATTAGGCTAATTACACTGGGTCATAAGCTCCTATTGACAGTTTTATGCGTGCTTTTAATTACTGCCCACTTTCACACAACTTAGCCCCTTAACCCCAAGTAGATGCACCCGCCAAGTTACCGGATCGGCCTATCAGCGCGCTAAAACACAGCCGGCAGCCCCGCTAGCCAATAAAAAGGCGGGAATACTGTCTGGAAGTGCACTGAAATCTTTTGTTGCCATGGCGGCTGTCTTGCTGCCACGACTGCTAACGGCGTATATTTTTATTTTGTGTCTAACAAGCCAAATCATGGCCCAATGAGAGGCGAGAGGAGAAGAGCGCAGAGAAAGCAGTAAAAGTTTGTAGATGATATAAGGACAGGGAAATGAGTTTTACCTCTTAGCTTTGGATCAAGGGCAAGGTGATCTGGACTGACTTTAATTTTAAACGTTTATTCTCTAACTATGTAGCAGAAACTTTTTTATTCCCACTCAGCGTTTTGCGTTATGGTGTGGCTTTAACTTTGTTGCTATGGCATGGGAGAACATGGTTGTTGCTGGGTAGGGATTCCTTACAGCCGTGTTCTACGTTGCTGCATAATACCGGGAAGTTTAGCCGAAATAGCAACAAGTGAAATTATATTTCTTGTGCTAAAACTGGATCTTCGAGATGGAAACAAAAAGAGATTTCAAGTTTTTCAGGAAAATATTTCTTTAAAAGTAGATCGTCATGAACATGCTGACTTAGCTGTGACAAAAAATAAGACCTTTTAGGGGTTTTGTCTGTTAAGTGTAATCCATTACATTCACAATCCTGGTTCCAGATGTGGCCTTAAAGTCTCACAGTTGCGATATAGCAAATACTGTGAAGCTACCGTTATTCAGATTTGGTTAAAGACAAAAATCAATTAAGTGATGAATTTAATACTTTTTCTATATTTTTAAAAATTATTATAATTATTCAATAGTTGAATGTTTTTGTACCAAGGTCGACTATCCAAAAAAAAAGCTAGTATTTCGGTTTTTCTCTGCGAAACATTGACAGATTCATTAGACAAATAAAACTAAAACTAATTTGTTATCAAACGTTGAAAGATGATCAAACCCACCGGCGAGCGTATGATGATCCAGAGTCCATCAACCTGCCAAGTGAATTATTGTTTATGGATTGTGCAGCTGATGAAATAAGTGGGGACATATTTCAGGGATTTACAGCAAATTTGAAAGGATGGACTTTCTTACACTAGATGAAAAATTATTATAAACCACAAAATAGCTTTTATGGCTACATCTTCTTCTTAAATCTATTTTCCTTTGTACTCTCTAAAAATGTCAAACAAAGTGACTTTAAGTTTGCGTGTGTGACATTGTGATGGTACTTTCTTCTAAAAGTTGGAAAAGAGAACCAAAAGAGTGAAGAGATTACGAGCTGAAAATAATCAATAGTGCATGTTTGCTGCACATACAAACAGACAGTAAAATGTTATCACATCCTTATCCCACAGGTTGTAAAAACAAATGGCCGGTGGATGAAAAACCAAATTTATCATTTAAAAAGAAAAAACTTCTTCACAAAATTTCTTCCATTACATGCGTCTGCTTTCCTCCTTCCTCTCATTGAGTCTTGTCCACCTTTCTTCTCGTCTTCCAGTGTCTCCGTCCTCTTTTCCTCATCCGCCTCTCCCATCTCAGTCCATCTGTGCTGTCACTTAGATCAATCAGTCTGATTGATCACGGCCTAATTGACTATTATTGAGGTTAATTCAACTCTTAACACACACGCACTCGCACAAATCTCGCAGTCGTAGCGACCAGCAACAAACCACGCACACAGATACACACATTCGACATGAAAGCTCGGACCCATCCATCTGCCTTCTGCACTACTTCTGACAGGCTACAGATGACTTACACATGCAAATCCAGACCCCAGCTGACCCCGCGCTGTGTACACCCTCTAATTATACCCAACACAAACACACAAATAAGATTACCTTGTGTGTGTGTGTGTGAATAACTCCTTGATGAAGGTGAAAAGTAATTGTCATGCAGATATGTTAGTGTTGGGTTGCATGGTGAAAAGGTTGCTGATGGTGGTTTTGATGGATGGTCCGATGAATTGAATGCTCTGGTGTTCTGATGCATATTGTGTAATTAGAAGCTTTCATCAGAATATTTCTAAAAATATTATAATTTATGTTGCATGTTTTATTTTTGAGATGCATCTGTTTTGTGATTGGCAGGTGTACGCAATCAATTCAGCTGGTCGAGCTACCAGTCCGTGGGTTAGTGGGAAAACTGGACCTGCCCCGCCTGAAGGTGTGGGTCCACCTGTTTTTCTCCATGTCTCAGCCACCTCCGCAGTCGTAGGCATCCTTCCTCCAGCCCAACCAAACGGCATCATTAGCCTGTATAAAGTCTTCTCACTAGACCAAAACAACAGAACTTTGGTAAATAAAGAGTTCCTCACTTTTTTATTTCATGCTAATAATTCCATTTTATGTCCATCTGTATGTTTATTGTTTTTATGTAGCTGTCAGAAGGCACCTCCCCACAGCAGACACTTCATGATTTGCTTCCTTACACACACTATTGGGTTGGAATTGAGGCTTGCACCTGCTTTCAGATGGTAATAAAAAACTAATACCTTTTTGGTATTCTAGCTTTGTTTAAAGCACTCATCACACGTTTCCTTTCTAATTGTCTACTAGTGCTGTAGCCAGGGTCCTCTGAGGAAGCTCCACACCCTGTCAGCCCCTCCAGCGGATCAACCCCCACCTCGCCCCGTCACCCTAACCTCACGCTCTGTTCAGATGGAATGGGATGAGCCGCTGGCACCAAATGGCATCATTGAAAGGTGGGGAGAGAGAAGTTTAAAAGAGTAAAAAAAAATCTCACACACAAACAATCCCTTTTTTTTTGTTTCCAGCTGTGAGCTTCATCTGAGGTTGCCTTGCCCACAGCCCCCCCAACCTATACCCATCCCATGCACTGAGGGTTCAACAGAAATTTGTTACTTTGGAAAAAAGAAGAACTTTAATGTAACAGGTAAAATCATAGAAATGTTACAATATTGAATTAACATGAAAGTCTGATTTTAGTTTCTAAACACTTAAACGTGCCCAGGTCTGCAGCCGTACTCCTCCTACGAGCTGAGGGCCGCCTGCTTCAACAACATGGGCAGCACTGCCTCCAACTGGACAGCTGTGAGCACGCTCAGCGAAGGTAATGCAGTCACAACTACTCAGGATTTAAACACATCCAGATTATCTCTGATCCACTATCTTTGTCATCCTGCAGCACCAGAATACGTGTCTCCCTTCTCAGTGGATGGTAACCTGACCATTATTTGGTTGAACTGGACAGAGAGTTTCTCCTTAAACGGATATCTTAGAGAGTACACTGTGACTGAGAGCCAACTTAGGATCTACACCGGTTTCTACAGCTATCTGAATATTCCTCGTACCTCACAGAAAAGTAAGAGTATGCACATCAAACCTGAACACACAGACACACAATACCTAGTAACCTATCATAGTTTGCATGTGCTTTAGTCCGTCTCAATGCATGGATGTGTTTTTTTATATTATTCATGTGTCTTTTTTATTTATGTGATAACAGTTGTGGAATGCTGCAAACTAACTAACTTTAGGGATTAGTAAAGTTTTTTTAAAGCATGTAAACTGGTCTTTTACTTTAGATCAGAATAAATTGAAAGATTGAAAAGGATTTCCGGATAGAAGTGAAAACGTCTCAATCATCAAATACACTGTCCAGATATGACCTTTGAAGCCTTTTCTCTGATGTATGCTTATATCTCTTTCTTTGGGTCTTTTTTTCTCTTTTTACAGCTCTATCCTTCCAGGTGACCTGCACCACAGATAACGGCAGCGCCAGCACCCCCACTATCAGATACAGTCCTGCCACAGGCCAAAGTAACCCACAACCACTCACCCACACATAAAATATGACAAAGTGTTGTGGTAAAATATCAGACAAGTTTAGTCATGTTTTTAAACTTCATGTTCTTTTTCTGAAAGCAGGCCCTCTGGAGCCAGCGGATGGTGGTAAGCAGGGGATCGGCATGTCGGCCAGTCCTGTTTACTCTGAACTCTGGTTCATCCTTCTTTTAGCCCTGCTGGGTCTGTTTCTGCTGGCGTTACTGCTGGGCTTAGTGCTTAGAAGGTATTTTCAGAAAGATCACTATTATGCACCAACGCATGGAGCATCAGAACTTAAGAAAAATCTATGGCACAACTTAAACAAACACAAAGTTAAACTGGCTGTGTCGTCCTCCCCTTAGAGCTTTGAGGAAAAATCCTGCAGCCAGAGAGCGCCCTCCGTTGGTCATGCTTCAGAAGACAAGAAAGGCTGGAGGAGAAATGTACACGGTGAGATGCAAAAAAAAAAAGAGAGCAACAGAGAGACACAGTGGGTTGTCTTAAAAAAAGAGGAGTCACTTTGGATAAAGCAGAAAAAAAAGAAGCAAATGGAAAGTTGAATTTGAACGAAAGTGATGTGAGCAGGTCGAAGTCTGAAAACCATTAAATACATTTTATAGTTCCTTCAATGAGATCATGTATTTGTTTATCATTGTTTTTCCTTTTCACACTGTCCTCCTGCTCTTCAAACAGTGAGGCAAAGAAGTGTTTTAATTTTGCAAGTCCTCCTACTTAGAAATTATGGAGTGACCTTAAATAATCTGTTCTCTGTGAGAGCCTTAAACTAAAAAAAATAATAATCTGGAAATCACATTGTATGAAGTTTTAAACTTTAGTAACATAACAATGTAACAAATACTAACATTAATTTTCTTAGCTGTTACAATTATTATTTGCAGCAGTAGCATACAGATCTTATTTTCAAAGTTTACAAAATGTACGGTATTTACTCGAGTACAACTAGCATAATTTTCTACCTAATAACAACTCAAAGCTAGGGTGACGCTTAGATGCATTAGTATATTATTTGCGCAATTATACATTATCGAAGATATCACTGATCACAATTGCAAAACATTGAATGTAAACACATCGCTCAACCTCAAAACTTCTATGATCTATTTTTAGAAACAGTATCCAAATCACTTGCGTGGACGATCTAAAATAAATAATTCTCGATAGCTCATGCGGAACACTCACTGTTGGTGTGAGGCGTAGGTAAGGAAATGGTATTTAATGATAAAATGCGTCATCAACGTCATTTATTACCATTTTCTTAGCTACACCTTGCTGGTCTGAACTGAGAAAATTTTATACCGACTTTTAATAAAATTAGGGGTGGACGTTCAACACGTGTGCATTGTTGTCGAATAAGTACAGTACTTTTAGATTGAAGATGCATCTAGGATCAAAATGTCAAACCCCGCCATGATTTCTAAGTGAGTGAACTTGCAAAATAACTGTTCAAAGACTAATATGCCTCTCTGTAAATCTTTGTTTTTGTTTTTTTCTCTTTTGTATCTGATTCCACTCCACCAACACCATTCTCTTCATCCTTTCTGTCTCTCTCTCAGAGGCCCAGTATTGAGCTGTGCTCTAAGCATCTCTCTGGCTCTATTCTGCTCCCTGAGCGCCCCACAGTAAGAATTTCTTTCTTTCTCACTGTAAAACCCCTAAATGTGTATCTCACTGTCCCCCTGCAGTTTGACACTGTAGCAGACTGTGTTGAGATCAACAACGTAATGCTTAAAAGCTACACTGTGTACACCGAGGTACGAGAACGTGAACTTTTTACAGGTTGTCCTGATGCGCATGTCCTCTTTGTTTGCATCTGCATGCTGTGTGCGTGTGCACATCTCACACTAGCAAAAACCTACCAGTTTGCCTGCTGCTGTTCATGTAAACTCTTCATGGTGCAGGTGAAATGTACAAAAACTTGCTTTTTTTTTATTCAGTCTGATCCAAGCAAACTGCTGGCCTCTAGTGGATATTTTTTGTCATAAAAGTCCAGCAGAACTTTGTATATTTTACATGCAAAATAATTGCATTTCAGATTGAGATGATTACATTCTGAAGTTTTATATAGTCAGTGCATTCATTCTGAAACTAATAAAAAGTCTGATTTAACAACATTTGTCCATATTTGCTTACACTTCCACTTTTCCTGTACGTTGCAGGGTCTGACGGACACCAAGATCATCTGCACCAGTTCTCACTTCAGCCCCATGTCTGTACTCAGAGCTCCCAGAGAATCAGACCTCGCACCAGCCTACTCCCACCATTCCCTGCACCGCAGCGTCAGTCAGCTAATCGACAGAAAGTCACTGATGATGGAGGAAGGAAGTTGGGACAATCCTTGTGGACATGACTCTGGACTGGTGAGGAGAGAAATTAAATTTCTCCTTTAACAAGTTCCACAGCAGAGCAAAGCTTCTAGTCTCATCCTGCAGGTAGTTTTAGAATTAACCCTGATTTTTAGACAAATGGACATATTTGCATTGTTTATTATAAAAGACAACATTTATTTTTATTCTGCAAGTTTATTTGTAATTTATGCCTTTAAATCTAGTTGGATTAACTATCACACTCGTTATAGGTAATATACATATAAATAGAAAAACAGGGTTTCAAAATCCTAAAATGACAAGTTTTTCCACTTAATTTATTATACTAATATTAGTGTTGTCATTTGTATTTTCTTGTGTTCTTTTTGTTATTAGTATTAATAAATCTTATGTCTTAAATGTATTTAACCTGTGCATTGCTTCGTACTTTTATCCCTTCTTTCATATCATGTCACACCCACTTTGTTTACCCTGGTGTAAACAGAATAAAATCAACCCAAACTAAGGTGTGATTGTGTTACAATTAGTCAAGATATTAGTGGTAAAAAAGTTTGCTGATATTTTACTAACGAGTAATTCTTTCTGCATTCTTTTTTTCAGTACGTGGAAGAAGATGAGTTTGTGGACACTATCAAGGCCTTAAGTTCTGTGAAGAAGGAGCACACCAAATTCACAGATACTCATCTTTGAGATGAGATTCTTTCATTCCTTCAGGTTTTTATTTTTGTCTTTCTTTAAAGGCAGTATGGAAGATCTTCCAGTGCTGAGAGACCAGTGAGAATGTGTAAAACCATCTTCAGTCTCAGGCACGCGCCTACATTCCACAGAAATATTAACAAACTGATGAAACCAGGAAGTTGTAGTGATTGACTGATAGGCTGAGGTTTTTGATTCTCATCACATCAAAATGAATGTGTTTCGTCAGCTTATCTGGGGCTGGATCACAAGGGCAACAGCCTCAGACGGGAAACCAAGGCTTCTCTCACCCCAACTGCATTCTCCAGCTCACCAGGGAGGATCCCGAGAGACATAGTCTCTCCAGTGATAGCGGGGTCTGTCTTTGGGTCTCCTCCCGGTTGGAGGTGCTTGAAACACCTCACCAACAAGGCATTCATATGGCATCCTAACCAGATGCTGGAACCATCCCATCTAGTTTTTCTTGATCCGGAGGAACAACAACTTTACTCCAACATCCTGCCAGATGGCAGAGCTCCTCACTCTATCTCTGGGTGAGGGCCCAGCCATTCTGTGGACAAAGCTCATTTCGGCTCCTTGTATCAGTGATATCATTCTTTTGGTCACACCGACAGCTGGTGACCATGGGTGAGGGTAGGACCATAGATTGACTGATAAATTGAGAGCTTTGCTTTTTGGCTCAGCTCTCTCTTCACCACAATCAAAAATGATTGCAGAAGTTTTGAATGTCCAGCAGTTACTTTTCTGGACACCTATTTTTAAAGCTTCACGCTTTAAAAAAAGAATTCAGTTAAAGTTGTTTTAGTTACACTGCAAAAAATGAATTTATAGAGATCTTCCATACCACCTTTAATTGAGATTCTAAAGAAAGGATGTTATCAGAGGACTTTCTGATAGAGTCGTAGCATTTGTTGGCAACACCAATAACTATACAGTCATACATAAGTGGATATGGTTTACGGTGATAAGCATAGCAGGTTAAAAGCTGAAAAGATATTTATCAGTGTTCGGTACTCTGGTTTGATGTGATTCAGTGTTTCTGCTTGCCAATCGTTTTGGATTAGATGTTCTAAGAGGTGCAAGTAGGTCCATGGTGGCCAGTCTAATTGTGTGTATTCAGAATCATCAAGTTTAGGTGATGTCAGAAACTGTGCCGAGTGAACGTACGTGTCATCTGCACAGCTGTACAGCTGGGATGACACACGTGGCCTTTGTGTTAGTGTGTGAAGAAATGCCAAGTATTTTTATTCTACATGTGGTTGTGCCCTGCTTCGTTTGCGATGTGACTTACAAGTCAAATTTAGAATTTTTCCGAACCACGTGATGGTCGATTTACTGTTTACTGAAAGAAACATTAATACTGAAACCAAATTAGTTTTAGAGAAGTTTATTAGTTTGTCAGTTGCTTCTTTAGATACGTTTAGCTCTAAAACATAATCTGATTTAGATCAATGATGCAAAGAAAAAAAAGTAGTTATGTTTAGTTTTACTATACGGTCGTAGAACTGGTGTGAGATGGTGTTTTGTGTCATAATATCGTAGGTCCTTTTTATGTACAAAATTGAATTATGATGTATCAAAATCTTTTTTTTACATTTGCTTTAATATTTATGGTTGTAATTTAAAACATGTTATTTATAGATCATATGATGGAACACCGGTTGTCTGTTTCAGATGATAAAACTGTCAGATCATCTCAGATTTTCTGAGTTTGAAAGTAATGTGAATTAACCGTGTTAAATATCTCAGCTGGACTGTGTTCTCTTATTATATTCCACTTTTTCAGTTTCTAATAAAGTGAGACTCAAAAACAAATCATGTTAAGAATAAACTCAGTAGAATAAAAAGAATCAAACCTGAATAAGGTTATTTTTTGTTTGCAAAAGCACAAAAATCTCATCCCATGAAAAGAGACTGTTTTTCTATGTTTATTTAAAACTGTAAATTAGCTGAAAAATCCTTTTTATGCATGAGTGACTAAGTGTGAAACAAGAAATGGGAGGTGCTTAAGTACCATCCTAAAAACAAACCTGCTGATTCTAAACTTTTCTCTTCACAACTTATGTTTCTGAAGCCAAAACATTTCCAATTTTTTTTTTTTTTTTTGGTTAAGTTTGTACAACAGATGTGCCGGCAGCTGTGGAGTCTTATTTACCTCACACACACATAAAGAAGCATAAACACACACAGCCCGGGTGTCTCCATCAGAACTATCCTGTCATAATTTAGTTTTGCTCCTGCGTCCCTCACGGGGACGTGAAGTCTGGTTTGAAATTAACAAACTGGCAGTAACGACTGTGCCCTCACACAAGGACGCCAATCTGACAAGGACACTTTGGAAGCATTTGCAGCCACATTCACAGCTATTGTCAGCCGTGGAGGGGGTGTTAGAGTGGGGGGGCTGTGAAAAGAGAGCTTGTGGAGTGATTGTAAGGGACAGTATGGCCCTGAGCTACACACACACACACACACACACACACACAGGGTTTTATTAAACTCATAAATCACATTGGTGACAGACGCCATCTCAGTGAGGAAGATGGTCTGAGAGGGAAGGTTAGTGAAATGAAAGAGGGACAGAACCCCATCTTTTAAAATGCTTAAACACGTGCAGACCACCCAAACAAGCCATCAGGTGAAAAACTCATCAATTCATCTCCAGTATTTTATTATTTTCACACATTTGTTACATTAAGTATTTAAAATGCACAATACGTTAAAAAATTAAAATAACTTCCAGAGAAAATATAGAGAACGTAACATCACAGCCGAGTGTTTCAGTAAAAGCAACTGGACGTAACTTCAATGGATATTGTTTAAAAGGCAGCTGGAAATACAGAAAACACAAGAAGCAGAACACAGGAGTTTGCAAATTTTAAACTACAATTTTGAATAAAAATGGTTTACCTTGTATATGAAAAATCTGGATTCTATTTTATGAAATAAAAAAGTGGGGATCATCCTCTTTATAGACAGAGGAACACATCTTACCGCAAGTCTTGGAGTAAGAAAGAAAAAAAACGCTTAGGACTTCTTCATGAGCAAAGAATAAACACTAGAAGACCAAAACCCACAACATTTTTTGTCTAACACGCACCCAGCTTGAACCCCCCACGAACCATTAGCGACTCATCAACAAGCATTTTGATGTGAAGTCCTCTCCAAGTACCCCATCCCCTTCAGGTGGAATTTTAATTCACCAGGGTTCCATCTTTCTGGAGCTACTGAGTGGATGGAGTTCAATTGTTTCCACATGATTCTTCATTTTAAAATGTATGGCATCCCTCGCGTGCACGGTTTATGCGCTCACTCTGTGTGTAAGAAATTTTAAAAAATGACTTTCTACCAGAGAAAAATCAGATAATCATCTATGAGATCAACTGTAGGGAAAGTTAATTATAATAACTTGTTTAAAAAACTTTGGAAATGCCGAAAGAAGAAGAATTTTTTTAAGTAATTTGACAAATTAAGCCAATGTTTTCCAAATTTAGTGAAATATCTCAGTTTAAGCATTTTTGTTCCAGTATAAACTACCATATGTTCCATATTACAGATTCCTGTGTTCTGCTTCACTTTATATTTTACAACATCCAAACATTTTTGGAAGTCATATTTTATTCCCAAAAGTAAAGCAGTGTTTTCTAAAGCACATAAATACCAACTGGATACAGAGAAGTTTCCAGAAAGAAAAAAATTTTCCCCATCCTGCTGTAAAATGTAAACGAAACCAGGACGGATTGGAGTGATATTTAAAATTCACTGTGAACAACTTTTACTGACACGTACAAAGAAAGCATTTAATGTCTAAAACACCAGCAAGTTAATGCAGTTTTAGTCTTAATTAATAGTGCAAGAGCAAATGCATTTAGGTCCGATATATGATTATTACAACACCAGCAATACATGAACATTACAGTTTGTAGAAACACACAATCAGTGCATCCAGATAAGGATTTTGTTTCGAACGTGTCTGTACAGTAAGTGTATGATAACACATCTCTCTAAAGCACGGAGCATGTCGTCAGCTTTAATCATTTATAGAAAAAAAGTGTTAAGTACAGTATACAGCTGCTACATTTGGCAGAATCTGACCTATAATTCTTTTTTTTTAAGTACCAGAGACAAGTTCATCAATCAGAACATCTTTAAATACAACTCACTCGTTAAAACTGTTAACATGTTATAGTAAAACCTTCAAAGTTCTGGTTAGTGTTTCATTTCTTCATCTGTGATGCAGTTCTTCACAACTACATCAGACTGTGTCATAAGTAAATGCCATGAGGGATCAAATCTATCAGCTGGATGTTAAAACAAACACAATAGTTTCCTTCTTCACAAGCCTTTGGTCGCTTCACACAGCTAACGGATAAATAAGGCACTGCAACAGCAAGCTAACACAACACAATGCGCTCCGACGGTAGTAAAGTGATGTAGTGAAAGTTTAACTCCTCAAAGAGAAGCATGAAATATTATTGAAAAGATTTAAATAAAAAAATAAATAGACTGATCTTATACAGGCACCACTGGGTTCAACTAGGGTCACAATAAATTTCTTTTAAGCACAAAATTTCTGAAATGAGGACGATATGAGCCAACAGAATGTCTCACATCAAGACAACTTCAAAAGATTAAAGATATGGTCAGATGACTACTTTTATTAAAAAGAAAATATATACCAACGTTTTTCCATATTTAAAAAAAAAAAATCCAACTTTGAGCACCTCTCAATCCCAAACATCACAAACGTGTGATCACCACTATAGGGAATGTCGAGGTACCAAAGGAAAACAGATGTTTGGTTTGCTCTTTCAGTTTGGACGAGCTGACTTTTTAGACTTTGGTTAATTGTTTTTAATTAAAAGGAAAATTAAAACTTTCTCCAATTTTAATCAATCTGTTTATAATTCAAAAGGTTATCTTTGTTTTTACATACAGTCAGGGCTGTCGATATCGTTTTTGTTACCATAGCAACCACACAACATGTTCTTTGTCACATGCAGGATTCGTCCTAATTTAAAAAGTTTAGTTTTTTTTGCTTTTAACGCACAGGTTAAATTAAGAAAATAGTGCAAATGATATTGTCTTCACTCCTCGTTTTCTCAAAAATTTAAATTATTCTGGATAAATACTTTTAAAGGTGCAGACCGAATTGCATAATATTATCAAATAATTACTTTAGATTAAAATGAATAACAACAATGACAATAGAAATCTGAGTGTAATATGTCATTTTTAAAATACTAACAATAAAGTGTCATATCTGTCACTTACAACTTGTAAATATTCTTACATCTTTTTTGTCAATAGATTTCTTTAACATGGTTCTCATGAACATGGTTTTCATAAACACCTCAAAAAAGTGTTGGTAGCCTGGATGCAACGTAAGCTGAAACAATTGAGGGCACACGCCAAGACATGACAGAACATAGCAATTATAAAATTTAGGGATTAACCTATTAAAATAAGAAAAAACGCTGGTGTGTTCAAACTTAAAAGGCTTTTTAAAATATTTATTTGCCCGATTTTACCAACTGCAACAGTTTAGTGAAGCTTGGAATTTAATTGGAGTTCAAAATTCTATATGTTTTTCTTTGTTTTTGCCTATTTTTTGACAATTACAGAACATGTTGTGATTGGTTGAATCTAGGATACGGTTCTTGGATAAGTTCTTATCGGAGTGCAAATCTTTAATCGCATGCCGACCCGCTTCAAAAAAATCCCTTTCCTGTCTGCTATTGGTTTCGTTTCCATTTTTCAATGCAGATATAGCAAACAAAAAAAAAAATCCAGAGAGCAGGTTAGTTAGATTTCACAAGGTCTAATTTTTTATGTTCCATTTATAGACATTATTTATTTATTGATAATGCTGATCATTCATAATCTTAAATATACACAAATCTACAACGGTTTCCTTCTGTTCTTAGATTTCCAGTCTCTCTCAGGTTTTATAATTTAATATCTAGATTTCCACAGCAAGGTATAATTCCTATTTTTTTTTTAACAGATTGAAAATATTTTCATTATTAAAACAACTTTTTTTGAAAATTGAGTACCATTAATTTGGAAATGTATTTAAGCAATAAAAAAGTATCATTTTTATTACTTTTATTAGCTGTGACGTTTCAACAACTGGCAAGGGTTTTTTTGGTGGGCGTGTTCTTTACTTGAAATAGAATAATCAGCTGCAAAGACGTGAGCAGCTTCCCACTTCGTTCTTCTGGAATAGTCACTCTGCAGATTTTTAGGGCTAAAATTATTATATTTCACTTTTACAGGAATTATGTCTACCTTTAAAAAGGCTCATTCCAATAAACGGTTGTGCTAATGTGCTCAAATTTGTCATTTTTTTCCACTAATGTTTCTGGCCGAGTCTAAAGTCGAGCAGGAATTGACGTCCCACCTTTTGTCTTAGTGTGAAAACTACAATCTGAAAGTGCAAGCGTCACAACCAGAGGTAAACACTGAAATGAGATGGAAGGAGCTCCAGTAAGATCCTGAAGATTCAATCTGATAAAAATCTGACTGATATGTTCAATTCTTGTCTCAGTAAACATGGTGGTGGTCCTGGATCAGAAACCTGCATCAGTGAGATAGAATCACTTTACTCTACAGGCTGCTGTCCTGACTAGAAGATTCCGACACCAGCTTGCGGTGTCGTGGCGACGTGGATGCAGATAGTTTTGTTGGGGAAGGGGAGGCGTTCGCCGACGAGTCGCTACCTCCACCATCAGATCCCGAAGGAACGGAAGAGAGATGTGGAACTGGAGGAGCTTTTTTCCTCCCTAGAAAACCTCCTTCTAGTACCCCCCTCTTCCTCACACTTCCATCAGCCTTCCCCACATCCCCTCCATCAGGCTCTTCTGTCTGAAGATACACCTTCCTCCTGACATCCCCACCTGGGATCGGGCTGTCCGGAGGTTGCCTCGGAGATTCCTGACCACTTTCTGCTTTTGTTCCTGAGCTGCTACCCACCGTGATGTTAGAGCCCACATTGGTGCTGCGAGAGGCCCAGATCTCCATGACCGAAGCTCTCTTCTCACTGTCCTCAGAGCTGAAGTCGCAGAGTGAACGGCGTGCATCGGGGTTCTGCTGGGGGCCATGATTGGAGGTCTGCTCTGAGTTCTCCAGGGCACCCCGGCTCAGGTTGAAGTTCTGGAAGTCTCTGTGAAGGTGCACGGCAGTGTTTTACAGATCTGAAACATCTCAGCATTTTCTGAGCTTGAAACACAACTTCATTAGTGTTCCCCTGATTTAGTGATTGGTGATCTAATACCTGCTTTTGACACTAGTTGACCTCCTAAAATGTGACACTGGTTTTTCTTGGCCTATTCTCATTTTACAACAATAACCATACAGTCAGTATTGGCGTAAAGAATCCCTTGTTTTTGATGTATTTAACTTGTCTTATGGAGTTCCACAGGGATTGATTCTTGGCCCAATTTTTTCTCGTGTCTGTTTCCTCTGGGTCAGATCATTTGTGGTATTAAAAAATTGTCTTATCACTTTTCTGACATAAATCTACAGTTGTATTGATTTTAAATGACTAAGTTTTTAGAGTATGTCCTCCACTAACAGCTGGCTGTCAAGAACTTATTCACAGAAGATAGAAACCCTAGTTGTTGCTCCAGATAAGACCTCTTGTAAAAAACAGCATCTGAGTTTTTGTAGCCCTTTCTAAGAGATCATTTGAGAAACCTGGACAATCTCTCTAATGAGTAAAAAAAAAAGTTATTATCATCTAAGAAAATGTTTTTAAAGTTTGACATGGAGATGATAATTCATGCTTTTATTTATCATGTCTTCCAAACAAAGGAATGCCTTGTTGCCAATCCGATACCAGTCTAAGTGTCTCTTACAAAAAGAGTCTCTTAAAAAAAACATAACTCATAGTAAAAAAAAAAAAAAGAAAGTTCTTAGTACAACTTTACCCAAAATGATAAAACTGTATTAATCCTGACGAGGGCAAATTTATCCTGCTGATATTTTATTTTTATGTGAATGTTTTGTGATTTTATTTTTGAAAAATTCTACATGAATAAAGTTACAAATATAATCAGATTATCAGACCGGCAGCCTGATAGGTTTACTATCTGAATGATCTGGTGAGTGGTACCGCACCTGTAGCTGTGGAAGGACTCTGTCCGACGAGCACGAGCCAGCAGTGGGCTCTCTCTGTAGGGCCGCACAGCTCCGTAGGTGGCCTGGCTTTCTGGGATGGTCTCCTGGGCCTGAAACTGCAGACTGAAGAATAGAAGCATGTTAAAAATAGTTGCTTGTTGTATTCTAGACAGAATGTATGAGTTGGTATACAATGTGGTAAAGTGGTGTCTGACCTCGAGCAGGATTCTCTGAGGCGTGTGTGGTGGAGCACAGACGGTGCAGGACTGATGTTTGGTGTTACACAGCGAGACGTGCTCAGATCACACTGGTCCAGCAGCTGGAGAAGCTCCTCCTCTGTCGGCCCGCCCACGTCTGTAAAACAGAAACCATGCTGGATGTCTTTGGTGTGATCTTTCTCAAGACCTACAGTATCTGTCACTATATCTTCACCATCTTTCTTCTTCTCCTCTCCTTTGTTGGCTGTGTCCATCGCAGTAGTTAAGTCCCACATTTGGATGCTGCCGTTGCCGTGACCGGTGAACAGATAGCGGCGTGGTCGGGAGCCCATCCTGCTGGAACCTTCACACTCTCGTACCATGAAGCAGGATATGGTTGTTCCATCTACAGACTGCACCTCGCAGATCCTAAACCACAACATGAGTAAACCTGGTGCATGGAAACAGAAACTGAGCAGGTTGAGAATTTTGAACCTTTTTCCAGTTGAAGAAAGCCTCACAAACAGTTTGTTAGTGATGGGGATCACTTTCTGGATGAAAACCTGTTGGTCATCTCTCTCTCCAAACGGACCTGAACAGACCAAATCAATGATTAGTTTATACTTTTTTAGTGAATCCCATAACTATTTATTGTATTTCCTCAACCTCACCGATGTCATTCCCAGAGCAGTAGCTCCCATGGCTTTCTGTCTCCTCCAGAGACAAGATTTTAAAGGAAGCTAGAGGAGTGGAGCCGGGCTGGGTGGAGATCATCCCTCTGAAACGGGTCACCGTCCATGTCCGAACATGGTTGTTATCCATGCATACTAAAGAAAAAACATTAAAATTTTAAGAATAACTCTCATAACGACATTAAACATGAAGGTTTTCAGCATTTTAAATGTTCTTACCTGACACCAGATGTTTTTCAGACAGCATAATTTTTGTAACTGGGCTTCTGTGAACGGTAAAGGTCTGAAACAACTGCGGACCTGACCCCACAGTCTCTGGGTGCTGGACGATCACTCTCACCGCACCACTGCTAGTCCCGTACGCAATCTCAATCCAGTTCCCACTCACACCTGAGAGCAGAGCGGAAAGGAGAGAATCATCACACACAGAAAATTATGATCTACAACTCATTTATGCTACAATATACAGTGGTGGTCAAAAGTTTACATACACTTGTAAAGAACATAATGTCATGGCTGTCTTGAGTTTCCAGTTATTTCAACAACTCTGATTTTTCTCTGATATAGTGATTGGAACAGATCCTTCTTTGTCACAAAAAACATTCATGAAGTTTGATTCTTTTATGACTTTATTATGGGTAAACTGAAAATGTGACAAAATCAGCTGGGTCAAAAATATACATACAGCAATGCTAATATTTGGTTACATGTCCTTTGGCCATTTTTACTTCAATTAGGCGCTTTTGGTAGCCATCCACAAGCTTCTGGCAAGTTTCTGGTTGAATCTTTGACCACTCCTCTTGACAGAATTGGTGCAGTTCAGTTAAATTTGTTGGCTTTCTGACATGGACTTGTTTCTTCAGCATTATCCACATGTTCTCAATGGGATTTAAGTCAGGACTTTGGGGAGGCCATTCTAAAATCTTAATTCTAGCCTGATTTAGCCATTCCATTACCACTTTTGATGTGTGTTTGGAGTCATTGTCCTGTTGGAACACCCAACTGCGCCCAAGACCCAACCTTTGGGCTGATGACTTCAGGTTTTCTTGAAGAATTTGAAGGTAATCCTCCTTCTTCATTGTCCCATTGACTCTCTGTAAAGCACCAGTTCCATTGGCAGCAAAACAAGCCCACAGCATAATACTACCACCACAGTGCTTGATGGTAGGCATGGTGTTCTTGGGGTTAAAGGCCTCACCTTTTCTCCTCCAAACATATTGCTGGGCATTGTGGCCAAACAGCTCAATTTTTGTTTCATCTGACCACAGAACTTTGTCCATGTGATCAGCAGCGAACTTTAGTTGAGCCTTAAGGTGCCGCTTTTGGAGCAAGGGCTTCCTTCTTGCACGGCAACCTCTCAGTCCATGGCAATGCAAAACACGCTTGACTGTGGACACTGACACCTGTGTTCCAGCAGCTTCTATTTCTTGGCAGATCTGCTTTTTGGTGCTCCTGGGTTGACTCTTCACCCTCCTGACCAGTTTTCTCTCAGCAGCAGGTGACAGCTTGCGTTTTCTTCCTGATCGTGGCAGTGACAAAACAGTGCCATGCACTTTATACTTACAAACAATTGTTTGCACTGTTGCTCTTAGAACCTGCAGCTGCTTTGAAATGGCTCCAAGTGACTTTCCTGACTTGTTCAAGTCAATGATTCTCTTTTTCAAATCTGTGCTGAGCTCCTTTGACTTTCCCATTGTAGCGTTTGTGGGTGTTTTTATCCAATGAGCCCTTTTTAAATGGCCTCAGAGAAGTCACCAGCTGTAGTCACTCATAATCACTCACAAGAAGTTAAGAGGTCATGCTATGAAGCTCATGTCATTGACACAACTTTCTAAGTCTCCAAAATTGCTCATTCATGTTGCTGTATGTATATTTTTGACCCAGCTGATTTCGTCACATTTTCAGTTTACCCATAATAAAGTCATAAAAGAATCAAACTTCATGAATGTTTTTTGTGACAAAGAAGGATCTGTTCCAATCACTATATCAGAGAAAAATCAGAGTTGTTGAAATAACTGGAAACTCAAGACAGCCATGACATTATGTTCTTTACAAGTGTATGTAAACTTTTGACCACCACTGTAAATATTTCTTCCTCAAACAGAGAACAGTAGGAAGTCTTCGATAGATGTTCGTCTTTACTGGAGGACTTACTGGTTTTGGGCGTGAGGTAAACGGACAGCGCTGTGATGGCATCGTTCGACGGATCGTGATAAAGTTCAGTCACTAAAAGATCGTTGTCCTTCATCCTCAGAGGAAACTTCTGCATATCTGAGAAAAAATGTTTAAAGCTTCAGTTTAAGTTTCAATTCTTGTGACAGTTGAGGTTAAAAAAGTGACATTTTTAAGCAAAGCAACCGTATTACATTAGACATTTTAAAAGGAATCTAAGTGCATTCTGTTTAAATTTGATGTGGAAATATATAAGAAATGTTTAAGAGAATCAGATGGACTCTTTTCTTGAGCATTTATGAACCAGTGATAAACTGACGACAGATTATGAACTCTGTGTGTGTGTGTGTGTGTGTGTGTGTGTGTGTGTGTGTGTGTGTGTGTGTGTGTGTGTGTGTGTTTATACCTATGTAATAAATGGAGCCGTTGTTGCAGCCGAGTAGAAGGAAGGATCCAGCTGTGTCACAGCTGGTGATGGGAACCACGTCCTGAACCTTTAAAGGAAAAAATAAAGTTTAAATAAATCTTCAGAAAAATTTTGATTTGAGCAGTTTTGGTAAACAGAAATGCTTCCTCCATCTCACTACATGCCGGATCTTACCTGCCAATGTTGTGTGACGGCGTTCCACACCCCAACTTTTCCTGTGTGGCTCGTAGCGACCAGCTGGCTACCGATGAAGAAGAGGTCATCAACAGGTACGCCAAGGCTGAAAACTCCTGAAGAAAACAAAAGGCCAATCATTTTAAACTTTTGCACCATAAAAATGACCGTACGCTAGTATTTTTAGTGAGCAATCCCACCTATCTCACTGCCGCTGCCTCCATCCTGGATGCTCCAGAGGATGATGCTGCTCTCTGAGGCGGCAGCCACCATTTTATCTTTGTCTCCATGAGGACCTCCAACCACTTTGGCATTAAGTGCAATTCGCTCGATGGTCCAATCCAGATAGGGTGAAGAAAACACCTGCTGCCATCCAGATGATTCCTTTATCCTGAGGTGAAAACATGAATGTTAAACTGATCTGAAAACATGTATAAAAAAAAGAACAGCTTTTATCAATCTATAGCGGTTTGACAAAATTTAGTGAGAATCACGACAAAAATAAAACTTACTTAGGGTGCATTAAGAAATGTAACCATGTTACCTGTAGCAGATGACAAAATGTGCATAAGCCGCCACAATCCAGTTATGATGTCCTGTTATAATCAACACTTTTCTTGGGTCAACGATGGGACCTACAAACACACAAATGAAAATAAAAAAATACAGTTCATTCTGGCTTCAGCAGGCACATGTGAAACTAGGCTGCTTCACTGCTGTTCCAATGTCGGGTCACATTAGTCACATCATTAGAGTGCTCTTATATAAGAACAAACACGTCCTTACAGGCTGGAGCAAAGGAAGAGCAAACTAGTCAAACATCAAAACCAACTTAGACTTTTTACCTGGTTTATGGGGGTCTTCTACATCACAGATGGATGGGTGCGGAAGAGGACCAACACGGCTGAAGCCCTCTGCTCCACTGGGACCTGCTCGCTCACCACAAGATGCAGGGCTCGCCTTACGGGCAGGTATAGCTGCCAAAATAAAAAGATCATTAATACAGATTTAAACGAAATTCAACTTAATGACAAATGGTTCCAAACAAATTTGTTTAAAGTGAAAAAAAAACTGTTTTGTTTCTTTTGTGTTTTAGGGTTTTCTTCACCTGGAGGAGGAAGGTATCCATGAAAAAGTACGCTGCCACATGACGAGCGATCCAGCTCCTCACACAGCAGGAGACGCCGCACTGGAGACACAGCATGTCAGTTTCACACAATTATCAGATTCTTTTATTAATACTATTGATCATAATTCAGTTATACTTTATAATCTGTTATTCCTATTTATAAACAAACCACATGCTTCTGATCACACCCGACATTTCAGCAGAACACTCGAATATTAAAATTTCGAAATATTGTCAAGTAACTTTCCCTTTTTTTCATTTGCAGACAATACAAGGAAGTAACAAACTAGAAAACAGGATGTAAAGCAACATTTAGATGGAATAAACTCAAACCGAGAGTCATTTTTCTCTGATTGTATCTAAAGCACAAATCAAACTTCTGATATAAAACTTATCAAATTAACTTTAATGTACAATTTTGGTTCAAACTGATATAAAATATTTCCACTCAACTTTTAATATAAAACTTTACTATTTGAATTTTCCAACATGTTTCTAAGTTGTAACATGTTTCTGTTCTCTGTCGACCATTTTTTGCAACTAATTTCATATAAAATTTGATTTCCTTCACTAACCTAAAGGAGTGATCCCGTAGAACTCTGCTTCATGTCGCAGGACACTGATGTTCACACCTCTACAATAAAAAAAAAAACAAAACCAGACATGAAGATGATAGAAGAAATTATCGGCTGTTTGGAATATTTTTATAAACTCATTTTGACTTCTCACCGTAAATCCAGTTCTTTGGTTCGAAGAAAATTGAGAATTGGGGCAAATGCTGTCGGGTCCCTGTCGATAAATATCTGAAAGTAACAATTTAGTCACTTTAGGGGGAAAAAAAAGACACAAAGAGGCTTAAATAATCCTGATGAGAATATCTGCTCATATACTTTCATTCTAATCTGCAGTAACAAATATTTTAAAGGATAACACTGCTTCTGGAACATGTGTGTACGCTTAAAAACTATACTTTAAAGACACAAAAATGTGAATTTAATCATATGTTACATGTAAATTATCTTCATTTAATTAATTACTTCTGATTTTGTGGGGGAAAAAATGCTGTCCAGTATTAAAACTCACAGCTCCAGTTTCATCCCGAAGAGTGGAGATCCTCCCGCTTAGTAAACTGCAAGGCGAATAAAACACACAAATCAATCTTCCATTTCAGCTTACTCACAGGAAACTCTGAATTTATTTGCACATCACAAACATTTAGAAACTTGACCAAAACAGACAAATTATCACGTCCAGATTTATTTATTTCTTAAAAATAAGCCTACAGACAGCCAGAGAAGCAGACGGTCTGACAGGCATTTATACGCCCTGTTCAGCTGTTGTCAGACTAAGCTCAGTCTAGTTTCTGGGTTTGGAAGGACTGTATCTGTCTCACAGTTATACCATTATTTGAGACTCTCTAGACTGTTTGACTCTTCTTATTTACAGTCAGTAAACTGTAATAAATAAGGAACTGATCATACCATCAAGTCTAAATTTAGTCGTTTCATCCAGTAAAGTGCTGCATTTGATTTTTTTCTTATGGTAAAATATCACATATGAACAATTTTTACAAGAGGAAATAGAACTTCTAAACAGAGAAGAAAATGCAACATTCCGTAAGCAATTAGAGTAAACGGATGACCTTTGAACCACAACATGACCTCAGATTTTCAACCATGTGTACGAAATTCAACACTACAGCAAAGCAGAAAAGTTAGTTTGTCTTCAAAATTGCTTATCCCTAACAGGGAAAACATGCATACTTTACAGTGTGTCAAGCCTTACCCCCACTCTGGGACTCGATCCCTGACCTTTTTGCTGTGAGACCACCATGCAGCTCCAGCATGAAATTATTTCAAATTTACAATCAACTAAACCTGCTGCATATCTTCAAAATTCTGTGCATCCAGACATTCTATTAAAAGTTTACAATAAATATATAAACCATTAAACATGTAATTGGACCGTGTCTCATCACTATGATTATTTATACAGATTATTTCTGAGCATTTCACTCTGAAATCCTGATGTTTAAACCAACCTTGAAAAGAAAGAGTCTGGGATCCACATCAGGGTCTGTCTGGAGGTGCTGAACCTACAAAAAGATGACAATAACCTATTAAAAAATTTCTATTTAAATATGTCCAAAACAGAATGAAACTCAGGAGTGGATTGTATTTTTTTTTTTGCAGAACATGCTAATGAGTGAGATTAAATGATTGTCTTATAGACTGGGTACAGTGTGTACTATGTGAATTATTAAATTATTTCTGTGTAATTACATGAGTAAAGATGAACATGAGTTGTTTTTTCTGCTTGATTTACATGCAGATCTGTTTGTTTATGTAGATTTGATCAGAACACAACATGCCCAAAATACAGTAATACAGAAATAACAAACATCAACCAAAGTGATCAAGCTTACCTTGTTCCACCAACATTTAACTGGATGATCTCACCCATCCCGGGTGATGGATTGTTATTATTTGTAGCCATAATTAATCATAATTATAAATAGTTTGTGTTTTAAAGAGGTTTATGTGATGGATGCTAACTAACTCGTTAGCTCATCCATGAGCTGATGTAAGGACAGCTTCATCATCCAATCGCATAGTTAAAAAAAAAAACAAATAAAATTAGCGTTCACATTGTGAATCAATTTAAATGTTGTCTTTTTAATTTGCTTTTTGTAATAAACGCTGCCATATAATAAATAGTGAATTCTATTACATCACTGTCAGCATGCAGATAAACAGCTGTACGAAAGCGGAGGCAAGATGATTCCCTGCTAAACACTTCCGGTGTTGTTTCTCATCACGGTTACGAATGTTAAAAAAAAGAACTTTTTTTATTTTCTATAAAAATTTAAAAAATGCCATTTTAAAACATCATTTAACACCAATCATCTAAATCTAGAAATGATAAGTTCCCCAAAATTTAAAAAAAAAAAACTGTCGAATTTAGAAAACGTGATTTCTATCTTGGTTGAAGATTTAATCTTTGTACTATAAAAACATGCTTTAAATATAATTAAATAAAAATAGTTTAATTGATAAAGAAAATATATAGAGAGAAAACTCATTTAAAACTAAAAAAAATTGTTTATTTTTTTTTCTTAAACAAAGGTTTATGTTCAGTTAAATCAGTTAGTGAAAATAAGTTTTATTATTACTGTAATAAAAAAAAGTCAGAATGCATTTTTCTTGCGCAACCCTGCGCAAAAATGTAGCATTGAAGTGTTGGTGTGACCAGGAGAGTAGATAGAGCGCCCTCTACTGTTTTCACTAACTCTTCAGATGCTACATATTTTATGACGAACTAGCTATTTTACTCTCTGTTTTTTTCAATATGTAACTCAAATTCTTTTAGTTTCCTGCTTGTGTTCATTTTCTCGGTAAGATTTGAACATTTTCTTCTCCATTTTTTAATTAAAGCTAAAAGTTTAATGTTTTAAAGTCGTTGTAAAGTTAGCAAAGTACCAGTGAGTAGATGAAGTTAAAGCTAACGTTAAAGTTAAAAATGAGCTCTGAAAGCTAAAGCTAGCTAGAAATGACTTAGTAACACCTCTTAATGTTCTGTAAAAAGGACATTTTGTTCGTTTAAGCGACATAAAAATAGTAGGAACACACAAATTCACTTTTTATTAACTTTATTTAAATGTACGTAAAGTTGTGAAGGTGATTGTTACCAACTTATTTTTTTACGTAGAATTACGTTTACGTAAATGTTCGAATAAGTTGTGTTTTGTGTGTTTTACAGTCACAGTGTTAAGTTGTCCCGGCCTTGTTTAAGGAAATGTGTGTGTGACCAGAAGACAGAAACATCCCGTCACTTGTTGCTATTGACAACCAGGAGCTTCGATAAAAGAAGAAGAAGCTTTGCTGTTCTGTACAATTTAGTGACCATGTCAGATCCAGAGGTGAAGAAAGCTCAAAACCCGGAAGGGAAATCCGAGTTAACATCTGGATGTGTTACTGGTGTTACTCCTCAAGTACCAAGTGGTGCATCTAACAATTCTTCTGTGGCCTCTCAAAATCCTGCCACATCAGCAACAGAAGATGAAGATGAGAGTGAGGATGAATCAGACATCCTGGAGGAGAGTCCATGTGGACGCTGGCAGAAGAGAAGAGAGGAGGTGATCACACATTGAATACATACACACTTCTAGTTCTTTACTTCTGATTAGAACTACCATCACATCTCTGAATTTCAGAGATAATCAGCATTCTAATTTGTAATTTGATGGTTGGACGTTTCAAGTGGTCAGTTTTACTAATCAGCAAAATTGCATGTTTAAAAAATTATAAAGACCGATTTATGTAAATCTATGTTCAATCCACGTTCCTACCCTCACATATAGTCATTAGCTGTGGGTGATGACCAAGAGAACAAGATTGTGGATACAAGCGGCCAAAATGAGCTTCCTGTGCAGGGTGGCTGGGCTCTTACTCAGAGATAGAGTGAGGAGCTCTGCCATCCAGGAGAAGCTCCTCCGGGTTGAGGGTAGCCAGATGGGGTGGTTTGGGCATCTGGTTAGGATGCCTCCCAAATGTCTTGCTGATGAGGTGTTTCGGGCACATCCCACCAGGAGGTGGCCCAGAGGCAGACCCTAGACCTGCTGAAGAGACTATGTCTCACAGCTGGACCTCAGGTTCCTCCCGGGTGAGCTGGAGGTTGCAGGCGGGGTGATGGAAGGTAGGATTTTCCGTTCAAAGCTGTTGACCCCTTGACCCGGTACCAGATAAGCGGAGGACAACGGAACAGATTCATGTGAATAGGGATGATAAAACTTATATTAGGATTTCTAATAGCTTGATTTTCACGTAGGGTTGCACAATATATCAATATCAAATTAATACTAAAATATTAAAGGTGGTTAAAATAAATCATAAATGTAACCAATCCAACTTCCTGGTTTTGTAAATAAGTAAGTATTTCTATTGGTTGGAGACGCAAACTGAGAGGAATTTAAAAAATCTGCACTGCTAGTAAACATCACAATGTCTCTATTAAAAATACATAATAAATCTATAGTAAAATGCTATTGCAATATGAGACAGAATAATCACAACTACACAGTTACCGGTAGTTAATATTGTGCAGTCTTTAAGGTGCAGTTTGAAGTCAGAAATTTCCCTTTACTAGTGTAACATGACCACTGATTGTTAGTTGAGTCACGCTCTAAATCTACTTCCTCTCCCAGCACACCTTTTACCCTTAAATGATAAATATTGCTTCATACATCATTGTTAGAAATTACCATTCAATATATAATCAATTCAATATTTTATAAAGACGAAACCTAAAGTATTTTTAGTACAACTAACATCTATTTCTATCTATTTTTTCTTCATCATAATTTGAAATAACTTGTGAGTCCTTTCTGTTGTCTGCTATATAATTAGGTGAATCAGCGGAATGTTCCTGGAATAGATGGTGCGTATTTGGCCATGGACACCGAGGAGGGAGTGGAGGTAGTCTGGAATGAAGTCATGATTTCAGAGAGGAAGAACTTCAAATCACTGGAGGTGAGGAATTCTGTTGTAAATGAGGAATAAACTCTAGCCAATGACCCACATCCATTTTTATTCATATTTGTCCGAGCTTTTACAATTTTTATCAATGTATTAGTCTAATTTATGTTTTTAATGTGATCAATTTACTTTGAATTGGAATAAAAAGTGTTTGAATAAAAATAGAGTTTTTTACTATTAAAAAAATCTACTGTTGTGAATAAAATCAGGTCAACAGAACCAAAAGAAAAGTGAGATATTTGTCATTCACACCAAATTACTACATTTTTAACTGGTTTCCATGAAGTCAGTTTCTTTAACACTCAGCAGAAAATGAACAAAATGTTCTAAAGGTTTTTAAAGATGAGTTCTTCGTTTAGTAAAAAACAATTTCTTGATTGTAAAATAAAAACAATTGGGGAAAAATTATCCTAAATTGACAGAAAATGTAAATCCCAAACTTTACTTAATACTTTGTTATATTTTTCAATACTTTTTTCTTTTTCATCAATTTCAGGAAAAGGTAAAAGCCATATTTGACAACTTGATCCATTTAGAACACGCCAACATTGTCAAGTTTCACAAATACTGGGCGGACACGAAGGACAACAGAGCCAGGGTAACTCACACAGCTTTAGATCAAATCCTGATGCCCAGCTTTAAACATCTCTCTTTTTATTATTTCTCCAGGTGATTTTTATCACTGAGTACATGTCATCTGGTAGTTTGAAGCAGTTCCTTAAAAAAACAAAGAAGAATCACAAGACCATGAATGAGAAGGTACATTCATTTGATTAAATTTCTAGAAGAAGAACTTTTGATTTTTAATTAAGAAGTCATTTGCTAATTAAAATTTAAAAGCAAGGATCAAAGTGATGTTGAGAAATTAAAAGTTTTTAATGATGAGCCATGTGGTTTTGCAGGCCTGGAAGAGATGGTGCACACAGATCCTGTCTGCTCTCAGGTTAGTTTCATTTTCAGAAAAATATGATCACCTTTAAGTAATCCAGTCTCTGAGTACACGTCCTTCTGTATGTCCTACCTGTCGTACAGTTATCTCCACTCATGTGATCCACCCATCATCCATGGTAACCTGACCTGTGACACCGTCTTCATTCAGCACAACGGGCTCATTAAGATCGGATCAGGTATAGAATTACCCTGTGTTGCTCCTGCTGCGTGGGTAGAGCTTCAACAGTCATTAGAGTTCAATTAAAACCAATCATAGTTTTACTTCAGAACAACATTAATTTACTGCCAGTGACTCATTTGTACCAGTGGTCAGTCTTGTTCAGATCTTTGAACTGTCCAGACATTTTTCTAACCTGAAGCAAAGGCTTGTTTTATTTCTATACTCTATAAAAAGTCTGAAACAAAATCCAACTTTTGTCATTGTTAAACTTGCTGGTATTAAACCTTTTTTTAATATCCGCAGTTGCTCCGGACACTATTAACAACCATGTGAAGACATGCCATGAGAAACAGAAAAATCTGCACTTTTTTGCACCAGAGTATGGAGGTAGATATAACCAGAATCAAATAACAATGTTTTTGTTCCTCAGTTGTAGGAAATGCATTAAAAAAACATTGTAGAAAAGGCTTCAAACTTGTCTCCTGAACAGTGTATTTGATGATCAAGACGTTTTGACTTTCATCCAGAAAGTCAGATTGAAATCATCAATCATTTGGATTGAAAACGATTTCCGGAAGGAAGTTGTAACGTCTCGATCATCAAACACACTGTACAGAAAACAACTTTAATGCTTTACTACGATGGATCACTCCTGGAAGAATGAGGGTATTACACAAAGTTGTTGCATTAAAAGAGAGAAAAATATTCAAATGAAGGATCTGCTCAGACTGTTTGGTGGTTTGTTTTCCAACCAAATATTTGTTGTGACAGTCAAAACAGTATGTAAAACATTTTCACACTTTTTATTTCATTTTAATTTCTGTTAACTGTAACACAGCAAAGCTACTTCTCCTAAAGTCAATCCCAACATTTCTTTAGACTCCGGTCCTTGAGGGCCAGTGTCCTAAAGGTTTTCCATATGTTCTGGCATCTACACACCTGATCCAGATTATCGAGTCAATATGCCAAATTTTATTGGCTGTTGATTTTACTTTATGTGCATCAGCTGTATTAAACTCGGAACGCTTGGAAAACCCTCAGGACACCAGCCCTCAAGGACCGGAGTTTGACACCCGTGCTTAGACGATGTGATAACACACCAGACTCACACGACAAAAAACAAAAAGAATAATAAATAAATAAAAAAAACAAAAACCAACCAAAAGAAATGGGATCTTATTAAAGATAAGACTGTCTTTACTAATTTCTGGCAGAAAAATGGATTATTTAATGCATCGTTTATAATAATAATTGAATGATTGATGTAGTAAAAATAAAGTAGTCAAGAAAAGAGAAAAGAGATAGCAAACCTTTGTTAATATTTACTTGTTGCAAAGCGTTTTTGTGTGTCTTTTAAAGTGCTGTAGAAATCGGGAAGGCTTTGGCTCAGTGGAAGAATTTTCATGCTTGGGCCGAGAGATGCCAGTTCAATTCCCACTGGACCCATGCCTAAGTGTCCCTGGAGCAGACACCTTACACCGACTTACCCACACCATTGGTGCCGTCATGGCTGCCTGCTGCAGTGCAATGCAGCAAAGTAATTTCCCCATGAGGGATGAAAATAGTACAAAAAAAATATATGTATATATGTTACCATTGATACATTTTTACAAATATAATGTTTCAATGAATTGTTAAATTCTATTAAAAAAATGGAAATGAAACACAGACAAAGATCTGTTCTATTAAATGTTGTCTCGTCGAAAAGTTTGAATTAATATTTACTGGTAATAATTATAACAGAACTACGGACCTAAACATTATTGATCCTTTTAATGTATTAGTTTTAGCTGAAGGTAGAATGAATTTATATGAAAAATTGCTGAAATGATGGTAACATATTGTCATAATGTTGACATTCCTTAATGTGTACTTTGTAGCTGCTTTGTAACTAAGGCTGTATTTCTGGTTTTCTAGTTTCAGTCTGAACTCAGGACTGTGTCATTAGGAAGTGTCTCACATACCGTCTCACTGTCTTTGTTTTTTTTAGCGAATGATGATGTCACCACGGCTGTAGATATCTACTCATTCGGGATGTGTGCTTTAGAGGTGAGCTTTGCAGAATGTAATGCTTCAAATTTTTCCAAAGTAGTTGAAACTTGACATGTTTGGATGTGTTATAGATGGCACTTTTGGAAATTCAGGGGAATGGAGATTCTTCTTACATTTCTCAGGAATCTATAAACTATGCCATTCAATTACTGGAAGATCCACTACAGAGGGTGAGAAATGTTCACGGGGATTTCAGGATCCTCGTGAACAAGGATCTGAGGAGATACACAGCTTGTTTGTGTATTTTATATAAATATCCCTCTTTATAGAATGCAAATAAAATATTTATTTTATAGGAGTTGATCCAAAAATGCCTCGACCACGATCCGAGCACGAGGCCCACAGCACGCGAGCTGCTGTTTAATCAGGCTCTGTTTGAAGTTCCACTTTTAAAACTGCTGGCCGCACACTGTATAGTCAGTCACCAACGTGAGTACTGCATACACACAAAGACACAAGATGTTGAATTACTTTAGTTTTATAATTAAAGAAGTAATTTACTGAATCAGACGCTTAAAGAGCCAAATGAAGTGTCCAAGACTATATTCATTGGGCTCCTGTAGAAACAGTTGTTTTTCTCTTACATTGTATGACTCCACAAATCTGTGATCATGCTCTCTAAGCTCACATATGAGCAGCTATAACATTTCTGACATAAGTAACACCTCATCAAAATAAGATCATCAGTTGTGTTTTTTTTTTATGAAATTGCACAGTTGTCTTTTTTTAAATAAAGAGAAAAAAGTGTGTGTTTTTTGTAGTGAGTATCCCCCGGTTAATCAACAATGTATATTTTATCCAGACATGATTCCAGAGAACGCCCTCGAGGCGATTACAAAAAAGCTCGACCCAAATCTGGTCCTTGCTGTGACTAAAGAAGATGTTCAACTCAAGTAAGTAAACTGTAAAAAAAAAAGAAAGAAAAACATTGCAGTTTACATGTTCTTAATCTTCCATTTTCTTCACTATAGTTTCCTGTTACTGTAATTTCTATATCAGGTCCAAGCTCTGTTATTCTGTATTAAAAATGGTGTTACGTACTTATTTGTCTGGCGGCTGCATCAAAATGTTCATCTTAAATCATTTTTCTGTTTAGGTTATCACAGTTTCCTGCCTTGGAGCTCGATAAATTCCTGGAGGATGTAAGGTAGGAACTTTTTTGTTGCATACATAATATTTCCAGAGGGGGGCAGTAGCAAACTATGAAAATTTAGTACGCTAACATTACTTCATAAAGACTTCTTATTGGAGTGTCTAACTGAATAATTTTGAGTTTTATCATTTAAAAAATGTTCTTACTTCCTCTGTTTTCTTTTACTTTGTAAAGTTGTGCATCTTCTCTGATCTGCTCTCATTTCTTCTTGTTTTTTTACCTCTGTATTTATTCTAGGAATGGTATTTATCCAATGACAGCGTTTGGGGTTCCTTGTCCACATCGAGCTCATCAGGAGCACATTACTGCTCCCGTGGTCATCCCCTCAGTCAAATGCCCCACACCTGAACCCACGGAGCTTGAAACACGACGGGTATGTTGATATAAGTTAGATTGAATGTCATAAATATTTCAAATAGGTTTAACAAATCATTGAGTTTATAGTTTTGCGCAAATTAGTAGCAAATGATGCACATACTGTAAGTTCTATGGTTTTTTTCTTCAAAAGGTCGTCCAAATGCAGTGTAACGTTGAGTCTATAGAGGAGGGAGCAAAGTATCATGTAAGTCTGTAAAAGAATTATGTGTAGATTATTCATTGTTTTAATTAATTATCCAACATCCTCTCCTCATCATTCAAAGATTCAAGAATGTTTCTCACCAATCAGGAGCCAAAGGGTTAACTCGTTTCTTTTTTTTCTTTTTGTAGTTAACATTACTGCTGAAACTGGAAGATAAACTGAACCGACATCTCAGCTGTGATATGCTACCTCGTAAGATCAAGATGCTTTTAACACCTCACACACACACACACACACACACACACACACACACACACACACAACAGCACCTGATGTTAAATGATTGAGTTTTTTTTAATGTAGACCATATGAAAACACATTTTTGAAGTCATTTCTAATAGTTTATTAACATATTTTTAAGCAACAGATACATTTTGCTGTCATGAATTCAGTTCGAAAAGTGTTATTTGTTTTTATGTGTTATTACTGTTTGACTAACTCTGGTTTGTCACATAGCGTCTCTGTATTTTTGTGTCTGTGTTCTGAGGCACGTTAAGAAATAGCAAGAGAGTTTTTAGAGGGAGATCACATGTTGTCACGATTCACAAACACAGAACTATTTTAGTCACAGACAAGCAGTTGCTCAAGTGCGAAAAAAATATATTTTCCATTTTCAAATTTGAACTCTTTTTCTTAAAATGTTGACCTTGATGACATATTTTGTATGTAAATTGAACAGTTTTTTCTGCTTTGTAATTGTTGCTACTCTATTGAAAACCTAGCCATTATAAAAAATTAGTTTTTTTTCTCTTTTGTGTTTTGTCATAAACAAAGATTTAAATTTAAAAAATTGCATGATGTTCAAATACTCTGAGCAATCAGATGGCGTGCTGGGAGCCACATGGCAGCTTGAGGCATTTCTAAAGTTGCAGACATGTGGGGAATGTCAGGACTGCAGCTGACAGCTGTCAGCTCCTCTGCTCAGGTCTTCACAGGCTTTCATCTCCCTGTCTAACTCACACACACCTACACACACACTGTGTTTCTCATGCATCCATATGCCTGGTCACTTGAGATAATCTCTTCTGCTCTTTTCATCATCCGTATTTTTATGCACATACTGTGACTCTATTCGATGGGCTTCATACAGAAACACACTTTTCTTTTTGTAAACTGATTTAAAAACATATTGATATTTAGGGACGCTCCTCAGTCAAGTCTCTCTTATCGACACAGCAAAGTCCAAAGTCACACCGTGCAGGATCAAAGGTCATCTCGTCACTAAGATTTCTCCTCTACAGGGCAGTCACGCGGTACTTCTTCAACCAGCCAAGCAAAATTATTTACAGTTTTGCTAAAGAATAGCAAAAAGGATCACAAATAATTTGCTAAAAAAGTACTCCAAAAACAAACTACATTCATGTTGACAAATGTGTTTAGGTACAGTTCCAACATGTTCAAATTAAAGTTTCTAATGTTTTTATCTGGTTTACATTTTATACAGAAACAAGGACGTGAGTTTTGTGACTCGATAGAAAGAACGAGGTGCTGTTGTGCGATTTGGACCACATTTACTTAAAACTCAAACCACACACTATAAGTGTGTTAAATACACAACACATAGAAGAGCGAGACCTATGTACACACAATAAAATATTAACAACAGAATTGTGTTTCAGATGAGAGTGTTCAAGAGTTGGCTGAAGAGTTGGTGCAGCTCGGTTTAATCAGCAAGGTGGGTGACTGAGCTGTTTTATTGTGGTTCATAGAGTCTGGCTACGTCATTGGATGAGTGCCCATCTAAATTCTTTGTGGTTGTGAACAAGTTTCTACACTTTTGTTGTGATCTCATTGTATTTCTTCATATTAATGGAAAAGACTTGTATACATATGAGTTCCAAATGAATTTGTATTTTGAATGTAATCATATTTTGGTGTTTTTCACCAATACTTATTATTAATATATTTTTACAATCTTCTCAATTGTTTAAATGTGTGTTTGTGTGCTGTACAGGTGGACCACGATAAAATATCTTCCCTGCTTGAAGAAAGCTTCAACCAAGCTCTTCACTAGCAAGACTTCGCACATTTACTCTCAAGTCTGTTATGTCTGTTACGTTCTATCAGATGCAGCGCAGTGATTGTAATTTTTTTTCCACCGTTGTTTCTAAACAAACCTTGGTTTTGTGACCAAAGGAGCGGATCCTTTTTGGAATAAAAGTACCAAATCTTTCGACCACAAAGCCAGACAAATTCAAGTAAACAACCCCATGCTGTGAATGAGCTATTTTTTAAAAAAATTTTAAATGTTTGCATCTACGTATAGTCACATCTAAGTAATAATAGTTGGAATAAGTTTAATATTATTTGGTAAAGGGTTTAATGGGTTGTTAAGCTTTAAGAACTGTTCCAGAAACTTCACATTGATACATTTTTCTCAAGTGTAGCATGTTTACTAAAGTGAAATCTGTGAAATCGATCGCTGACTTTGTGGGGGTTTCCTTAATTAAAAACTCTACCCAAAGTGGCAGTTAGAGTGGAATTTCCCTATTTACAGAAACGATACAATTTCACCTTCTAAAACATTCATATCTTCCTTCAAACTAGTAGTATTTTATTAACTTTACTAGGTTTGTGGTTCATCCATTATGCAGGGTCTGACATGTAGAATACTTTGTAAATTACATTGAATATTTGTTGACTATTAAAATAGGTTCTTTATTTAAAACAAAGTGTACGTACAGCGTTTTACTAGTTATTTTTTTGGGCAAAACATCCCTTTCTTTTTCAACGGTACTGTTATCTTGGTGTTTAGTTTCCTGTTTTATTTAGGTTTTATCAAAGATTCTGCTCTACTGTAAGTAAACGTGCCTTAAAGTCACTTTTATTATTGTTCAGTTTACAGCTCTGCTTCCTTTAGATTATGTATTTAACCTGGTTGCCATATCTCGAGTAATGCACACATTTTTTCGCCTTTTCTGCAAGTGGAAACTGTAATTCAAATATTTCCTGTTTCTCTTTTTTTTCTGTAATTTTCCACAGCCAACACATGTTTTATTGTATTTTTTTTTTTTTTTTTTGCTGACGTTACCATAAGATCAATCTTGCTGTTCTACAGTTAGTCATTTAAACATTTCATTATTCTTATTGGAATATTTTTGTCATGATTCATTCTAGATTTCTGGTACTATTTCCAATAAAAACGTGTGAGGTTCTTTAACATCTAATAGATGTTTTTTAAATGTCACCATCCTAACTTTGTCTTATTGCACACGTCATTCCTGAGATGACAGCAATGTATTTCTTGAGTATTATTTAAAGATGTATTCAAGCTACTGTTTTGCTCCATCTTGCACGTTCTGTGCATTCGATTGCTTCATTTACTGTCAGCTAAACTAAAGATTGTATTTTCCTAAAGATGTGCTCCAGCTTCAAACCAAACAATGTGACCACACAATTTTCTGTGGAAATTAAAATGCTTTGTTTTTTTTATTAAATGCACAGGGTTGGCAGCTCGCCTTTTACTCCATCGTTTCATTGTCTTTGGTTTTCTAAAAAAAAAAACATGAATGTCCATGAATGCTGGTGTCTTTTTCACAGATTTGTAAACCTGACTCATTTGAAAGTAAGGGTGCTTGTTCTTGCAAATAAATGTGTCAACTTCTCTGTGGTGTTCTGAGGAGATTTCTACCTAGATGGTTGGAGTTGATCTTAAAAACCAACAAGACTTTTTTTTTCTCAAATAAAATGTGTGAAACAGATGTGTTTTATAGATAAAAATAAAAGTAGCTTAATTTTGATCTGAATGCAAAGCTTAAACATATTTTATTCTCTTTCATGCAATAACTAATCAGCAATAACTAAAGTTTTTCTTGGTCTTGAATGAATGAAAATAATCAGACTTGAGGTGTGTGTGTGTGTGTGTGTGTGTGTGTGTGTGTGTGTGTGTGTGTGTGTGTGTGTGTGTGTGTGTGTGTGTGTGTGTGTGTGTGTGTGTGTGTGTGTGTGTGTGTGTGTGTGTGTGTGTGTGTGTGTGTGTGTGTGTGCAGTAAGTGAGGTGTCCACAGGTAACTCTCAGGTGAGCTTGTGACGTCATACAGGAAGTGGACAAAAGGACGTAAAGTGGTTTCTGTCGCTTTTTTTTCTGCTTGCAAGTTGCAGATTTTATTCACTTTCACCTCTTTTCTTCTTCTGGAAAGAAATGTGTAACTTCGGTGAGTTTGATTTCTTTTAGATCTCCCTTTTTTCAGTTTTTCTTCCCTCTGATCGAACGTTAATTTCACAGGCCCAGAAAACACGACACGGTTCTGGTTTGAAGAATGTTTCTATTTACCGATCACTGAAAAATCAGTTGTTAAAATGATTAAAAACGTGTTTTTTCTAACATCAAGTTAGTGTTTGTTGTTAGAATAAGTGATTTATTTCTGTTTGTGTTTCTTAGAAACCAACACTCTTAATTCAGAGAAACACGTGCTGCAGAATCTTTGTGATCAATTAGAATTTTATTCATCTTGAGATCAAAACATGTGATCATGATAAAAATGAATTAGATCTCAGTTTGATTCACTGATTGTCAGATATAGCTGATTTTCTATTCAACTCATCATGCATTTTTCATTGTGTTATCCAGTTATAAAGGTGTTATTATTGTGTTAATCTCAGAGAAAAGGTGTTGTATCAACTGATGAATTTAACTGTCACATTGTGTTATTTTTACATAATCTGTGGTTAGATTTGTTACATTCATTTGACTAGATCCCATATTTATCCTCAGAAACCAACTGTAATCTCTCAGATTGGATGTAACTTTATTGCAAAAGTACACAACATCAAAATGTAGTGAGCATCCAACCAGAAGTACAAAAGCAAGAAGCATAGATGACATTATTTACGCTTCAGTTAAATGAAAGGATGAGATTTTGGATTTATTGGTTTATATTAGAGAGTTATGTGTAAGCATGATTGTATGTGTAAAAATCCCTTTTATTAGTGTAAGCTCATCCAACATCACAAAAGATATAAAAAAACATAGATTAATAAACTACAGAACTAAATATTCCCTAGATCAGGGGTGTCCAACTCTGGTCCTGGAGGGCCAGTGTCCTGAAGATTTTCATTGTGTTCCTGGTTCAGTATGCCTGATGCACATAAAGGGAAATCAAAAGTCAATACAATTTGGGACATTGACTCAATAACCTGGACCAGATGTGGAGATGTGAGAATACAATGAAAACCTTCAAGACAACCCTTCAGGGTCGGATCTTGTCATCCATGGTATAGATGATGTTGCCATCGCGGAAAGCACAAACAGATTTGCTGTCTTTAAAGTGCTTTTCAATTTTTTGTGCAGATCACAACAAAGGCCCTGGAAGGTTGATGAAAAAGGGGTTAACTCTCATTCTGGTTGGACACATCAACTTCATACTGGGAGCTATTGTTCATGGCAGTGTGCTCCGCCACATTTCCAAACCTAGTCAACAAACGAGTACTCAGTACACGGTTTCAAACATCATCTCTGTAACATCTGGCCTGTTGGTGAGTCATATTCTTCTCCTTTAACTTAGAGAAAATATGCAATTTAAAGGATAATCATTTGATCTCTCAGAACGCCAACGGTGGTCCTCTCTAAGCAACATGTGTAAACTGATTGTGTGTTTGGTTCTTTAACACAGTAAAAGTGTTGTGTATGTTTTCTCTGCGATCAAGACTGAACTTGCCTGTTGGTAGACGGTGTGATCTTCAAACCAATCAGTAATCCCTCTAGGGTAGACCTTATTACCTTCATCTATCATACAAACTGATGCTTGTCAGTGAAAAGATCATGTTAGCTTTCACCTTTTTTCTGAAATATTTCCAAATGAGGTCTGAAGAGGGTAAAGAGACAAGAGAGGTGTTAAAAATATAGATTTGTTATCCACTAATGAGTTTATTGTCCTTTTGGACGTGTATCAAGTTATTTTATAGGATTTATGATCCTATTATTTTGTAATTACATCTAAATGAATATCATTTGATTAGTTTGGAGTGATACACTTACCTTTTTTTTTTTTTGCAGAGTATCGTATCTGGGATCATTGCTATTGTTGTTTCAAGGAACCTCCACGTTTTAAAACTGGTGAGAGTTTAATTTAAACTCAAACTTGTATATCTGTGCGTTATTTTGTCTGCACATGACGTTTCTTGTTGTTTCTTCAGCAAATAGGACTTCTGATCGCATCCTTCCTGAACGCCTTGCTCTCAGCAGCGTGCTGCATCGGCCTCCTAATGGCGATTAGCATCACCATTGCTAACGATGGGAAGCCTTTAATGTTTGGATGTAATGAAACTGTTTCACCAATCAACGCTCGTTCACCCATTAATGTCCAGTGTCCGTTTGACACCACACGAATCTATGTGAGTCCACGCTTCTATATGTTTCAAAGCATGTGTTTAGGGTCTGAGCAGGAGTTTTCCAACCTTCTTGTTACTGTCTCTCAGGACACCACGCTGGCTCTGTGGATCCCCTGTTCTGTGTTGTCTGCGGCTGAGGTTGGACTGTCACTGTGGTGCTTCGTCGTTGGATTGGCTCTCAGAGGACTCAAACCCTGTGGGAACAATTACATCAAAGAGCAGGTGTGTGTCTTTGAGCGAGCAGGCGGATGTCCTAGAGGTGTAACTCTGGTGCTTCTGTCTGAAGTTTGATCAAACTCAAATTTGTTGCAATTAGTTGCAGAAACCAAGTGGGTTTTTTTTTTACAATATATTTGATTAAAAAGAAACGATTTCTCCAAACTTTTAACAATTTTTTTAAATAAATGCCAAAAATGAGGAAAATAATATTTAGACATTAGTGTCAAATAAAATGACTGTAGCAATAAATGGAAGAACAAATTAATAAATTTAGTTAGAATTTTTTACCCTCATTTTTTAAAAGAAAAAAAGTGATTTATTTTCTAACTCAGAATCGTTTATGAGCTGAAATTTGAATATTTATTATTTTTCTTTTTTCTGATTTTGTGCAATTTTTTTTGTGCAACCAAATTATTGCCACTTAGAAATGAGGAGAAAAATGTGGTTCAGTCATATTTTTATTTCTTATCACATTTAGTTTTTAATTTTTCTTCTATTTAAATGCATTAATGTAGATACACTTATTTATTGACAAACTGTCACAACTTAAAAACAAGCATAAAAAGAACATTTTCTAAGTAGAAGATATAAAAATATATTTTAAAGCTTTTGTATTATTTTCTATGTCATATTTTTTATTTTATTTAGAAGTTTTGTCAAATAAAAACCAAACTTTTTTTTTACTGCACTATATTGATCCCTCATGAGGAAATTGCTTTGCTTCATTACACTGCAACAGGGAGCCATGACGGCGCCAAAAGTGGGCGAAACTAGGGGGTTAAGTTTCTTCTCCAGAGACACATAGGCATGGGCTCAGTGGGAATCGAACCGACTTTTCCCAATCCAAGGACAAACATTCTACCACTAAACCAACGCCCCCCTTATTTAAGTAATATCTGTGTTAATTTTGTGAAACACATTGATTTTTTTAACTTTTATCTTCCAGTTGGAGGAACAATCCTCACCGACCAGCCGTCGTCTGATTGGAACACATTCAACTTCTGAAGCATGAAGAGTAACTCAATCCTTAAAGATTCACTCCATGTTTGTTCAAAATGAAGGATTTTTATTTAGTTTGTCAGGTTATTGTTATTATTTCTCTGGGATTAAGACCGATGAAGAAACGTAGTCTGTCTTTTTGTAGTATTTTTAACTCTTAATTTTTTATTTTATCTTCAAATTCTGAAGAAACTCCTTAAACTTAATCGATTGTGGTTAAAGTTCTAATCAATGATAAATTGATGAATAAAAACACACCTCATGTTCCATTTAAATTTTTATTGCATCATTACAACAATTAATTTATAACAATTAATTGCCATTTAAAACTATGGTATTCAGTAAGATGTCTTTTTTTTTTTTTTTTATTCTTTGCATTTGTTTTTAATATTATTGTTTAAAGCAAAATCTTTTCTGCGTTTTTTTGTGTTTCAGCCAGAAAAATAAGTTTTTCATGTATTTGATAAACTTAAAAAAGAGACAAAGCATTTCATGAGATTAAATAAATTTCAACGTGTATAATCTTGCATTTCTATAAAATATATGATGTTTACTTTATGTTTAAAATTTCAACCTCTCGATTTCTTTTTGAAGTGTTGACACTAATTTTTTTTTACTGTGACTCTTTCTTGTTATTTTTTTACATGTTTAAATGAGCTAAAAACATTTTTGTGTTAAATTCTGTGAATATTGTTCATGAGCTTGAATAATTTTGTGGTTGCTGCATGTCTGTGTAAAATTTACAAATGTTTTTTTTTTTCTTATTACAGTACAACAAGGGATGTATTTTGTTTTTTTTTTCTATTGTCATTATTCAGTAAAACTCCAAAAAATCACGTCATTTTTTTTTTTTTTCCAGGAAAAAAAAAAAAAAGCTTCAAACCAGATTCTGTATTAATTAATCAAACAAATGAAGTTATTCTTCAAAAACTTGAATAAATGTTTTTGATAGAATCTCCTCTTTTTTTTTTTCTCGTTTAACTGTGCACACTAGTTTGTGCACATTGCTGCACCAGAAAGTTAAGTGGGGTCATATTAAGGGGTTAAAACCAGTATGTGGGCCAGCAGCCTCAGCTGTCATAGTCACAGACCCCCCACATCTCAGATAGGATCGGATCAGCCACGAAACGGTTAATCTAGTGGCGAGCTCAATCGTGTGGAAGGAAATCATAGAACACAGTACTAATCCTGTGGCTGGAGGGGCAAATATTGACAGTGCTGACTGATCCAGTCCCAATATTAAACTGAATGACTGATGTGTCAAAGTAGAGGAATGGGGGAATGACTAAAATAGTTAAATGGAAGTGAAACGTGACCCCCAAAAAAAGAAGGCAAAAAATAAAAAGGACTTAAACTCTTCTGGTGAAGAAAACTAAAAAGCAGAGAAACATTCTGCCTTACATTAAAAACTAATTGTGTTTTTTTTTTAGGGTTGTGATCAAAAAAATATTAGGGGTAGATGATAAAAATTGCACCACTAGTGTTTTTATTGTCCTAACAAATTTTTTTTTACACAATCATAATATATTGGTCCACTTTTAATATTTTCTGGTGTCCAGTTACTTGGAAAATGATCAACAGCTTGTAATGTATGTAGGGTGATTATTAAAACATTGTGGTGTACAACAAGGTTCCATGCTGGGACTTCAATTATTTCTGAAAAATGTCATAAACTCTGTATTTTTTTTCTTTTTGCACAATCTTTGTTTTTTCTGTTGAAGTTTTTAATACATTACATAATTAAACTAGAAATAGTTTATCACATAATCCTGTTTGACTTATGACAAAGTTGTTTACATATTGAATTTATGTGGAATTGTATCAATGTCGAGTTAAAATTAAAAATTTTGGGGACATCATTATTGACAGCATAACTTATTTATAAGTTTAAAAAAAAAAACTAAGAAAAAAATTCATTTTCTCAAATGTGGAAATATTTGTAAAAGAATATGAAGCAATTCAGTCTTGTTTTAATCGGTGGATTTACATTTTTTTATTTTGCTTTGAGGGGTGGACCAATTCTAATAACTCAAACCCAATGTCTTTCTGTTTTTTTTCCAGAAAAAAACCCTATAAATATTGTGCAAGACTTCCTATAATGAGCACACTTGGGAAGTATTTTGAAATCTACAAGCCTCTATTGGATCCTCGCCACTTCCTGTTTGCTGCTTTGTAATGTCATTTTAGCAGCTGCATAATTGTCTGGTAGAATCCTTCCTCATCATGACAGAGTGGGCTCTGAATCAGACACAAATCTCTTCAAAATTGAAACATTTACATTCACTATTTCCTGTTTTTTAGCAGCAAAAACAATTTTCCTTTCTCAGATTGCTGGAAATATTGATCTGCTTAACAATGTGGAACAACCTTCAGAAGTATTGTTCTTTTTTCTTCAATTGGCCTCAATTAAAAAACAAAATTTAAAAAAAGAATCAAATTTAACGAATCGAAAAAACCCTGACTTAATTCCAATGCTCTTGATGACACTTAAATGTAATTTGCATATTAATTTGGAACATATCATATAAACCTAAAAAATGATCACGAGATCAACAAATAATTTTGGTCATATGTAAAAAAATTTTTAAATGATTTTAAAACACATAAATAAAATTTTAAAACTACAGTTGAATGACTTTTTTTTTTAATTGTTAAGAAATTGGTATGATTAATAAGTGGTGAGATGATTGATTCCAAAGTAGTAGGATGTCAATATAAGATACTTCTTAATCCCCTTCTAGAGAAATGTGGATGTCTTTAGCACTCCAAGAGACCAAGTTGTGTGGAACAGTCACTTGGTGGAACAGATCTATACGGCTGTGTTTCGTAGTATATTCTTAAAATCAGTGCATTCAGTTATCTGTAATCTGAAATAAGGGTGATCAGGATGTGTTTAGGTGAAAAGTCTGATGCATCAGGGAGGATCAGGGTCGAAATAACTGATTTTTCTTGACGCCCACGTCATCATCTCTCATTGACTCACTTCTTCTTTCTGCGCGCTCACGTCAAACACGCGTTCCCGCATGCTGCGGTCTTACAAGAGGATCGAAACCACACAATCCTCCTCACACAAGGTAAGACCTTCAGGATTCATTATTACTGTAAAAATTACTCAGTTAGAAATGTGTGTTCTTTTGCTGATGGTTGATAGGAGCTTCTTAAAGAACACACGTTGACAATCGGATTGATTGTCGTGATGTTTCCTCGTGTTTTTCTTTCTTAACGGTACAAATCTATTAGAATCTATCAGTATTTATAATCGGGATTGTTTTTAAATCTCAAACTGTTCCTGATCGTTCAGATCATTAATGAATAAATGTTGTTTATTGAGGTTGTTGCTATTGGTTACGCAGGTGTTCAATTAACCCCGCAATCAATTAAAATTTAAATGATCCCAAAATAAAAATCAAGCTTTTTTAATGAGATCAAATGTTTGATGATGTGTGTTTTCATATAGATTAATGATCAGTGAGTGTGTGAGTGTGAAACCTGTCAGGAAAGCGTTACTGTCACACACGACAGCAGACCAGCTCCTCATGATCACTAGTTTAGATCCAGTCTCTAACATGATCACAGTCACTCTACAATCAGACAAAAATACACTCCAGCAAAGACTGGAAAGTCTACCTGTGATCAGTGTGTTTTTATGATCTTTAATCCTCACTTCTGTCTTGTAAAGAAAGGGTGCAGCAGATCAGTCACAACATATCATCCTGTAAATATGATCCAAATCCACCTGTTTTTAAACCTTTAATCCTTGTTTTTTGTGTGTGTGTTTTCACCTGCAGGTTATGTTGGCTGGATTTAACCCACTGTTTTTAATGAATAAAATGGCTTTTCATCTTAAAGACGAGTTGGATTATTTTAACACAAGAAGTCTTAAGTCTATATTTTTTCATCAGAGTTCAACAAACAGGCAGAAGCCCACAAAGGATCTCTAACAGATGGCCGATGGCTAGTATCTCAAGTTTTTCCTTCCGTTTGGTTGGAAGCTGTTTTTTTGCCTCAGGATGCAGGACAACCTTATTTAAGTGTTTTTTTAATGATAAGTAATTAGGATACAGCAGTTAAGGTGAGACAAGAAGAGCAAGAAGACAAGTCTGGAAACTTCAAACACTTGTACGCATCAGTTTTTAACAGTCTACATAACTTTTTGGAGATAATTTCAAAACGAATCCACTACCAACTCTTTAAAATGAACACATTTGTCTAACTAAAAGTGATGACATCATCGGTTTGTCATTTTGAAGGGATGCTGATTTTTAAAATGAAAACATGTGGAGAAGGACGATGTGCCACAGACGATTCTCCAGAAACTGGAACAACTGTCTGCAGACAAAAAGGCCGAGGCTGCTGTTCTATTCCTCTTCTTTTCCTTCTGGTCTTTTCCCTGGTTACACCAACTCTATCTATTCACATGGAGTACACAGAGAGCCACAGCGAGTTTACCTGTGAACCAATCAGACTGAGAATGTGCCAGGATCTGCCTTACAACACCACATTTATGCCCAATTTTCTCAATCATTACGACCAGCAAACAGCTGCTCTCGCCATGGAGGTAAGACCTGAGTGTGTCTTCTAGTGTATATGGATGAGTGTATGTGTGTGATAGGTCAAATTTTTATAGGATTATCTTAATTTTTCTCTGATTTGTTTTCCTGATAAAGTTTTTTTCTTCTCATTCTGGATTAAAATTATAATTTAAAAAACAAAAAGCCACAAACGGAGTTCCTAGAAGTTTCCAAACCGCTTCAAAGTATGAGGCGGCAGAGCTTCATCTTGTCCTGTCATGCACCTGCTGAGGACAAAAGGATTCCACATACAGCCTGAAGACAGAGTCGGGGTTGCACGCAAAAAACTGTACCCTGGAGGGAGAAAAAAATGGTTCAAGCTAAAACATGGTGCCCTGCTGTTGGTATGATGTGGATAAATTCAGCTCTGTTAGAGACGTCTCTACCACCTGTCCTCACAGATGAAGACATTTATTTGCCAAATTGTGCACTTTTTATTTGGTCTTTTACCAGCAGAAAACTATTTGTCCAAGTATGTGTGTAGATGTCCCGAGTCTTTGGTCACTTTGCTTGAAAAGAATGCATGGACCTCGATTCACACAGAAAGAAACTGTTTGTTTTCTGCAGCTATTGCCTCAAAACTTTAAATCCATAAGCTGTAAGATACACAAAGCCAGAGTTGGAATGTGAAGTTTATGTGAGCAGGAAAAAATAAGAGCTGAAAGAGTTTTTACCTGATCCGTCGTCCTCAGGTTACACATCAGCTTCTTGCTACATGTCACTGCTTCATGTGGACTCAGATGAATGTTTTTATACTCATCAGGTCCCAAGCTGACGGGTTTTTTTTTCTTAAAAATATGATCAGAAGCTGTCAGACAGGTGAAATCAGATCAGCAGCAAAGGACAAAAAATGTCTCTCAGTGAGATTTTCCTGTGAGTTTTCAAAGTTTAGAAAAGTGTGTCTTTGTGTTAGTGTGTTGGTTTTGAGCAACAATGGATAAGAAGTGCTGTGTTACACACTGAGTGCAATACTATGTACACATTATCCATCTTTATCAAGTTACCTCTTTCCTACTTCTTTGATTCCCCAGAGAGCATGAAAGAGTTCAGATGAGGGTGTTCAACAGGAACTAGACTGTGATTAGCTGGTTTTGTTTAGGATGTGTGTGTGTCTGTATGTGTGTGTACTTTGTGAGGATCTGAATATATTAGTGTGTTGTCATCACCCCTGAACAAAACTATTTTGTTACGTGGGAATAATCTGAGTGCTAACACATGTTACACAACATAGTTATGCTCATGTTTAGACTACCACACAACTGTGGTTAGCTTGGACAATCACACACAGTCTCTGGATTAATCTGCTCCCAGCTGTTCATACTGTGCATATTAGGTTACTCCTGTTGAAAAAGCAGATGATTTTGGATGTGGCGTACGTTGGCTTAGGGACGCTACATCTTTTAAAAGAAAATTTAGATCATAATTTGTGAGATTGTATCAAGTTCAAGACTAATTCTTGTTCTTTTACTCATGTTACAGCAATTTTTAAAACTATATCATTCATTTATCTTCTGAGACGTTCATTCCTAACGAGGTCAAACGGGGTGCCGGAGCCTATCCCGGCTGGTTCAAGACAAGAGGCAGGGTACACCCGGAACAGGTCACCAGTCTGTTGCAGGGCCACACAGACAAACATCCACACACACACTCATTCATAGGGGCTAAAACTCTTTTATTTTTTAATCTAAAAAGAGTCTTACAGATCGTCAGATGTGATTAAATCACAACTTGAAATCATTACATTTTGATTTGTTTGGTTTGAGTCAACAGATGCATAAACATCTAAAATTAAATGATCCAGTCTGTGCATGAGGAGCTTTCCAAATGTTCACTCTTGTCAGTTCTACATTGTCGTGTCAAAACATGCCGTCCTAAAGACGATGAGGTGTCTGTGGTTGAACTTGGATTGACCCAAATGAAGCAGTAGCTGAGTAATACTCCCAGTCCCTGCAGTCATGGAGGAGACAGCTTTCTGAAGACGACTGAGGAGCAACATGAGACTGTTGGCTCTTCCTGCTTCGGTCTGATTCCACCATGGTCATCATGGTGGGAACCCAGCAGGAAATTTAATAGTCTCACATAACAGTTTGAGTGGATGTGTGCTCACTTGTGCACATTTCAGTTTGGAACTAAGATTGAAGTATATTTAATAATGTATTTTTGTCAAGGTTACACTGATTTACTAAAAGGTGGAGGGTGTGAAAAAATTCATGTCTTAAAAGAATCCCGGACATTATTTGAGTCGATCCGTTGGAATACTTTACAGTCAGTCAGTCACTCATCTTCTTATCTGTCTATCCCTTTCGAGGTTGCGGGGGGTGCCAGAGCCCATCCTGGCTGACTTAAGGCGAAGGGCAGGTTACACCCCGAACAGGTCGCCAGTCTGTTACGGGGCTACACATACAACCATCCACACACACACACACGCTCATTCCTTGGGGCATTTTGGCACCAGCCAATCAACCCAGTTTGCTAAATATTTTTCTAGTCTTTTTTTTTTTTTTAAAAGCATAGCCTTTTCTATAATTTATGATGCATTTTGTGGCAGCAAAAAAAAACTTTTTCACCACAATAATTCTAAAATGCACACAAGATTTGGGCTAAGAGCAGATGGATAGTGGGTTCAAATATCACACCTAATCTTACAGGAAATGAATGAGAAACATGTTGAAAAAATGAACTACACTTTCAGTTTTATCATAAACCAAATATTAAATAAATATTTAAGTTAAAAAAAAGCAATTTCCCATTTTATTCCCCTTTATAGGACTAATAAAGCTTCTCTTGATTCTTGATATTTTATAAAATTCTTGCTTTGTTCGTCTTTACCGAGCTGTCTAGATAAAATTCAGATCTAAAAAAAAAAAAAAAAAAAAAAAATTATCTTTTTGATGGCAGTTTCAGCAATATTAAAAATATATATATATGGATTCTTTGTTGAGTCTGTGTCCATGTTGGCAGACATTGAGTTGACACAAGTGCAGTTTTTCCAGGTTTGGACAAATGAATTTGATTTGGTTGTAAAAGAAGCAGCTGCTGCATGGTCAGTGTGAAACATTGAAGATGTTTCAATAAAATGATTCCTATTGTCAGCATACATTTCAGTCACTGTTCCGGGTCAGATCTCATGATGAATGTTTGCTCTGCTTCAGTGGTGAAGCTTGCGTGTTTGGGCTTCCTCGTCAAGCTGATCCTTCTCATGAATCATCATGTTATTTTATCTTTTCTGTTGACAACAAAACTGTACACGGTTTTATGTGTTTATGCTGAAAAAAATGTCTTCTGTTTGAAATGATTGCATTTTTCCAGTTTTTTTCTGATTTAAAATGTTTGCATTTGAATTTTTTTACTCTTACTGTGCTTGTTTTGTTGAGAAAGAAAGATGAAATGGATTATATGCGTGCATGTGTCCGTACGTGCATGCTTAATGTTTACCAACATTTGGTCAGTGTAAAAGCTTCACATTTATTTTTTTTTATGTGTAATTGCTGAGTCGTATTTAGTACTTCCTGCATGTGTTTGCGTGTATGAGCGACTAGGGAGAGTTACCATGCCAGCTGTCATTTCTCACTTGTACTAACTAGCTGCTAATCTCTTTCTCAGTTCCACAATGATGACATTGATTCCCACAGACCACCGACCACCCCATCTGCCACAATAGTCAATTAAACCTGAGCGAAGGGGATGGGAGGCTGACACAGGAGAGGGGGGAGGTGAAACAGGCCGCAGATGAACTTAGAAAGTAACCAATAAAGACATTTCTTCAGATTGTTGTTTGGATACGTTCGTGTCATTATGCAATAGTTAGAAATGTAATCTTCTCTTCATCGTCCATCTGCCACATGGCTGCATGAGTCTCAGGAGATGAGCTGTAAATCATGACATAAGCTGGTTTGGTTTTGCATGTTAAACGTGTTTTTATCATTTAAATAGTTGACAGTACAGAGAGAGGAACCCGTAGCATCAGCTGGCTCAACAAAACTTTAAACTCCACTCAGAGATAATTGGTCTCTCGGAGGTGGTTTTCAGCTTTCTTTGTTAACCCAGCTTTCTTCTATCGTCTTTGTGCGTGCTCTCTTTTAGAGGATGCTGGTTCGTGTGTCATTTAACACTTCCTCTGAACAAAATGGACTAATGTTTTTACTTGCAAACAAAGAACAAGCTACAACAATTGGTCAAAAAAAGACATCTGGAAGGAATTGCAGCACAAAAATGGGCAATTTTTCATTTTAAAAGTTTTATACAAAAAATAAACTTCTAATTTATTTAATAAAGTTTTTTATTTTGGCAAAAATGAACGACTCAAATGCACTTTATTGTGATGGATCCATGAAGATACACGTTTTTAAAGCCAATATATACACTAATCATCATCATGTGGATGAATAATAGTCTTGTTAGTTTAAGTAAAATAACTTAATCTGACGCGTTTAGTGTAAAAAATTAACAACCACAGTTTAACGAGACAATGTTTTCACATAACTTTAAATCAAAGTCGTTCAATTAAAGTTGAATTTTCATAGATTTAGAATCATGAACCTTTTATTCTACAAATAAGTTTGTGGTACTACTATAATAGATGATTTCTACCTCCTGATTTAATTTGGTTTTAGTTTGGGTTAAATATAAACGTCTATGAGATCTTAATTATTCTCTCTGACAGATTTAGGTTAGACTCATTTGTCTGACACTAATCTGTCAAAGCTTATTGTTTAGATAATTTTTCTTTTGTTTTACTGAATGAACTTGTTTTGAGTTATTTTTTCTTTTTCAATGAATGTCACCGAACAATTTACTCAGTTGTGACAGCTTTATGCAGTGGATTTAAAGACAAATCGTTATGTTTTATAAGCAGGAGAAAAATAGTTGATGCTGACATGTCTTACGTCTGGTCTGCAGCAGTCAAGCATGATGTGTCATTAATCTAAAAGTAATGACATTAGACCTTCTTGGAGCGAAGTTTCTGAGGAAGTTAAAAATGCAGGGGTTAAAAAAAAAGACTATACCAAAGTTAGAGCAAACAAACATTTAAGAAACACTTTTTTGTTGTGTTTAAGTTGAGTGAAATGAGCTTTAAGGTACAAAAAGAAGAAAATCACAACTCTATTTTTATATTTTTGCTATAAAATAAATAAATCAAAATTTGTGATTTTGATTGCTGGATGTTAAATCATTTTTTGTTTAGAAGAAATAATTAATGGGCAGCACGGTTGCGTAGTCGAAAGCACAGTGGCCTCACAGCAAGAAGGTCGTGGGTTCGAGTCCCGGGTTTGGACGAGGCTTGGAACTTTGCCCTTTCTGTGTGGAGTTTGCATGTTCTCCCCGTGTTTACGTGGGTTTCCTCTGGGTACTCCGGTTTGCTCCTATCCTCCAAAGACATGCATGCTAGGTTGACACACGCGACACACTGGTGACCTGTTCCAGTGTACCCTGCTCTTCGCCTTAAATCAGCCGGGATGGGCTCCGACACCCCCCGCAACCCTGAAAGGGATAGACGGATAAGAAGATGACTAATGACTGACTGATGAAAGAATTAATAGTGGGCTGCATAGTAGTGCAATGGTTATAATTGTGGCCTCACAACATGGAGGCCATAGTTTGACTCGCTTGGTGGGAGTGAGGTTTGAAACCCTGGTGCTTTTTATTGTGGAGTTTGCATGTTCTTCCCATGTATGTGTGGGTTTTCTCCGGGTATTCTGGTTTCCTCGAATCCTCAACAAACATATGAGTTAGAGTAATTGGTTGCTACAAAATTGCGTGTGTGGATGGATGTCTGTGTGTGTGTGTGGCCTTGCAACAGACTGGCGACCTGTTCTGTGTACATCCTGCCTCTAACCTGAAATCAGCCGGGATATGATCCACCACTCTCCACGGTCCAATCAGGAAAAAGCGGTTCAGAAGATAAAACAAATGAATAGTTCTGCCTCTCTACACATCTATTCTCTCCCAAAATGAATTCCCGTGCAATTTTAAAATGTGAAAATCACTGAGATGTAAAACACAGACATGTGCAAACTTTTTTCCTGTTTGTGTGTGTTATAAAACAAAAAAATGCAACAAAACTGCATTTGATTACAGGGGGTTTTATTACATAATTACAAATGGTCTTTATTGCTCTTAAGTCATCTTCCTCTGTGAGAATGCCAAGTGATGCTCATAAAAAATCTTCTAAGACTTGCATGATTATTTCCTTTTTGTCTGTGATCTTTTTGGGAAACCGCTTTATTCATGTGACCTGTGGTTCGCCTGAGGGTTTTACTTAAAAAAAAAAAGAATTACTGTTAAGAAATGCTACTATAGCACATTGTTTTGCTCAAAGAACCCCTTTTTTTTACACCAATCTATAGATTTGAATTAAAAATATACTTTAAAAACCTATAGAAATAGAAGTATTTGTTCATTAGTGAGGAGAAATAGTTTGTTCAAGTGTTGTGGAAGCAGCTGTACGCAGTGTGAGAGCATTAGAAAAAGAACAGGAGGTAAAAGTATTACCAGAAGACAATGTGTGGGGCGGTAGAGCAGAAAGTGAATGCCGGAAACTAAATAGAAGAAAATTCTGAGTGACAGACTGTGTAAAGTCTTCAGACTCCGCTGTTAGTCTTTCTCTCACCATGGGGTTGTGTCTTTTAAAAAAAAAACGGTCTGTTCACGAAGGGCCACACAGAGTCCACCAGGTTCCTTTCATCAGAAATGATTTTGACTTGTGTTAATGGGAAGGTTTTTCCATGTAAATATAGTAAAATTTTAAAATGTATTTTTAGTACTTATTAGAAATAAAAATAATTAAATAAATGTAAATAAATGAGTGGTGTGTATTTGTGTGTTTTCATGTGCATTCATGATTTTCTTTGTATCTGAAGAGGCTCGTTACCCTATTCACTCGGCAGACAGACAGGTCTTCATTCAGTTTAAAAGTTCCTGTTTATTTGAGTCGAACTCTTGATTGTCCTGCTCGTTCTGACAGTCTATAGAAGCTGCCAGCCCAAATGAAGCAATCATTTATTTATGCCCAGAACAAAGGCACTGCCTGGTGCTGTTCTTTGGCAGGCCGTTCCCATCTACAGAGCTGCCACTGCTGCTTATCCAACTCACAATGCCTGAAAGAGAATTAAACAGAGATTTTTTTTTTTCTAATGCTCAAATGCCAAACTGTACCCTGCTGGAAATATAGGAATGCAGATTTTTATTAGAACATTTAAATGTTTTAAAACCAAATGTTTTTATGGAAGTCGTCACAGTGTATGAGGATTTTTAAATTCCGAAAATGTAAATTCTATATCCGAGTGTTTCATATGATCAGTATAATCTGCTGTTAGTGAAAGACCTTCCTCTTTGTCTCCTTCGGACGTTAGGTATTACGTAGTCTAACTTTTCAGTATTTTTTGTAATATCATGACACTTTTCAGGCTGCACAGTGGTTAGCACAGTGACATCACAGCAAGAAGGTTGGGGTTCGAGTCCCGAAGTTGCAGCGAGGCTTGAATCACTAGTCTTTCTGTGTGGAGTTTGCATGTTCTCCTCCATATATGTATGGGTTTTCTCCGGGTGCTCCGGTTTCCTCCCACCCTCCAAAATAATGCATGTTAGGTTAATTGGCCACTATTAAATTGCCCCTACGAATGAGTGTGTGTGTGGATGGTTGTCTGTGTGTGGCCCTGCAACAGACTGGTGACCTGTTTGGGCTGTACTCTGCCTCTCAACTGAAATCAGCCAGGATAGAGTCCAGCACCCCCCACTACTCCATTAGTCATAAGCGGTTAAGAAGATGAAAGGAAATGAGATTTTTCAAGATATCTCAAATCTTTGAGAGATATTTCATAGATTTGATTGTGCAGACATTCATTCAGTCATCTCCTGAACCATCCATCCCTATTGGGGTTGCCGAGCAATCCAACATAAGTGTGCAAAATATTTGAGTCACCAGATTAGTTGCAGAAAATAACTGCAATGTGCAAACGCACCACGTAGATTTGTGGCATTTCTGTTTTGTGATTTGGATTAAGAAAAACCCTGAAAGTGCTTTGTCATGGCTAAAAAGTCCTGATAGTGTTGTCAGAAGGATTTCTTCTTCAGATTACGGTGTTAAAACCTGCCTTCATCTGGTTTGTTTCTCATGGCAAATGGAGGCAAAATCTGACCGGATAAAATGTTTTCAATCAGAGCTCAGAGAGCAAGCAGAGGGTTTTTTGTTTTGTTTTTTTCTTGCCTTTTGCATCAAAGCTTAAATTGTATGAATGCAAGTATGGCCAGATTTAAATGTTTGAAAATTTGCAGCTTTTTTTGCATTTAGATAATCAAGAATTATAATATTACAATATCAGTTCAATAATGAAATATGATGCCGCTGTGATATAAATTCACACATTATATTTTTTAGTGTCCGTTTACCTAAACTCCAGCATCCATTTGCCAAGTTAGCAGGTGAAATGTAGACGTAAGAACATTGATTATGAATACAATGCTTCTTATAACCTGGGAGGTCCTCTGAGCTTGTGGTTGGGGATATACGTGTATGGTTTTCTCAGATATTGCTGTGGTCTATTTTAATGGTATCTTTCACCCCCCCCCGTCCCCCCCCTCGACAGAGACACCCGTCATATACTGATTACCTTGCTCTCACTCTGTATTCATGCGCTCCCATCTGTCGACCGCATGTGAAGTGTTGAGTCTGCCTGAACCTGGCCTGGTTGTTGAGCGTTAATGTAGTCTTTCTTTTTTCTTTGAGGTCAACCCGTTTAGTTTGTAGCCTTCTGTTGTTTGGTTATTATACAACACATAAATATAGGTTATTCCTGTCTTACAGTCCTAATCTTAACCCATGACCTAGTCTTGGAAATATGTGTGTTTGAGATATTTAACTCTTAGAACTAATCCCAACTTACACCAACATTGGCACAAACATATACACACAGTCAGTGATCCCCTTCTCACGCAAAGCCACTCAACTCAATGCAGCTTGAACATTACTGCAGGTTTGGAAAAGCGTCAGCTTTAAAAGCTCTCAAGCTACTAATTGTGCACTTATAAAGCCTCATGCAGCTCTCAGCACTCTAAAAATAACTCTCTTATGAATGCAGGAGCTGTAATGTAGAAAAGCTGTGAAACCCATTGTTTGAGATTTGCAGTTTTTTGTTTGAGAAAAAGAACTTGTCTTATTTATTTATATTTTTTTCAATTGATGGAAGATTGGCTATTGATCAATGCTTCAAGTTGTTTTAATCTTTTAATTACTGATGGCATATCCTGGAAAGAGAGATCACTGTCACAAACAAGAATTAGAACAAATAGATTATTAACAAGTCTGTGTAATCCCTCATTCATCCAGGAGGATTTCATCGCAAAAAAGGCTTCATTTGGTGATAATAGAAATTTTTCAACCTTCATCCAGAAATCATTGATTGAAAATTATTTCCGGATGAAAGTCGAAACGTCTCGATCATCAAACACACTGTCCAAAACACAACTTTAAAGCCTTTTCTACAAAAAATGGGATTATTGTCCATAGATACAGCTTAAGCGGTAACACACCTTCACTGTGCAGCACTGCAAGCTATTTGACAATCAAAAGATGACAATTAACGAGCCCAGTGATAAATGCACTTATCTGCTTTTAAAAGCATGTATCATCTTCTTCTTTCGGCATTTCCCTTCAGGGGTTGCCACAGCAAGTCAGTTTCCCCCATCTAACCCTATCTCCTGCATCCTCTTCAGTCACACCAACTATCTTCATGTCTTCTTTCACTGCGTCCATGAACCTCCTCTTTGCTCTTCCTCTAGGCCTCTTTCCTGGTGGTTCCAAATCCAGCATCCTTCTTCCGATGTACTCTCTCTCTCTCCTCTGCACATGTCCAAACCATCTCAGTCTTGCCTCTCGGACTTTATCCCCAAAACCTCTGACGTGTACTGTTCCCCTGATATACTCATTTCTAATCCTAAAAAGCATGTATAAAATATTAAACATTCATTTGTGGTTTTAGGACAGTTTAATTAAAAACAAACAAGAAATTCTATTTGTGAATGAATTGCTTATTTGTCCTCTTACAATGAAAAAATCTTTTGTGTGTGTGTGTGTGTGTGTGTGTGTGTGTGTGTGTGTGTGTGTGTGTGTGTGTGTGGTGAGCAGATGGATTCACACAAGTAGCTTATATGGTGTTAGGACATGTGCAAGTGATCTGATTCAGTTTCACTGTCACACTCCTGCTTCTCTGTCTCTATCATTTCTCGTGCCAGCTCGACTTTTTCTTTATACTTTCACATTTCCTCTGAGCTCGTTGTCTATACCTTTTGGATTGTTCGGTAATTATAAAATCTCCACAACAATGTGAGTGGGTGAATAAGTGTGTGTGTGTATATGCTATCCTCAGTGAGACGTTGCTCTGTGAGAGTCCACACATCACCTGTTGCCATGGCAGTTAAATAGACTGAGAAGGAAAGAGAGGAATGGAAGGAGAGAGACGGACAGCGGAGGGAGGAGGGAAGGAGAGGGAAATTGGATGATGTGCAGCATGTTCTGAACAAAACCAAGAAGAGGAGGGGAAAAAAAGAGGAAAATTACAGCAAATTAAAGAGACAGAAAGGAAGAGATAGACTTCCATGTTGTCTTTGTAGTTTTTAGTAGATAAACTACAGTTTGTTGGAGAGGTTATAAAAATCTAAGATATCACAATCTAAGCAGAGTAATCATGTTAAGAAATGATAAAGAATCTTTCTACCTGTACCAATGAAAACAGGTCCGAGCTGTTTATGTAAAGCATTAAAGAAACGTCCACCACAGTTTTTGCTTTGTTCTTTGTTGTCTGGCAAAGAGAGACATGGTTGACTAGACAAAGATACAGTTTCAGGATTCATCATACATGATCACATTAGTCTCATCTTTACACAAATAATAACATCAAGCCATCTTATAGCTGATTAAGTTACCATAATACTCCTCTGACCTGCTCGGGTTGCAGCTTCACTTGACTTTTTCTTTCTTTCATTTATGTTCCTGTTCCCTGCTTTGTGTTGAAAAAAAAAACTTGTATTGTTGTTGCTCAATTTAGTCCATTAGTGTATTTTGAAAGGGTTTTTTTTTAATTATGTAAGATATCCTAGACATAATTTGGTCACTGTGAGTTTTTCAGTGTTTTTAATCCAGATTAAGCATGATTTAATTAAATTATTAGAGTTGGGAAAACTGGTTCAACATGTTGGCTTCTACTTGAAAGATGCATATCTAGAGAAAAAAGACTCAAGTTAAAATTAAGTTAATGGAATAATTGTGAGACATTAAGAAGAATTTATGCTGAAAACACCACATTTTTTAGTTTATGTGGCTCTTTTGAATCAAGCAAGTCAATAATCGCTCACATTGGATGGAAAAAGAAAAAGACAAGATGGGCATTTTTTCAATTGACCAGGATTAAATGGGTGAAGAAAAACCAAGGAGAAAGAAGTGTGGAGGGAGGGGAGCGGTTTCCAACAAGGGGAATGCCATTAACGGCTTTGTGTGATCCTTCCAACTCATCGATGGACAGACATGGATGAAGAACAAATGAAAGAAAGAGAGAGTGTGAGAGAATGGTGGCCCCTTCCTGACTGTCTTTTCAGAGATTAGGGAGAAGAGCATCATTCAGTGTGCAATTCATCTATTCAAGGCTAACGCCCGTGTCTCTTGCGAGCATAAGAGGAGTGTGTCTGAGTCCTGTCATTTGGGTTTGTCTTTGGAGACGTTTGTCACATGCGTCTTTGATAATGATGCACTTTACTCGTTCGATTAAAACACTCTAAGAATATGGAAATGGTCTCTAATGCAAAGTCTAAAAAAAAAACAGAAATAAAGTTTGAGGACAAGGTGCCAAGATGGGCAGATAAAATTGCAGAGAAGCTAAATGTAGCCCATTAACTCGACTGTAATGGACTGAATGAAAGATTTAGTTCTTGCAGTAGCAGAAGAGAGGATGTTGCTATGATGGTTTGGAATAGTGTGTAGATGCACTCTGACAGCATCTGTCCTGCAGGCCCTGAACTACTGATTTAAGAGTTAGATGAGACAAAGATTGCATGAGAGAAAGGAGAAACGAGAGTGTGAGATAATATGTCCAGAGGGATTTGGAAAAGTTCAGGAAGAAAATGCAGAATATTTTTCTTATGAATAAGATTCCTCTTTAGTAAGAACAGTGAGTTTGTGTAGTTTACAGCAAATAATGATAAACATCATTTTATTCATTTTAAATTTACCTGATGAGTTAATAATTGTTGCAAATTCTCAGAAACAATAAGAACATGACTTAAAATGATTGGTTTTTTTCTGTAACTTTGTAGGAAATAAAATATCAGTGTGAAAATGGTGTTTTTGATAACACGGTGAATGGGACAGCTTTGATGACAACCATGGGCTCCGTGCCAACCCCGGAGCTTTATCCTTGGAAGCTTAGACACAACAGCCTGTCACCTTGATGTGAACACAACACAAAGCTGGTGACAGTTTCAGAAAGTGTGTGTTTAGCTGAGGTTCTCACACTCTCAGCTCTCCTTCAAATCCATTTGACTCTCTAATCCACCGGTTAACCACCACTCCTTTACTTTCTACCACTCTAGTGTTTTTCTGCCATTCCTCACTTGTTATTTTGTCCTCTTCTGCCATTGCCAAGAAAAACACCCACCACCTTACATACAAAAAAAAATTCCCTACTGGTTAACACAAAACTCAAATATTTCCCACTATGCATAAAAAAAGGCAAGTTTTCGTGGTCTGGATGTGGATCTAGAGGAGAAACACGGGCAAAATCATTGTTTTAAGGTTGTTTAAAATCTAAAAGTGGGAACTTGCAAATCTCATAGAAAACATTTGCATTAAAGTAGAATTCAATACAGATTTTTAAAATGATATATTTTTTATATTTTCTAAAATGGTCTCAGGCAAGAAAGATCATCATTTACATACAGTATTTAAGAATATTTCTGTGACCCAATTATCAAAAGTATGCATACTAGCATACTTGCCCCAACAAATAGACATTTAAAAATATTTTTTTAGTGTCAGAATTGTAGATTCTAGACCAAAAACTTTTCATTTTCTGAATCTCTTTCAGCCATCTGTTTCTACCTCCAACATTGACAGCTGTGATAACTATCTCTCAACCGCCAGAGGTTCATTTGCCAGCGTTTACGTGACTGTTAATCACACGACTGCTACTTTCTCTCCTTCCCTTACTTTTTTTTTTGTTGATTTTTTTTTTTTTTTTTTACTTAAATCTTCTCTTTCTGTCCTCGTCTCCCTCCCCCTGGGCTTCTGAAAGAGAGATAGTGAAGAGAAAGAAACTTAATCCTTCTTTTGAATAAGAGGTGGACCAACCAGAGGTCTTTTTGGAGAGGAAACTATTCTAAATATTCTTCATTATGTGCTAATATTTGTTGTTTTTAATATGAACTTATTATTAATACAATCAGTTTATCTGGTTAAACTATCCAGAGTGTTGCGGCTGCTGAAAAAACGTTTTTGATCCATCTTTTTTTATTTTATAGAGTGGACAAAAAATGTGTGCTTCCGTGCTGGGTTGCTTGAACCCAGAAGCAGCAATGCAGGGTGTATTGTGTAAAGCTGATGGTCTATTTCAAGGCCAAACATACACTGAAAATTGGAGACACCAAATAACCTTGAAAGGAGGTTTTAGAATTCACATCCGCACGATACGAAGATTCAGACCGCACACATTCTGGAGTCTTTAATGAGATTAATGCCTTCTTGCTGGGAGGTTACAATGCTAATCAGCACGCCATATTGTGGGCATGGAAGGTGGTTCAGGAGTTCATAATTGATAATTTGATATCTCCAAATTCTATTTTCTGCTAATTACTGAGTTATTATATGTGTTTTCTGCTCAGTTTTTTTTTAGGTGAATTCTTAGTTTCCATTTCACAGTGTGTGTAGGTGTAGTTGGGCTTCCTTGCGGCTTGTGCTTGAGGTTCAGCTGCCAGCCGCATCGAGGCACTTTCTGCTGCCAGAGGCTGTGTGTGTATGAGTCTTCTCATTATAACACACATTTATATTTGATTTTATGTGAACACCTTGTCAGCAGCGTAAAGAAAACGACATCCTGTCCTACTAAAATCTGTAGATCCTCCATCTCTGAATAAAAAACACTGCCAAGACAAAAATATGCTGCTTCCTAATTTAAAACTTTGCAAAATAGTACAAGGTTCCTGTTGAATTACCACTGTATAAATTGGTTTTGTTTTCTTCTAGATGGTAACAAGTAGGTTATCCCTGCCATGTTGTTCTGGAGGTGGAAAGGTTGAACTCAGACTCACAGCTAATTTTAACCAGTAAATTGAGGACAGAAGGAATGACAGAAGAGGGGTAGACAGGTGCAGCTGATAGCTAATGAGGGCAGGCTCAAAATCCTGGGCAGGCAAAGCTGGACCAGACATGGTGCCAGACATGTGGAAAACGGAGACAACACATTATAACAACAGCTGACCTGAGCCTGAAGTGAAAAGCCCCAGGGGTTGTATAAGAAGGGGAAGATAAGACACAGGTGCAAACATTAGAGAGAGGCAGTTTGGGCAGAGTGTGAGGAATTGAGACAAAGAGCATAACAAGAAGGAAAGAAATAGGGCCAGGCCTGAAGGGGATCATGTCTATCCCCCACTGAGGTAATGAACAACTGTGTGGAAAAAAACACCTCCTCAGGTAGAACTGTGCTTGTCTATTTTTAAACGGAAAAATTACCAGCATCAAGGAGAGGAAAAAAATACTGGATTAAAAACTCAAACATATCATTAATGACTGGAAGGACATGCAAAAGGAACTCCAGGGATTGGGACTGAACAGCTGCTTGGCTTGAAAAAAAAACACTAAGCTGTGAGACAAACTGGGAAAAAAGGCTCTGAGTTGCTGGTGAGCATTCTGATCGGACTGAGAAGCAATGGAAAAAGGTCATGTGAGCTTATGAGTCCAGATTTACCCTGTAATAGAAAGATTCACACATTTGACTAAAACAGATGGCTAGGAATGTTTAATATCTGAGGCTGGTGCAGTTTTTCAAGTCTAGCTTGAGTGGTTTTAGGAGGTATAGCTGGCAACGTGTACATATGGAATGACTATGCACGTATGCATTTCTTTTGATTTAATCTAAACAGACCATATTCATTAATATTAAAGATTTGTTAAAGTGTTTCAGGCTGATTATATTCAATCTTTCTATCTATGGAGATAAACTTGGTCTCCTCCTGGTGGGACGTATCCGAAACACCTCCCCAGTGAGGCGCTTGGGAGCATCCTGACCAGATGCCCGAACCACCACATCTGCCTCTGGCTTGACCAAGAGGCAGACCCCGGGCCCGCTGGAGAGACTATGTCTCACACCTGACTGGGGAACGACTCGGGATCCTTCCGGATGAGCTGGAGGATGCAGCTGGGGTGAGAGAAGCCTGGGCTTCCTGTCTGAGGCTGTTGCCTCCGCGACCCGGCCCCGGATAAGCGGAAAACGACGGAACGGAGATAAACTTTATCTCTATATCTTGCTATATGCTGGAGTATATTTCCATATAAAGAATGTACAGTATGTAGATAGAAATAGCTTTTTTTAAATTTAGATACAGATATGTACTGCTGGAAAAATTTAAACTGGCATGAATTGCAAAGATTTTTTTTGGTTTACTGAGAAGTAGCTGCTGCTCTAGATTTTCCTCATTGGTCATCATTATGTCTTCTTTTCCCCACCCCCCGATCTGTATCCTTCAATGTTTTCGACTGAGCTTACCTTCACCCTCGGGCCAAGTTTGCAGGCTGTTTGCCTTCCATTCCCCACTTGTCAATCACAAATGACACACATAATGCTGAGTCGTCCACTTGAGTTGTTCTCCATGGAAACCCGATTGCCATCCCCCTCTTCTCTTGTGGGGCGGCAGTCAGGCCACTTTATATCAATATTCTCTTTGTGAAAAGAGATGGGGCCAATTGCCATAAATGTCAGCTTAACATGCAAGTACTTGCACCTGGTTAGCGTGTGGATGCGAACGAGCTTTCATCCGACTCATAAGCAGAAAAATATAATAACCAGGACAGACAGAATGCCAGAGCTCTATGTGCTCAAATGTAAATCCCTTCTCACAACACAAACAGGCAGAATGGGGACATGCAGGGAGGGAATCATTTAAGTTAGTCCGAGGTGACTTAAGGAAAGCCTTGGTCCTTTTAGGGAGGGGATGAACTCATTCAGAAAGCAGATACCACTCACAAGTGTGGCCTTCGGCACAAACAAGTCTGGCTCAGATGGGCAGACTGATGTAGACAGAAGTTTTTCTTAAAATCATTCTCATAACATTTCTGACTGGCATTGAACACTATGATAGGACGGATTATAAATGTTCTTATTTTTATTCTTTAATGTCACTCTTATTTTGTGTAATCTGTTTTTATTTAATTGCTGGGACCATTCCTTATTTCTCAATAGGTTCATTTTCATTCCGACAGAAGACTTTAGATTATTAGAGATTAAAAGAAAACTTAATCACATTAGTCATAAAATAAATCTTATACATCCTGAGTTACATAGTCATGATGTTTTAAATGGATGTAGACAGATGGATGCTCATCACAAAAGTTCGATTAAACTTCAAATTAGTCCCATTTGACAACGCTGGCAACTGTGTATAAAACCTATTAATAAAACTGTTGTATTAAAATAAAGTTTAGGCAAAAAAAAAAAAAAAAAGCCAGTTTTGTTTGCTTTTGCATCATTGTAAAAAAGAGCACAAAAAAAGTCTGGTCACAAATATTTGAAAGAAAAACGTATTTTCTAGTGGATTCATATACCTTGTTGGGACTCACAGTTTTATTTTTTATGTCCTTATGGTTGTAGACGACTCTTATTCTAAATGTTAGCAGCTAAACCACATGAATACACATAATACTGACTTTTTTAAATACACACTATCTCAATGCAAAGTCATAACGAGTTGTCAACTTCATGAATAGTTTTAGACAGCTCAAGCTAGTTGTATTCTTGTATTATTTCTCAGAGGACCTCTCCATGTTCATTTAGAAATTATATAGGTTGTACAATGTTTGAATTATTGAATCAAGATGGTTGGTCTGAGCCAACGCGCAGATCTGTGCAATGCTCAAAAGTGTGTCACACAAGTCATGCATCACTGCACCCATTTACTGGTGGGGCAAAACTCCCATCTGCACATCTAGAACACAGCGATTGAAAAACGATCAAAATATACTTACAAGGGTTGCCTCCGCATTGGCACGCACATAGAACACACACATACATATTTATTGATGCATGAGTATTCGCACAATTGCTCCTCATGTGGTCTGAAGGCTTCTACAGAAGCTTTTATTCTAAGCAATCGATGCAAAAGCACTGCTCAGTGTTACAGCAGACATATTTCTCAGAGTGCAATCTTGTGTGCGAACAGCACGTTTTCTTTCACTGTTCACAACAAACTCTGATTACAATATTCATCCATAAAAAACACATGAACTATTTTACTGCACTTCAAGCAGTGACATCAAATTTTAAATATTTTGGAAGAGAAAAATAATGTTAGAGTCGTTGCAGCTCGTTACAGCACATCCAGTATTTTTTAATTTTTTTAATTATGATTAACATTATTGAGCTGTAAAATTGTACCAAAAATTTAATTTATTGTTTAGCAAATAAGTCCAACTAATGATCGTCTTCTTTTATTCAGAAATATTTATTTTAAATTTGAAGGGGTAGCTCATGTTGATAAAAAGTTATGCATTTCATATTCCATGTTTTTTTTTTGGACCAATTGTAATCATTTTCATACCAAAATGAGATGTAGCTGCATCTATAATTACATCACTGTGTTTAACATTACGGGCTTTTTGCCAGAGTAAATACATTTATAACGTTGTGTTTTAGTGCCTCATAAAGGTGTCACCAGAAAAAGTCTTTGCTCAAAGGGGTATCAAAAGTAGCCGAGGGTGCGTACAGTAAATCAAACGTTTCCAACCAGTTTGTGGATTTAAAGCAGCAGTCTAGAGGCCATAAGTCTTGTTTTCTATCTCAGATTATCTGTGATGTGTGAAACATCCTGTCACTTGTCTGCTTGGTTTGTGGACACACAGTTGTAGCTCAACCGTCAGAGGTCTGTCTTCACTGCCCCTTGGCTTCATTCTGATGATTTATTGTATAATTGCTTCTATACATATTTCATAAACTTCTAAATATTGATGCCACACTGAGTCACGGCAGAAGAAGGGAGAACACACACATTCTCTCTGACTCACTCTCCTCTCAGTTATTTCAGGTTGAATAGAACTTCTCTTCTATATGTCACTGATACTTTTTTGGCTTGGGAATAAAACTCTATATACTCTGTGTGAGTGTGTGTGTGTGTGTGTGATCCAGGATCCTGTGTAGCCTCTACTTTCTTTAGATTTTTTATGTGATTGGAATCTAACAATGTCTTCTGGTTTGTTTGTTTTTTTGTGTTTCCTTAGCCTTTCCATCCCATGATCAACCTGGTGTGTAGCGCTGAGATGAGGATGTTTCTGTGTGCTCTGTATGCTCCTGTTTGCACCGTGTACGGGCGTATGTCCATGCCATGCCGGGCAATCTGCCAGCGGGCCAAGGACGAGTGTCACAAACTCATGGAGATATTTGGAGTCGCTTGGCCTGATGACATGGAGTGCAGTAGGTAAGACAGCGACAACTTTCACATTATAAAACGTTAAAGACCATCTTAAAATTCACAGTTAACTGCCTGGGTTAATAAAATTCTTTTTAAAGAAAGAAGTATTCTTAAAGGTGAGGAAGATCCAGCTGTTTATCGCCAAACTTAAAAAAATAAATATAATAATCATGCGCACGTTGTTAAAATAATCAGAGAACTCAGATATGGAAAGCTATTGGGCCCAATACACGCACTTAAACAAGCGTGTTAGATGTTAAAACAAATACAATGTTACTTCAAGCGCTCAGATTTCAAACCTAGCGCCGCTAGATTTGAAATTTACCGCTCTTGATGTAACATTTAGTGGGCTTGTTTAAAATCTAGTGTGCCATTCTATTGGTCTAATCTAGCGATTACCAAAGCATGCCACCCATCTGCTCCTGTTCCGGCCCCCTGGTCAAATGTTACAACTCAATGAGGCCTCCGAACCCAAAGTTTGCCCCCCTGGGTTAGAACTTGCAAATATAAGGCATTATAATGGCATGGAAAAAAAAGATCAAATGCTACACCGAGACAGGAGAGAAATGTGAGGGGGTACTGCTGTGTGGTTGCTATGGTTACAGAAAAACAAGCCAATGGACAGTCTTTCTCACCAGACAACCCTGTGTGTCTGTGAATAAAATGACATGAATAAATAAGCTAATGTCAATTTTTTTTAACACCCAAAATCTTAACATCATCCAGGGCTTGTCTTGGATGCGATTACGATCGTTATCCCTGGTTTAAACTTTTAGGTGCATAAAGTTTCTTACTGTCTCTCTTTTCTTTAACACTCTGGTTTCTATGTGAATTATCCAGATGGTTTTCTACCTTCATGTAACTTTATTGTTATTTTATACTTGTTAAATGTCTTAACGTTAAAATCTCTGAAGAAATGCTTCAGTCTAAGCTCCACAGTCTCACATGGTTATTGTGTTTCAGGTTCCCAGATTGTGATGAAGCCTATCCTCGCCCCGAGGACCTCCTAACAGGCTCTGAACCGACAGACCAGTCATCCCTGACCGTTCAGAGGGATTACGGTTTTTGGTGTCCCAGAGAGTTAAAGGTTGATCCAGACATGGGCTACACATTTATGGGAAAAAAAGACTGCTCGGCCCCCTGCCCGTCTATGTTCTTCAATCAACAGGAACTAAACTTCATGCGTTACTTCATTGGAGTGGTCTCCAGTGTTTGTCTGTCTGCAACACTCTTCACCTTCTTGACGTTCCTCATTGATGTCACAAGGTCTGCACGAGGAGTTTTCAACTTTTCTAAAACACATACTTTAATAACCATAAATCTATAAATAAAATCACTACATTTTTAGTAAAATGTTCATTACAAAAAAGATAAAACATCATTTGTGTTGTTTTATTCACAATAGGTTTCGATACCCCGAGCGGCCCATCATCTTCTATGCCGTGTGTTACGTCATGGTGTCCTTGGTCTTTTTTTTGGGCTTTTTTCTTGAGGACAGAGTTGCATGTAATGCTGTCAGCCTTGTCAAGTTTAGAGCTTCAACTATTACCCAAGGGTCTCACAACAAGGTGAGAATCAACCCATTTTCATCTGGTTTCTATTGATCAATTTATTATTAATTATTTTAATCCTATCAAGTAGTAATTGTTTTAATACAACCAACAAGTTGTTCACCTCTCCTGTTCTCTTTCAGATCTGTACACTTTTCTTCATGGTGCTGTATTTCTTCACCATGGCCGGTAGTGTGTGGTGGGTTATATTGACCATCACATGGTTCCTGGCTGCTGTGCCCAAATGGGGGAGTGAGGCCATCGAGAAAAAAGCCCTCCTCTTCCATGCTGTCGCCTGGGGCCTGCCGGGGACCCTGACTGTCACCCTGTTGGCCCTGAATAAGATAGAGGGCGATGGGATCAGTGGAGTGTGTTTCATAGGGTTCTATGATATAGACGCCCTGAGGTGGTTTGTTCTGGCACCACTCTGCTTCAACGTGGCGGTGAGTACATCTAACACACAGAAATGAGTAGATGGATGGCTGAAAGTATTCAGGAGGAACAAAGAACGTTGGAATGTCTGTTGAAACGATTGATAGCTGGGGATTTTTTTTACAAGTTTATCCTGAAGGTTGGATGACTGAATAAGAACATAACCTAAATGTCTCTTAAAGAAAAATGTCTTTTTTTTCTTTTTCAGGTTGGTGTGTCCCTGCTCCTCGTGGGCATCATTGCTCTGAACCGGGTCCGCATGGAGATTCCACTGGAGAAAGAAAACCAAGCCAAACTGGTTAAGTTCATGATCCGGATGGGAGTGTTTTCTGTGCTCTATCTGGTGCCGTTGTTTACTGTGATCGGGTGTTACATCTACGAGCACAACTACCGACACATATGGGAGACGACGTGGATGGAGGAGAACTGTAGACGTTATCACATCCCCTGCCCATATAAGGTAAAGAAAGTCATCATTTATTAAGTGATAGGGTAACTCAAACTCTCCTCTCTTCTGAGGCCATAGTGTCATCAGATGTTTTTGTTTCCCCTCTAGGGGTGTCCTCTCAGTTTCAATGCAAGCTACTAATGACTTTTAAGTTGAAAAGACAAAAAAAGAAAACATGAGATGAGATTCATCTTGAATCTTCATTCACGTATAAATATTTTAGGGTCAAATGCATTTTCGTCTTAAACAGCATTTCAATAGTGACGATGCCCGCAACAGACTGGCAACCTGTTCAGGGTGTACCCTGCCTCTCCCCTGAAATTAGCCAGGATAGGCTTCAGCAATCCCTGCAATCCAATTAAGGGTAAAGAGTTCAGAAGTCGAAACGAAACCCAAAACGCAAGAGGAACTTATCCTCACTTTTAATGCCATGAGAGTGTGAGAAATTTTCTGATGTGAAACACAACCTCAATTTTTCTAATACCTTCAAAAACATATATACAAACTAAACGCTCCACTGTTCTATTTGAATTTTTTTGTTTTCTTTTAGAGAGGTTGTAACGGGGTGCAGCACATGCAACAGAGAACATTGTGCAGTTTAGTTACTATGGTTACAGTAAACAAGCCAGCGAGTTATCTTTCTCGTTGAACAGCCCTCTTGTCTGTAAAAAAGAAAGGAAAAAATTAAGCCGAAGGCTGCTTTTTAAAAAAAAAAAACACAGAATACCGTGAGATTTATTTAATGTATTTATGTATTTACTCTGTTTTCAAGCAAAAAAAAATCCCTGGGAACTACCGGTTGATTGCAATCAACATAATAGGCAATCCTATCCTCATTCATGATCAAGTTCTTTCCCAGAGTGGGTGTTCAGTTTGCTCTCTAACATAAAGAAGTAATAAGCTAATGAGTAAAGGAACAAAGCATGCTGTGTGGGTTTGTGTTTAGGTGTGTGCAGCAAGGTGAGGAGGAGAGCAAAGTTCAGCATGCATCATTACTCTGAGTTAATACAACTTTCTCATTCCAGCTCTGCAAAAAAACAAAAAAAACAAATCTACAAGCTTTGTTTTTTCTCTCTATCCCTTTGTCCTTCTTTTAAAACTCTCATTGAGCTGGTTTTCACACACATCCATCTTTCAGTCCATCCCTCTCCTCCCTCTCAGTCGGTGTCTCTTTCTGAGGGCTTGCTCAGTCATGCTCCGCTGGCTGGTTTCTATGAGAGCTTTGTAACAGTTATGAAGAGCAGTGGTAGTGAACGGCTTTTATACAGTCATGGAGACTAAAATAATAACACCATCTGTTTACTTTGTAAAAACATTGCTCCTCCAACTTGTAAATGTACACAGCAGGATGTGTGCCAATTTATTTCTACAAAATAGTTTGGTTTTTTCTCACAGTGTCTCAAAATTGTTGGCTAAATTAGAAGAAATAAAAGTGAAGATGGCTGCACGATGGCCTCACAGCAGAAAAGTCAGGGGTTTTAGTCCCAGAGTGGGACTTGAAACACTGACCTTTCTGTGTGGAGTTTGCATGTTCTCCCCTGTATGTGTGGGTTTTCTCCAGGTACTCTGGTTTCCTCCTACTGTCCAAAAACATGCATGTTAGGTTGATCGGCCACTGTGAAATCGCCCCTAGGAATGTGTGTGGAGATTGTTACCTGTGTGTGTGTGTGTGTGGGTCTGCAATCGACTGGCGACCTGCTCAGGGTGTATCCTGCCTCTCACCTGAATTTAGTCAGGGTGGGCTTCGCCAATAAGGGAAAAGCAATTTATAAGAAGTGGAAGAAGATGCAAATGTTTGTGGTGAATGTTTGTGATCCTAAGAACACACACTTCTCAATGGGCACTCAAATTTTTTTTCAAACATTCTACCATATTGTTTTATTTCATTCAACTGGGAAATTCTGAATAATTAAAGATCATTAAAGTCATTAAAACCAGACTGAGATGGTTTGGAGATGTGCAGAGGAGAGAGAGAGAGTACATCTGAAGAAGGATGCTGGATTTGGAACCACCAGGAAAGAGGACTAGAGGAAGACCAAAGAGGAGGTTCACGGACGCAGTGAAGGAAGACATGAAGATAGTTGGTGTGACCAAAGAGGATGCAGGAGATAGGGTTAGATGGAAGAAACTGACTTGCTGTGGTGACCCCTGAAGGGAAATGCCAAAAGAAGTAGTAGAAGAAGAAAGTAATCTTTGCTAGGACACAGTCTGATTGTGAAAAAGGTAGTGTGTGTGATGCTTTCTCTGAGAGATGAGACACATGTGAGGGGAATCCCAGATGAACGTTCTGGTTCTTTTCTCAATGTTCATAAAAATCAGACATTGTTATTAATATATAATGAAGCTTTCTTTACATTAGAATAGAACTACTGTAAACTACTGCCCTCTACTGGCAGAGAAACTAAACTCCATGTTCAGCTGCTGGAGCAGCTGAGTTGTTTTAGGATTAGTTTTCCTCTTTAATCACCTGAAATGACTAACTGGGATAAAAACCCATGCCAGTGTGGAATAAATATAATCCCACAATCTGCTTTTAGTTTCAGAGACATCCAACACTGTTGACCTCGTTTAACCTTTAAGAAATATAAAACTTTTCAAATAACTATTATTTCTGCACATCTCTCCTGCAGTTTAAACCCATGAGTTAACTGGATAAAAGTCTGGTTTGTAATTACATTTTTGTCCTATTAGGTTGAGCAAACCAGCCGACCATCCATGGTTTTGTTTCTGATTAAATACCTGATGATGTTGGTGGTGGGGATCCCCTCTGTTTTCTGGGTGGGGAGTAAGAAGACATGTTTTGAGTGGGCCGGCTTCCTGCAGGGACGCAGACGCAAAGAGTAAGAATCTATATCATTTATTTGCTATAAATTATTTAAGTTCAGATTCACACCCTGGGATTATTTAGTACTTGTATAGTACATTGATAAGCATAATATAATGTACCTGAATTAGTTTTCAGGTACATTCCAATTCAGGTAGTTTCCAATTAGTTAGTTGGAAGCATTAACAGACACTGCTCATTCATCTCACTCCTGTGATTCCTCACTGCTTCCTCTGTGCAGCAGTGGGGTGAACGAGTCCCGGCAGGTGCTTCAAGAACAACCAGACTTCGCCCAGTCTTTACTGCGAGAACCAAACACTCCTATCATCAGAAAATCCAGAGGAACATCCACTCAGGTATCACCACAGGCATTAAGAAGAATTCCTCTGATAAATGTGGAGAAAAAATGACAAATATTCATACAGTAATAAATCTGACTCTTTTTTGCTTCAGGGAACCTCAACTCACGCCTCGTCCACCCACCTGGCAGCTTTAGAGGACTTAGAAGAGCCAGTAAGAACTCACCATGGACGCCCATCATCCACTAGAAGCAAGGCTAGCAGCGTCCACAGCAAGGCCAGTTACCATGGCAGCCTCCGCCGCTCACGGGACGACAGGTTAACCAGAAAATTCACTCTGCTCTGCAACTTCTCTGGTTTTACCTTCCCTCACACGTGTCTCTTTCTGCTGCAGGAGAAACTCTGTGACCTACCGAGGAACAGAGGACCGAAGTTTCCACGGCAGCACATCCCGTGTCGACCACCCGCTCTCCACCCACAGCAGCTTACATCAGATAGACAGCCGGTCCCGACACAGCAGCCAGCGGGACTTATGTGACGCTCCGCTGACCCTCATCACACACGGAAGCTCAGCAAATGACAGTCGTGCTGCTGAGAACGACGGCACCAGCGCCTGAGAGTTTCCTGCATGAAAACGTGGATGAAATGAGATTATTTGCTCCAAGCAGAATTCTTAGAGATGCAGAATGTACCACTGGAGCTATGGAGAGGTTTCCAGCTGTGCAGTAAGGCGTCTGTTCTGCCAATAACCATAACAGATGTTTTGTGGAGTCGCCATGAGCCATAGTGAAGGCTTTGTGTAAACGTCCAACTAACTCAGACACAAAAATATTCAGAGGAAGTTTGGATAGAAACAGATTAAAAGCTTAGTGGAAGATAAGGGTGTCTCCTGCAGATGCAGGATGACTGATCAGTTTGTAACTTTGGTTCTACAAACTGAATCTCAAATATCAAAATGACATTGTTTCCTAATCCTCACAGAAACATGTGTTACATACATGCTGAGTATTTTTTGTAACTTTAAACTGCTTACGTGCTTTGTTAGAAACGCATCTTATGAAACTGTTTTTGCTCTTTATCACGTCTGTCTCTGCGTGGCTACTTAGACAGACAAATGTGGGCCTAATGTGAAACTGTGGACCTCTCTGTTGTTTGGTGGAATATTTTTATACTGTGAACATTTTGACTGTGTGTGTGTGTGAGTGAGTGAAAGACAAAGAAATGGAGACGTGAGTGGTAAATTTTAACTTTGAACCTTCTCTAGCTTCAAAGATAGACTTAACAAACATAAAAAGATTTTACAGACATGACCGTACACGTACACACGTAAAGATATCAAGAAGCTTTTACGATTTACTCAAAAAAAAAATTTTTCAGGCTTTGTAGATCTGAATAACAACACTCCGCGTGTTGTTTCGGATGTGATTTCTGATCAGATGAAGGTTAACCAACTAACTGAGTATTAAAAAATTCTTTGAGTAGATTCAGTGTTCGGTTGGACGATAGAGTGAAAATAAAAACTGATAACTACCACTTCCATATTTCTGAAGGTGAAGTAGATTATTGTAATGTTCACCACTGGACTTGATGTGAAGCCGTGTGGTTCTCATCCATCCTCAGTGCTCATCTGTGTTTTCTCTTCAGAAGTTTACCAGAACTTCATCCAAAATTGCAAACAAGATGACCATTATTTTGTGGAATTTGCTCTGAAATGATTTGCTTGTAAAAATGCTTGGTGTTTATGTTCTTTCTGAATTTTGTATTTGCTTCTTAATCCTCTGAAATGATTAACCTACCTCATCCGGACCTTCAGCCTTCTTTCCACCTGCAAACACATCACCTGGTGCTTTTTTTTTAAAAGAAATAAAAAAAAAAAAGCTTAACGAATCGTACACACAGAAACAAGTCGTGCTGATCTGCACTCTGTGGTTTTTAAGTCTACCTCTTCAGTTTGGATTTTAATTCCGGCCTTTCCTTCTGTATCTCACTCAGTTTTTACGGCTATGAGATTCTATCTGACGTTAACCAGGTAAACATCTGAAAGGGTTAAATGGAACAAATGAAAGCGATGTTTCTGCTTTCTCTCTCTTTGGAATATCAGTGACTGTCGATGGTGATTCAACAAAACAATGCACACAATCTTCGTTCTGAAGTTTCCTTTGAACTTTTATCCACATGTCTGCCTTCATGTTGTACATAGTTTCTGTTCTATGTGATAACTAATCTGCTTTCTGCCTCAGTTCCTGAAACCCTCACAGATCTTCTCTCTTGGACCTGCAGCATCTGTCTGTACTCATAACCGCTGTGCTTTTAACTCCAAACGGGACTCATTGTACACATGCTGTGGTAAACACTGCAGTGTTAAAAGAACACTACCACTGCCTGATCCTTCATGTTAATCCTCCACACAGACTGAAGAAGAACTGGCTTTGAACACCTCATGGTTGAGCTGAAGTAGCTCGAAAATGTCTCCTGATTAAAAAAAAAAACATGATGTGAATTTTGAAACTTTTACTTGACTTTTAATTTATTTGCAGTTTCAAACTGTAACAACTTGTTTTACATGCAGTCTAATAAACTTTTTGTAGACTTCATTTTGCTTGTGGTCGACTCTTTCTGCTGTAAAAACAGTTTTACATCACTGCAGTACGACGTTCACATATTTACTCTAGTTTGAATATTTGAACAACTTTGAATCATCTCTGAAGCAGTGAGCTGTGTATATTCATGTCATTCCGACAAACAAATTCTCATTTATTTGTGTCTTAATGATTTGTTTTTAAAAAAAATATTGGAATAAATGCACAATAATCAGGACCAAATACTAACTAGTGATGTTCTATTTTTAAGGAACTGTTAATATCTCAGTGGTAGATGTTCGCCCTTGGACCAGAAGTTCTCCAGAAGTTCGCAGGATCAAATCCCACTGAGATTATGTCTTGGTGTCCTTGGGGAAGACCTCTAACCCCCTGTTTCTCCCACCATTGGTGCCATCCTGGCAGCCTGCTGTGGTGTAATGCAGCAGACAAATTTTCCCATTGAGGGAAAATCTTTGTTAATCGGGCATCCATAAGCATGCCCGATTAACAAAGATTTTAAACCACTTGGTCAATGGTTCATACAGAGCTCTGGAACATGTCTCAGATGGTAAGCAGATTAGTGGTAGGGTACATCCTGTATATGTCACCAATTAGCAGGATCAAACATAGACACAACCGTAGAAGCAATTTACAACCATCAATGAACATAATGTGTGTTTCTTGTGGCTGAGAGGAAGCTTCAATACCCATAAGAGCATCAGGAGAGCATCCTAACTACAAGTCGTTTTCTATTCAAAAGATATTCTTTGAGTGCCAATCATATGTCCATATGACTCTCACTGCATGTCCTGAAGCCCAGTGGCCTCTAGAAACAGATCTGTGTCTGCTTTATAATTTATTTAGACACTAAGGTGAAAGTAAAACCAGCTCATTCTGCTCTGCCCTGGAAATAGAAAAAAAAAAAAAACAGAAAAAAATGCAAATCCTTTTTTATTTACTGAATAATGATGATCATTTAACTTTATCAGACTTTATCATTTTCTTATTTTCATGCTTTTAAATATATAAAATGTGCATTCCTGACATTCATTCAGTTGATTTGTTGTTTGATTTGTTTGAAATATCATGGTTTTAATGAATAAATCAAACCAACATGTTTAAATGTGTTTCTATGCTTCATGTTTCTGTGCTCCAGTGTGTCTGAGAGTGTTCATGTCAGTGTGTAACATGACACATAGTTGTATTGTTTGTGAGGGAGTGGATCTCTCAGTCTGCTTGTCTGCTGCACCATGAGAGCTAAAGCCTCAGAAATGCACAGCAAGGACTGCGTCAAAGTGGCTGTGAGAGTGAGACCATTCAACAAGGTCAGACATCAGTCTTTTAGAACATTTATCTATGTGCTGACAGATAATAGATTCTGTTTTTTTTCCAAAACAGTTTGGATTATTTGTCAAGTTTTGAAGCATTTAATATTTTACTTTTGCACTGTTTTTATCTCATTAATCGTCTGCAGTTTTTGCAAGTTTTTATAAGGCATTATGTTATTAATTAGTAGTGAAATGAGTCATATCTGTTTAAATGTTTCATGCAAATCATAACGGATTTTTATGTTTTAATTTGATGTAAACCATACAATAGTAATGTAGTGATAAATAAAACGAGATATTGTGATGATAACCATACTTTGACCTGAACCAATATGGTTCTATATTTATCCCTTATGGGAAAATTTCTGTGCTGCATTGCAACGCAGCAGGCAATCATGACGGGATCAATGACGGGAGTAACATGGGGGTTTAGGAATCTTCTCCAGAGAAACTTAGGCATGAGCTCAGTGGGAATTGAGCCAGCTTCTTATGGTCCAATGAAGGACATTCTACCACTGAGATAATGCCTCAATATTTTAACCAGTCAATATTTTTCAAAATTACTTTTGAAGTGTTAAGTTTTTTATCGTTATTATTTTCACAAAATGACTTAAATGCACAAGTGAGATTAACTTTTAAAACTTCATTTGGATTTTAGTAACCAAGTGCTTCACTATTCATTTAGTAGGTTAACTTTTTTATGCCAGTGAAAGGTATAAAAATGAGTATAAAAATGAGTCTTTGTAAACTCATTAGAACAGAAGCTCAAATCAACACGTGAACACACCAACCAGACCTTAGAATTCTTCCTTAAATTTTATTTTCTTGTGTTTTACGTGCTCATAAAAGCACATTTTCACTCCATTTTTGCTTTTCATAATGTTAAAGTTTCATGATGACATGCTGTGGTGTTCAGTAAACGGATCTCTTCCATCCTCACAGAGAGAGAAGGATGCAGGAAGCCAGTGCATCGTCTCCATGGTTTCCACCTCCATCAGCATCCAGGACCCTCGTGACTGTCACAACCGACGTTCATTCTGCTTCGATTACGCCTACTGGTCTCACAGTGGATTCATGAGAGACCACAGAGGTCTGTATGTTCCTGAGGAGCCTGGAGGACGATACGCTGACCAGGTCAGTTCAAACATAAAAAAGTTTGACTTAAATTTCCTCAGCGTACAAAAAGCTTTTCAGTTGAATTACATTTGGAACCCCCTGCATTATTAGAGTTTTGAAGCTTAATAAAGAATTTCCTTCATCAGGACAGAGTGTTCCAAGATCTGGGAGAAGGGATTTTAGAGAATGCATTGCAGGTAAAAATAAAAAAGTACATCATTACACAACATTTTATATCACAAACCATGAGCAAGCTGATCTCCTGACATGACTCCTGCAGGGTTACAACGCCACGTTGTTAGCATATGGACAGACTGGCTCTGGAAAGAGTTACTCCATGATGGGTTACGGGCCTAACAAGGGTCTGATTCCTAAACTGTGTGATCGGCTGTTTGAGGCCATCAGAGAAAACCAGGAGAACAGACAATGTCAGGTAAACAAGAGACAACAAAACCGTCACCTTAAAAAACAGTGCAGTTTTTAATTTAGTCAACATTAAAACTTAATAAAAAAGTCAATACAAAGATGTCAAACAAAATACTGATTCAAATGTTTTATATGAATGCAGGTATTTTTCAGCATGCTGGAAATTTATAATGAACAGGTAAAAATGAAAACATGTTCTTCTATCATCTTGTTTTTTCATCAACACGCTTTATTTTTTCAGACTTTTTTTGAAATTGTAAATAACTCGCAGCTCCTGCTGCTTTGTGTCCTTTATTCCTTCTTCATTAAGGTGGTAGACCTGCTGTCCCGAGGATCTCGGACTCCAAGTGGACTCAGAGTCAGAGAGGAACAGCAGAGAGGTTTCTATGTGGAGGGCCTCAGGACCATTCCGTGTGAGAGTGCACCACAGGTTAAAATTGACAAAAAAAAAACACACAATGAGATTCTTTTTAATAATAAATAAATAAAATTGCAGCATGTATTTCTGCAACTAAAACACACACATCAGCTGAGTTAAGATTTTTTTAATTACTTTTTTTTTTACATTGATAGTACAGTGGCCTCACAGCAAGAAGGTTGTGGGTTTGAGTCTCGGTGGGGACGAGACTTGAAACACTGGCCTTTCTGTGTGGCATTTGCATGTTCTAACTGTATATGTGTGGGTTTTCTCCTGGTACTCCGGTTTCCTCTCGCCCTCCAAAAACATGTGTGCTAGCTTGATTGGCCACTACATGATTGCCCCTAGGAATGTGTGTGTGTGGTTGTATGTGTGGCCCCACTACGGACTGTTGACTTGTTCGGGGTGTACCCTGCCTCTCACCTCGAATCAGCTGGGATACACTCCAGCACCCCTCGTAATCCTTCGGTTAAGAAGGTGACTGATTTTAAGTTTGATAGAGGCAACAACAAGCACAAGAACGTTTCACAAAGTTCTTTGTAAATACAAAGTTTCTGCTTCTGTGCTTGTTTTTTTTCTGGAAACTCTGCAGCAGAGTGTTTCTTATCAAACTCGCTTGAGGAGGTTGTTAAACTATTGTAATTTCACAAAATCTCCATTTGTTGTTGAATATTTTTGGTAAGATGATCAGTCGTTCAAAAAAGTGTTCAAGGGCAATTCTATTTAGTGTCATTTTTAAACTGTTCTATTCTACGTTATAAATGTTACGTATTTCTGAAGGTGGAGCAATTAATGGAGCAAGGCATCAGGACTCGGACTACAGCTGCTACTCACATGAACGCCAACAGCAGTCGCTCTCACATGCTCATCATCCTCCAACTCAAACAGGTCAACATGCAATCAATCTTTTACAAATTAAAGCACAATAAAAGCTCAAATGAATGCATTCTTATGTAAAAATAAAAGCCACCAAATTCTTTATAGAATAAAAGTAATACTCAGAGATTTTCTATCTTCAATTAACAAATGTTACATTTGTTAGATTTTTTCTAAAGAAAGCATCACCAAGCAGTCCAACATCAACCTGGTGGATCTGGCTGGCAGCGAGCGGCAGAGGTCATCGGGATCAGAGGCCGACAGGTTGAAAGAAGGCACGGCCATCAACCTGAGTCTAACCACACTGGGAAACGTCATCAGGTCGGCCTGGTTTAGTTTGCATGCTATTTGATTTAAAAGCCTTTTCCATGTTTTATTTCTTCATTTTTCCTCCAGCTCTCTAGCTGACATGGCGGTGGGGAAGAAGGTTGTCCACATTCCTTACAGAGACTCAGTTCTCACCAAGCTGCTGCAGTCTGCACTCGGTGGAAACAGCCGTACCGTCATGGTGACATTTCTATAAGTCATCAACTTAAAATTTGGTTGGAAAATAATTTCAAAAAGTTGGATGATTTGTCATTATTGTTTCAGATTGCTACACTGAGTCCTGCTGATATTTGCTATGAGGAGTCTCTCTCATCCCTGCGCTACGCTGAGAGGTGCATGACACAGAGTTCACTTACACACACATTATTTCACAAACTAATAGCTGGACGTTAAAACAACATTTTAAAGTGACTACAAAAAAAGCATAATTATTGATCGAGCTTTGAAACTTGTTGGGTTTTTTTGTTGCTGGCTTTAAATTGCATTCTGTAGAATTTAACTCCAAAAGAGACATACATCTCTGTTCAGCATTGGTTCTACATATTCTTAACTCAATCATGAGTGACCATCTATGACTATAAAACTCTTTGTTGCTACAGTGTATAAAACCTTTAGATGTTAAAAAGCTCCTTTTTCATGATCCAACACAGGATTTCTGAAACATTGAACTCCATCAAATCTTCAAATTTTGAGTCAAGTGGCTTTGCCACATCAAGAGATCCGGCATTGTTTAATATTCTTACAGCCTGTTTTTGTAGTTTTATTAATGATCCAATATTTGTTCAGTGATAACTTATTTAGTTCGAACCTGTTTCTAAGGAACGTAACTCTCTCCATTTGCATTTGAACAAAACAAATTTGTATCATCTTGTATCTAATTTGTATCAAATTTGACCATCTTCAGTTTATTACATTCCTTACAAATGTCACTCAGATGATGAATGAAAGATTTTTGACCCTAGGACAGACCCCTGTGGGATCCCACATTATATAACTTTCTGTCCAGACACAGTCCTGCTTATTACATTTTGCAGTTTGTTGTTTAAATAGTTTTCATTTTCCTTTTTTCTACATCAGAGCAAAGCGCATCCAGAACCGAGCGGTGGTGAATGAGAGTCCTACTGAACGTCTCATTAAGGAACTGAAGGCCGAGAACGCCCGACTACTGCAGCGCCTCAGCCGAATGGGCCACGAGGGACGCAGAGCGAGCGACGAGACCAGTAAGAAGCCAAACAGTTTACCAGGATAAGATCATGATTCTTCAGGTGAAAGGTCATTCCTGGGTCTGTGTTCAGAGGAGCTCCGCCAGCTGCTGACTCACAACGAGCTCCAGATCCGAGCCATTCAGACTCTGTGGGAACAACATCTGCAGGAAGCTCTGAAAGACTGGGAGCAGCAGTATGCTAACATCACCCAGGTATAAAAACACTCCGTTCAGATTAATAATAAACTTCTTCATTCTCATCCTGCCTTTTGTAAAGTATCGTTCCTCTTTCCTGCTGACAGGAACGGAGGATGATGCAGATGCATCCCTACATCCTGAACATCAATGAGGATGCCCAGCTGTCGGGAGTGGTGAAGCTTTTTATTCAAGAAGGTCAGTTAACAGAAAACAATGCAAAGTTTTAGAGAAATCTGGTAAAACCAGATGAACCTGAGCTGATTCACAGCTCATTGATTTTTAACTCTGATGTAAACAAAGTTGTATTTTAAGAAGAAATGACACCGCATGTAACTGTTTGTTCTTCTAGGGGAGTGGGACATCGGATTGTGTGATTCCTCTCAGAGGTCCATCTCAATAAGAGGTTTAGGGTGAGTGAAAAATATCTGTTCCGTTCCGTCATCTTCCACTTATCCGTGGCTGGATTGGAGGGGCAACAGCCTCAGACGGAAAGCCCAGGCTTCTCTCACCCCAGCTGCTTCCTCCAGCTCACCCGAAAGGATCTTGAGTCATTCCCCAGCCAGCTGTAAGAAATAGTCTCTCCAGCGGGTCGGGAGTCTGCCTCTTGGTGTCCTCCCAGTGGGACGTGCCTGAAACACCTCACCAATGAGGCGCTCGTGATGCATCCTGAACCACCCCATCTGGCTTCTCTCAACCTGGAGGACGAGCGGCTCGACACCAAGCTCCTCCCGATTGGCAGAACTCCTCACACAATCTCTGAGTGAGAGCCCAGCCACCCTGCGGAGGAAGCTTATTTCGGACGCTTGTATCTGCAATCTCGTTCTTTTGGTCACCACCCACAACTGGTGACCATAGGTGAGGGTAGGAACGTAGATCGACTTGTAAATTGAGAGCTTTGCTTTTCGGCTCAGCTCTTTCTTTACTACGACGGATCAATGCAGCGTCCTATTCTTTGAGTACTTGAGTTTTTATTCACACACACAGTGATGTATGCCTTGCATGTACATGTGTGTCTCTGTATGTGTGTGAGTGTATGTACGTACATGTGTCTGTGGATACTCATGTGTGTATACATGTGTATGTATGGGTGGGTGTGTTTCAGTCCCCGTGTTTACATGCGTGTTAATATGTGTGAATATGTGTGTTTTAGGATCCAGGAGCGTCATGCTGTGTTCAGGAACAAAAACCGCCAGGTCACATTGACTCCGTTGGCAGGGTCCAAGGTCATTATTAATGGGATTGTTGTTTCCCAGATGACAGAGCTTCAGCATCTGGTGGGTACATAAAGATACACATCTCTGATATCTGGGATGCTTGTTCACACCTTTCTTTTTTTCAGGATCGTCTCATTCTCGGCTCCAACTCCACGTACTTGTTTATTGGTTACCCGTCTGAGAGAGGCGGAGATGATTGGAGTCGCTATGATTACGATTATTTTCAGTCTGAACTGGCGGCTGCAGAAGGCTTTCACCTGGGTGAGAACCACTGAATTGGGGCTGTGTGATCTTTGTAGGGTGTGTGTTGCATGTCACTAATCTGTATGTGATTAGGTGAGTCCAGTCTGGGATCCAGTCAGATGGACCCCAGCCTGCTGGCTGTCTTCTACGATTACATCAAACTGATGCCGATGGTGGCAGAAGCAAACCAGATGAGCCAGGAACTTAGCAAGGTACAACTTACTCCTGCAGTGATGTTTAACCATCCCTGTGAATCACACAGTCGTTTAGATGTTGCTACAGTTTGAGCATCATGTTCACAGGAGGTGGAGTTCAAGCTTGAGATCAAGAACCTCGCTCTTTCAGACTCTAAAGGTCATGATTTGCAGAAAGACATCATGGTCAGAGTCACCTCTAAACGTAGCAAGCAGGTGAGTTTATGTGTATTATTCTCTCCCTTTTAAACCTGTTAAAGAAGGAGTATCCCTACTTTACAAAAATAAAGGCAATCATTCTTATCTTATATTAAATAAAAATGAACACAGTATATTTTGTTTGTGCAGAAATGTCATCTGTTGAAAAGAAAAAGAAAGCTTATAAATGCATTTCTTAAATTTCCCTTCTGTTTTTGACACTGAATTCCTCCGCCTCCTCCTATATGCTTAGCCTCACTCCCTGTGTGTGTGCACGGCACAGAGTAAATCTTGTTAAAGGCTGTGAATCAAGTTTGCAAAGCTAATGCATATCCTTTAATACTCTTCCTGTCATGGATTCAAATAAAAATGTCATTCCATGTTGTGAGTGAATGTGAGCAGACAGCTGCAAAATACTTTTGTCTTATATTGAAATGTGAGCATACTGCAGAACAAAATCCATGGCCAAAAGCAACTCGACATTCAAGTTGTACCCAACTACTTAACGGTAGAGCATGCAAACCCCTGATACATGTTTTTGATGTGGGACAATTGTTCAAACACAGTAAAAATTTCAAAAACGTTAAAAAAATCTTACTTTAATTGTCTCCTCAGACAAAAAGTGGAGCATTCCTTTAGTTACTTTCTTGATGTGACAGTCAAAGGGTTTCAAGGTGAGAGCTTGTTGATGCATTAGAGTACTTAAGATGTACTTAGGGCTTATATAACTCAAACGTACGAATGCCTGGCCTCAGGGGTATCTGTGTAGATGAGCAAAGTTGTCAGGATCCAGATGTCAACTCCACAACATGCCATGCCATGAGCATGGCTCCATATCCATACGAACATTGAAATTAAATTTAATTTTACTTCTCAGGTTTGGATGTGGTCGAAAGCAAAGTTTGTGAACCGGAAGTTTCTGATGGAGGAGGTCTACCAGCAGGCCAAGCAGAACGCTGACAATGTCAGAAGAAAGAGAAAGTTTTTATTTACCATCATTAACAGAAGTTGAATTTCTATTTAACAATGCTTTCTGTGCTCAGGGAGCTGATGGGATGTCTGCTGTCACACTGACCAGAGAGAAGGACCCGTTTTGGGACCCGGTAGAGCCTTTGCTGCTGGGCACTGCTCACCTCTGGCTTCAGTCTTTAGCATTCCGTATTCCATTGGAGGAACAATTAGAGGTACATGTTCCATAAACACCCATGAAACTTTCTGATTACACCATAGAGACCCTATGATCTTCAATCTGCAGGTCCTGGGGTCAGAGGGGACGGAGGAGGCTATCCTACAGGCCCAGCTGATCCCCTGTACCTCCACTGGATTGTATGGCACATTTCTGTTCTAGTATGTCTGCTTCATGGTTTCTGTAACCAAGTGTTACTACACTTTTCAGCCCTCTGGGAGAGGAGGACATCCTGATTGATCCATGTGAGATCCTGGGCAGACGGATAGACTTCCAGCTGCTGTTGGATCAGTGTTGTGGAGTTCGCTGGATCATGGAAGCCCGCAACCGTGGAGTTCAAATAGGGTGAGCTACATGTGAATACAACTCAAATAAAGAATATTTCTCTCTTTTAAAATGAAGATTTTTTTATATGTTTCTCATTCTTCTAATATTACTCCATCATTTACTGTCTGGGTTAGTTTCAGGTTGTTTGACTGCAGCCAGCCTCTCTACACTCCAGCCGTGTGGCACAATGTTAATCCTCTGCTGGACCACCGGGTTCACTTCTACTCTCTGCACACTTCGCAACATCTGCTGGACTACCTGCAAAGCTCTGCCCTGGTGCTGGAGCTCTGGGGCCTCCAAGGTGAGGAGGATAATCTATTATAACAGACTGAGAGGATTTCTTTTTCTGTCTGAAGAACATTTTTTTAGACTCAATTCTAATACTTCCGTTAACAGATCATTTAGGTGAGAATATTTCCTAGAACTGTTTTTTTTTCCAGAGGGCTGCATCCACTTAACATCGTCTCTAGAAACAATGAGGATGACCACAGAAGGTGTCTTTATCATCGATAACTCAGCTCCACCACAAGCTTCTGTGAGTTTGACGTTAAACAATGTTTTTTTAAACAAGGTGTGGGATAACATCGTGTGTGTGTGTGTGTGTTGCAGTCTGTAGACTCTGCAGAAATCAGCTGTTCTATAAAAACTCTCCAACAAGATCTAGAAGAACTGAAAAGTGTGAACACTTCACTAAGGAAAGAAAATCACATTCTGAGGGAACATCTGGCTGCAGCCAGGAACGGTGACTGAAACATTTCCTCGTGTCCAGCTGTGTTCCTCTCCACGTTCACCTTTCACCTCTCTGCTTCCAGAAGGTGGTCGTGGCAGGTCACTGCGTCCCAGCTGTGATGCAGAATTTGCTCGGTCTCTGAAGGTTTTTTACCACAGCATGACTTCAGTGAAAGGGCAACTGCAGCGGCTTCGTAGACACAGACCTAGCGTGTGTATCAATGATTAAAATAAATCCCAATGTTACAACAGAGTTGTCTCAATCAGCTTCATACAGTTTACTGAACAAATCTACATTAACAAACCTTACGATTAACAAGAAGTCTTTCTCCAGGAGGACTCGGACCTGCTGGGCCTCCGGCTGTTTGTGGATGAGCAGAACCGTCTGCTGAGAGATTTCTCTGAACAGCTGGAACAATGTGTCTCAGCACTTAAACAAGATGTGGCTGCCATCGTCCGCCGCAAAAGAGAGAGGTCAGGGATCTGGTCCTGACCCCCAGAGATGTGACTTACGCATTCAATACAAAGAAAACAAGTTTTTCCTTCAATCACATTTTTATTTTGATTAAAGTTTTTGTTCATTTGTTAAGTTGTGAAACTTGTTAATAAAAGATAGAAAGCAGCGAGAGAAGTGAAACATAAGCCTTGAATGAGCAAAACATTTCATCCAAGAGCAAAAAGAAGTTACTGATACTTGGAATTAATTCACAGCTCCTCGCTTTTTCTAAATTTTACTTTAAAATAGAATGAATCAGTTTCGAAACGGCCCACAATGACAATGTTGGAAAGTTTCTTTTGAAATTGTTGAAACTGTATTAGAAATCTGAAATGAGATTTTATTGAAAACAATTCAAAACTCATGAATCAACGTCTACTTGTGGATATTTTTCTACGCATGACCATCAGATTGTGATTATTTTCCGAACCAGTTTCTGGTAGTGTGAAAGTGTTGTTTAAACTAATCCACTTGCTTTTTTGAAGTGTTGAGTTATAACCACCCACTAATATATTCTTCATGTGAACAAAAACTGTCAATTTTCTGTTTGTAAGGTCTTTTTTTTCAGTTTACTTCTTGTTACATAATAAGACTTTTCATTTCATTGGTTTCATTAAGTTTCTCACGGTCATGTTCCATGTAAAAGGTAAACCTTTAAATGAGAAGGTAAATACCCTTTTAAAAGTTTAATGACGTTGCTTTGTTATAAAAAATTTAACCATCATCTTTTTTTAAAAAAAATAAAGTCAAACAGTGCGGAGAAGTCTGGTTTCATCTTACGCTGTGAAATAATTAAAAAAGACCCTCAAAGTGACACTTTTAGTTCATTTCGTAAGCCTCAAGTGTTGGATCTTTCTCACACGCGCGCACACGCACGCACGCGCATACACACACACACACTAAAAATTAGAAAATGCAGACAACGGTTTGTTTTCAAGCTTTTCCATATTTATCAAAGATCAGTCATGAAAAATAAGACATTTTACATACATTCATCAGAAAATAACCCGTCTCAGATGCCAGAATTTGACTAATTTTATCAACCAAATTTAAATGCAAGATGCCGTGCACATTTGTATAATTAAACAGCATTATGTTATGGTATATACATATCATCCAAATACACACCTGTAAATAGTGCCACTTTAAATCCACACATCAGGTTCAATTTGACATCAAGGCATAGTTAATCCAATTAGATCGTCAGACTAAATCTGATCAAATTTAAACTTGTCATTCACGATTTATTTATTAGCTTTATTCAAAACGTAGCAAATGATTATATATACAGTGTAGCAGTAATTTGTTGCTTTTTCTCCTAATTAGAAAAAACAAACAAACAAAAAAAATTAAAACGTTAAAAACTAGAATTATAATTAAAACCTCCATGGAGGCAGATTCACTTCGGTCTGATTTTATTAAGAAAAGGCTAAAAAAAATTCCCCACCCTGATTGTTTTTTTCCTCCAGTTGTAAAATGTCCACAAATACAATACCGGGTTTTAGGAGGAAGTTCCAGAAAAAAAAGAATTCCTGTCACTGCTGTAGATCAGTGTCTTTTCTTCTGCTCTTGCTGCTTCAGTTGCAGCTTCATAAGAAGAATTCTCTCAGGTGAAGCAAAGCCATGGCAACAAACCATCAACATGCTTAAAGTTTTCTCCTGCGAGTGACGGGTTTAGAGAAAACTGTGTCCAGGACCCGTTTGCGCCGCAGGTACATGCTGGTGGTTGCCGCATCTCCGTCCAGAATCCTCTGCAGCGCTATGGGGATCAGTTTGTGAGGAGTGGGTGGAGGAGAGAGCACCTTAGGCTCTGCGATGGAAGCAGGTTCCGATGCGGCTCGCGATCTACAGGAGAAAAAGAAGGATGAGAGACCCTCATATCTTTCTGAAGGGAAAAAAATAGAGATTGTTTTGACAGAAAACTCACCTTGCTGTTCGTGTGCTGATTTTTCTGCTTTTTGTTGCCTTTACTTCCATGTGATCGTCTGAGAAAACGTTATCCTGAAAGAATTTTTTTTTTTTTAATTAAAAACCTGATAAATAAAAGGTAAGTGTTTCTACAGCACAGTAAAATTTTTAAAACTGGATTCAAAGTGAGGAACAAAGTGAAGGATGAGAAATAATGTAAAGAAAAATCTTTCAGAGTAAAAGAATTGAACTAAAGTTTAGATTATTTTACGAACAGTGATTAAACAAAATGTTAATTTTCAGACAATGTGACGTACCTGAGCTTCCCTTTTTACTCTGATCCTGCTGAAGGAAACGGTCTCTTCTCTCAGCTCAGGAGACTTGTTTCTGTTAGCTGAAAAGTAAAGAAAACTAATGTAAAACCAGAAAGATATACAGGAAAAAAAAAAAAGCAAGCAGAGATTGACTGATTACTGACACATTGCATATAAAACAGGATCAAATTAAGAAATCAGCTCCTGATTTCTGACTCCTACTCACACAGATACGCATGGAAAGGAGGGGAAAAGGAAAAAAAAGAAAGTTAAATAAAGAAACGCAGAGAATGTACATTTCTAATAACACTATTAATATATTTAGCCTCAGCACGTTAGAGTCAGAGCTGATAACAGCAGCAAGGTCTGAAAATAAAATTAGGGCTTTTAGGAATTAATGTAAAAACACACTAATGTAACATGGATTTATTTAAAGTGGAACACGTTCGACATGTTAGAGATTAGTGTAAAACTTGCTCGCCTGCCCATATTAGCGCTTGTATACAGCGTGTAAAGTTTGGCAAATAAAGTGTTAGCGTAAACTCTACAACTTGGAGCTACTTGTATTTGCTCTGAGAAATAAAGTAAAGAAGAGAGTAAAATTTGGCTCATTAAAGGCTGTTTGGGTTCTGACGGGAGTATTATTGCGCTCAAAACAATGATTTTGCACATTTCACTAAGTTCAGTATAATCAGGATTGTTTTTACACCAGTTTTTACACTTTACTCCAAATCAATGTCTGTTAATTAGTGACCGTCTTCATTAATAATTTGAATAGATAAAGAAAAATTCATTTTGGTTGATCTTTAAAATAATGTGATGAAGCATTTCTGTTTTCAGCTTACCTCTCGTTCGTCGTCTTCGTGAAGGCGAGTAGATGAACGAATGCCCCTCTAGACCAGTTTCTTCCTCTTTAATCCCAGATATCGGGTCTGCGTCCGGGGGAGGAGACAAAACTGCAGAGGATTTTTTACGACTCCTGCTGATTCTTGTTGTTTTCACTGTGACAACAGAATAAATATTCATTGTTCAGTTTATTTCAGGGGCAAACTTCCACCTCTTTGCTTCTCTAACTACTTTTTACTGTCATGCATTAGCTTTTTAACAGGTTTTCTAATCACATGTTAATCTGAACATGTGATGCTGTTTATCTGATTCACCAGAATTTTATTTGGTTTCATTCATACCTTTTACATTTTCTTCCTCATCCTTCAGCCTTGTGAAGAGGGCGTCGGCCACAGGAATCTCTGAGTCCAACTCCAACGGAGTGGCCAGGAGGGTAAAGTCTTCTGCAGGATGATCCCAGAGTTTGCTTCTTGTTAACCGACGTGAGCTAGTCAGAGCAGCAGCTTTCTGAGGCTCAGGCTTTGGTAGATCTTCACTTTCCATTTTTTCTTTTTTTGTCTTTTTCCCACTCCGAGAGACAGGTCCAGCCACTAGTTTGACCTGGGAATTCAGAGGTCAACAGGTCATTGTATGGAAAGAAACATTAAGGTATGTTTTTAAAACTTTAAACTCACTATATTACTTTAAAAATGTAATGAGTGTGGCTTTTAATAAGGTGTAATTTATTGTCCGGAAAATACAGTAGGTGATTTTTTTTTACTTTAAATCTAAACATCTTCCAACATAGAAACAGAAACCCCGTCCTGTCTTACCTCTGAGTCCGTTTTGAGCTGTCTGGTTCTTCGGGTTGTCCTGCCAGAAACTTCTGAATTTATGTCCACGTCCTCCTCAGGTAAGATCAAATCTAGATGCTGTGGTTCCTTTTTCTTCGAGCTTCGTCTCACTGAATGCACGGGAAACTCATTCTGCTCCGTCTCTTCTTCTACTATCTCAAACACAGCTGGTTCCACCATACGGCTGGACCTCTTAGGAGTCTTTCTTTGACTCCTGCTCCTTGATGGTGTGGAAGTTTTAGATTTTATTTCAGCTTTTGTTTCCACAACCTGATCCTCCTGCTTCTCTTCTTCTTTGTTTTTTGTCTGTGGTACCATTGAAGCCTCCTCAATGTCATCGTAGTCACTCTGGCTGAAATAGCTGAACTTTGTAGAGGTCCTAGTGGAGCGTCTGACTGGAGTTGCCACAACCTGCATATCTGGATGGTTTTTGCGAGTACTTCTTCTAGGTGTGCTGATCTGGACTTTGGAGTCTTTGGGTTTTTTAGGAGTCCGGCTCTTTGATGGAGCAGCTTGAGCAATTTTCTGCTCTGTTTCCACATCCTCTGGTTCATCTTCTGCTAGTGGACTGCTGAAGGTAACGCATCTTCCTCTGGTCATCTTTCGTGTCGGAACAGGTGTTTTCTTATGTGAGGACGTTCGTTTACCCCTTGAGTCACGTAGAGACAAAATCTGCTCGGTGGTCTTCTGTGGAGTAGTTTTTTCCGTCTTAGTTTCCACGACTTCTGGTTCTTTGCTGCTCTGCTGCTCCTCCACAGCAGTTTCCATTTCTTCACTGATGATGTCTGTTTTAATTTCAGATTCAGTCTCTCGAGCTTCTGGAGGTTTTTCAGGTACTCCTGCTTGATGCTCATTAGGTTCTTGTTCTTCAGTTTCTTGAAGCTCCTCAGGTTCCTCCAAAGTTTCCTTTTCTTTTTGTTTCTCTGCTTCTTGAAGCTGCTCAGGTTCCCCCAAAGTTTCCTTTTCTTCCAGTTTCTCTGCTTCTTGAAGCTGCTCAAGTTCCCCCAGAGTTTCTATCTCTTCCTGTTTCTCTGCTTCTTGAAGCTGTTCAGGTTCCTCCATTGTTTCTATCTCTTCATATTTTTCTAATTCTTGAAGTTCTTCTGCTTTTTGCTCCTCGGTTTTCTGCCTCTGGACCTCCTTCAGGTCTTCAGACACCACCTCTTCCTGTAGTGCTTCATGCTCATTGGGAGGTGTCCCCATCTTCTCCTCATCAACCGCTTTCATCTCCAAAGGTTCTTCTTCCTGATCTTTCTCCTCAACCAGTGAAAGTTCTTTGGCTGAGTTTGGTTCAGAAAGCAAATGAGGAGAAGATTTGCACACATCTGACTGGGATTTTTCCTCTGCAGCCTCTCCTGCCTCCTGCTCTGCTGTAGTCTGCAGGTTGCTTTCAGTTTCGGCCGCTTCTTCTACTTCGTCTACTTCTTGATCTAATCTCACAGCCTCCTCCTCTCTGGTCTCCTGCAAACCCTCTGCAGACATGGCGTTTTGTGTAAAAGTTCTCACAGCAAGAATTTCAGCTTTCTCCAGGAGCTCCTGACTGATGTCTACTACTACTTGTGGCTGGAGCGTGAGGTTGGAGGATTCGATCAGAGTCTCGGCCACATCTGGCAGGTCGTGCTCCTTCTGAGGCGAGTTGTCCATTTCCAGCATGAGAGAGAAGCTGTGGTGTGTGTCAGACTGCAGGTTGTCAGCTTCCTGTAGATCAGGAAGACACAACGGCGCTTCATCAGCCAGGTCATCTTCTCCTTCAACAAGCCCCAGAGGGACAAGCAGAGTGGTTGAAGGTTTCAGCTCCATGTATGAGGACTCCTGCTCTGCATTTTCATCTAGAGCCATCTCTTCATCATCAGTGCCCAGTCTGACCATTACTACCTCACCCTCCATGTCATCTTCCATCATCTGTGTAGAAGCACAACAACAATTTAGGAAAAGATTTCAAATGATAAGATACTTTTTACAAATATCTACAAACTTGTATTTAGAAAATTTAAGAAGGGCACATGGAAAATGAACTTTTTGTACATTTTCACAAGGTTTAAACATTAAGTGGTTTTCTATTTCAATCATGCATGTTTGAGTAACCTGCAAGCTCTTCTATCCACTATTTGGATGTTATTTGAACCTCAGCTTGTTCTTGGCCATGGATTTTGTTCTCTTGCATGCTACCATTTTTATTTATTTTTGGGAGAAAATGTTATTTAACAGAATTGTGGCTGAGTCATCATTCTGATAATGTTTCAAGTCAGATATGGACACAATTGTTTCACAATATTCAATTAGTTTTGGCACACACTGGCCTAACTTTATATTATTTTTTTAAGGTGTCTTGTTAAAACTTATTAAAACAAAATTGAAAAGTGTGAATATCTTTATAGACTTTTGTCAGAAAGGCATTAACTACGTAGTGAAGGATTAACAAATCTCAAATCATTAAAAAGAACAAAGTCCTCTACTTTGCAGATTTTGCCTATTATGCATTTTTTTTTTAGATTGTAACTCTTTCAACGGGGGACTTCTGTACAGCTAAATTTCTATTTCATGCTACCTTTATCTCTGCTCCAGGAGAAATCAGCGAGAAGGCTGCAGCTTCGTCCTCAGATAGAGCGGGTAGGTAGTGGGCGTGTCCCTGCGGTAAGAACATGGATGCGGGCTGGAGGGGTGGCAGTCGCCCGTTTCCCTTCACCTCCTCAATGATTTCCACTTCACTTCCAGAGTCGGCATTGTCCTCATCCTCTTCCTCCTCTTCTACCTCTTCCTCTTCTTCCTGATCAGATAACTCCTCGTCCTCTTCATCATCATCCTCAACTGAAGAAGAACTGGAAAGCTCTTCGCTGTCGTTGATGCTGACAACAGCTGAAATGAAAAAAGAAGAAGATAATGACAAAAATCCAGCAGCCTTGTGAACGCTGTTTTACTATATTTTTGTTTCTGCACGTTTATTTTCTCTCGCTCTGTCTTCTGTTTGTACATTGCTGCGGCAACAATTACATTTTGATAAAGTAATATCATTCTACTCTATTGGTGTGTGTGAATGTCCTCACAGTGGGAGTCTGTGCCCATCAGCTCAGATGAAGTTACAGACGTTGTAGATTTTCGAGTGGTCAAGGTCTGCGGGGCTTCCTCTTCTTCTTTCTCTTCGTCTGAATTCTCACTGGAACAAATTGAGACAGATTGGTTTTAACACATCACACTTTTACACTGAAAGAAACTTAAATTTAGAGTCTGATGATGTGAAAAAACATTTGAGTAGTCACCACATTCACACTGCCTGATGCAGTCTTGATTTTTCAGGAGAAAAATTTAATTATTGACTAAATACTATAAAAACCTGGACTCTGTATTTTGGGTGATGAAATAAAATCTGTAAGGTATCAATTTGTAGAATTGTTAGTGAAGTTTGGAATGACTGATCTACACACACTAACATTTTTTTTAAAAGCACACACATTGCATTTCTTTTGTTTGTTCCACTGAACAGCAACAGTAAAGCTAATCATATCGATGAAACATGCAGACTGACTCAAACATATTTATTTGGATTTTTTGGTCTGTAAATAAAACTGGAATTTTTCAGACAACCACGGCTCGCTTATCTGATAAACTGCACAGTATCTTTTTCTACTAAATATATATATATATATTTAAGTACATTATTTAAATTGTTCTGTGTGTTTTTGCACCTTTTGTTGGGAGAATCTTGGGTCAGAGATGTGTCGTGGATGCCTGAACGTGTGAGCGGTGATGAGAGATCTTCACCAAACAGATGGTGCTGAACAAAGTCTGTCAAATCTGAAGATAAAATAATTGTAATGAATTCAGAGCTTCAATAAAAAGGTCTTATAAAATCTGACCAAATTAAAAGTGCAGACCTCCTGAATGTTCTGGATCCCCTTCTGGGTTTTCTCTTTCTTCAGATGCTTCATTTTGCTCAATTTCCTGCTCCGAGGATTCGATCTCCTGTGGTTTGACATCCAGACCTTCATCTTCTACTGGAACTTCCTCCTTCTCAGTTTCGCCAGCACCGATAAGCAGTTGCTCAGGGCCAAGACTTGATGTTTCTTCTGTTTTGTCCCCAGACTTGTATATTGGTTCCTCATCCTTATTTTCTGGCAGCACTTCTTCAGCAGCTTCTGCCTCCTCGGTCGCTTCTGGAAAACTCATGTATTCTTTCACAACTTCTTTCCCACTTGTCATTTCGGCACCTTCGACCACCAATTCCCCTGATTTGTCCTCTTCAGTCAGATGTTTGATGTTCACTGTCACCACGCCATCATCCTCTCCCTTCTCATCTTCATGGTCTACTGACAGAGGGGCATCGTAAAACTCTAACGTGGTATCTGTTGACCTGACCAATAGCAGACTGCCATCTGGCTCTAGATTGAGTTGTGTCTCAGGGTTATTTGTTTCTATGGCAACATCATGTGTTGAGGACGTCTCACTCTCTGAGCCTTTGAGTACGGGTGGGGATGTCCCTCCTTCTGGAAGAAAGAACGAAACGTGAAGTTCCTCCGCTTCTTCTTTTTCATCTTGATCCTCTTCAGTGGGTTGTGGAGACCAGCTGGGACGCTCGGCTTTGGATAACATTGAGGTTTGGGGGAGCAGACTAATTTCACTATCTGCTGCCATCTACAGAAAAACAAGAAAATCGCTTTTAGGATGTTTAAATATAAAGAAAAAAAATGAATGTGTGTCCTGACAGCAAAGAGACAGAATGACTAAACAACTGGGATGGGTGATATTAACATTTGTCTTCATCATTTTTGGTTCTTAGTGAGAGAGCAATAACAAATGAGAGTTAAACTCCAGCAGCACTTTCTCCATTTAAAAAAAATGCATTGACATTTCGCAAAGCAGGTCGAAACAGTATAAAAATGTCAAATAATGAAACTAGAGCTCTGTTCACTCTTTCAATGCACATGTGTCAGGCAGTGAATGCGTTGTACATTTAAATGAGCCATCATTCTTGCATTAGGAAATATTTTTGATAAAATATCATAAACAATTACGTGTCAGCCATCTCTACCATAAATCTCTAATTATCTGGCCGGTCTCACCCCATTTGTCCATCGCATACTCTGCCCTGGTTCCAAGTCATCTGCTTCTTCTTCAACAAAGCTGATGCGGTTCTCTTTATTTCGGAGTGGGGGTGTGATAGACCGCCCCGGAGAGGCTGAGGGTGTGGCAACGGGTGTCGGCCGCAGACTGCTGCGCAGGATGGACTGCGGAGTGAAACTTGTAAAGACCGGTTCAGATGCAGCCAAGGCCCGCGCACGCTGAAAGGAGGAATAAGAAAACAGCATAAGACTGATTTTTTTAAAAATCCGGACACTGTTATACACTTTTGAAGTGCTTCATTTTACAGTTCTTGTTTTTAAATTTTGGGAAAAAAAAAAAAAAAAAAATCTTCATTTAATTTTTTTTTCTAATTTGCTGAAAATATGTTCTCTTTTAAATGACAGTCAGTATAGTTTTCAATGTAATTGTTCAATATCCTTAGTCTTAATAAAAAAAAAAAAACTAAATATAAATTTAATTAAATTTTTTTTTAAAAATTATTCAGTTGGTGCCTTCATCTTAAAAAAAAAAAATAAAAAGACTTTAGACAGAATTGTTCACAATATTCTGGCGTCATCAGCAGTGTGTAGAAACTATACAATGCATCTAACACAAATAAACCCATTTTACTTAAACAGCAGGAAAAAAAATCTGGTTTAAATAATAATGTGAAATGTCGCAATAATGTAGCAAAAAGAATGAGATCGCGGGTACAAGCGGCCGAAATGAGCTTTGTCCGCAGGGTGGCTGGGCTCTCACTCAGAGATCGGGTGAGTAGCTCTGCCATCCGGGAGGAGCTCTGTGTTGAGCCGCTCCTCCTCCAGGTCGAGAGGAGCCAGATGGGGTGGTTCGGGCATCTGGTCAGGATGCCCCCCGAGCGCCTCGCAGGCGAGGTGTTTCAGGCACGGCCCACCGGGAGGAGACCAAGGAGCAGACCCCAGACCCGATGGAGAGACTATGTCTCACGGCTGGCCGGGGAACGTCTTGGGATCCTTCCGGGTGAGCTGGAGGATGCAGCCGGGAAGAGAGAGGCCTGGGCTACCCGTTTGAGGCTGTTGCCCCTTGACCTGACCCCGGAACAAGCAGAAGATGACGGAACGGAAATGTAGCAATAGTACAGACTAAATTAATTTAAATTTCCAACGATTATTAAAGATGAAAAAAAAATTCTCGCAATTGTCAAATAAGTGAAATCTTTGTAAAATTACCAACAAATGCTCATTACACTTAACTATTTCATTTCACTGTATTTTTTAGGTTTGCAATCGATCTATACAAACTGGAAATCTTTTCAGTTAATTTTTCTTTTCATTGATGATGGAGAAAAATAAACAATTTTCAATAAAAAAATTGAATATCAGACTGAAAAACAGATTGAAAATCAATCAAGAGACTGAAGATTTCTCAATGAAAGCTAAAGGAAACATAAGAGTTTTGTACTGACTTTGACAATCTGCGGCGTTTGCAGCAAACTAAGTTCAGGTGCTTTGCTGGAGCTCTTTGTAGAAATGCAGGAGGTGGGAGGTCTGATAGGGCTGAAGAGAGGCTGAGGGGTGTGACACATCGGATGCACCAGATTCATCAATCTGACATTTAGGAAGAACAAAGACAGAAAAAAAAAAATTAAGAGTTTTATTATTTTCTGACATTTTAGTGGCCATTTCTGTTCCAGCTTGACTGATTTGTTACTGATGCGTTTCTTAGAGAAAATCACAAAAAAAAAAAAAAAGCAAAAAAAAACCCATCAAACTTCATTTTTTTGTCATTTTTATGAGAATACCTAGATTTTCTTCTGGGCGTCATGGCGATTGGGGTTCCGAGGAAAGGTTCTGAAAATGAACTGGTGGAAGGTTTTGGGTTGTAAGTGGCGATATTAGCTGACCTGGACCTGATTAAAAACAGAAAATGATTTTTTTTTTAAAAGCAATATAAGTCTGATTGTCAATTGACCTCAGGATGTAAACAGGAAGTGAAATCTGACCTCTTGTTTGGGGATGACTGGGGTGTTCCATCTCTATCCAACCACACCTCCTCAATCTTTGTGAGCACATTGTTGATTAATCCAGCCCGGGACACCATCTTTCCACTGGTTGAGGGTTTGGTGATGGTGGACAGGGGCTTCGGACGAGAAACTATAAAAACAGAAATTGTCCATAAAACTCAATCTGATAAAAATCTTTCATGCATCTCACTACCTTCTCTATGGATGGTGTTAGAAGGTTGGTAAGGCTTTGCTTTCTCCATGGCCAGCTTTCTCTGCACTCGGGGTAAAACTTTGCCATACTTCTCCATTATACAGTTTCTGGTCTTGGATCTTTCCTTGAGTTTTGGATCTCGTTCATTCTAAAAACAAAGATACTTGTGAACAGAAATCTAACCTTTGAAAAATGTAAACAAATATTGTGGTCTGACAAAAAATTTCCAGAAATTCACCAGTTGAATCAGAACATGTAAAAATGTAATGAATATTAAAAATTTTTTTGTGAGGGTTAATATTTTGATTGGTTTGCTTGTCAGACGTACCACAAAATTCATTTGAATCTTCTGGTTTAGATGAAGAGCAGGAATAAACCTGGCTTGTTGAAGATAGTGAACCATGAGGAGTTCTCTGTTCTGCAGACCACCTGTACCTTGAAGAAACTTCTCCAGACACTCCTGAAACAAGTTGAGACATAACTTTCTGCATTTAAAACCATATTATTACATTTCTCTGAATAAGAATCTGACAAAAAAGTGGGAAGAAATTTTCAACACTAAATCTACCTGCTCATTGAGATTGAGTGGCAGTTTGAGAAGATCTTTGATCAGACCGAGTTCTTGGCAGCTTTCGTACAAAAATCCAAGCAGCTCTGCAACATTCAGGGGATTGGAGTGCTGCCGAAGCAAGCACCAGGCTTCAATAAGACACCTGTAGGAGCAGATGCAGCAAAAATAAAAAAACAGCTACTTTTTTTACACACAAAAACTTTTCCCCCGCATAACCTACTTGTTGTGCAGCAGGACTGATAAGTAGAGTTTGGCCTGGGACGTGGAGGAAATGGCGGGCTTTGAAGAGTTGAAGTATCGAAGTGCCGCAGATTGTTTTTCCTGGCACATCAGCGCCTGCATGATGCGCTCGTGCTGCCACTCAAAGTGAAACAATGAAGCAGCTGGATGCAAAAGAAGCTCGAATGATCTCTGATTAGGGACGAAAGAAAGAAAAAATTTTTACAAACCAACTTTTTTAAGCTAGTGTAAACTTTTAAACAAAGTTGTGTATAAATAATTAATTAAAATTTACAGTTCAAGACTGTGCAGCTTTTATAAAAATGATTTTTTTTTTTTACAAGAGAACAGAACTAATGCCCAGACTAGTAAGCTAGAAACTAGTGAAGTCCTACTGTTCAATTTTACATCGGGCCCAGACTGTAGTTTCTTAATTTAGGTGAACTTAATAAATTTTAAGTCGAAACAGAGGATTTCATACATGATCTAAAAAACTGCTCACATAATTTAAATACAGATTTCTTACAAGTTCACATAAAAAGTTCTGATTTTATTGTGTGTGAGTATTAACTTGGTGGTCATGATGATCCAGAAGCCAGAAGCCTTGTACAAGTTTGAGGAGTCCGATGGGTATGGCAAAGGCTGTGGGGAACGACTCCACTGACGCTCCTTCCTTGTTGGGAAAGGAGTACATAACATCTAATAACAGGTAAATCACCTGGGAAACAACGTTAAGGACATAACAAGCAATAAGCTGGTAGAAAAGTTTTAAAAATTGCATGGAGAAAAAAAGCGAAATGCAGATAAGGATACAATTGAATGTTTGGAAGCTTCACTAATGTTGTCCAGCAAATAGATGTCAAGCAGAGCCTGTGAATAAAACATAAAAGAAGGAAATTTTTATGAAATATGTCACTAAAAATTCATTTCATTTGACATGCATTAGATTGGTGAAAAAAATCACTTTGATACATTGAATAAAAATCCTTACATGCAGACTCGGTGGTGGGTACTGTCCTGTTCCACCCTCGTCTCTTTTCCACAAGTCAGTCAACTGTCCACCGCACTGGCTGACCAATCCATCGATCATGAGACAGTCTGCCGACCAGTTGTTCCTGACAAGACAGGAAAGGAACCAGGAATAAACTTTGACCATCAAAATAAAACCTAATATTTTAACAAAGCATTCAAGTTTTGTCTGAATTCAGGCATCCATCTTAATATTTAAAAAAAGGCCACTGTTGCTTAAGCAATGATCTGTAAAACTGAGAAAATTTTCATCCACTCACTTGGCCAGCTTGCTCAGCTCCTCTCTGCGAACGGTGTAATAGTTGCTGGCAATAGAATGAGAGTAGAAAGGTCTAGAAATCTGTAGGGCATCTTCATCTGGTGATGGATCAGGATAAGAAAGATAAACCATATAGAAAAACTATAAAAAAAAAATCAGACACCAACAACCTACATAACGTTACTTTATAAAACTTTCAGCCAACAAATCAGATCTTTAAGATTTTTCTTTAATTATTTTGTATCATAAACATTTTAAATCTTTCATTTTAGAGACAATTTCTCAAGTTTTTGTGCTTTGTTACTTTAATATAAAAAAATTTGAACAATTATGTTACCTGATCCCTCGGGAAGTAAACCAGTGCGACAAAACCAGAGGACAACTTGGGCATACTTTGAGATCAGACTGGACACCATGTTCTTGTTCATCAAACCTACCAGACCTGCATACCAAAAAAAACCAACAAACAATACCTTTTATCAGTAAGTAAGAGTAAATACGAGCAAACTGGTTTTGATAACATCATAGGCAAATCTATTTGGATGTTTTGCATCTGCACAAGCATGAGAAACACCTTTTTGTGTGAGTTCGTGGGCCTCGTTGAGCAGGCAGTGGAAGATGGCACTGAGGTTACTAAGCAGTCTCTGGCTGTGCTGCAGAAGCTGCATGATCTGTGGGTCCGTAAAGTTAGAAGAGCTATCGAATAACGGAGCACCTGGAATTTAAAAACACACACAAGGTTTTAGACATGCTTAGAAATTTCAATAAAAGTTATGAATTTTTGTGAAATATACATAGTTACAATTTTTTGTTTAGCAACGCATCATGATAATACAAATTGAAAATAGTTTTTCAAACTTTTTTTTTATTAAAGACAAAAAAAAGTTGGGAAAGATTATTTTTGTGTCTTGTGTTTGAGCTTTCTGCCCACATTACCAATCTTTTTTTTGAGTAACTATAAGTAAACTTACAAATGTCATCCAGTTCCTCCTTGGTCTGCACTACTTTGTTCCAAGCCCAGTCCAGTATGTAACGCAGGTTCAGGGCAGAACCTGGTTGCTCTGGGAAAAAAGGAAACTTTAAAAAAACAAAATTGAAAGCGAATTTAAGGTGCAAAAACATAAATGTGTTATAAAGATATACGCTCAACTAAATGTCTGCATGTATGTTACTTTTTAGGTAAAGCATCATCCAGCTTGTTACACCTACTATGGCACAATTTAAAAACCAGCACACAACAATGTCTTACCTTCAGCAATCCACTGCTTAATACAGCCAGTGATTAATACCAGTGAGCTGGTCTCCACTGCTGTAGACAAGACAGCATTAAGCTGCTCCTCCTAAAAGGAAAAAAAACATTACCGTATTTTCATCACCATACGGTGCACATAAAAGTCTTAGACTTTATTCCAAAATGTGCGGCGTGCTCTACAGTGCAGTGCGCCCTGTGTATGTTGTTGTACGGCAGACGAAACAGAGAACTCAATGAGAACGTTAAAAGGGAAGTGCATGCGTGGATAGTATAGAAAAGAATGGGTATGTGCATTATGCAGAATATTGTTGTTTTAACAACCCTAAAAATGACAAGAAGACACGCTTCTGAAGCACAGTTAGAACGGAAGGTCATCAGCTATGCAGAGGAACATGGAAAACGAGCAGAAGCGAGAGAATTTAAAATGAATTCATTGATGGTTGGCAAGTGGAGGAAGCTGGAAACCGAGCCCCGACAGGTCAAGAAGCAGCATCTGAGTTCTCACGAGGCATAAGGTGAGTTGGACTGAGTTGGAGGAAGGACTCGAGCAGTGGATCAAAGAATTGTTTCGACTAAAAGCAGAAACGCTAGCAGAAGAAATTGAACTGAACAAGGAGGTCCGTCTTGGTGCTTTAGTGTCATAAAATGGTGCCATTTTTCCATCTGAACACGGACTACCGTAGTGCAGCAACTTTCAGCGGATTATAATGAAAACTCAGTTTTGCTTAAAGTTCCATGTGTTTCACCATGCCCGCGCCTATTGATGATTGATTGATAATTAAACTTCGAAACCAATACTTAAATAAAGCACAACCAAACTCAGTTTTGGTCCCGCTTTACTTTTATAAAGGCACACTTGTATGCTAGTTGTTGTTGTAAGGCAGATGTAGTAGAGCAGTGTTTTTAAACCTTTTTTAAGCCAGAGTACATTTTTTTAATCTAAAAAAAATCTGGAGGCAAACCACCAGCAAATGGTGGAGTTGGTTGCTATGGTTACAGTAAACAACCTATGCCCGCAGTAATTTAAAAGAGGAAATATCATACTGAGAAAGATAAAATAATTATGCTTTAATCCGTTACCTTAACACAAACATTACGAGATTGATCAAAACAATCGATGGGAGCTACTGGTTGATCACAATCGACCAAGTGAAAGATCATTTTTCTACACACACCTGTCGATCTCTCACGGCACGCTACTGTGCCACGGAACAATGGTTGAAAAACGCTGTAGTAGAGTACATCACGAGAACGTTAATGACGGAAGTGTGAGTGTGGACTGTATTTAAAACTTGAGCCCAATAATCAGATGTGCCTTATGTATGAATTAAATACAATCATTGCACACATAACTGAGGCTGTGCCTTTTAGTACTGTGCACCTTATTGATGACAAAATATGGTCATTAAAATAATTAAAATATGATCCATTTCAACAGTTTTTTTTTTCTTCCCAAAATCAAGGTGCTGGTTGAGCCTACTCTTACTAAATAAGCAGGTGAGAGGAGGAGTCTGTCCACAAAGACTGACAAATGTATGAGTGATAAAAGGCCTTCCATCACATTTAAATGTTAAAAGAAAAAAAATTTTTTTAATTATTCAAACAATTAGGCATAATTTAACAGGGTTTACTGTAGAATGATCAATGGCTCATGGAAATTGATTATTAAGTTTGTGTAAAGAAGTGATTCCATCTGCTATGTGTTCTGGTACCTGTGAAAGGCTGGAGGGATGGTTGTCAGCCATGCGGGGTGAAAGAAGGCCAGACATTAGGCAGTAAGAGTAGCTGGCAGAAATAACGTCACTGGAGCATGGAACAGCTTTCTTCAAAAACCCTAAAGTCTGTTTGGAGTCACAAAAATTAAAATTCCAAAAACAAAATTGCGGTTAATCATTTGGTGTTGGAAAATAACATTTTTCCATAACGACTCAAACAACCAGCATGTTAATAAAATTTATTTTCTCCAGGTACATTCAAATGCAAATTAACATAAATAATATTAAATCCAAAACTCGCCTCCTTTTGGTGTCCACAGCAGGTTAAATGCACAATTCCAGATTTGAGCAAACAAGTAGCATCTGAAACATGTTTAACCTTGTTATTTCAGAACAAAACTTATCAGAAGCCAGGAAACCAAAAAAAAGACATGCCAGAATAATATAGTAAAAAAATTATGTCTATTCCTACCGAAGTTATATGTGGTTGGGTTAAAATATTGTTCTGGTGGGGGGCAGCTGAAGGCCAGGCCTCGGCTCAGGCTTCGCTCATGAACCACCAGGTCTACAAGCTTGTGTGTGGAGACCCTTTCTATCACTGGATCCAGAGACCAAACTGCCAAATAGGGACAATTCTGCAGAGATTCTCCAATTCTGATAAAATACAAAAAACAAACAAAAAAAACCCAATCAATGGTACATAAGAGTCATTTCAAAATGAAAGAATAAGTATGTACATCATTTCCAAAACACACACCACCGTATTATCACTGTTGAAATAGTAAGGCTATAGTTTACCTTAAAGAGTCCGGCATTTGTGCGTGGTACCAACGGTTGATGTCAAAAACACCAATGAAGGTGGAAGGTGTTCCCTGTCCATAAGCTTTGACCTGCCAGCTGAACATCGACACGCTGGTGTCTGGGGATCCCGCTGCCAACAGGACAAACAAGAGGACAGTGAGGGATGAGGCACAAAAGCAAATAGGAGTGAAAGTAAAAATTAAAAACAGTTAAATAATGTCCATAATGCTGGCTAAAATGTTAGAACATTCATTCAGTACTTGAACATTCATTAAAACCTTCTGAAAGAAGTTGGTTCCTTCACCTTATCAGAAAATATATCTGTAAAAGCAGACAAACCTTCGTTTACGCCATCGTCCCTGTCAGGATGGTGTCTGCATTTCTCGATGGTCTGGCAGTTCAGAAGGCGAGTGTTTGTGGCCTGTGTTCTTATAGGAAAAGTTGCGCCACTTAAATCCTGGCTGTAACGTTCCTCGCAATATTCAAGACCCTGTATGTAGAAAGAATAAAAACATGATTAAAAAAGAGCTTAAAAAGTAAAAACAGTGTACAAATGTTGCAGACCTGGGGCCCGTTTCAAGAAGGAAGTTCAAGAAACTTTGAGTTTAAATTTAAACCTTGAGTTGGTCAACTCTGAGATTGAAAACTCTGAGTTTTCGGTTTCAGATCAGCTGAAAACAGTTGGATTAATCAACTTCAAGTTGATTGACTCAGAGTTTAGAAAATGCACCTTGAGAATAAAAAGCCCTGATCAATGGAGTGCAGACATGAGGAGTTACCATGGAAACAGGAGTAAACAAAGAGGTCTGAATATTTCTAACAGACTGAGCTGGATGTCCTACTGCAGACATACAGCAAGTATGAGAACATTTTTATTCAAAAAAATGTCTTTGGAGCAGAGAGAAAAGGCCTGGATGGAAATAGCTGCCAAAATAAATACACACGTTTACATTTAATCAAAGTGTTCGGTGTAGCTAATTACTGAATAAGGGTGGAGCTCGGGGGCGTGCTATAGCTCAGTGGTACAACGTTCACCCTTGGAACGGGAGTTCACGGGATCGAATCCCACTGAGCTCACGTCAGCTTGCTGCGGTGTAATATAGAACACAGATTTTCCCATTGAAGGATGAATAAAGTATACTTATTTTTTATTTTTTTTGTTGTCGTATTCCAGTAAAATGAGAAATCATTCTTAATTTTTCAATCATTTAAGAAATTACTTCAGTAATTAAATAGAAGACCAATATTTGTATGAATTAAAACTTCTTTTTAAACTTCTCATTGTGGATGAAGTGGGATTTTTACAGTAACAATAATCCTATAATGAAATACATTTTATGGAGAACAATAAATACATAAATCTAACTGTGTTTTTAAACTTTACCAACACTGATGTAGTTCTATAAATAATCCTGTCGGCATTAAAAGAATATGAAAAATAAAACCATAATTTAAACAGGTAAAACATGATGATGTCGTAGATCACAGGTAGACCACCTTACTTTATTAAATAATTAATTCTATCAATGCAGCTGCTGAACACTGTTGCCGCTCAGCATCTCCAACTTTAATCAAGAAAAAAAAAACGTAACGCAACAAGCGATACAAGAGTGTGTGATGTGTCTGATGGATGAATAAGATTATTAATGTATGTTATGGAGTCTCAAGAAAAACAGTACCGCTCAAATAAACATGAATGAAGAGATGATAGAAAATTAACTCGTGGTCTCAAAATTATTTTGTGGCATGAATTCATTTCCCTGTGAATGAATCCAGCGTCCTCATCTACGTACATTATGATCTAGAAAAGGACATGTCATTTTGGTCTCTGCGTGAAGGAGACAGGTGTTTTTTTTTATTTTACATACTTTATTTTTCCCTCATCGGAGAAATTTTTGCAATTTATCCATCAATGTAGAAACAGATTGAACGAGGAAGGCGTATTTAAATTCTGTTCACTTTAAAAAGGAGCGGAGACCGTGAGAAACTCTGGGTTTCCTCAAGTAAACCTGCTACCGACCAGGTTTGGTTTGCTGAGTCAGTTTCCCCAGTAACCGACTCTGAGTTTTGATTAACTCTCTTCTTGAAACTGGCTTAACTAACTCAGAGTTTACTGATTTAAGTTACCTCCCTTTCTGAAACCGAAAAGTCTGAGTTTTCCACATTCTGGGGTTAACAAACTTAGAGTTTCCACAAAACCTCCTTCTTGAAACGGACCCCAGCTTTAAATGGTGTATTGATTAAAACAACAAAGCGGAATCAATAGCTCGGGTGTACTTTGTCTTACGGACCTCATAGAGGATCTTCCCGGAAGTCAAACACTTTCTTTCACTGAAGGCCAGTTGAAGCAAATGAAGACTGACTGTGTCTCCCTCACTGTGTGGGGAAAAAAGAAAGCAAGACTCAATAAAAAATAAATTTTGGGCTGGAAAAAAATGCATGTCCTCTCACTACCTGGGAAAAAATGATTAGCACTAAAATCCAGATAAAATAGGCTACTTACAGATCCTGAGACGACTGAACTGCCCAAAGGTAGCAACAATTTCTCGGATCATTTTCTGGTTCCTGGAAGGTGAGGGCATAAACAGGCACCTGACCACCTTCCAGCTGTGTCTGATATCTGAAAAAAAGTACACAAAGTACAACAAGATTAACAAATCATTTTTAACAATAAGGGTTTTTTCCCCAAACAATTTGCTTTTTGAACATCGCTGGCTTAAATTGCCATGTATTTAAAAGGGAATACTTCTACAAAAAAAGGAATACATCTTTAAAAAAAAACCCAAACCAAAGTGTAGTCTTAAAACTAAATCTGCCATAGTGTTGAAAAAATGTACAGTGATGCTACAAGATGGGAGTTTCTGAAAGAAACAACTTTTATTGTACAAGTTCGTAAATGAGGACTCACTCCTTCTTTAACGTTTTCATGTTCCACAACTGCAGGTTTCCATCTGAGAAGCCAACAGCCAGCTGATTGGTTCTGGAGATGTACTGCAGAGAAGTGACACCAACACCAGAAGCTGCGTGCAGCATGAGACATAGATGTCGGCCTTGATTGGTTCTATCTTCTCTGAGTCTGGGGATGTCTGCGGGGGATTTGGCCACTATCTGAAGATCTGCAAACAAATATGGGGTTTTATAAAAAGGAACAAAAAAATGTTTCATTTTCAAACAGTTTAACATTTTACTTTAGTGCTTTGCAAAAAATTGATAATGTCATCTAATCCTATTTTTTGGAGTTTAGCGTTAACATAGGAATTTAGGTGGTTTTCTTCACATTGCAGAACATTACAGCAGCTGGCCTACCGTACATCAATGGTGGTTGCTTAGAGTTCATGGTATTGATAAAAAACCTTGGGCTCCTAATCATACTTTAATCTGTTCAGACAGTTTTGTGACAAATCCCACTGTAATTTATTGCTAAAGATATATTTCACAATTTATCGAGAATGCTCCCAAGACAGCTACTTACCTGACGCATCCTGTTCACTTTGGTTGTAGGAGACATCATCGAGACAGAGGTCCACCAACATGACATGACCAAGATCTGTTACTACAGCAGCAATACCAAAAAAACAACGCAAACCCTGATGGAGATGCTGTGTGGAAGTACTTGCACCACCATAACTTGCAAGTGGTTCGATAGCTCTAATCTAAAGGAAAAAGAAATAAAATTATGTACAGCAATAAACACCAAAATGAGGATAAGCTGAGGCTGGGAGAAAGTGAATGAGATCTGCTATATGTAAATTTGGTTTATTGATTTGATTGACCATTGGCTTGATGGTAGAAAAAAGGAAACATTTAATATAGTAAACAACTTACTCTTCCAGGTATAACTACAGCTTTAACCACCCTTGACAGACCCAGATCGTACAGACAGAGAATACTGCCCTCTTCATCTTCCAAGCCAACCAACAATCCAGACCTAAAAAAAAAGAAAAAAAAGTTAAACATTAATCTTTATGTACGTAGCAAAAAAAAAAAAAAACAACCAAACAAAAATGCTCAGACCGTTTGAGCCAATTGAAATGCCTGACGGCAAGTACACTTGGAGGGTGATCTCCACTACCACTAAAGTTGTACGCAGAAAGACGTTCTCCTGTCAGTGCATGGACAACTTCCAAATGAGACCCACGGGTCAGCCAGGCCAAGTTGCTGCGACCTTTCAGAAAAAAAAAAAAGTTTAATCTACATCATCATCAACAAAAGAGTTCAGTTATTCAAATGACATTACGAAGCATTCTTTGACACCAATTTATCCAATCAGCTTTTATAAAAGGTAAACTTACACAAAATTATTCATTTCTATAAATAATATTAATAAAATATACCCACCAACACTGAACTTTCCCTGGAGATGAGTGACCTCATCCCCTTGAAGAGCATCAGCAGTTGCTTCAGAGAAAGGCAGCAAGCTGCTTGTGGCTTGAACAGTAAGGTCAAACATTGTTCACTGTGGAAAAAGTTGCTGCATCAAAAACAAAAAACTACATTCTAAATCAAAATGCATCATTCAATCTTTATGTAGCACTTCAACATTCACTTGAACATTTGTTTTTCTTAAATCAATGACAGTCTTTTTTTCTGAAACAGTTGTGCATCCAGTTGTCAGGAACCAGAACAGCTGGCGCTGGAATGCAACTCACTACTCTCTTATAGGCCTCTTACGTTTTTTTAATGCAAAACGACCTTCCAAATGTGTATTTCTCACAGGTTGTTTACTGCACTGGTGCAGAAACAAGATAAGTTTATCTCCACAAAACAGGAAGTTAATTCAACGTGGTGCGTTTGGTATAACAGTGCCCTCTATGGGCAGTAAAGCGAACAGCAGATTGAAGAGAAATCCCGCGCAACATATCTGTCACTGAGACATGGCAAACAAAATCAGATCAGTCTCAAATACTACAATCTCTACAATATTTTTCATTTAGAAAAATCTGGATTAAAAATACAACAACGGCATAATTTAAAACAGGACGATTCCGTGAATATACGTTTAAACTTTAACGTGCCGCGATCTCTATGAGGTGCAAATTAAAAGACACCAAAAAAGATCACGCACATGCAAAACACGATTTACATGTTTTATCAGCAGAAATGACACCAGGCAACCAGAGATCGTCCGCAGAATAACGTTTTAGCTTCAACACATTAGCCACCAGTCAGCTAACTTCGCTGACTGTAAACACCGGTGACATAAGAGACTCAAAAATGGGAATCAATACAGTCTCACAATCAAGCACTAAAACATGTTAAAACTATGTTTTACTCTCATTTAAATGCGTTAGCAAGCTAAGGTTTAGCATGCAAGGTCACGATATATTTCACCGTTGAACTTTAAATTGTAAATTCACCGTAAACTACAGAATACACATAAATCTACTCAATATAATCTAATCAATTATACACAGCAGACCTTTATTGAAAATCTGGCTTAATACTTTAATTTAAGGAGTATATTTTAGGAAATAACAGGCTAGTTCAGCGTGGCTACTTTTGCTAAGAATGCTAACTTTAAGGATGCTCTTAGGTTGATATAAATCTATCTCACTAGTATTGTTTTATTCAATGACAGCTTTAAAATGTGCTTTAAAAATTGTTTTAATTGACTTGTTTTTACTTGGATCCATGGAGTTTATTTACAAGAGAGGTCTAGCTTTAGCTTAAAATGGAACAGATCTAACACGAGTATCTTGTAGATTTGAACCTCCTGTGTGACATAACCTTCATCCCTAAGATGCTAAATCTAATAGAGAATAAGTTCTAAACGAACTATCCACCACATATAAAGTTATTAATTATGTTAGCTCGGTTAGCTTCAGAGTAGCTACGATGGAAAACGTGATGCAATGTGCTGCTAAGTGGCTATCAACGTTAGCATCTCACTACCTGTGCAAGGAGAGCTAGGTCTTCACAGCTACGGCTGTTTAGTTTCTCTCGCAGAATCCTCCGATTCTTTCTTCCCACTGTCATAATACTTCTCTTTTCAAATGACGCTTCATAGATCGGTTTAGGTTTAGCTATCTGACAAAAAAAGACCAAAGGTTCCTCTAGCTTGTGGCTTCCATAACGCAGAGCGCCATTTCCACGGTAGGAAGTTGTTCCGTGCTTTTCTTCTTCGCCGCCGTTACTTTTGACTCACGACACAAAGTCTCTCCTTTGCCCCCTTGTGGTATAAAAAAACACAGCTTCAAGCTTGCATTTGAGTTCACCTTCAAAATCTGACAACTTGCATGAATTATTGTCATTGTTGTTGTGTTTAACCACAAAAGTTGAATTCATGAAGCTTTTTAAATCAGCTTTTTAAATCAGAAGATGGACTTCATCTTGATGAAAACAGGATGGTTAAACAAGCATCAAGGCCTCCTCTGCCTGGTGACATAATGGATGGAGCTGAGTAGATGATGGGCTAACTACAGTGTAAACAGGATGGTAGATCATGCAACATGGGGCCTCCTCGGTCTGGTCAGACCCAGGATGGGAACACAGACAATCCATCAGGAAATATGGAAAAAAAACAAAAAAGACAAACCTCATTCCCAAGGAGAAGCACGAGAAGGACAACATGTGAATCATACTGTACTAAGTATGGCCTAAAAATTAAAAGACGTAAGAGAACAATGAATGAGATGGAAAACCAGGGATCGCCAAAGACAATGTGGGTACACCAAGGAACCAATTAAAGAAGGTTAACAAAAACGAAAGCGGTAAATCAGAGATCTTAATACATTGTGAGTTTAGTGTTGCATGGTAGTAGTAAGAGACTCCTAAGAACAATCTTATTTCATTGTCTATTTTTTTATTTTTGCAAAAAATTTTCTAAAGTATCAGCTGCAAAATTGAAATAAAAAAACTTTGTGTAAATGTTAAAAAGCTGTCAAGAATAACTGTTGGGACTGAATGGGAGGCTTTGCTACAAGACACACTTCTTTGAAGAAACTAAAATGACTTTTGAATCACACATTTATATATTAAACATGTTAGAGGTGAATTACTTTAGTTCATTTTTATTTGCACATATGCAAACCAGATAGTTTTAGACATTTGACATCGTTTCTTTGTACAAAACATTTTTACCCTAGTTAAATTTGGGCCTAAACAGGGAAGTTTATGCTGTTTGATACATTTAGTGGTAATAAAACTGAAAATAAGTGACATTTCCCATTATATTTCTGCCCATGAAAGAAAAATATGAGCCAAAATTGAGACAAGAGGTTTATATAAAAAAGGCACAAAAAAACAGACATTGGCAACAGATGATTCTTTATCTAAACTCTGGGGTGCCAGAGCCTATCCCTGCTGATTTTAGAAGAGGCAGGGTACACCCCGAACAGGTCGCCAGTCTGTTGCAGGGCCACATACACACTCATTCCCAAGGGCAATTTTGCAGCAGCCAATTAACCTAATATGCATGTTTTCGGAGAGTGAAAAAAAAAACAACATGCCAAGAGAAAATTTATACATATAAATATGTATTTATACATATAAATATTTGTTTCTATGGTTTGAAACGTTTGGTTGCGAGGCTTGATTAATAGTCGCTCTTTTCCTATAAGTTTCAGTTGACTCAGTCGTTCACAGTAAAGGTTAAAAAAAAATTATATGCAAGCTTTAGAAGAAAAAAAAAATGCCACAGAGTTGCAATATGATGCAGTGGTTATCTGGGTTTGAGTCACTGGTCTTTCTGTGTAGTTTTCATGTGTTGCCTGTGTATGCGTGGGTTCCCTCCAGATTCTCCTCATCCTCCAAAAACATGCAATGTCAGGGTAATTGGCCACTAGAAAATTGCCCCTAGAAGTGAGTGAGTGTGTGTGTGAATGGTTGTCCGTCTCTGTGTGCCCCCGCAACAAACTGCGGACCCATTCAGAACGTACTCCACCTCTCGCCTGTAAAAAGCCAGGATAGGCTCCACCACTCACTTGCAACCCAGACAGAAGATGAATGAATAGCAATTCATACAAATTTCCAATTCATAAGAACAAATCAAAAATATAATTAAACGGCTCCATTTATTTCTCAGTCCAAACTTATAAGGTCAGTGCACAAGTCGAAGGTATCTTTCTGTTGAGATTTTCTTCTGATTTCTTGTTCAATCATCAAGTCAAACTCTTGTCTTTCCCTGAAAAACAATCACTTGTTTTAAACTTTGACATTAGATCCAGTCTTTACAAACTATCTAAAAACATTCCACACTTAGCCTTACCTGTTGCTTATGCATCGGCCTCTGAGGTACTTTTCCTCTGCCATTTTTACTGGAACATTATCTACACCTGCAATTGCATATATGATGGCCTGCAAACACAGACAACAATCTTAAAAACACTGCATAAAAAAGCACAAAAACATGTATCAGCTGTTGCTCACCTCAGGTAGAAGTACATCTAGGACAAAAGGAACATGCTCCATGAACTTCAATTCCGTTAGACAACTAGTGGTGCCAGTAGCGGATGCATAAAGCTCACTGAGGTACCAATAGACCTGGTCCAACTGATCATCATCCTCCAAGTAAACATTTACAACGCGTCTTCGCTTAGCAGTCAGAAAAGCATGAAGCCATCTTGAGTGCTGCTTTCTATGGATCACTGCCTACAAAAACAATTTGTTTTCCCACTTTAAATTACAAATTTAAAGATGATTTTAGACAATTGATTACCTCATACAAAAGAAAGCCCTTTTTGGGTGCATTGTATGTACATTTTTATAAAAATATGATAAAGAAACTGCACAAAAGTTTCAATTAACTCTACCAGTCCTAAATACAGCAAAATAAAGATTTGTTACCAGAAGGTGTCGCTCCGCCATCCGCTGCTTCACTATAAAATGTACTAGCTTCTCGTTTGCACGATTATGAGCAGCGTGGGTTCGGTCTGGTAGCAGCCTCTTCGAAGTTTGACAAACTTGCTTTTCTTCAAGCTTTTCATTGAAACTCTCATCCTTGATATCCTCCCAAGGCTCTTCTGTCAGGATGTCATTAGCAATGTCTAGCCTATTTGAGACATCCTTGGGCGAGGTCTTCCTCACTGGGTAACCTTGAATATTTTAAAGGGGAAATATTGAGAAGTTAAAAATAATATGATAAAAACATTTTTGTTATTGTATCTAATCCTTGTAACATTTCCTATGATCCTAATTTCTCATAGTTGTTATCTTGCTTACATCTGTAACCCTTTGCCATTAAATTTAAACCCCTAAACTAGTAAAACGAGTAAAAAACAAAGATCTATAGGAAGCTTCTTTGCGAAGAAGAGTTTTAGAGATACAAAGCAGACTGGACCAAAGAAACATTCTTCAGGTTTCAGATTAAGATGGGTTTGTTTTGCTGGTTTGCAACCAGCGTGCATTAGGGCAGAGAGATTGTTACCATGTTTTAAAGACGCTGGTAATGCATTTTCTTGTGAAGACAAAGTGGTTTTAAGTTTATAATTATTGATTAAAAAAAGCCAGTTTTTCAGGCTGGTCTTATTTAGTTTTTCTGCTACACTTTTAGACTGGTCTGGGAAAATATTGTCAGACACTACACCGGTCCGTGGCGCAGAAAAGGTTGGAGTTCAACATCAGGAGTTAGCTATAATAAAGTACTTTTATTGTGTTACAAACAAATTTCACAATATATTTATAAGAAAACTTACTCATATCGTGATTAAAATACTCGATGAAAGAGCCGGAAAATGAGCCACATGCTTTTAAAAGAAAAACGTAATTAATAAATGTGATATTCTTATTTATTTGTGCTATTTTTGTGCAGACATTAAACAGACTATACTTACCAATGCGAAGTCTATAATCTTCTATTAGTTGCAGTGACCAAATAGTTGCAGCGGAATGGAGCTCTTTGGCTTTTTGCTGCAATAAAAATAAATACATTCATTTTTAAGACATCTGCCATCATTGGAAAACATAAATGTTGAACGCATGGTCCTTACAATAAGCTCTTCAGATTCTTCACAGTCGAAAGGTTTTAATGATTTCAGAGCCACGCCGAACCTTTAGAAATCCAAAAATCAAACACTGTGTTAAAACACTTGTAAAATTAAACATCCATTAGCTGACAAAGCTTAGATAATCAACACAATTCTTACCCTTTGTTTTTCTGGATAATCATGTCTTCTAGGAATAAAACGCTCGCTTTCTTTTGCTTGCGATTCAAACCTTTTACCTGCAAATAAAAGATAGCATTAAAGCAGGTCAAAGTTTTCACCTTTTTTGTCATGTTTCTGTAAGTTTTAAATTTGAACAAAATTGCAGGCGAACATCAACAAAACATTGTATTAAGAACTCAAAGTACTTTAGCTTTAACGCTGAACGTGGAACAACACATTTTACCACACAACATACAACATGTAGTGGAAATATGGCCATGGCATTTAATTATTAAATAAAATTTAAGTTAAAAATTAATACCTTTTTCCCCCCCATTTTCTTTTCTATGCCTCCTAATTTAAATATTAAAATAAACTTTTCTACAAGCCTATAATTTACAAAAATAAATTGACAATGAATCAATTAAATATTCAGAGCCGTATCTTGGAAAAGCAATAAAGGTGCTTTAAGAAAACTTTAATATTTGCTCAGTTTGGCACATTTTCTTGGATGCTAGCTTATCAGTGTCGGGGCTGATAAGCTGGCATCAGCCCCGTTTCTTTTACCGTATTTTCATGACCATAAGGCGCATATAAAAGTCTCAAATTTTCTTCAAAATGAGTGGCGCGTCCTATTGTGCAGTGCGCCCTATGTGTGTTGTTAGGCGGACGTACTAGAAAACCATGAGGTGGACGTAAAATGTGTGCTCACCTCACCGCCAACGTGAAAAAACAAGTGAAACAGATGAACGCTACGCTTGCCGTGATTCCGGGAGGTTTGACAAAGGAACTCCAACCACTGGACATTGGCCAGCGAGCGGCGTGGGAGCGATGAATGACCAAAGAAGACCACAGCTTCACGAAGGGGGGACGGCAGCGCCGGTGAGTTACGCTACAGTTTGCCAGTGGATTATAGATACTTGGGCTAACGTGTCTGCTGGCATGTTGTCCGAGCTTTCACAAAAGCAAGCATCATTTCCGAAGAGCCGCACGGTACAGAAAGTGACTCTGACAGCGAGGAAAGTGAACCTGGTAGGTTGGATTTAGTGCACCTGTTAGATTCTGAAACAGAGGATGAGGACTTGGATGGACTTGATTGATGACTATTACCGGTAATGTGCTTGTTTTAGTATGGTTGTAACTAATACTTAAATAAAGCCAACCAAACTCAGTTTTGCTCCTGATCTATTTTTAAATACGCACACTTGTCTGCTTGTGTGTGTGTTGTTGTAAGGCAGACGTACAGTACGTATTAGAGGATATGGATATTAAACCTGCGCCCTATCATCACGTGCGCCTTATGTGTGTTAAATACAGAGCACACAAAACTGGGACTGCGCCTTTTGGTCGTGAAAATACGGTAGTTCAGAGGTTAGTTTAGTTTCCAGTTCCTTTCTTGCTTTTCACAACTATGTGCTGAGAAAATCCGCAAAAGGAAAGGTGTTCATCTGTCAGGCTTTCCTCTGAGATGTTTTGGTCATCTGCACTGAGGAATAAGTTTTCACATACAAGTAAGTGCTGCATGGAGAGCATCTGAGCAGCTCGGGTGTGAAGCTTAGGCATTATGATAGGGATGTACTGCGAAAACAGTGCGGCCATGTGGGAGTGGCCACATGGCGCTTCACCATGCGCCAATGGTGGGAGTAACTGGGGGTTCGGTGTCTTCTCCAGACACACTTGGACATAAGCTCAGTGGGAATCGAATCGGCAATTCTTGGCCCAAGGGTGGCCATTGTACCAATGAATTACACCTATAGTTTTGCAGTAGGTATATAATTTTGCAATGACTGCTGTAAGAATATAACATGCCTTTACAGCAGTTTCACTTTGCAATGTGGCTATTTTTTTATTTCATCATACAGTATTTTGTTGGGAAACTAACCCCTTTTTTTTTTCCACCTCCTTCGATTCATGTTCAGGCCCGTGTAATTGTCATTGCGTTTTGTTACTTAGTGTTGTCTAATAATGTACTCCGCTATAGCCGAGTTGACTCCTTGATAAAGGCAAATGGGTCCGTCTTTTATATATGTGAAAAACTAAATGTGTTTCTGTGTTGGGTCTTGATTGGCGCAAAAACAGCCGAGCGTTGTGGCATTCGTAATATTATTGGTGAAAAAAACAATACCAGCAAGTAGTAATAAGGTATTGCCTCATGGCCAAACAAAATTACATTATGGGTCAAATTTGGCCCCCGGGCATGACTTTGACACGTATTTTGTAACGCCTTACTCCATGCAATAACTTTTTCAGCTATAATTAAAAAGCAGCAATTTCAAGTTTAACAATACATAATCTTTCACTGAGTGCACAATTCGTTCTGAAAAACATACTGTACCTGTAATACATCAATTATCCCAAATCTTTCACCTACCAGTGCAGGCCAGAATGGATAAGACCTATATTTGCACCAAACAAATGCTCCCTTTGTGATGGTTTGAGGTTCTGTAAAATATGCATATGTAAATGTTTTGCTGTGTTAAAAAGTACATAGCAAAGTTTGTGATTATAATATTGAACCCAGCCATCTTAGTTTCCTCACTTTTGTCCATTTGCATCAAGAAACTTGGAAGGTCTTCATCCTTATCTTCTTCCTCATCCTCACTGTTTTCCTTTTCCTTCAGACACAAAGTGGGATCCTCATAGTGACTCAGCTCTATTGACAGGTCTGAAGACAGTAAAGTGTCTTTTTTTGGGAAGAGAATTGTAAAAACAACAAAAACAGACAGTTATTATTGTGATTACCTTACAGTTACTCAAAAGCATCTGTTTAATGATGATGCTTGAAATAATAAAAACAAATAAAAACTATTTAGAACTAGACTGCATTTCATTCCTTTGGTTGGTGCCAACTATATACAAAACCTGTCAATTTCTAGAGGGAGAAAAATAAAAGAAGTCTTTACCCTCTTCTGATGCAAAACTTTCTGTCAATTCAAATCTGGGTCTTGAGCGTGTAGATGTCTCAGTAATGGCTTTCTTTTTTATGTCTGCTTTTTCAGTTTTCCTGGGCCGGCCACGCCATCGTTTTGCTGGACAGCTGTTAGCCAGCGTTTGTTCTTCTTCTGATGCTTTTTTCCTCACTTGTTTTGGCTGAGAGATACGACTCGTACTTGTTTGTAGTTTTGAATTAGAACACGGTGACTCTGTATTTGTCTATAAAACAAAGACAATAAGTTAGATTGTGTAATTAGTTTCTGCTGATGTCTTTACCCCGTGGAGTGGGAGGGAGGATAATGTTAGTTCATAGCACACCTTTGAATTGCTAATGGATTCAGTGAACTGTGGCTCGAGTTCAATTTTAGGAGGATTCGCGTCCGAAATGGTGGATAGGCTACAGACTGGAGAAGGGATTAGTTCAAGTTCCAGTTTCTTTCTTGGTCGTCCTCTCCGTCTTTTTGGAATGCTTGGGGAAGAACTCAAACAAGGAATTGGAGTAGAACAGTCACTCTCTAAAATATTTAATTCATTTGAGGCAGGAGAGGAGATGGAATGTGCCTTGCTTCCATCTGTACTTTTCTTTATAGGTTCCCTTTTTTTGGTTTTACGTGGTCTTCCTGCAAGAGGATGTATATGTCAACTCCAAAAATAGTAAAGTTTCACTGTGAAATAATCAAACTGTTATTTACCTTTCATCGTCGTCTTCTCATTAGGAAGATTTCGTTTAAAGTTTATCTCATGGAAAACCCTTCATGTTTATTGGTGTCAGGAAGTGTAGTAAAATGAGACAGTCAACAGGAATGTCACATGTTTCTGAAAGGAAAAACACATTTTATAAAAGATCAAATCCAACCAATCACTAATAACATGCACAAAAATTAAAAATGCTTTCGTTAGAAAAAACACAGATGGACAATGAATTGTTTTGACTTCTTTCTTGTCGTTATTGCGCAATAGAAAATTAAACAGGAAGGTTCTACTGTGATGTTCCTTCTGTTTACACCACAGCCATACTTAAAATGCTTCTTTAAAAGCTGATATTACATTTAACTCAAATTTACAAAGCAAGGAAGATTCATTTGACCACAAAATCTTAAAAAAGTCAAACTTAATGTGTAACACTTAGAGCTAAGAAGCCATAGCTGTGAAAACCTGAAGCTACTCACCGTGTTTACAATCAGAATTTAACAAAAATAAACTAGTTTATACACAGTTATTCAGAATATTAGTCCTCGAACTTCTGTATCGCTGCACAACAGTGCAGTTTGTCGGTAAGTACGTAAAGAATTATTAAGATAGCTTAAGAGAGAAAGCTATATGTCGTTTACACGGTTGTTTCGATTAGTTACTTTTGAAAGATTTTATAATATAACGCCACCAACCGGCCTGGAGGGTCAGCTGGAAACGTTTGAATTGAATTTTTATTTCGTAATCAGTCTCCTGTTACAACACTATATACATTAACAAAACAAAACCATCCTCAAATAATGCAGGTGACCAAGAACAGGCTGAAGCAAAAAATAAAAATAAAATAAAAATGCTTGTGTGCCCAATAAAGCTTAACTTTTACAACACAGGTTACTTTGAAATAAAATTACAGAAAAGAGAGAGAGAGAAAAAAAAAATCAAAAATAAATTGTGACACTATCTGTTTAAATATTTGAAACAAAACACATTCTTTTATTTCTTTAGTTATAATATTGTTCCATAAATGAGGTCCAACATAAGACAGACACCTTTGAACCCTTTTCTGGCTTTAGGTAAAATAAATTTACAGTCGTCTCTGAAATGATAAATAGTTTGTTGAAGTTGAAAGTATTTTTGTATATTTGTTGGTAAAAGATTGAACTTTAGTTGAAGACGTTTGAAAAGATCCAAAAACAATCATCATCTTTAATAGTTAAAAAAAAGGCGGGGGCCCTTGGAGGAGCATTTATACATAAATATTTATATATAATGAATGAACGTGTAAGAAATAAACAAAAACTGAAGACAATTTTACGAGATTTTGCTGACCCTCATGTTCTCGCGAGATCTTGCAGAGTATTGGTTTGCCATACTGGAAAGTATGAATGAAAATGCATTTGCTAAAAGTTTTTTAATTAGATAGATATGGATATTGCAAATATTCTACTTTTTTTCTTTTTTAGATTGCAGTTTACTAATATTTACTTCTGTGAAACAAATATGTGCAATATGACATGTCAGTCCTAAATATGAGCTCATTCCGAAACATATTAATCTTGTGTTGATACTTGTTTTGATCGTTGATCATTAAACTATAAACCGTCATTTTCGTGCAGTTTGGTGGCCCATTCGCTGGCCCTGCAAGGGGATAGCTTGACCAGTCCACTTTTCTTTAGGGAGGGAGAGGGGGGCCTGATTCCGCCCCTGTATCCTTCAATCAGTCTTGTGATTAGTTTTGAGGAGGGTTTGTCACAAAAACTTAAATAAAATCACCTGCAGAATTCCTTTAAACTTTCCGTCCAGTACGTCATCTACCGCTCATCCGGGGCCGGGTCGCGGGGGCAACAGCCTCAGACGGGAAGACCAGGCTTCTCTCACTTGCATCCTCTAGCTCACTCGGAAGAATCCCAAGTCATTCCTCGGCCAGCTGTGAGACATAATCTCTCCAGCGGGTCCGGGGTCTGCCTCTTGGTCTCCTCCTGGTGGAACGTGCCCAAAACACCTCACCCGCGAGGCGCTCGGGGGGCATCCTGACCTGATGCCCGAACCATCTCATCAGGCTCCTCTCGACCTGGAGGAGGAGCGGCTCGACACCGATGGCAGAGCTCTGAGGATGGCAGAGCTCCTCACCCGATCCTCACCCGATCTCTGAGAAGCTCATTTTGGCTGCTTGTATCCGCGATCTCATTCTTTCGTTCACCACCCACAGCTGGTGACCATAGGTGAGGGTTGGAACATAGATCGACTTGTAAATTGAGAGCTTTGCTTTTCGGCTCAGCTCTCTCTTTTCCACGACGGACCATGTCACGTCCTAATTATTGCTGATGCCGCACCGATCCGCCTGTCGATTTCCCGCTCCATCCTTCCCCCTTTCCATTCCACCTTTTTCCGGACGATGATGTGGTCCTGTAAGCTTCATCGGTCCGCAATCTCCAGCTCCAGGATCGATTTGCTGCCGAGTGTGAAGCGGCTGAGACCATGGTCCTTTTAAAAAAAATTCTTAAATGAGCTTCATGTTCATTTTGACTTTTTCTATAACAGCTTAATTTCTTGTGTCTATAAGAAAAGTGAAGTTGATAAGAGACATAAAAAAACTGAATGGATTACAATACTGTAATGAAAAAGAAAAATACAACTAACAAAAACATGTGAAGTATATTGGTGGAAGTAAATTGGGTGGAGACGGTGGCCGCGTGGTTAGCGCGTTCGCCCGCGGACCGGAAGGTCGCGGGTTCGCGTCCCACGGAGAGCACGTCTAGGGTCCTTGGAGAAGACACCTAGCCCCCACTTCTCCCACCATTGGCGCCGTTGAAGGGCAGCCTGCTGCGGTGTAAGGAGTGCAGCAAACAAATTTCCCCGGTGAGGGATGAATAGAGTAATTCAAAATAATCAAAAAAAAAAAAATATATATATGTTCAAATAATTTATCATCAAACTGATACAGATGACTAAAATCCTTCAAATATTTTATCAAGGCACCAAAAAGCTGCATGATCATTTTTTGCCATATGTTTTGTTAAAATGATTGAGTTTTTATAGAAAATGCCAGGTTGTTTCTGCATTAATCAGGGTATGAGAACAATATTGAAATCTTTGAAAAAATTTGCCACAGCTAATTTAATCTTTTTGGAAACCCAAACAGTGATTATAAATCAATTCAGTCTCACAAGTAACTTGAGGGGGAGTAAAAGTTGTTTTGCATGCTTGTAAAATAAATGTACTGGACACAAACTATAATTTTTATACAAACCAAAATGTAAGTATTGGTTTAAAAGTCATAGAAATTGCTTGATATGGCTTTTTCAGTTGAATTTATTACTTAACAATTTTCTATTAAAATAAATTCCAGCTAGTTACAGAATAGAGGCAGGGTACACCCCAAACAAGTCGCCAGTCTGTTGCAGAATTTTTTTTATGAAATCTAATTGATTTTAGGAGACTTTTGAGGGAAAATATCACTCATCTGTAGACGAACTGTATGGCCTACGAATCTATGTGTGTCTATTTGTTTTTTTCATTTGCTTTTTTAGTTCAGTGTGGACAAAAAGACTGATCTGTAATACTGTATTGGTAACAACAGGGTGCGCTGTGTATACATGCACAAGCAGATGCCTTAAAAATTAGTCTCTGCACCAGATTCATTCTGATGGACAAGGATTCTGGTTTCTAAGAAGGCTGGATCATTAAGTTGTTATCTGAAATTATTCTGAAATTTAAGTTTATTATTCTTGCACCTTCAGAATCAGGAAAATTCTTTTTTTTTGCACTAGTTGAATTTCAAGTAAAATCTCATTTCACCTCTCTTTTTATTGTAGTTTCTTTATTTAAAAAAAATTTTTTTACAGCCTAAATGAGAAATTTTGCAAGTTGCTGGAGCTCCTGTTGAGCATGTAACCCAGCATCTGTGGTTGTTCTGCGGGTCTGCAGCAGTGTCCACCTGCCACTCAGCTGGAACCCCTGGATCTGCATTGGTCTAAGGTTAATGAGAGGCAGGTTGATCCCGCCCTCATCCAGATGTGCGTCTCTTTCCTGTTTCTTCAGTCCACTGCTGGTCTCAGCAGAGCGCGGATTCAGGGACAGGCAACAGGAGGGGTGCGCAAAGAGACGTTTAAAAGTCTCACACACGAGGAGCTGATTTCTTTTTCTCTGCTTCGTATCAGTCGGGTTCTAATCGTAATTTTGTTTTAGGACTTGTCTCCATCCTGAGGGGTGGTGGATTTACCTGAGAGGCAGTGCTGATGAGAGGCAGGGCTGTGCGTAACGGTGCCAAACCAGCGCACTGCTGATCAGAGCCACAGTCTGCAGACTGGGAGCGGTCTGCAGAACCTGCATCAATCCTCTTGCTTATACGTGTGATTCTAAAGGGTTTAATCTTCATTCTGACGCATCAGAACTGCAGGAAAGAAGAGAAAACATCAGGGATAATTTACATTTTGGAAACGGACAGAGGACATAACCAATCTCCACATGCATCTAAGCAGTGTTGGATTTCATCTCAAGTGCAAGAAGAGCACACTGCAGGGGTGCACAATTTATTGAAATCGATCCAGAGGTTTCTTTTTGAATGTGAAGCAGCAGCAGATCTACTTTCTCCTCTCCTCCCCCTTATCTCACCTCCAACATGACTTCACTGTCGGGGACCAAGGAGAGGAGCAGCAGGAGCAGAAAACATGGGGTAGGTTTATTGGTCCAGGAGTTGAAGAGTTGATGCTTCTTGATTTTACCCCCAAAAACATAAAAACTTATCATCCATTATATGCTGCATGCTATTGATGCCGCCACCTACCTATTTAATTACAAAGTGTAGCTTGCTTCCATTTTTAAGATGCCATAAATATAAATCTGATGGCATGTCTCATTAGATTCATGTCCATGCTGCTGATTGATCGCTTACTGAATATTCTACTTCACACATCATTGCTAATAATGTCACAACATTGGAGGAGAATGTTTATGGATAGATCTACTGCATCTCTTAATTATCCCTAAGTGGGAAAAATCTGATCTGCTTCTCACACCTGCCCCTGACACCTACAGCTTCATTAAATATTCATTTATTATTCAGAGTTTGGTCTTAATATATCCACCTCTTCACATGGATCTCTATCATCTCAGTGAGGCTTTTTGGTGCCACTGGCATACCACTATTGTTCACAGCTTCTCAGCCACCACATCAGTCGCTCTGTACAGTTAATAGACTCACTCAGTCGTTAAAGATTATAATCTAAACCTTTTGTGGTTTCTTTAAGGCTCCCGGGTGGATGTGTAGAATAAAATAAAAACACTCAAGTTCGACCATAACCTGTAATCAATTAACTGTGTGTAACTGAGTGTTGAATGTTTTGACCTTAATTAAGGTAGACTTTTCTGGAAAATGTCTTTATTATGGCTCTTACACGTGGGTGGATCACCAATATCTGTCTCTTTCTCTCAAACTCTCCATGTTCATTTACGTATATTTATCATTTTCAATGCATCATTCAAGATATTTGGAGCGAGATTCAAAGTTTGTTTCTCATGTACAGAATAACTATCTTAAAGTGGTTAGTTTCATTTCTGCTTTCATTTAAAGGCAAAATGGGAAGAACTTGATGTAGGGTATTCTTTCTATCTGACGATTTTCTTTTTTCATTACAACCTGTTGTGTGGGCAGCCTCTGCAGTAAATAAATATACACATCTTTTCCTTCTTCTTGCCAAAAGAAAAGCCCTAAATCTTCCCATGTTTTTCTTCAGATACCTGAGACATCGCCAACAAAATCCTCCTCCTTTTCCCCGGACACATGGTACCGAAAGGCCTATGAGGACACCACACGCTCCAGCACACGACCCACACCAGAAGGCGCTGGCTCGATGCCAAGCTCCACCGGGACTCCGTCACCAGGCTCAGGAATCTCATCACCAGGATCCTTCTCTGGATCTCCAGGAACCATTTCTCCAGGGATTGGCACAGGATCACCAGGTTCTCTTGGTGGATCTCCGGGTTTTGGAACAGGATCCCCAGCATCAGGCAGTGGAAGTTCTCCAGGTAGTGAGCGAGTGATTTGGTGTGAAAACTGCAATGCCCGATTGGCAGAGCTAAAACGACAAGCACTGAAACTGCTCATCCCCGGACCCTACTCTAACAAGGTAAGCAGCCACACAGGTTTGTCTTATTTGTAGGAGCTTGAATGTGTCTTATATTTGCTGTGTTTAGCCTGATGCTGCAGGTCATCCCTTTGGTTTGTTGATAATGCTCAGTGGCATGAAGTTCAAAAATAACTTGCTCCCTCATTAACTCTGGCATTTAAACAGCAACACTTATTAACTTAATTCCTCGTGAAAGACTGAGCTGCTAGTCATTCTCTGCTTATGTTGTTGCTGTGTCATCACAGTTATGGTTGTCATAAATCATATAAAGATTTCTCAGCCCCACTAAAATATCAAACGTTACTTGGATTTGGGATAATTAATGTATCTGAGGATTCCAATCAAGCACTGACAGATAAAACAAAATAACTACAAGTAAGGCAGTTAGGGTTCTCATCTTTTAGCTGATGTATTATTTCTATTAAATCTAACAGGTCTCTTTATCCTGTTGGTCATTGATTTTTTGTTTTTGACAGAATCAGCAAGATTGATCACTGTGAGACACTGACTGTTTGCAGCACTGATTTATCTTTATGTACTGCTGACTTTTTATTTTGCTCAAGGCTTAGTCGGTTAATTTTATTTCTATTGGTCTAGAGGTTTTTACATGGTTTAAGTTAAAACTTCTGGCATTATTCTGGCTGATTTTGGGTAAAAGATGAAGTTACATATGTCCTTGATTAAAGAGTTACTTGTAAGGTTGGGCTTACCATTATGGTAATCCAGTATGTTTTTCCTGTACCCCGAACAGTTTTTCTTTTCCTCCATTGAATAAATTTCACATTTGTGCAGCCATTAACTAACTATCATGAAGTAAACTTTGCCTTTTGACTAATGCAATAGAACAAAAAATAAATTCTGTTCTGGTACACCTTAATCCGCTTGAGGCTTGCAGGCTGGGGTAGAGCCTATCCCAGCCATTTTACAGGTCAGGGGGAGGTTACACCCTGGACAGGTTGCCAGTCTATTCAGAGTGACCAATAAATCATGCATATGTCTTTGACTGTGGGAAGGACATGGGAAATGTGCAAAAAAATGCACTGTTTCAAACCTTTTCCCTGGCTGGAATTTGGACCAGAAATTTAAGCACTATCGATCTTACTGAAAAGCAAAAATAATTGAAAACTATGTAAATATTTTGGCCAGTAAACATATCTATCCTAAAAAAAAGCAAGAAAAAACTGCCTAATTATGTTTATGACTGCTTATTTTTGCCTCTGGATCTTGTAGCCTGGATTAAAATAGGTAAAGTTGCCAAAATGCTGAGCCGCACAAGAGGTTTTCACTTAATTGCCAGCAAATAAGTACATGTGATGAAACATGCTGCCAATGACATACAGAATCAGATATTCTGCCTGGATAGTGCAGCTTTCACTGCACTACCATTCTCTCACCAAGATGATAACAGGATGGAGAAACTGGTTTCTTATTAGTTCAGAAGTCTGACAGTTGGAAATAATTAGAAGTAGAGGGGGTTAGTACGAACGAGTGGTTAGAAGACCACTAATTAAAGAGTTATTTGTAAGGTTGGGTTTAGTTCAGGCTGATTACAGCTTCTCCGTTGTGGTCAGTTTCATTGCAGTAAAAAATGTATAGAGGCCCGGGAGGATGGGAAATAACTCGGGTTAATGAGCTAATGTTATGCTAAATGTCATTGTTTGTGTTATTAAAGTTTTTTTTTTCGCCTATAGCAACAAAAAGGTTAATTATCTTTAAGGTAAAGTTTGACCTGCATTTCTTAGACTTAAATAATCTAAAGGTCTTCATAATCCTCATAGTTCATGGTCAAATCATTAAAAACAGACATATTAATCATTTTTTCCCGGTAGGCCTAACTGATTAATATTCTGAAACACGAGCATGAGAGTGCTTTGAAATAAAGTACCCGTCCAATACAAGTTCAGTGAACGCAATGTTTGCAGCCTTTTTTATTCCAAATGGGTACTTTTATGATCAGTTAATGCATATTAATGGTTTCTAAACTACTTCATTAACAACTGCTTCTCCAGTCCAACACACACCATTCCCACACCTAATAGTTGCTCAGTTAATTCTCAAAATGTATTATTAAATTAGTTAGACTTTGCAGACAACAATCCTAACCACACTATTTTAAAATTCAAACCCTGAGTTACATCATTTAAAAACAATAAAGATGCAACATTTTCTGCTAGAGAAAATACGACACACAGACATACATACACGCGCACACACCCATGCAAACAGAAATCAATTGTTATATTGGTCCACTTCTTTTTTCACTTTTTCTTTCTTTTTATAATGTGTGGAGTTGTTTGAACCTTTGGCAAACACACCTGATACAACTGTTCAAGGCTTTCATCCACACACACACACAAAAGAAAAGGTTCTATTATGGTATGAAATCAGCTACACGTATGCATCATTCTTTTAAGTTTTGGTGGTAACCTTGATTTTAAAACGTGTACACATGCCAAATTTTGAAAACATACTCCTACCAACCAAATGAGATGACAGAAAGTGAACACATTATACATAAAGGCTTATTTTCTGCACCTTAGCTTTGGGTTGTTTCTCTGTAGAAACAGAACAGGGTTGTTTCTTAGCTGACAAATACCTTTGGGTCATTACTGAATAACTTAACGGTTCAGTTATTTTTGCTAAGTCCTTTTTTTTTCCTTTTTACCTGAGTTTTAACTTGAGACAAGAGTAAACTGACCTGTGTAGATGTTCTGTGTCAAAGAAAAGCTTAACTCATGTCCTTGGTGAAGCAATGTGACCTAATAATCCTTCACCTTCACCAAATGTGCCACAGCAGCAATTCCATGTCTATGCAAGTGTGTGTGTGCACATGTGTGGTCTAAGTGTTCTGTCAATGTGAGACCTCGTGTAATTCCCACAGGACAATGGGGCATGTGATCGCCACACAGCTAGAATGCAAACACAGACACGCACACTGACACACACATCTACACAGTCGCCAATTAATAAAACGTCTCAAAAAAATAAACACAAGCCCTAGTTAGTCTCATGAATATGGAGACATGGCAGGGCATGCTGACCATACACACGCGGACACAAGCGAGTGCACACACACTCACACTCATATTTGAGCCTCCTTCGGTTCTGTATTCATTTCCAGAGGGCTTTCTCTGTTTGCCTAAATTATATTTCTTTCTCAAACCAATCATGCACTTTCTAATTTAACATTTACTTTTAATGAGACTTCTATTTTTTCTGAAAAAAAAAAATAGACTTCCTTTGGTGAAAGGGTGTGAGCACATTTGTCCTCACCACATGAGCAAAGAGAATCCCCACACGAACACATATTATAGTTAATATTATGTTAATTGTGACCTTCACAGTTCTTACCTTTTGAATATTTTGTTTTGTGCTTGTGTGTATATCTGTATTTTAGTGTTTGTGTGTGCATATGTAAATTTGTCTGCATGTCTACATGCCCTCACAAAATTAGTCTTTGACATTCTCTGTCACAGTGCTCAAATATCACGATTGCTCAAGAGTCGTCCAGTTGTTGTGAGTCAAAGTGGAAGAAGTATTTGTGCGTGTTTTATATTTACCCTTTTACTAGAACCTAATCAAAGCATCTGAAATTGTGAGTTTTCTGATTTCTTATGACTCAAAGGGGATTTCACAGTTTCCAGACAAAAATTATAAGAGATAAAGTTAGACTAGGAGATTCCAGACATCAGACAGAGGAAGCTCACTGCATTATTCTTTGTTGGTGTCTATACTGGTTTGCTTAAATTAAATCCAAATCCATCCCCAATTGGATTCCTTTTATTATCACTCCTCTTTATGCATCTGAGTGAGAAACATGAGCTATTTCACTTGCGGGCAGAGTTTTGTGGGGCAGAGCAATGCTTTATTGAGAGAATTACGAGGGCCAAAGTGTGTTTGAAGGTTTAAACACACTGCAAACATGCATGCAACTCCAAAGCACATCTGGTTACACAGCTGTATCTACTCAAGGCTGCCATCCCTGCTCTACAAGTATGTGTACCAGTGTGTATCAGGCTATTCATCCCTCACATCCATGCCCGAATCATAATTGGATGTAGGATGATCTGTTTTTGGCTGGTCCAGTTCAGCTCAGGAAACTGGGTCACTACATGTGAGCATGTTTAAAGGTGTATTTTTGTCGCCAGCAGTCTGTTTCCGATCAACTGAAAGTCAAAACTTTCCTTGTTTGGAAAGTGAAACACAGATAGGTCCTTATAAAGCGTATTGGGCCTAGAAACATTTATTAGTCACTTGATGATCTGGCCTGTCAGGAATGATTTAACATTTAAGCTTTTTACACCAAAACAGTTTCAGTTTAATTTAATTCATTTAACACATTTGTTATTTCTATGGGCACACATTTCTGAATGAAAAGAAATATCTCAGTTGGATATGTTACAGATTTAAATCCCACAACTTCTTTGACATGGTTACATTTATTAATTCTTCAAAGTCAATTAATTATACTCAATTGGTATTTTACTGACCCACCCAAACTTTGATTTATTTAAAGATACTACTCTATCCGCCCTCTATTCAAATCATCATGGTTGTTTTACATATAATTATCTGGAGAGTTGGGTGTGGAATGATTATCGCATGTGTCCCACACAGCAGAAAATGATCTACATGATTTTTTTTCAATCTCGTAATATGCTGGAGTGCCACCTGAGTAAAGTGCACCAGTGGTAGGGTGTCATATTCAAGTGCATAGTGGAAACCTATTTGCTCCACACCTCACTAAATGTGCTGACTGTTTCATTTTTTTGTACTTCATCTTCAGTGTCTGCAAAATAATATACCATGTTGATTAAAACTGAGCTTAAGTTGTTGCATTTATTTCTGAACAACAAGTGAACTTGGGATCTATGTTGCTTTTTCTATTAAAATGGATGAGTCAACTCTACTTGACTTCATCAGTTTTTTTGTCTTCCTCATGTTTTCAGTCACAGACAATAGAGTCACTGGAATGGTGGGATTAACTGATAATCAGAGCAGATCTGAATGAAATTCCTACGACAGATGGGGCAAAACTTTATCAGAACCTTTGTGTGCATAAGGGAAATCTGCTTTCTAGGTAAATTAATTTACTCTAGTAAAGTTACTTCACATCACACAGTCATCTCAGGGCAAATTACATATGAAGAGACTATTTCTTCTGTCAAATCTTTACATTAGATAAAATAACTTGTCTTTTCTAAAATTGCCGAGGGAACATTTAAAACAATTATATCTTTTGAAAGACTGGCATTTTAAACAGTAACTAAACAAATATCCAGGGGATTTACAGCATAGACTCATAACGGAGAGTCTGCCTATGTTTAATTTGAGTTCTGTTGAATTAATTTTGTTAGATTCTATTGGCTCAGGTTACATAAACTCAAATCTCTGGCTATTTTATCATTGTGTAATCTTCAGTGGTGAAAATAAGCAGTCAAATAAGATTTAACACATTGTAGAATACAGTTATTATCATTATAATTAGTTTACCTCTGATCATTTTCTAGCTGCATAATTATGTGGGATTGCCAAGTTTTGGAAATTATAAAACTGGTTCATTCTCTCCTGCAACTAATTAACCTGTAATTTGTGGGCTTACTAGATTAAACGTTGAAATATCATCAATCAGCAACATATCCTCAAAGGAATACGTAACTGCACAAAAATAGCTAATTACCACGTAACACCCAAATCCCAAAACACTACAGAAACCTGGCTTCTGGTAACCACGGCAGCTGTCGTTGCCACGGCAGCGACATGTGACAGATGAGAGCTGCATACATAACTTCGTTGGTTTTAATGGTGTCCTCATTGCTATAGATGTGTGTGATGTGAGAGGCTGAAAATGTATGGCATTCATGTGAATAATAAGTCACGTTGGTGTGTGTCTCCAGCCAGAGAGTTTGTGCAGCTGTGCATATACTGTATATATGTGTGTGAGTGTGTGCGACAGAGTTAACAATCATGCCCTTTGATGCCTTTCAGGTGTGAAAGGCATTACCATATAAAGAGGTGGCCTCATCAATAACACCAGGACAGTGAGGATGGATGGATGGATGAGTGTGTGGAGGTGGGGAGGGATGCTGATGCAGCCTTAACTGTAGCTATGTAGTGCACTTGTCAATATGATTCAAACCATGACACTCACACAAACTATTTTATATTACTTCTTACAACCTCCCCTTCATTTGGAAAAAACAGAATATGTGGATATGCAATTAATTACTATACCCTCTGCTCTATTAAAAAGAGTGTATCCTGCTTTTGTGGGGTAATAATTCTTATATCATAGCTTATATAGATAAAATGCAATGTTAATAATAATAAAATTTATTTATAAGCGCCTTTAAAGACTCTGAAGATCGCTTTACATAAAGATAAAACAAAATATTAAACACTCAATATAGTCATTAAAAAGCAATGAAGTGCAGGGTGGGAAGACGTGATGGAGGCTTAAAGAGAGAAAGGAGATTTGAACAAATTAGATTTGATTCTGGATTTGAAGAGGGGGAAGAAGTCAATGTTCCGTATGTCAGGTGGGAGGGAATTCCAGAAATGGGTGCGGAGCGGCTGAAGGCTCTGCCACCCCGCCGCTTCTTGAAGGTGAGAATGAGAATTTTGAATATGATTCTGGATTTAATCGGGAGCCAGTGAAGTTGCTGAAGGACCAGGGTGATGTGATGGAAGGATGGAGATCTGAAGATGATGCGGGCGGAGGAATTTCAGATGTGTTGAAGTTTATTAAGGGACTTCTGGGGGATGCCGAAAAGGAGGGAGTTGCAGTAGTCAAGCCGAGAGGTGTCTAGACTGTGGACCAGGATAGCCGTGCTGTGGTTAGACAGAGACAGCGTATTTGCCATAGAACGTTAATAAATCCATTAAATATTGTTTGAGATTGTGAATATAGAGTAATGCACATTAACTTAGCAAAACCAGTACATATTCTTTTATATTATTTTTGGATATTTACATAAAAATGGGCCTCTGTTTTGAAGGGAAATGATTGAGCGTGAGCAGATCATATGGGCTAAAACTCTTTCTGCTTATGTGGGCGTATGAATGAGGGCGTGACAAAAAACAAAAGACATGAAGGAGCCCAACGTGCATTCGAGTAGTATCCAAATTTTAGATGAGAAAGTTTGAAATGACTCAAAAATATAAGAATTTAGTAGAAAATAAATTTACATATGTTTTAGATGTAGGAATAATACTCATATATGTTACAAAACCCCCAAAAATCTGATTTTGCATGAACATCCCCTTTTATTTTCAGCCACAGTTTTTGGTTAAAGCTAGTTCTGTTTAAAATAAAATTGATTATAAAAACAGTAATTGATTAGAGGGATTAACAAAAATAATTACATACATTTGCATTATCAAGGTACTTTTAATAATAATAAATAAGTGATTAAAATGATTGCCAATGATGGTTTTACTTTATTTTGTTATTCATTACTTTAGTAAGTTGAAAATCCTCAAAGTTTTTATAAAACTCGCTATAAGATTTCTTTTTAATTGTGAAATTTTCTCCACAAACAGCCGACATAGTTTTAAAAATGCAAAGAAGATTCTCATCAAACTTGAGCAAACCTCAAAGTGTTTAAGATTCCCACAGACTACTATATTGATGTGATGCGTCTCTTAACCTTAGCTGTCATATTCAATTAAATCTGAACTTCAGATAGCCTTTAGAAGTAATGCAGACAAACAAAAAGGACCTTCCAGTTTTAAAATAGCTTTCCTACTTTGGCTTTGAACTAAAATATTCTCACTAGATTTTAAAGGAACATAAAGTCAAAAACTACTGCTCAACTTGTCATTATTAGCTGTAGAAAATGAGAAGATGTTTACTTTTAGAGGAGGAAAAAAAAAAGAATCACGAAGCAATTTGAGGCATGAGGTTTTTTGTTAATAGTGCAATCATTGCCGCCAATGCCGCTGACCCAGAGCAAACATACTTAATTAGAGCTAAGTATCTCAGCCATTGAGTCAAGAGGCTTCCACAGTCAGCTCTGTAACTATTGTTGTCCATCTGGTATAGAGGCGGAAAAGATATCCAAAAGACAGATGAACTCGTGTACAAATGAGGTAGCTGACAACAATTGAACACATGCAGTTTACTGTGCAAAATGTTTGTGCAGCACATGCCACATGTTCAAAAATACAGAAATGTGTTTTTATGTGCAAATTAATTAACTCTCACTCAATAAATAAAAACTAAAAATGAAAAAAAAATTTTTTTTATTATTTTTAGACCCTGGGCATTTGCTTCACAGGTCACAACACATCTGTACTTATCAGTCTAACACACTGAGAACATAATGCATTAACTTGCAAATCACATGGAAGAGTGCACACACCCAAACACACACACTGGCACATGGCTGCTTTTATAATAGCATCATGCTTAAACTTATCTACCCTAAGGATTACATGAGAGCATACCCACATAAACACACAGTGGTGTGTGTCATGTGCACAAGAAATGCTCACTGTGGGATGTCAGAATAAGTGCAAACACCTGGTGCATGAGATATATTTTGACCCTCGCAAGTTATCTGAACAACACAAAAATATATATGGGAGACTATACAGTAAAAGTTTAATCAATTACCCTAAGTCAATTGGTAAATATTCATTTTTTGTAAATTATTGTCATACTGTTGCCTGAAAAATTAATTTCTCTGCACTAAACTGCATCTTTGTTGGTGAAAACACTCTACTTTTTGACACTGTGATTTTATATATTATTTTAACTCTGCATCACATACTGTACATGCATAGTAAATGATGTACAGTACACTGATACTGTACATATCAGTTTAAATGATATTTGTAACTGTGTGGTCTGATTTCTTGATGCTTTGACTACAATCTTTGAAACAAAGTTTGAAGTAGCCAAGAATGTGTCTTTGTGTTCTTTAATTATTTCAGTTTAAACCTCTGCTGAATGTAAAGATGCATGCTGTCATTTTTAGAACAATGCCATCTCGTGTAATTGCATTTGCAATTCCTAACCCTAACTGGAACCATTCCAACATGCAAATAATACACAGATGTGCAAAACAATCTTTTCTAATTGAATTTGAATGCTAGCTTCACATGCTGACAACAAAATACATACAAAGTTAACTTTTCTCACTTTGAGCAATGGAAAAAGTGGAAATGTTCCAAAAGCAGCAGGTGCTGGTTTCAGCACTGCATTATTGTCAAGTCTTTGCTCATATAACAGTTTATTTGAAGACTTGCTAACCACACTTCTAACATTAGTCAGCCTGTTTTCATAACCTAATAGAACGCACAGACGCATTCACATTAAGTCAGGCGAAGAGGCACATGCACACACACACAAACACACTCGCACACACAGAGTCACACCATTTCAGGTTAGCGCAAAGTCACAGATAGCACTTCTATCTTCAGCATATCCCACTTGGAAAATCATATGACAGACTAAGGTGACAACTGTCGGAGCTATATTCAGTCTATATGCATGCATAAGTGTGTGCATGTGGGTGTTTATTCTGAACTTATTTCTGTGAGATGCACTCTGATGTCTTAGTTTGTCTCTGTCTTGGTTTTTCAAGTGAAAGTTGAAGGATTGTGATGGCAGTTACATAAAGACATTGTTTGTGAGTCCACCAAATCTGCAAAGGATTACACGGTTAACCAGACAATATATAGAAGAATATGTTTGAAGTAGTTTATAGACTGTAAATCATCAGAAAACAGGTTGACGCAAAATAATAAAATTTTGCGCCATGTGAGGACAAATCAAATTGTTACTGAAAAAACGTAATTGGTTTTAGCAATGAAAAGTGTGATTTATCGAGTTCTTTGTTCATTAAAATGGGTTTTTATCAAGCATATACTACAAATGCATTCATTAAATACTTAGCAAGATTTGGGCTCTCCAAGGGTAAAAATCTTTTTCTGTGCAAGTATTGTCCCAATGTAGAAAAAAATGCAATGATTTTTAACATTTTTATTTTGAATTACTCTATTCATCCCTCACCGGGGAAATTTGTTTGCTGCACTCCTTACACCGCAGCAGGCTGCCCTTCAACGGCGCCAATGGTGGGAGAAGTGGGGGCTAGGTGTCTTCTCCAAGGACCCTAGACGTGCTCTCCGTGGGACGCGAACCCGCGGCCTTCCGGTCCGCGGGCGTACGCGCTAACCACGCGGCCACCGTCTCCACCCCACTCCACTAACATGAATAAATAAATGAAAAAAAAAAACTTTATCAAAGAAATTGGTCACGGTAACCTGAGTTTTTTAAAAGAGCAAATTTAGAACAGAGTAATTGCAAAAAATAGAAAGAATAAGTGAAGGGTAAATTATCTCAAACATACTCTTAAATAGAAATATCCTGTCCATTTCAATAGGCAGAGCAACAATTTTAGAACAAACCTCAAAACCTCTTGAAAAGAACACTTCTGAAAGTATGTGGAATAGTGGCAAAACCTTAGTTCTTAAAAACCAACTCATTTATCTTATCTTCAAAACCACTGACTAGACCAGCAGCCTGTTTTAATCTAACAGCATCCAAATGCATTTGACTCAGAAATGTTCACACAATTATCGTGTGCTTCCCCCCCCAAAGCATCAGTGTTGTCTTTGAAGGTATATCTTTAAAACTTCAAGTCAGTACCCCAACTAAAACCATTTTCAAAGTCATGCTCAATGCACCCAGAATAGTTTTTAATAAAAAAATATAAATTCTTATTTTCAATTCAGATTGATGTCAGATGCACAGTTTGTGGGAAGACATGCCCACAGTTTTCTGCAGTCAAATGTGTGTAAAGTATATTTAGAACATGAGCTCACAAACTTGCTGCTGTGGCTTCAAAGCTGTCAGAAATCTCACACTGACAAATCGGGGCCTGACAAAATGCCATCTAACAATCTAAAAATGGAATCAAATTGCACTTTAAAGTTTCTTACATAACTCGGGTTGTCACATTTTTTATTTTTTATCTGTGTTGACAGTTCAAAAACAAGTTGCCATTTTATTGTGCTCTATTAATAACACTAGTATAAAGCAGCTAAAACAATATATATATAGAAGAATGGTTAAGCAAAAATGTGTGAGCATATATGAGTTTTGTTTTTTGGTTCATTGCTTACCTTTTAGGGTGAAAACTAAAGCCAGTGCTCTGCTTTGTCAGAGGTTCTCATGTTTTACATGTACTGTAATGGCCTCTTCGTTCCACATACCGCACTGCTGCCCTGCAAAATTGGTGCGTTCGTGTGAGTGAACATTCCAAGCTTAACTGTATTGGTTAACTGGCTAATGCTAAAGATAGGATAACAAGAGAGTGTGTTTGTGTATTTCAAGAAGCACTGTGAGTTTATTGTGTCAGAGCATTGTAAAGGGCAGAAGGTGAAATTGGAACAGAGATGACATTTAAGCAGCCATTACCAGTCTGGCTCCAGGGCAGATTTTTCTGCAATAGTTGCATATCAGGGTTTTTTTTTCTATCCGCTAAAAGCTTTTATAAATTTAACAAGGCTTTGGTATGATCCTGCTGTTTATTTAAACAAATCTAATGTAGCTGATGTTTCCTCTGCCAGACTCTTCTTTACTTCCATTTGTCACTTCCTCACCCCACGCTGAGAAGACATAAACATCCACTTACTCCCAAACTCCTCATTCATCTCAGCCCTGCAGTGTTCTCTCCATCCCTTTATTATCTCACTATGCAGCTTGAAATGGAAAGAATGGAAAATACAATAAAGTACATGGAAAAAAGTAAAAGATGGAAAAGGGCCTGGTCAAAATAGAGGTAGTAATTCATATGGGTGGCACAAAGTTGGAAACAAGAAGAGAGCATGTGTGTTTATGTGGAAGAGAGAGCCAGAATTAAATTGGCTGTTTGTTCTCACTGCGTGCCTCAATCAGACCCGGCGAATAGCCTCTAGCCGTTAAACTTTCCAATTACCTTGAGCAGATGGAGCTTGCAGGGCTCAGTTTAGGAGGTTTGAAATGGCTCTTGTTGTTTACTGTTGTTTCCTATACCATACTATTTCTGTCAGAGAAGGAGCTAAATCGGTTTCCTTCTCAAATCTTTATCCCAATCTATCCCTGAACTACCTTGAGATAGATTTCCACTGAATCATCTGTTAAATGTCTTCCAGCGCTCAAGCAACGTCTGATCGATCATTTTTTCTCATCGTAGAGTCTTTATAAATGCAACCGACCTAATTTTGGGTATTTTTTTGTGAAATTCGAATAAACACGGAATCAGCCTTAGTAACTACTTCACCGTTTAGGAAAGCTCTCAAGCTTCAGGTTCTCCATGTGAGAACCAATAGTGGAGCACTGTACTTTCCTTAAAGCAGCTTCAATTTATGAATAAGTGCTACTGTTTGAGTATGAAGGCCAAAGAGAGGAGGTGTTCTGAGTTTACGTTTGAAAATACTTGGAGGAAAAAGTTAAATGATATTTGTAACTGTATGGTCTGATTTCTTGATGCTTTGACTAAAATCTTTGAAACAAAGTTTAAAGTAGCCAAGAATGTGTCTTTGTGTTCTGTAATTATTTCAATTTCAACCTCTGCTGCATGTAAAGATGCATGCTGTCATTTTTAGAACAATGCCATTTAACCGAGTCCAATAGAAGCTGCTTTCTAATAACTTTCTAATACTCACCAGCTCCAGCATACCTGAATCGGATTATTAAAAAATTGAGAATAACTTAATGGGCTGTCAAATCAATTTGGATCAAATTTGTTGATGCAGAGAAGCAATAACAACCGGCAATGCTGCAACCCTGGTGAAACCCATTTGAACAAACATGTAAAACATTAAGCTTACAGGAAGAATCAGTATAGTTTACACTTTGAAGATAATAGCTTTTAGAACAATTCTTTTTTGTTTGATGAAAACAACGTCAATGCCAGAATATATCATATAAAATTATGTGGTCAACTATGTGCTTACGTTTCAGATGGGTGCGTTTAATGATCATCTTAAATAAAGTAAAAAAGCCGCATCACAACGAAAGCCCACTACCCGACTAAGAGATGATTTTTGTCCCCCCCACTGACAATAGTTTGTTCCCAATTGCGTACGTGGTTTTTGTTCATTTACACAACTATATATCACATTCAAAGTGAACACATTGTCTCATCTAATGATGAACAAAAAACAGTTTAGTTGATCATCTAGAGAGAGTGTAACAAGTTACTACGCATAAAGCTTCTAAAAACAGTATATGGCTAGAAATTAATTTAAAACTTAGGTCTTAAACTTAATGTGTATGGCTGCTGTTTCTTTGGAAATAATATGTCCAAGAGAAATAATTTTTCATTGCATTCACAATAAAAACTGCCACTAAAATGGTAGAATATCAGTTTTCTAATTTGACACGTGTCTTGAATGTACATCCAAAAACGGTGATTTGCGGGTAAATTTGTATTTAATTCAAATTTATTATTTACACTGTATATGATGAAACAATGAAAACTACACAACTCACAGTCCTTCCATTATTTATTCTCAATTTTTTTTATTTTTTGCTGATGATACCAACTGCATTTGTATTGTAAGATATATGAATAATTTACTGAAAATTGTCAAGGATTAATTTGTTTTGTTTCGAATATACGAGGCTATTGTTGGATTAAAAAAAACTCTGAATTTATATTTTTATCTTGTAGCAGATGGTATGGTACTAAATTTCAACATGTCAGTAAATTTACATTTTTAGGGGTAGGTGTTGACCATAAATTGTTCTGGAAACCTCACTTAGACTTACATAAAATACTAAATTTTGAGGTTGATTGACTTTTTGTGTGAAATCAAAGATAAAATAAAAAGAGCTTACGTCTTATTTATTGTTTATCGGTTGTTCTGTATTTCACATATGGCACAGCATTAAATATCTGGTTAAACTACAAAAAAGATATAAGAATAGTCAACAAAGTCAGATACATTGAACAACTAATTCAATATTTAGTTTAAATTAAAGTTTAAAATGTAAAGATATTGGTGATAATAAAGTATAATAGACTGTTTCCAGCAGCGTGAAATATAATTTGGTACTTCTAAGTATAGAAAACCTTTTTACATTAAAAAACCTTCAACATAATGAAAAAGATTTTTATCATTTCAAAAGGACTAATGTTTAAACATGTGTAAAATTAAGATGTGTTTCTGTTTTTGGTGTTACACTAAAGACCAAAGTGAGTGATGAAATAAATCATGTTCCTCTTTTTTCAATTTAGACATCGTCTTCAACAAAAATGTCTAAAAGTGAACTGCTTAATTTAAAAAAATAATAATTCTTGACTCATCAATATTTTTTTCTAAATCATTTGTTTGAAGCGTTATAAGCTTCAGCCAATTCCTTTTTTGGCTTATAAATAAAAAATTTCTGCACAAGCCTGTAGACAAACCGATTCTGTTCACACGGTTTTTCACCTGTGTGTACACGCATGTTTAACCAGAACTGGTCATGCAGATAGTTGCCGTCAGCTGCTCCCTCGTGAACCTCACTAACCTTGGGATGGAAGGATATTGGAGGGAGGAATGGATGGAAGAGATGAAGGAGGAAAAGGGAAAGTGCGTGCGTATAGGGGAATGTGTATTCAGGTGTGTGGTACAGCAAGATGGATTACTGAACCCAAAAACCAATTTATCACTGTCAGAGTGAAAGAGAAGGAGAGTCAGAGCAGAAGGGACAGAAAAGAGTGGAAGATGAAACCTTAGGGAGATTGGGAAAGCATAGATATAAATAGTTGAGTAAGAAAAAAATAGAAGTAACAACTGAGAATCCCTTCATTTTGTGTTAAACATGAGATATTTTTACAACATCCTCTGTTGTAGAGGACAGAAACATGCAGATGGGATTTCCCTGGTGTTTAGATTTAAAGAGGGCGTAAGGTGCTTTTGTGAGATGGCAATTCTCATTTCTGAGCATCTACAGTTTAACACGGTACTTCTCAGTAGCTCAAAAATGCAAATTCCACTGAAAAAAAGCTTCTAAATACAATTAGTCTGAAATAAAGTAGTCTAAATACTTTATTTCTGTTAAAGACGCTATAAATTTGTCCTTCCTCTTGCTCCCTACTTAGGCTTGTACAAAGTGTATACTGAATGTATAAATGACACAGCTTAAATAATTTTTTTTGTCTCTCTCTCATGTTCAGCTTCACAGATATATGTAGAGCATGTTATTTGTCACTTCAAAAACACTTCCTGGTGTAATGGTGAAGGACAACATCCATAATCAAGAACAACCTGGTGGTTGAATAAGAACCAAGTACTGACAGCAGAGCTTGCAAATTACTCACGCATGCGTGAATAAAACCGAGAACCAATTCAAGTGTTTTTTATTTGAAACTCAAATTTTTTAAAAATTTATTTTGCTTAAAATCTTTTCAAATAAAAAGCTGTAACATGGAAGCTAGTCTAATAGCTTGCAATCAAATTTTCACTCTGAATGATACCAAAAGCAGTTTCTTGAGGATAATCTGTTAGATTAAGCAAATGCTACCCAAAGTAACTTTCTATTTGCTCACAAGAAAGACAAGCTTCTTGTTAATGGTGGTCAGCAAGCTGATCTTCTTGCTGGCTGTACAATATAAAGTTATTCAGCTACTAGATTACATTCACATTTAGCATTTATTGCAAATGCCTCATTTACAAAATAACTCTGCTGCACATAGGGGAGTCATTTTAAAACAGGCAGCACTGTTTATATATAGTTCATTTATAGTCGGGCATTACCATGGATAGCCAGCTCATTTAAAAACAGGCACCAGCATGCAATTTTCACATAAAAAATGGGCAGTAATGTAAAACAACTATTTCATTCATAGCTATGAGCACAGATCTGTTTGCACGCTGCTAATAAAAAAAAAGCACTTTTGCCTCCTATTTGCTCATTTATATACCACAGCATCAGGCTCACATGTGAATTAAACAAGATGGACTAAATGGCTGCTCGAGATGTAAACGTCTAGGCAATATTTACAACTGAAAGAAGTGTGGGTTCAATTACAACCATCAATAGAAACATTCGAATAGGGATAACCACAAAACTGAAGCATCGAAAGAAGTCATTTGTGAAAAAAATGAGAGAGTGAGAGCGATGTCTGTAATTTTTGCCAAGGCAGTATTTGTAAAACCATGCTTTCTGTGAATAAGGTGAACACCCTATTGAACCAAACTGCTTGCAAATGTACATATAATGAGAAAACTGAAGTCTGGACATCAGAATGTCTAATAAGCTTAGAAACTACATCCTGCTGCAGACAGACAGCTGAGTTGGTCTCTCGGCAACTGAAGGTTGCAGTACGTCATCAACATTGTTTGCCTCGTGGGAGTCATTTACGACAACCTTTTCAGAGAAGTCCTTTTTCAAAAGAGACTTACATCTATATGAGTAACACATAAAAAAGCATGTGAAGCTACTGTCTCATAAACTAACCTTCATTGCTGTCTCCGGCTTTCCACAGCTAGTCAGTCCCCTTTATTCAAGAATGTCCAAGAGATGGCTTGAAATGCTTGATTGTATGTGTAGTTAATTATATACTGAAAAAAAATACAAGGAAATGTTTATATTTTTTTGTTTCACCAGGAGTTTTGATTGATTTTTTTTTACATTTATGGAGGCCAAACATAGTGAAAACCAACACACTGCGTAATTACTTTGTAGGCCAACCTCATTAAAGAGTATTGATTTGAAAATTGAGAAAGCCAGAGTGAGTGAGACAAACAGTGAAAAGACTCTCCATGACACGATCAATTTGACTGTGAGACAAAGTCGTGTGTGTGAACGTAACTCTACCAAAAAATAAAAAAGAACCATTGAATTTCTAACCCCACAGGCAAGTTTGTGTTTAGACTAATTAATTATTTTTAATGCTGCACAAACATTTTAATGCGTTTTTCTTTGTTATTAACTTTGTGTCAACATCGCAGGCTTTTGTGAGCATGCCTGCAGACACAAGCTGTTTATTTCTATTTATTTAATGCATATGTGATGCTGTGCACTTAAATAAACGTGTGCATGTGTTACTGTGTATTGCAGAATACATTTATTTTTACAACTATCTTAATTCAAGAGTTCTTTTAATATTTCCGAGGAAATTGACCCATTAAAATTATGATCTGAGAAGACGGAAAAAAATGAAACAAAAAAAGAAAAAAATTGTTGCTAGCAGGGAGTGATTTTCCTCAAAGTTTGTCTTCACTAATAGGCTGTAGCAACAGTTGGTTTCTGAAACTGATTTTGGAAGGGGCTAGATTTAGAAAACAAGGTAATTTCTTTTTATGGCGCAAACAGCAACGTTTCTTTGGCATGTTTAATATTCCTCAGAGTAAATTTTCAAGATTTCTTTGTCATATTGCATTTGGATTCAGCAGGACTTACTGTTTTTACTCTTTCTAAGCTTTGACAAACAAAGTTCAATTATTAGTTAAAGTTGTTGTGACAGTCACTTTTGGAGTTTATTCTCAGGAAAATGCCAAAGTTAAAAAAAAAAAGAAAAAAAATCAGTACGATGTTAAAACGACCAATCTTTGCCCTAATTTCAAATTACCGGTACATGAGATTGAAAGCCCAATGACATATTTGGGAGGTTACAAAAAGCTATAGAAGGGATCCAAATCAAAGAATTTTAACAACAATAGTCTAGTCTCATAGTCTGGTGCTGGTTTTGATGTAACCTGCAATGATGTTTTCGTGGCTATTATAGCTTTGATGGTATAAACAGATTCCTGAGCTGATTAGTAATTTTTCCGCTGACGATAATAGTTTTTTTTTTCCAATTAACGATAGAAAGGGTGGAGACGGTGGCCGCGTGGTTAGCGCGTTCGCCCGCGGACCGGAAGGTCGCGGGTTCGCGTCCCACGGAGAGCACGTCTAGGGTCCTTGGAGAAGACACCTAACCCCCACTTCTCCCACCATTGGCGCCGTTGAAGGGCAGCCTGCTGCGGTGTAAGGAGTGCAGCAAACAAATTTCCCCGGTGAGGGATGAATAGAGTAATTCAAAATAACAAAAAAAAAATAAAAAAAAAAATAAAATAGAAGAACACATCAAATTGCTGAAATGTGACCACTAACTCAAAACAAGCTTCATGAATAGTAGGCAATCAATCCAAAGTGGGAACAATTTCTTAGATGAAAGATTTCCCTTGAGCTTTTTTGTTTTGTGGTTTCAACAAGCTCTTTTCAAATTTTAGACTTTTTTGTGTCACATCATATGTGTTTACTTATTTACGCATAAAATTGGTTAGGTATCAAAAGCTGATCTTTGGACTGAGATTAATTTGATTTTTTTTAAATACAGATATAAGTGAGCTGTTTCATAGACACTTATGTGTGTATTCAAGATTCATATTAAAGTAGAACATTTTTGACATGTGTGTTTTGGTGACATATGGCTTCTGCTTGACCTCGGGGCGTAACAGACCTACACAACTGTAAATATATATGAGTCCATCCATGTGCTTGATATGTGTCTTGTCATTTAAAACCTGTGTGTTTTGACCTTGCTCTTGCACAGACACTAGTCTCAATCATTCCTCTTCACCCAGAAAGACAAACACATGCTATCATTTTCCATCATGTTTCCAGAGTGGAGATCACGGGGCCACCGATACCGTTGTAATTTATCGGATTTTTCCACCAACAGTCTCCTCTTCTCAGTGTAAGGCTAGTTGTAGTGTGTGTATGATCTGAGCAGGTGGAAGTGACCGTCTGGACCTTTTCTGCCTAAGTTCACTGATCCCAGGCCTGCTGTGAAATGCGTGTGCATGAATGTGATTAAAATTTTTTACATAGTAACGTAGAAAAGAAATATGTAGAAATGTTGAATGCAATGAAGGGAAGATCGAGCAATTTTCTTACTCTTTTGAAACTGATCAAATGCATAAACCCATTTTAAGGAGCACGTGTTTCAGCTGTCCACTTGTACATATTTTTCATTATGATGCCATGAAACATCTGCTAAATTTAAATTCTGTAATAACCAATAAATGTAAAGAAATATTTTAAAAATACTGAATTAAAAATGCTATTTGCAAATGAGGAGGTGTGGACATATAAGGATATATTTGTTGCTATTTTAAATCCTTTATAGTACAAATTCATTTAAAGTAATGAATATTCCGTTTCGTTGTCTTCCGCTTATCTGGGGCTTATCTGGATTGCAGGAGCAACAGCCTCAGACGGGAAACCCAGGCTTCTCCAACCCTGGCTGCATCCTTCAGCTCACCTGGGAGGAGTGGTGATCTCTGTCCAGCTGTGAGACATAGACTCTCCAGTTGGTCTAGACTCTAGAGTCTACCTCCTTATCCCCTCCCGGTGGGAGTGCCTGAAATAGTTCACCAACCATCCTAACCAGATTCCTGAACCACCCCATCTGGATTCTCTCAACCTGGAGGAGCAATTTTCTCCAGAGGAGATATCAATGTTTAGTGATAATTTTAACATCAAGTGATGGGAGTTTTTACTCCTGTTTTAATTCATGCAATGTATTTTTAAACAGGAATTTGTCTTTTAGTAGCAGTCCCCAACAGAGGCTAATTAAAACCCTGCTTGATACCTTACTTCTCATCTAAGGCTCTTAACTCTTAAAAGTTAATTACATGTTGTGCCTCATCTGTTCCATTTACGCTTGTTTTTTTTTCTTTGATAATCTACTTACAAAGAGGGGTTTGGGAAATGTCACTCACTCATCTTGAATTACATCACAAATATATTTTTAGGGTCAATAGTTACCTTTAGGTTCTTTGAGCTGTTACTTTTTTTTTAAAAAAGTGTAGTGAAAGAATACACCGAAAATAAAGTGCACATAAGAATTTAAAGCAGCACGTTTATAAGTGAACTTTAAAACTTTAAATGTCAGGCACTCAAAAAAAGACAACTGCTGACATTATGTTGTGAGCTTTACTGGATGAGAATCATCATATCCAGTATGGTGTGAGGAGAACTGTGCTACTGGAGAGATTCACTTAATGGAAATATTTTATAAGCTTATTTTTAATTGCAAAGACATCTACAGTACTTTCATTCTACTCAGATATTTGTTTTACTACCTGTTTTAAACTCTCATTTTTGTGTGTCTCTGGGTTTGACAGCCCATTTTCCAGGGTCCTACTGGCATAACTGGACACATAAAGAGCAGTAAGGGGCAAACAGCAAGCTGTCATTTCTTATCAAATCTCAGTAATAGCATCCATCTGTGTCCAGTCTGCCAACCACCCTCCCTTTCTAGCACACACACAAACACACACACAGCAAGTTCAGTTTGCTTGGAAGCTGCACCCATCTCTGTGTGTGTCACTCTATCTTTGCCTTGTAGAGCTGAGGTTGTGTTTGTCTTGCAAGAGGAAATGAATCACAGACGCAGACACACACATCGACTATCCGCCGTGCTGCTGAGACTGATTGAGTCACAGACAGAATACTGATGAACTTAGAGGTAAAGCCTGAAGACATGGATTACGGTGATGACAGAAGGAAAATGGAGGCGGCGGTTCATGATGAGCCATTATTATCTAACCACAGTCTCATTAAAAGGACATGAAACTGAACTAAAACATTTTATGCTTAGACTGCAAGAATTTTTTTCAAATTTACTCCAGACAAAAGGACTCCAAAGGTTTTGTTTTTTTTTACTCTTTATTGACTTTTTTTGTTTTTGCTGGACCTAACTTTTCATCATCTAATGACTACAGTAATGAACACGAGTATGTGTAATTTTTAATTAACTAACAAAAGACGACCTTGTAATAATACTGAGGAACCAACAATTATGAAGAAAAACCCAGAACTGGAATAACAGAAAACTCATAAAAGTGTGATTACTTTTTTTTCGGTCTAAAGCTAATTGGTGTTTTTCCATTGAGAAAGCCCAACTGTTTTCTGGACCATTTCACACTTGTTATACCACAACTTCGCCAATTCCTATTTCCCTCAATCCGTCAGTTTGGCTGCTTTTCTAACTCAACCAATTTAGAGCAACAAGACCATCATGCCAAGCACCAAACATTGTGTCAACCTTATTGTAACTTTATTGCTTCAAATGTGTTTGTCAAAGGAAGCTAAAAAATTAAATACACTGCTTTTGTTCCTATGTACTAAAGTACTGACTTATTCTGTTCAATAGGAGTAATAATGACAGAATTATTGTTGAATCAGAGATAGAGGTTGCAGAGATGAAGATGCTGAGGATCTCTCTGGGAGTGACCAGGATGGATAGAATGAGAAAAAAGTATATCAGAGGAACAGCACATGTTAGAGGTTTTGGAGATAAAGTCAGAGAGGCCAGACTGAGATGGTTTGGACATGTGCAGAGAGAGAGAGAGAGTACATCAGCAGAAGGATGCTAGATTTAGAACCACCAGGAAAGAGGCCTAGAGGAAGATCAGAGGAAGTTCATGGATACAATGAAGGAAGACATGAAGATAGTTGGCGTGATCGAAGAAGATGCAGCAGATAGGGTTAGATGGAGGAAACTGACTTGCAGTTACCCCTGAAGGGAAATGCCGAAAGAAGAAGAAAAATGACGGAGTTATTGTTTGGCCCTAAAGGTAAAATTGAATCAATGTGACGCTTTAATTTACAGCTAAAACAAAAATGTAGAAAAAAACCTAGCAGGTATGAGGCAGGGTCCACCTTGTACAGGTCACCAGTCTGTCACAGAGACACACAGAAACAGACAAGCAATCATTCACATATTCATACATACGAGCAATTTAAACCAACCAATGAGCCTCATTCATATGCAAATATGACATAGATGCACATATTTATACCGTGGGTATGTAAATGTGGGTGTGCGTCTTGAGAAAAAGTGTCATATATGAATTGCAAAAATTTTTCTGATGAGTAATTTTATGGATAAAACCCTTCTCTGATTACATTTTTTTCTACACTAATCTTTTTGTATATATTCACTATGCAAAATACAAATGCTTTGCAAACGGAAATTTTCCCCAAAAGGGCTATATGTGCTTTCATGTGTGAGCTGTTTCCCAACAAAATCCCTGACTTGTCCCAAGATGGTTTCAGGAGTTTTATTACTTTTACTCCAATCGCTCATTGAACTCGATAGAATTCAAATGAGGAAGATTCAATCTGCTCTATTTCATTTTCGAATTTCCCTTCAACCGTTTCTCTGCCAGTTTGCCACTCACAATCTTGAATATTTTGCACAAGTTACAAGGCGCTCTATGTCCAAAGACAAATATGCTCTTATACCTACCTACAGCCGAATGGCTGCCATCTATGTGTGTGTTCACCTTGTGATTTTGAGCTGTGTTGATGTAGTTGAGCAGGCAGCTCTCAAATTAAGAGGGGCATTTACGATTGGTCAGTGATGCTTTTGTGCCCACATAGAGACACACTGGAATAAATGCTCTCTACCCGAGGGTCTGAGGAAAAGTAACAGATGGGTTTCCTAAAAAGGTTTGTTTGTGTATTTGATATAATGTTGCCTTTTTCACTGATGCATGAGAATTTTGTGCTCCCAAAGAGACTAGTTACAGAAGCAAAGAGACATCCTGTAGACATGGAGACTAATGTTTTATAAAGTAGGAGCTGTTTTGAGATTCGCAGCTATAGTAACGACTCCTGCTAATGCTTATTTAAATATATTGACTGTGAATAATGCTGGCTGGAGAGCTGGTTGTTGATAAATTAGATGCGATTTTTCCAACACTTCTTTTTCTGTTCCCTCCGTCAGTCATCTGATTTTTTTTATATTCATGTATAATTTTCCAGAACTGCTTGGAGATGCCTGTGACATGTTTATTGATTAAACACACTGACGAACGAACAACTCTGGTCTCTATAAGTCATGTATCGATTATACATCAGTAAGCAAAAAGTGTCGGACAATCATCTTGATTAATCATGCACAATCAAAGACTCTTTCGATGCATGGTGTACTGAAATATTCTGGTTGAAATGTGGGTCTGCAAAGCAACCAATGACACAAAACCTCTCTTTCGTACAGGTAAGGAATAAAATGCTTTAGCTGCAAACACAAACTCTTCCAATCAAAGACAACAAGTTTGATGAGCTATAATGCCAAAAAGTAGGACATACTGCATATACGGCTGAGCATAGGACCAATTCTGATTTAAATGAAGTAAAATGGTTATTGTCAACCATTAGCGCCTCCAAATCCGAGACCATGGTCCTCACCCGGAAAAGGGTGGAATGCCCCCTGCAGGTCAGCGACAGGGTCTTGCCCCAAGTGGAGGAGTTTAAGTATCTCGGAGTCGTGTTCACAATTGGGGAAAGGACGGAGCATGAGATCGACAGGCAGATCGGTGTGGTGTCAGCAATAACTAGGATGCTGCATCGGTCCGTCGTGGTCAAGAAAGAGCTGAGCCGAAAAGCAAAGCTCTCGATTTACAAGCCGATCTACGTTCCTACCCTCACCTATGGTCACCAGCAGTGGGTGGTGACCGAAAGAATGAGATAGCGGATATAAGCGGCCGAAATGATCTTCCTCCCCAGGGTGGATGGGCTCTCACTCGGAGATCGGGTGAGGAGCTGTGCCATCCGGTAGTGGCTCGGTAACGAGCTGTTCCTCCTACATGTCGAGAGGAGCAAGACGGGGTGGTTCAAGCATCTGGTCAGGATGCCCCAGGAGCGCCTCGCTGGTGAGGTGTTTCAGGCACGTCCCACCGGGAGGAGGTCAAGAGCTAGATCCCGGACCCGCTGGAGAGACTATGTCTCACAGCTGGCCGGGGAACAACTCAGGATCCTTCCAGGTGAGCTGGAGGATGCAGCTGGGGTGAGAGAAGCCTGGGCTTTCCGTCTGAGGCTGTTGCCCCTGCGACCCGGCCCTGGATAAGCAGAAGACGCCGAAATGGTTATTGTCAACTGTGCCTTCTGTTTCTATCTGCTGTGGTACAAATGCTGTCTGAAGTGTGTTGCAGTGTTGGTTACGGCATGAGAATATCAAGAGGATCGGCTTCAGTATAGGGTTCTTTGTAGTGTTAATGTAGGATTAGCATAGGGGTTAAAATCAGCTCTCACATTTCTTTAAAAGAAGTTTTTGCTGCAAAAAACAAAAAAACTTTTACTTAGTTCTTAAATCTTCTTGAGAACAAAATCTGCTGGGGTCAAAATGAGTTCAGAGCATGATGGTGTGAGTGTGTGTTTCTTTTGCTTGTTAGCTCATACATTCAGACCACAGAGACATAACAGGGGATATAGAAGGCTTTGCTACGCAGAAGTGTTTCCAATTTCTCTGGAAAACAGTTACTGTATGCTGCAGTCAAAGAGGTTTGTAAAGGCATTCATATTCATGCATGCAAGCATCGATAACTGTGCAAACAAAATGTGCAAATATCCTTATCGCAACACTCGAGGGAGCATACTATAATTATTCACACACACCCACACAAAACTTTGCCAAATAATCAGGAAAGGGGCACCAGGAATGGTTCCATCCATCCATTTTCCAGGCCAACACTTTAATGGCATTGTTATGGGGGATGGCTGGCGCTGGATGCAGGTAGAGAAATAAATTGTGCTGCATGTTCAGTTGATTTTTCCGGACTATGGTTGTGATTAAGATTTTTTCTTTTGTGCCATGTTTTTTTTGTAAGCTCTCATAGCAGTACTTCTGTTCCAGCTAATCATTATTTGGATGAAACTAATAATGCTTACAGCGCTTTATAAATGCTCAGAAAGCTTTTGCAAAGACATTATTGGTGGTGGGAAAATTAATGAGCCTTTTGATTAAATAGTAAATTAACTCATCTTGTCTACACTCTGGTATTTTAGTTCTCCAAGTGATCATTTGTACCTTCATTTTTAATAACAAAGATAAGCTTCTAAACAATTTTTTTGTTTTATCCTGAACTGTTAGATAATAAAATGACCAAATAATTGGCAAAATAGGACTGCATTAGAGAAACTGATGATTTTTTCAGAATTTTTCATGTTTCCTCTTTGTCTTCTATTTAGATTGTAATTCATAATCGCAGCACCAAAAATATAAACAAAAATCAGAAAATTTAATGTATATTTGCTTTGCATAGTTTCACAACTATGGATAACACATTCATAAACACAAACAAGAAACAGACAAAATATCTATTTGAGACAATAACATCATGAAAGCCATGTCTTCCAGCTGCTGTCAGAGTGCAGTTTAATATAAAAAAAAGATCTGAGTGACCTTCAAAAGGCTCCTTCATCATCAAATTGCTTTATTAGCTCTTTTATAAGTGAAATAAATGTGTCCATTTCTCCAATTTATAAACTGTCTCTAAGAGCTGGGATTGCCCCCTTCCCATTCTTCCCCCTATGAGCCCACCTATCAGAGCCGTGCATTGAAATAAGAAGGTATGAGCAATGAATGGATCGATCATTTTCCCACTTTTCCATTTATGTTCATAAATGCTGTTGTTTTGAGTATAATTATTTTGGACATAAAATTAACAACCTAGCAATTAATCTACTACTTACACAAATGGAAAATTATTCCGACTATTCACATGTTGCATCAATGATTCAGAGGGTCAATATCAAATTGTTCACTCAAACAAAATGAAAATGCAAATATAAACTTAAAGCAGTCAACGGCCTTTACTTATGTGCTATACGGTAGCTCTTGTTGAAGTATTTAAATTTTATTGTGTTGAATTGAATTTAAAATTCCCACAAAAAATGTGTATGTGTGGGTGTGTTTATTTTATTCAAGGTCCTTTCTTGTGCAAAATTAAGCTTTTCAGACCCTTCTACTTTCTAACGGTGGTGTGTGAGCCTTGTATTTGTCACCAAAGTGTTATTTAAAATGATTCAGCAGGTTCTGAAAAATTGTTGTAATTGTCCCACGTAACAACATCAAAGTACCTGCTGCAGTGATGATGTGACCAACTACAGCCTTGACATTTTTTAAGTTGTAAGCAGTATTTCACATGTTCTCCCCCCTCCCAAACTCTTCCCCATTCATGATTTAAGCGGAGGATGAATAGCTCACTCAGAGCCCATGTCAAATTTCAGAGGGCGAATTTATGCATTCTAAGGACGAACAGGGTGATGAGCAACAGTCATGCTTTCACACTTATTGGTCTGTGGAAGCTTGGGTTATTAGTTTTTCTAAGTTGTTTGATCATATTTGAAAAGTTTCCTCTGGTCCCCTGTTTAAGTTCTTGTTTTGTGTTTTTGTCTCTCTAGGATCCGTCCTTTTCCCTCCTCCTCCACGATAAACTTCAAGTTCCGAACAGTTCTCGGCGAGCATGGAATGAGCGGGACAGTCGCTGTGATGTCTGTGCCACACACCTCACTCAGCTCAAACAGGAAGCTGTACGTATGGTCCTAACTCTTGACCAGTGGGATTTATCTCCCACGTCCTCCCCACCGGCTTCATCTGGGCGATATGGATCTCACGGACCTACAGGAGCCTGTGGGCCACCAGGAGGTGCTGTGTCACGAGAGTGGTCCCCATCATTTTTTTCCTCATCCTCTGCTGCTGCGTCACACCTTCCTCACTCATCTTCTCCATCTCCAAGCCCCAGTCTGACTCCAACACCAAGCCCAAGCCATGGTCCACCCAGCTCCGGCCATGGTAGTCCATCAGTGGGCCAAACATCTAGCAGTACTTCTACAAACCCACAGTCTCAAGGAACGGGGCACAGACAGGGGACCAAACCTAGCTCTTTGGGATTGGGATCTGGTGTGGACAGAAGAAACGGGTCCCCGATCTCAGCAAAAGGAGCTAGCACCCAACAGCAGATAGTACCTGGAGTCAATAGCAATAATGTCAGTACAAGCAGTAGTAGTGGTGGTGGTGGAACTACTGGCCTGCAGGCACATCAGCACCTGAACCGGACAAATGGTGGTGTTACCCTCTATCCTTACCAGGTAAGAAAAAACATACATTTGAATGTGTTCGTGCTTCGGATATTTAAGAGCTACATTTCCCATGGAGACGTGTAATTGTTTCCATGGAAACATTCAGACCTTCCATTCTCATATGCCCAAGTGATGAACAGAACACCAACACGTGGCTTGATGTGACAATATGAATTAAACCAACATGGCAAAAAAAAAGAATGTAGCTGCAGCTGTTTTGTTTTTAAAAAGCAAATTCAAACAGGAAGACGAATCAAAGAGACAAATAATGTTACAAATTGAAGCCAAGAGCTAATGAAAGCAGTTCATTGTTTTCTACAGACTGTATTAAAAAATCCTTCTCTCTTCAGATCCATGTCTAAAAACAAGATGTTTCCTTAGTGGAATATTACGGTAACTCACTATTTAAAGGCTATTGAATCCCAAGAATAAAACTTCAAACTAATTTTCCACATTTAAAGGATATAAAGCTGCAATTACAGTTTGCCCTGAAAAACAACAAGTTATGGAAAACTCCAGGACCCCACTGATGTAATTTCACCATTAATAGCACCTTCTTCTTCTCCTTTCGGCATTTCCCTTCAGGGGTCGCCACAGCAAGTCAGTTTTTTCCATCTAACCCTATCTGCTGTATCTTCTTCGGTCACACCAACTATATTCATGTCTTCCTTCACTGTATCCATGAACCTCCGCTTTGGTCTTCCTCTAGGCCTCTTGCCTGCTAGTTCCAAACCCAGCATTCTTCTTCCGACGTACTCTCTCTCCTCTGCACATGTCCAAACCATCTCAGTCTGGCCTCTCTGACTTTATCTCCAAAACCTCTAACATGTGCTGTTCCTCTGATATACTCATTTCTGATCCTGTCCATCCTGGTCACACCCAGAGAGGTCCTCAGCATCTTCATCTCTGCTACCTCCATCTCTGCTTCCTGTCTTTTCCTCAGTGCAACTTGTCTCTAGACCAAACAGCATGGCGGGTCTCACCACGGTTTTGTACTCTTTTCTTTTCATTTTAGCTGAAACTTTTCTATCATACATCACACATAATACTTTTCTCCACCCATTTCAGCTTGCCTACACACACGACATTTTCAGGACTTAAACAACATGGTCAGAGCTATCGAATGCAGACATTTTTAATCAATTCACAAATTTAAATTGCTTAATTAATCATAATTAATGAGTGAGTTAGGGTGAGTTAGAGTGGAGTCATGGTCGAGTTTCTACTATTTATAATAGCAATAATGAATTGAGCGACAAAAAAGTGATGATCCGGGAGATGTAACTCAAGTTCCGTACCATCAATATCCATTAAACTTCATAGATTTTTAGATGAAACGTTATTCTTAATGTCTATTTACTTTAGGATGATGTCTATGCATGAGATGGTAGTTTTTGTAGCCGTTGAACTAGACCAAAATGTACAAATCCAGCGATCTCTGCCAAATGAAGTGAGAATAAAAAAAATTCGACAGGAGGCTAAAAAAAGAGGGTTTCCTATTTCTGCTAGCAAGAAATCACCCAGAAATTCCCCTCCAAATGCCAATCCGAAGCCCAGAATCTGGGACCACAAAGACAGGTTGCGCGCAAGACTCAGCACATGAGTACAGACAAATTACGGCCACCAAAAACTTGCGATTGTCTCATACCTACAGAAAGGTCTGTTAGCTTTGGAGCGAACAGCAGACAGACACAGCGTCACGTAGCTGCTCTTTTGTGTTTTGCACACAATAAACATGCATTCAATATGAGGCCAGGGACGCTTGCCAACTTCACTTTCTTCTGCTGTGTACTCTTGTTCAAGACAGACATTTGCTGCCTTTGCTACTTTAGCAGTAACTTGGTTCCCAAAATGACTTTTTCGCCCAAGTTTTGTTTTCTTGCTAAATGGAGCGTTGGCATGTCTGATAGGTCAGAAAGAGTCATGTTACCGTGTTCATTACATTTGATTGGAGGAACATTGTCTACAAATATTTACAGCAGGAAGCACTCTTTTAAAAACACTTAATGTACTTGTACTGAAAACGTATTAAAAGCAAGAAAAGTAAGGTGCCAACTTTTGCCCAATGGAACGGAGTAAGAGTGGTGTTATTTACTTATCAAGTAGAAGTACAAACTATTAAAAATACTCATAAAAGTACCTTTTATTCAAAAAGTTACTCAAGTAAACATAACGGAGCAAAAGTAACGTGTTAATACACACCTCTGCAAATTACACAACCAACTTTCACCATGTAGAAAATATAAGTTATTCTGTCAGATCAAAGCTAGGCTTCAGATACAAGGGATCATTTTATGCTGCATGAGATAAACTGCACACGTGATTAAAATGAAAAATGAACCTAAAAGACGATGCAGACAGGAAGAAAAAGGAAACTCAGGCGTTTATTCCCTGAAAAATTGCCTGAGGTAAACAGTGGTCTGGAGGTGTGTGTGAAGGAGGCGTGAGTGCTGAGGCTCCAGGGAAGAAACAGAGGTGTGTGTGTGTGTTAGATGTGTGTATGACAGTCCTGTAAAAATATAATAATTCATACAGTGATAATTAGAACTCAGGGGACTGTCACACACCCTCGGTGTGCCTTTCACTCTTATTCAGTCTGTTTTACAAGCTCTTCTTCTTCTTTGCGTGGCCCTTTCATTCTGCTTTTAATATTTAAACCATTTTTCCCTAACTTAGACTGCTGTATTTTCACTTCCTTTCTATTGTGTTTTTTTATTCAGACTATGAATACAGTCAGACACAAAAACCCAAAGATGTATATGAAAATACATTTTTTAGTTTGGCTACTTTAAATCATTATAGTTTATTCATTTGGTTCTAATACATTGTAAAATATCTGGTAGGTTTGATCGAGTGTGTATGTGTGTGCATTGAAATTAGAATGACAGATGGATAGATAACTTATCCCCAATTGGAAAAATTCAGTTTGTAAGCAGAAAAAGGGACACAGCAATAGTCCATTTCTTACCCATTCAGACTGAGAAAGAAGGGGAAATGATCAGAAATAGTGTTTGGAAGGCAGTAATAAGTGGCAAGCATGGAAAAATATTCTGAACAGCAGATGTACAAAGCCAGTGGGGAACCCTGGCACTCAAGATCTGTTCTGCAAGCATAATTTGTTTTCTGGTCTCAACACACCCCTGGTCAAATTAATAAGCACTGTGCAGAACTTGGGAAACAACTGGATCAATTTAATTTGATTTAGGTGTGTTGAAGCAGTGAAACATGTAAATCCTGCAGGACAGAGACCCTTGAGGATCCTACTTCTGTGTTTGAGGAAAGAAAAAAAAACTATCTTTTTATTAGTTGTCTGAATAATAGTATAAACTCAGATGAAACACCATAAAAAATAAAAACAAATTACTGCATGTTACTAATCAAAATTAAAGTCAACTTTTGAAACATCAGCCTAAACTACAGTAAATTAACCCACAGCTGAAGTTCAAACATCTCAATTAATAATTCACTAACTTCTGCGCCATTGTTTTCCAAAGGGTTAAATTAGGCTGGGCACAGTGGCACAGTGGCCTCACAGCAAGAAGGTCAGGGTTCAAGTGCCGGGTGGGACGAGGCCTGGAACACTGGTATTTCTGTGTGGAGTTTGCATGTTCTCCCCGTGTATATGTAGGTTTTCTCCAGTTTCCTCCCACACTCCAAAACAAGCATGTTAGGTTGATTGGAAGGGATGTGTGAGTGGATGGTTGTGTGTGTGTCCCTGCGACAGACTGACGACCTGCTGATAGTTTGGGATCTACCCTGCCTCTTGCCTTCAGCCGGGTTAGGCTGCGGTACTCCCGCGCCGAAAATTTATTAGGGATGGGCGGTTTGGAAGACAAAGCATTTAAATTAGGCTGTTCAAAGTACTGCTGTTTTACAAAGAGTACTTCTAACAATCAAAACATCTTTACTGATATATAAATTAATATGGTCTTAAAAATGATCCTAGGTCTCTTTTAAGTATCAATGTTTAAGGTGGATAAAAAATCCCTCTTGAGTCTGTCTATCTATCTAATGAAACTGCCCACAGTGGGTTGACACCAACTACAGACGAATTGATAAAGTTTGTCATGTAGTGCAGACTGAGGGAAATTGTTCGATAATTTGGCATTTATTTATTCTTGATGCCCAAGAATTTGATTTTTCTGTAAAAGCAGAAAACAGATGTTGCAGTAATTTCAATTGATTTAAAAAAGGCAAAAGATTGAAGACAGACAAATAAATGATTTCTGTCTTTCTGTCTTCGTTACCTTCTTTAGAAGCGAAAAACAAGTATTTGCTTTGACTGTAATGAACATAAGTTATTTAGACACATTTTTTTTAGTAAAAAATGTGTTTATTAGAAAGACACCAATAAAATTGAGATAAATAACCCCAAAATTTCCAGATAGAGAAAAAGGAAATAGAGCTGAGTTAAGGTTGGCAAAAAAAGGGCCACATTTTCACGTGTAGGCTGACAATAAAATCTTGCTGAGTCGGCAATATGAGAGCAAAAAGCTTCATATTTCACATTTATTGGATTTTTATATCATCGCCGTCCCCCACAATGTTTAAAACTGGTAGGAACAAAGAAAACTTTTTGTTATGCTGTGATGTTTATTCATAGACACACACATGATCTTAAAAAAAAACCCAACTCATTAGTGAATCAACTGCAAACCAAAGTCTTAAATCTAAAACCAGAAGAAAGTGCAATGGGATCTTTGGTTTTAAATCTGCCGGGGAAACTTCACATTTTTTCAGGCACAAAGAACAAAAAAATAAAACTTCATTTTCAGCTTGTCTTGATGGTTTTGTTGTGGGATCAGCGTCTGGTTTCTTCTTTTTCTATCTGGTGAAGAGAATAAATCGAACATAGCCTCCCTGCCCTCACTCTGTCCTTCAAGCATTTAATTGAAAACAGGTTTAAACAGCATGGTATGTGCCTAAGCATGTGTGTAAGCCCAACAATGGTAAGATTAGCTCTTTTAATTTACCATGGGTTTGTTTGTTAAGCTTACTTGTGTGTCTGGTTTCTACTGTTCATCCCGGTAACAGAAAACAGAATATATCTAATTTTTATAAAATAATAAACTTTGTTTGACCATTGAGAGTTAAATAATAAGTACTGATAAACTATGAGTGATAGACGTTGGTTTGTGTGAAACCTGGATGTTTTAGTATGATAAGGTAACATTTTTCGCCTTTATACAGGCCCTGTGATGCCCTTTAGCTGAGTTCTTAACCCCTATTAGTGAAAGCACAGATAGGATTAAAACAAGCATGTGCAACAAAGAAGCCTGATGCAGTTTGAGTCACAAGCATCAGAAGGCATTTCTATGAGGTCATCTTTGGTTCAAAGTCAACTTAAATGAAACTTAATGACTCTAGTCATTATTCCTGGCATATATTTTCTTTACTGTCATATTCATTAATGTACATTTTTCTATGAGTCTGTATTTTGCTTACATAATGTGTCACTGTTGTTTTAGATTTACACTTAAATTTTCTCTTTTGATTTTACTGTCTGTTGTTTTCTTATATTTATGTGTTCATTTTAGCTTATTTGGCTTTAAAAAGTTTTTAATCCTAAGCATTTAAATTGTGTTCATTCTTCTCAGAATGCACAGTAACACACAAACACATTTTTATTTTCTATTGCTTTGTCAAATCCAGAAAAAGACAAATGAGAAGAAAATGTGTTTGCATCATGAGAATGAATGACAGCTTTTGTAACGTATGGACAGGAGATATAGTGGGAAAGAAGGAGAGACGTAGGATGTGAGTGTGATTTATGTCACCTTTTCTATTCTTGGAAATCTGATAACACATCCATCAGAGTCTGACATTGTCAGATAAAATCTCAGCACCGGGCACTCTGAAAATGTGTATGTGTTGTTATCGATCCACCAGGTTACTTTACCTGCTACTGATAGTCATCTTATCATCTCTATTTGTTTTAAAATTCCTGAATGTTCTCCACAGACGTCAAAAACATTTGACCAATGATTCACAACCTAATTTATTGTAAAATGTAAAGAGAAAAACTTTTGAAAGACAAGAATTTGTCCCAATTCTAATTTCCATTAATGCACAAATAAAGCAAATTAAGGCTATAATAATCTGTACAGGAAAAAAAAATTCTTTCTTTACAATTTAGTATCTTCTCTTTTTTATTTATTTATTTATTTATTTATTTATTTATTTCGGTCACAGTGCAACCTCACATCAATGTAATAAAGAAAACAACCATATTCCAGCAAAGGACCGAAAAGGTATCGGCTGAAGCAAACGCTTATTACGCCGACCCCTTTTTTTTTTTATGTCATCATAAAAGCAAAAAGACATAAGTAAATACTAAGTAATGCATCATAATTGTTATAACACATAACATAATAATATCATAACACATAACATAATCATAACACATCATAACACATAACATATAACATAATCATAACATATAACATAATCATAACACATCATAATTGTTTACTTTTTATATAAGCTTGAATTTAACCCTCAAGACTTGCATATTTTTTAAGTATTAATAACTTAAATTTCTTTTTTAAACAGAAAAGATTTAAACACAATTTAAGTTCATCATCACAATTATTCCAAAGATCCACACCTTTAATAGAAATACAGAATTTTTTAACATTTGTTCTAAATTTATTTTTAATGAACACATCATTTCCTCTTAGTTCGTATGGACTTTTCGTAATATTAAACATATTTTGTAAAGAGTTTGACATCATGTTTTTTTTTATCTTAAACATAAATTTTAAAGTGTGTAATTCCACTAGATCATAGAACTTTAATGTTTTTAAATTTATAAATAGATTATTGGTAGGTTGATTATAAGATGAGAATGTTATTGCTCGTATTGCTTTTTTTTGTAAAATATAAATTGGTTTTGTGTTGGTTTTGTACGTATTTCCCCAAATCTCGATACAATAAGTTATATATGGAAGTACTAATGTATTATATAACATAAACTTTTTTTATTTAGGACAAATCTGAAGTTATAAATGATTGCTATTTAGACAGTTTATTTTTTGTATAATTTATGTGTGATTTCCAGCTTAATTTGTGATCTATAATCATTCCAAGGAACTTACTGTCGTAAGCTCGTTCCAATGGGGTGTTATTAAGCATAATTTGAATTTGTTTAGGTACTTTTAATTTTGTAAATACTATAAATTTCGTTTTTTCAATATTTAATGATAATTTATTTATGTCAAACCATATTTTTATTTTACTCAATTCTCTTTCAACTGATTGTATTATTTGGTTCAGGTCTTTTCCTGAAAAGTAAAGAGTAGTGTCGTCTGCAAACAGTACATAATTTATTAGTTTGGATGTGTAACACAAATCATTGATGTACAGGATAAAGAGTTTAGGCCCCAGCGTTGAGCCTTGTGGAATTCCACATATGACTTTTAATAAATCAGATTTTTCCTCCTTTATTTGTACATACTGATATCTATTTTCTAAGTAGCTCTGAAGCCATGTATATGCAGCTCCTCGAAAATCTAAAAATCTAAATTCTAATCTAAAATCTAAAATCTCCTCTAAAAATTGTATTTTTAGCAAATACAATTTTAAAGAAATGCAAACATGCAGAGATTAAACATGCGACATAAAAGTATAAAAAAAGAATTTTACAATGTGATTTGAGATCATTGTAAAGACAAAAAAAACCCCTGCTAAATGCATCTTGTGCTATTGCTCATCAAAGGAAAAAAAATTCTGAAAACTGCTCAGGAATCTCTAAAATAAGACAGATAACTAGAGGTGTTCATATGGCTTCCAAACTCCTTAGAAACAAATCTGATGTCATTTTACCGCAAGTTTGCTCAACAATCACTCATACCCACAAAGTGCAAAGGTATAATGCTGCTTTTAAGGTTATCTATGTCCATGCTCAGACTGGTCTCTCATTATTTTATATAAAAAAGAGGAAATATCAGGAGGTATGGTGCAATATTTACAGAGTAACTTGTAAAATTTAAAATGTGTCCTCGGGATGGATTCAATATCTTATGTTTAGTAACAATTTCTACCTTCAAGACATTATCTATCATTCTATATATGTTAACTTATTATTAGATGTGGCATATTTTTGCTTAATTGTTTGGTTAATTTTAGAAATTAAATTAAGCAAGTAATTGTATTTCTTTTCAGACAAACAAAGTCTCTCCCTCTGCAACCTCACCACTGTTACCTGGTCTTTATATACAGATGAAGACCAGGTATATACAAAAAAATTTTGTTGCACGATAGGGATATCTGCATGCATACTTTTCTTAATGTGAATATATTTTGCACCTTCCAGTTATTATCATTTCTGAGCATTAACTTACTAATTCCAAGTTTTCACTGCTTCTTTAATAATGCATGGACAGCAAGCTCAGTCTTTGCATTTGAAGTGGCTAAAAATGCACTACGACTTAGAGTATGGTATCGCAACTACAGAAGAATCCAATTTACAGTAGGTGATTTATCGGGCCTGCAACAGACCTGCTTTGACCCCAGCTGGATCCCAGCAGCCCTCAGCTGTAAATATATAAGTACTGAAGCTGATTTACACACACCCACACACAGGTATTGAGGAGTATGGTCACATGGACATAAACTGAAATGCACAATAGACATCCAGTCACACATCATCCACTGCCTCACAAATGCCTGCTCTTTTATTGAAGCGTGCGGCAATAATCTAGACACTCCTGTCTGGCTTCAGGCTGCGCATAAAGAACGATAATCAATAATCCATATCGATGTGTAAGTTTGATATGATACTGGAGCTTTTGAAGGAGACTTATCTTAAAGTGTGTGCTATAACTTCACACATCAAATATCAGTACCTAACCATTCCTAGACTTACTGTGGGCAAAATTCTGTTTTTATCTCTTCTGCTAATAATAATGTAGCCTGTTACGTTTGGTTTGCTGTCTTAGATTCTGGAGGAAACAGCAGATAACTCAGGTTTTTAAAAGGATAAATTAGCAAATACACTTGCAGCAGTAACAAATATATTGTGTACACTGATGATTTTTAAAGATGTAGAAATTTATATAAAAAAATGCGAGCTGAAGTTGATGAAGCGGAGTTTCCTCTCTGACAGTGTTCTTACACTCACAAACCAACAAATCTGACTATTGTGGTGGTGTATAAAAAAACCTGATTGTATATATATATGTGTGTGTGTGTGTATACTTCTCCTTGCTAGAAAAACAAAGGGAGACTCATGACCTCTAACCTAAAAGCTTCTGATGGAATGTTTTGATGGGCACAACATATAATATGATCAACGAGCACGCGGTGACATTATACATACAATAGCATTCAGACTCAAACACGGTGGGCACATAAAAGCATTGCAGCATCACTTTATTTATACTGATAAGGTCGTTGGTGGAATACTGAATAATTGAGCAGCATCTTTGCATACTACTGCAGCTTCATGTGGTTTATCTCATAAATGCCGTGCCGATGTTATGAGCTCTATTTTAGTTTCAGCCTATGTAGGTATTTTATCTGCTTGATTGAAATTCCACACCGAGTGAGCATGATCCTCTTTATTTTTATTCAGATCAATGTTTCATGTCCTTAACAGTCCATTTCTGTCTGTCAGATAGCATTTGCATCTCCCTAGTCTTTCTGCTGAACAAACTGAGAACGAAGAATGAATGAGATGTTTTGACCTTTTACACTGTTAAACTTGTAGTTAAAGTTCCTCTGCCAAATTGATTTAAAGGAAGGGCATGTGACATCCCAAGCCTTTGGTCCCTGTGGTCATCACAGTTAATAATCATGAATTCATGATTGCCGCCTGGGGTTTTAAATCACGGCAGATTAGTATTAGCAGAGAATCAAAACGCAGCAGGAGCAGCATACATACAGTATACCTACATACGTACATGTGTATATAAATGTATTGTATTTATAAATGCAGTTTATACCGTACATACTGTATATGGCTGGGCATTTGTGTATGTGATTTATCATAAACATCTTGGGTTTTTTTCCCAACAGATCTCACAGATGATCTCAGATGCCTCAAGAGATGGGTTGACTGAAGCTGCCCTCAACCGCTACAACACACACTCTCCTTCACATACAAATTCATCGTCCCAGTCAAACTCTGCCTCCAACAGTCCAGCTGTGACCACCGCTGCACCCACTGCCACCTCTGCTGCTGCATCCTTCTTTGCCAGGTATGACAAATTCACTACTAAAATGCTCATTAAAATACTTTACGCTACTAATAACTTGTTTTTACTTCTGTTTCTATCTCATCTATATGGTCAGGAATTAAGAACACATTTGGTTTCTGCCCTTAGCTCGAGATGATCCACTGCTATTTTGGATTAGATATAAGCAAACATTGTACTTTCAAAAAGTGATTTTGGCTGCAACCAAAATTAAACATAAATGCATCATTTTGTTTAATAAAATAGAGATTTGAGATGAGAGGAGTACAGGAAGCAAAATATTTAAACTTGAAATAAGATTAATTTTGAGTTTTAGTCAAATTATGTTATTAAAATTTGCCATTAGTAAGAAAAATATGAATGAAAAGTGGGACCACAAACCACCATGTTATGAATGACGGTGGTGAATAAATTAGGATTTGCTTATCACTCGGTATGCTGAAGCATAAATCAACCAGTCATCAGTTAGTTGGGAGAAATGCTGAGCTACACAACGTAAATAACATACAAGGAACACAAGTGCATTATTGATGACAAAATAAGGAAAGCTCAATATGAATGGGTGAATTATTCATGTGTTACACCATCGGAGGAGTTTGTCAGAATATCTGATGATTGTTGTGTGTAATGAGCTGCTTTAAATCACATTTTAAATGATACTGATGCATCTTTCACACTTTCACTCTTCATCTGCAGATAATGAAATGTGTGAGTGTGCTTTTGATAAACAACCGTTGTGCTTTGATGTCACACACATAATGCGCTCCGTTTTTTTTTTTAAGTACTAACATCTAACCCATAAATTTAATAGAAACGTGTGCAAACACACTTTTGCTCTCAGGGACTTTCTCACTGTGACCTTATGAACTGTCAGACACCAAGGTCACGCTGCACAAACACAAACACGTGCATGCATCTGGCTGGCGTTACAAGCCTGACGACTTTGGTTGATTTATGGACGGAAACTGAACAAAACCAGTTAATGTGAAGGTGCTTGTGTCAGTGTGTACATACTGTACGTGTAGGAAAACATGTGGAAATATTTAGGCAAAGTTTATGGTTTATTGCCTGTCTGCACACATCGATTTCAGTTCAACTGGCAAAATATGTGCAAAAATATTGTTGGCTGTGTGCATCAAATTGTGCGTACTTGCCAGTGTTTGTGATCAGTGGGGCAGCCGTGCATGCAGGTAAAACCTTCCCCTGTCTCGGTCTTTAGTCTCAATGTGAACTGCATACTGATCTGCTTATCACACACACACATAGCTTTGCACTTCCTCCCTGTTTTCCAGCAGTAAAATCCCTGTCCACTCCACAGCCTTTCACCTCATCCTCACATTCCTTTCTTTCTTCTCACCATCCTTTCTCTTCCTTTGCCGTTGTCTTCATATCCCAAACCATGCATTTTTAACTTTTCCCCCAAATAATCACTTTTTCTATCTCTCTTTTCTTTCTTCCTTCCTTATTTCTTTCCCCATTAGTCCGTCCTATCTGCTCCCAACAGTTTCTCCATTTCAACACTGACCTTTTCCTTACCTCCGATAATGCACATCTGAGTAATATCTTTCATTAGAAGCGATCTGTCTGTGAATATGTCACACTCACACAGCAGTTCTTCCCTCTGCAGCAGTGGTCCTATGGGAATTATGAGATGGAGACTTGCAGTGGTTTGTGCATGCTCTTACTCACTAAGGGGGGATGGAGTTCATATCAGTGCGGGATTTTTTTTTTAACTGCATGCTCCAAGGATTGGATCTTTGGGGATTAGACTGGCTGTGTGCAAGTGTGTGAGGTGCAGGAGGTTGCTGAGTAAATGAATAGATCCCTTGTGAATTGGTGAATTGGGGAGGCATTGTTATTTCAGATGGGGATGGCAGCCTGTGTGTGTGTCTGTGTGGGTATGTGTTCAAATTTAAGTCTTGCTGCCTTGTCGCCATGTCATTTTCAACTAAAATATTCAGGCTCCAAATAACCACCTATCATTATGACGTTTTAACATGAATGAATAGTGAAGGGATATTTAATGACCACTTTTACATCATTTGACAGTTAATGAGAAGCCTATCTTTAAAAATGCAAGAAAAAAACTCATCGGGTTTGCAAGTGATGTCACTTTTTTAAAGGGTTATTGTTCCCATCTGTTCCCTGACATTCACAGACATTACGGTAATTTTCCCTTTAAATTGTGGATTTCTTTTATAGCCAGTGTCTTGACTTTGAGAGAAAAGGCAGGAAATATACAACTTTTTTTTTTGCTTTTCTGGGAAAAAAAGATGTGGATTTACTCTTTACAAAACAACACACATTTTAAGCAAAGTGTAATAATAGCATTGCTTATATAATGTTATCTAATCTGGCATAAGAAGCCCGTCACGATGAGTTTATGTACACGACAATAGATAATATCAGAAAAGCCAGTCTTTTGTCTGTGTCAGAACAGTGTGTCTGACCCCACGCAACACACACAAACACACTCTCCATCACTCTATGTCTCTCCCCATATCTCCCTCCACTTATGCTCTGCTAAACAGAATGTAATTAACTACTGAACCAACAACACAGCCCAGGGACACCAACCATAAATCAGCTGTGTGTATGTGTGTGTGTTTAAAGTGAGAGTGTGAAAAGAAAGGAGACAACAATAGAGCATCTTGTTACCAGCTGAGCTATATGTGACCTGTGATGCTTTTTAACAAGAGAAAGACACTTGTAATGACCAAGGGGGAGGAGGAGAGGATAGGAGCAATGAGTGAGTGAATCAATACATCTAAGGAAGGTTGAGTGGATGGAGGGTTGGATGAGTGGCTGCATGGAGGGCAGAGAGAAAGATAGAGACAAAATGAAAAACAAACAGAAAAGAAGGAATCAGGAAAAGTGGGATAGAAGAGAATAATATAACAGAGCTGAGGAACCGAGGTAATTTACAAGAGCAGATGAATAGATTCATTTGATTGATGGAAAACAAGTACAGTTCACTTTAGGGTTAGATTGGAATGGATCCACTTAACCAAATCCCAGACCACTTGTCACTGAAGGAAACCAGTTTGGTGTTTGTGTGTTCTTCATGCTTCAGTTGGGCCATAATTTGAATCGATCATAGTAGAGAGGAAAGCACTATGAGACTGTACTGTTACCACCAGCCGATGCACTGCAGGATTTTTGTGGCTAAAGATTAAAACAACACATTTTATGCACCAAAAAGACCTATAAGTGTTTTGCTCAGAGAAAGGAACATTTATGTATGAGCACACATGGACAGAGAAATAGAATAATGCTATGCGGGGAAAAAGAAGTGAAAATAAGTGTGCAGCTTACGAGCAGGAATCCCCAGCAGCCAAGTAACCGTGTATGAATTTATCATTGTCACATCTCATTTTGCAACCATCAGCACTGCTGCAGTGGTTGCAGCAGTTTATTGTTTCTGTTTTAACATAAAAATTGAATTAAAAAAAGTCCAATTTAAGGGCACTTTTTATTTAACACAGAAATTTTTCTAATCGAGCCTTGTGAATAAAAATTTAGTGTGTAATTTGTACCATTATTCCCAGGGATGGACATACCTTTTTGGTCCAGAAGTCAGGGAAGCATCTTGAGATGTTACTCGTCTACTACACAAGGGATACACACTCAAATAACTTATAGCAAAAATGATCAATGAAAAAATTAATTTACAAAATTGTTGTATAATTTTTGGCTTTGCCCTATTGCAGTGACTTTATAGTCATGTTTTTATGTACACTGGATCTTTTCTGAATGTTAGTTTGACCCTGGAAACAATATTATTGCTACTAATGAATTAATCAAAATGTTATATTTTTTATCTTAAACACAAATTTGTCTCCTAAGTTCATGAACAGAAATTAAGTTTTCTAAAGAAGAAGCTGATAAGGGATCTAAATGATTCACTCATCACATGTTGGGTTTTACGACCCAAGAACCAAAATGTCGGTTGGGTGAAAATCCAGGAGCAGGTACATACGTCAACATTATCAGAGATCAATGTCTTCACTGCTGATTTTACTGTTAAAAAGGAAAACAGAACAAGTTCATATGAGAGCTGAAAATATGCAAACAGCAGGGTTAGGGTTTGTTCTGGATTTATAGAAATATAGGTATACATCAGCTGACTCCAGAATTTGTGCGGATCGTAATAGCATTTAATTTTTAACCACATCACATTACTTGAACGTCACTTTTTCTTGCTAACGTACAACAGGCTTGCCATGTCGGTATTAAAAATTGCTCTAGTGCATTCTATGTGCTGTTCCTCATGTATTTTAAAAGAAATGTGAGCTTAACCTGTGTCAGATACGTATGTACACCTCATTCTATTTATTACATTTTATATTCTTGGTAAACTGTTGTCAGTAATCGTCTTTTCATGCTGCACGGTAAAGCTTTAAACATTACACCAATACAATAAAAAAAAATCTGTAACGGCCTTTGATTGAATTTAACACATGTCAGCTTAGCTTGCAACGTAGTGAAAAAGCAATTAGTGGTCTTCTCATGGAGCTTTATTCCGCACACGGGCAATCACAAACACACGGATTCACACACAAATCTCTAGGGAGAGCCAGTCAAATGGTGAAATGCTTCATCGTTCTGCGGGTCACTGGATGCACATCTCTCCACCTCAACCCCCACCCCCTCTCCAAATGCTCTCTCCTTTTGCTGACTCTCACTCTCATTTCTTCAACTTGCGCCAGTTAATTGAAAGCCAATGGTGTGAGAATGGGGCTCCTTGACTGAAAGTGTCAGAGTGCAACGTCTCTCTCTCTCGTTTTTTCTCTTCTTTTGAAAAAAATCAGCTGTGTGTGAATAATGGGCATTACAATGCCGAAAGTAGTTATTGAACTAATTAATCAAATTATTATATCTGCTTTGTGGTAAATTAGTTTCAGTTTTGGCTTCTTGAATAGCGGAGCAGAAAATGCAGGGACACAGTTAATCTCTTTTAAATCTGCCGGCAGATCCACAAGCTTCACCACAAAATAACTCTCACTTAACCTCTTTTCTGTGTTTCGGCTTGCCTGTGGTTATGTGGACATGGATTGTGATATAATCTCCTGCACAGCAATGTGACTGGATGACTGACATTTTGTGGCCAAACGACAATGTGGAAAATATCTATTTCTTCAACGTTAAATAATCCAGTTTCACCTGACAGGAGATGATTAAGATCAATGTAAACTACCTCTAATAATTCTGAAGATCCAGTACTGTCTGGATGAAGAGTCTCAAGTGGCTTCATGAATAATTGAAGGAGACGTTTGAAAGACTGGAAGTTTTGCAATGTTTAATTCTGCTGGGAGAAAAAGTATGAGGACAAAAAGAATGAAAACCAGACTAATATGAATTCAGTAAGAGGCAGCAGATTCAGAGGATTTAGGAGTTTGATTTGAGCTTACATCTGTAAGGTATGTGCAAAGAAAAACAATCTCTCTCATCCAGATGTTGCAATATGTGTCATAATCTTTGCATCTGCTTTTGGTAGCGTTTCACATTTCCCTCTTAAAAAAGGAACAAAATAATATAAATAAAGCTTTGTTTTTCTCTCTCTATTTCCGTCTACTGTGATTGAGTTGGCATTCATGTACAGTGTTTCTTCTAACATATTCATTTATTCTGTTTTCTAACTTCTCACTTCTTTGCTTCTTTTCTTTGTTTCATCACTCAGAGCTGCTCAGAAGTTAAACTTGGCATCCAAAAAAAAGAAGCAGAAAACAGTTGCTGTCACAGCACCTGTGACTTCATCTTCTCCACCGTGCGAGCCCCCGATGTTCCCTACGAATTTCAGTGCTGCGTTATCAGTAGCTCCTCCACCAGCTCCACCCTGCCTTCTCCGTGCAGCCAACAAGATCAAAGACACTCCGGGACTTGGAAAGGTAACTGAAAATGTCTTTCTTTTGGGCCCTTTGGGCTTTTAAATGGAAAAAAAAAAAACTAAGCATTGCATGTTACAGTGTCACATAAGTCACATCTAGCTTTATTATTTGTTCCATTAAAATCTATAACTTCACAATATGCTCTGTTAAAACTTACTGTTTCGATCACTTCGTTAAAATTTTGTTTCTCAAACAAACTAAGAGCAAAAGTAAATTTTTTTTTTGGTAAAATTATTTTTCAAAAAGTCTTAGTTTATTCATTCAAAGCTTCATTGATTTAAAACTTCTGATTAATTAAAGAGGGCATTTATTCTCCAACAGTTTGCTAAACTCACTCAGAAGCTTTATTTTTGTTAGATCGAGCAAATGCAGAGTATATGTGCAAGTTATAAGCTGGATTTTATGAAAAGAAAGTCTCTTATTGGTAAGTGGGTCATGCTTTCGTTATAATCAGTAGTACAGGGAGCACTTCACAGATGCAGGGATGAATGAGTTCATATGTTCCATCTAATTCAGGTATCATAGAAACTCATAAAAAGAAGATGGGTTCTGCTGAAGGATAATGATCCTCGATGTACATCTCACTTCACAGTGGACGTCCTTCAGGGGCACACATCTAAAGGTTTCACTATGTTTCTCACGGTCCTCGAGAGGAGTTCAAACTGGAAATTTCAGGACACCTGCCTTTTACAGGCAGCTGGATCGTCTCATTAAATTAATAGCAAGCATGAAAAGGAATGGAAAAAGTCAGTCATTTTTATTTAAAAGTTGTGACACATTCCTGACTTTGTTGGGTTTTAAAGTATTTTTCAGAGCTTTGAAACAGGAATAATTAAATCTTGAAACTGAAATGATTGAAGCACTATTTAGGAAGGGTCGCACAGTTACTCAGTGGTTAGCACAGTACCCTCACAGGAAGAAGGTCAGTGTTCGAGTCCCGGAGTGGGGGCGAGGCTTGAAACACTGGCCTTTCTGTGTGGAGTTTGCATGTTCTCCTCATGTATGAGTGAGTTTTGTCCAAGTACTCCGGTTTCCCCCCACCCTCTAAAAACATGCATGTTAGGTTGATTGCTCACTATGAAATTGCCCCTAGGAATAAGTGTGTGTGGATGGTTGTGTGTGTGTGGCCCCGTGACAGACTAGTGACCTGTTTGGAGTGTACCCCGTCTCTCGCCTTAAATCAGCTGGGATTGGCTCCGGCAACCCCTGCAACTCAATCAGGGATAAGCAGTTTAGGAGACAAAACTATTTAGAAATATTTGTCTTTCCCCTTTGAGGGTATGTCATGTTTTTTGTACAGACAGATATGGAAAGGACAGGCAGGCGAGCGAGTGGGCGTGCGGGCGGTCAGACAGATAGAAGTATAGTTAGATGGATGAAAGTATAGATAAATGAATGATAGGATAGATGGATAGACAGATGGATATAGTTAGATGGATGGAAGGCTAGACGGATGGATAGATAAATGAATGGATGGAACTGTCTGTTTTTGCCTCGGTACTCGTTTTGTCCTCTAAGTGCTGCAATGTGATCAAATGTTGTTTCTGGTATCTTATTTTGACCTTCACTGCTTTTACATAAGCGTCGGCTGTTTTTGTGAGATTGTGTGTCTGTGTGCACATGTCTGCATGTCTCCCCTTTCTGCGCCATACCAAAATGTAACCTAATGGTTACCATGGTAACACATTTCAGGCTGACAAAAGTCATCTGTCACTGTAGCCTGTGGTTGATAAAACACTTACGTGTGTGTGTCGTGGAAGCTTGGGGGGGTGGTATTGATCGTCCATGTAATGAGTTTTTAGTGTCCCCCTCCTCCACAGTTTGAGTGTGAGACCCCCTTACTGTGTGTGTATTCAAGTGTTTCCTCACGGTCAGAAAATGAATGCATAGTGGACAAAGTCAAACAAGCATCAAACAAGTGTCCATTACAGCACAGAGAGAGGAAACAGATTTTTGTCAGTATTGTTGTGTAACTGTATTTGGTTAAGGGTGGGGACCACTTTATCTGGAGAGGATTTGAATGTATTTTAGGTCATTATTTAGAGTCTCATCTGTATGAGAAATCTTGTTTTTGTCTACAAAACTCTTTTAGTTTGATAATGCTCCCAAAATTCAAATTATGATGACTGTGATGTGTTTGCATTCATAAAAATATCTGTCACTACAAACGAACCCTTTCAGTTATTTCTTTTACATTAATATTCAAAAGATTTAGTCGTTTCTGTCATTTTATTATGTTAAATATTGTTTCACTCTATTCAGCAGATTGCGTTGTTGCATGCTGTTTTTTTGTCTTTTATTTATTTCAGTCTTAATGTGTCCATATGGTAATGACAGATGCCCTCTTTGTTGTCAAGGAGATAGATTCACGATCCCATATTTACTTACACATGTTGTTGAATAATTTCATCATCAAACCAAAATCAGAAACTGCAATCTGTGGAGTGTAAATACCAGAAAGAGCTGAAACAAAACCGGCTTTTGGCTCTCTTTACAGTCTTTTTTTCTTACTTTCATTTGTATTCTCTGTGCTGCTTCATTCTTACATTGGTATTCTGTGGACTCTATCACTGTTAAATCTCAATTTCCACATATTTCACAGCCCCTTGTTAACTGTGCCCATTAGTTTTATTGAACTTTATCTTTAACAAAGTCAAATTTGGTTTTAATTCACAACTGTAGAATTAAACTAGGAAATTACTGTAAGACTTCCTGTCATTTTAAAAAGCAAACCTAGTAAAAAAAAACACCAAACACAACAAAAAATCAATAAAACCTGCTAAAAATCAAATCCACACTGAGTGACACATTGATAGACACAATCACGCACTCACTCATGCATGCACACATTGATCCAAACATGGGAGAGAAAATGGCTTTGCTGACATTTATACAGTAAAAATCTCACCTGTAGGAGAAGGAATCTATTCCCCACTGAAATGCATTTGCACGTTTACACATTCACACGTACTCTTGCTTGCTCACAAATTCATGGGATTACAGTGTACAATGAAAGCTGTCAGAGGAGCAGCCAACCCTCCGGTGCATGTGTGCATGATACATCCTGCAGAATACATGGAGCTTGTCTGTGACTGTCAGGTGGGGGTTGGTGTTCTCCCCAATGTTAATATGGCAGAAAACAGATTGAGACATTACATTGAAAGCCGGGGGAAATCAACCTGCATGGGTCAGATGAACTGCTGCAGTGTGATTGTGTGAGCAAGTAAAAGGAATCTGCCTTATTCTTTTTGTGTCAAATAGAATCCCTTTGAGAACATCCCTGAGTGGCATCTCTGTCTTAAACACTCCTGTTCTTTTCACAAAGTCTGCTGTTTTTTGTAGCACTTTAATAAAATCAGAGTTTTGGGAGTCCTCGATTCAGACTGACTGCAGGTAATAATGTGGTATCAGCTGGGAAAAGTAAACTATTTAAAAGCATTAAGGGAACACATCAGTTTATTTACAGTAATGAACTTGAACAAATTTCTGTATACATAGACATAATATATTTGTGGATATAAATGTACTTTTAATTTCCCCAAAATTCAATATTTTACTGTACTATATGCATCCCTCAATGGGGAAATTACTTTGCTGTATTGCACTGCAGCAGGCAGCCACAATGGCTCCAATGGTGGGAGCAACTCGGGGGTTACTGTTGCTCTCCAATGACACTTTGGCATGGGCCATGTGGGAATCGCTTCTGCCGGTCCAAAAATAAACTTTCTACCACAGAGCCAACACCTCCCTTATTTTGGACTGTAAGTAACTTGGTTTCTTAAGAAAAAAAAATGCAGAATAGATTGTGTGAAAAAAAAAATCCTGTGAACTTTCATTTGTGTTTGAATCAAAGTGCCATGTGCATAAAAAGCTGGAGCTAAAAACAAATAGGTGAAATACCAGTGGGACATGCAAAAGTTGGTCAGTGACACTAAGAAGTTTTTTTTTCATCCAATAACCTAGAAAACTTTTTAAATAAGTGAGAAGTACCGGAATAACTTGGAACATGTAACGTTTTGTTTGAATATAAATAACTTTTTTTTTTACAAAATAAACTCTTCTATAATGTTGTTATTTTTGAAAGAACCCTGTGTCAGTTCTTGCAGTAAAGACAGGGGTACATATAATTTTGGGGTTGACTGCATTCATGAATATACACTACATATGTACAGCACACAGGGAATTACATAACCAGGAACGTCTATAGAAGAACACCAGATCACCCTGAAAACAGTCCCAAAAACCAAAAAAAAAAAAAGACCAATCCAAGCTCCTGTATGATGACAAGATCCAGGATGACAGAATAGTGATCCTATACCAGACATCGTGGCGGTGCAACAGCAGAGGAAAGCCACTGTGGTGGATGTGGCAATACCAAGTGATGCTAACATTAAGAAAAAGGAGCACGAGTGTCAAGGGAAGTGTAAAAGGCTCACAGAAAATCTTGAAAAAGTTTCGAAGGTAAAGTCAATAGCGGAATAGAGAAAAAATTCAGTTCCTGGAACAGAAAGAATGCTGGGCAGATCTCTGGAAAGTGGATGAGACAACCCACAGGGACGAAGAGGAGTATTAGATATATACCGTACATTTACATACCTACATTGCAGATATTCATTTTGTACAGAGACAACTTTACATTTCTCTTTTTGACTTTAGAAACGCCAGAAGCTCTGAAATCTTCCCCACATCTCACAGACTGTTCCAGGGTTGAAATATATGTATGTTCATGTCAGAGTTTTGCCCTGGGCTTACACATGGTTCTTTAAGTTATCTCTACATTTGTAGTTCTACAGTGTGCTATGTCTGATCTGCATACATGTCACATCTTTTGAAGGGTGAGGCATATTCCAGGCATATCTCATGAAAGTTAATAGCAAGCTTTTTAAAATTCTCTTTATTATAAATCTAAACTCACAAGCAAAAAGAAAGCTTTCCATTCTCTCTTTTCTTTCTGCTGTATCTGCCTGACAATGAAGAAATACAGGAAGTTTTCCTCATGCACACATGCATACTCACAGATTGGGACTTGACCTTGGGGGCGAACTGATACGATGACAGCTGATTAATTTTTAATAGCAACTACAATCCCTCTCAGACCACAAGCTGTGCATGTATTTGCCACGGGTATGCGCGAGTGTGTTTCATACTCGTGTGTCTTGCAGTTCATCTCAGTCTTTGTGTCTTGTTTTTAAATGAGAGAAAGAGACTATTATTGCTCCTCCTGCACATTAGCCTGAAATATTAATGTTGTCAGGATTGGCAAGCCTATAGAACATGTGCCCAGCACACACACACACACCCACACAGTGTTTACCTGACATCATGCCCCTAATATTGGCAAATACATCAATTTTGCAAAAAACTGGTTTATTATTTTGTGTTTGAATGTGGTGTAAGGGTACCTGTTTGTTACGGGAAAAAAGACCCATTATTTACTGAATTAAACTCCAAGAAAAGGCATGATCACAAATTAAATTCAGAAGTTTGAATATTGGATTTATATACTGATAAAAAAAATCAACTTTGAGGTGATTTATACATGAATCTGTTTAAATCCATATCTTTATACATACATGGAAGGATATAGTGTATACGTATGTTTATATAATTATCAATATAGAGGTGGAGACATAGGCTCAGTGGTAGAACATCGCCCACTGACCAGAAGTTTACCGGATGTTTGTGGGTTTGATTCCCACTGAGTTCACGTCTAGGGTCCTTGGAGAAGACGCTAACCCCCCGTTTCTCCCTCCATTGGCGCCGTTGTGGCAGCCTGTTGCAGTGTAGTAGTGCAGCACACAAATTTTCCCGGTGAGGGATCAATAGAGTATGTAAAAATATATCTATATTTCTATGCTTTTTTGTTTGTTGAATATATGTTTAACCTGAAAGTTGTAGAATTGCATTAATATATCCAACAATCCTGAGTTGACATGAATAAATGAATTAATATTACAACATTTTATCAACCTAAACTTGGTGAAAAAAAACCAACATTTTTTTTATGTATCGTACTATATTCATCCTCATGGGAAAATGACTTTTGCTGCATTGCACCACAGCAGGCAGCCACGATGGCGCCAATGGTGGGAGAAACTGTGGGTTAGAAGTCTTCTCTAGGGACACTTAGACATGGGCCCAATGGCAATCGAACCACCTTCTCCTAGTCCAAGGACGGACATTCTACCACTGAGCTAACTTCCACCTCACTATAACTATGTGCATATGTTTCTACACATCCATGTCTTTGCTTGTGTTTGGGAACTAATTAGGATTTGGTTTAGTTACGTATTGATTTTTCAGCCAATAGCAATGAAACACTGTTACTTCACTCTGACCTCTGAGTCAGTTTAGCTGTTTACCAGAATTCCTGATATAAAATTGACTCAAGAGTTACCCGAGAGTCTCCTCTAGGGAGGTCTATGTCCAATAGTGTGTACATATTATGAGGTTAGGTACCTAAAACCAATTCCAAAGCTAAATTAGAAATAAATTTAGAGATTTTTACCTTTGAAATAAAACATCTGAGCATCTCTGTATTGAGTGAGGAAGGGAAACACATGTTTAAAAAGTGGCCCTGAATGGGAGAAGCAGTTTGTAGATTGATGGATAAAAAAATGAAAAACAACTCAGTTTTCTCTATTTGAGCTCTTCTCTTTTTCCCCAAGTGTGTTCACAGCAGCGTGAAGTGTGAGAGAAAGGTGGCAAATTACAGAACAGATAATGTGAAGAGCCTCTGATTCATTTTATTTGTTCTACGGTAAGAGGAAAAATGATATGAGGAGAAGGAGATGAGCCATGAACAGTTGAAGGAATGAAGAGGATAAGCAATGCAATTTTTCTCCAAGAAAACGAGGGAGATTTGTACGTCTTTGGTTAAGACATTGTGAAAGAAGCAGGAATAAAAAGGAAAGGTATGAAAAGGAGGTTGAGAGGGTCGACAGAATATGAAGTGGTGAGGGCAGATATGAACAGTGTAAGAACGGGAGATCATTAATATCAGGTCGTTTCTATCTCAATATTCCCCTTCATCTCTTTTCTTTAGAATAAACACATCTTCTCCCTCTCTTCCATCTTCTTCATTAAATAGAACAAAGGGTCCATTAGCTTTGTAGTCCTGCAGATGTTGTTTTGGACGGGGCACTTTGCCATCTGTATTGATTGGAACAAAGCCAGGGAAATAATGTGGGTGACGGTTTGATCATGTTGTGAAAATTTCTAGTTTTGACTTAAAGCTGATGTCAAACTATTTTGCTCTCATCCTTAAAGAAGAAAAATTATATACATTTTTATGTGCAGAAAGCAGGTAAAAAGACCTTTCAAAGCACCTTGGTTATGACTGATGGTTTTTTTTGCTTATTTCTCCAAAGCTTTAATAATGTAACAGAAACGGGCAGCAGATATTGGGGGTGTAGGTTAATGCCTCCCATTGTGGCTCCATTCCACTTGCACACATCTTGAGAAATGACGTGGAATAGCATTATGGAGCCATTTGTACTTTACTCACATGTGCATGCTCACACACCTTCCATACTCTCAAACATGAAGAGGAAATGGGCTTTCCAGTGGGAGGACACCATGATTTACGTCCTGTAACAGTAAACTCTTCCCTCTGGGCTTTTACTGATGAGATGGTCTTTTTTTTATTAGGGTCAGAAAAGGGCTTTGTATTGCATCCATGCCTGTGTTAGAGTAATTGTACGGGTGTGATTGTGTACTGGTATTGGCATTTAGAGGTATTTTTTCTTCACCTCTTGACCTGATGCTGAGCCTTTAGGTTATTTAATGTCAGTGAAGTTATATGTTTATTGTATCCGAGTTGCGATCTAGTTTATCTTGTAGCATTATTTATGCATGCACATTTGGGTCTGCATATGCATAAACACTTGAGGTTTTATTCTTCACTTTTATATACAGTTAAAAAGATAGTAGCTGGTGGTTAAAGTGATAATTAGATGAAAAAATAGCGGTCGTGAAAGATAGCGAGGCACGATGTGTGAGTGTGTTTGTGTTATTTTTTCAATATGTAGGGAGAAAGTTTTCAAATATGTGTTTCAAAATTTCAAACGATTAAAATCAAATAGATTTTGAAATGACAAACACTTAGCATTACAGTTTATAAGTCAATAATCAATCAATAATCATTAATAATTTTATTTATCCGTTAGGAACTTTACATTTACATTTACAGACAGAGCCAGTCAGACCGATGGGGAAATGTGCAGCTGTGGTGGGGAGAAACATGGACTCTGTGTAAGCTGTTTTGGAGAGGAGGATGAGGGCTCTAATGCAAGGCATCCTGAAAAATCGCAGTCATTTTCTGCATGACGTGGTCACAACCCAGAAGAGTGCCCGAAGTAACAGGGCACTCTTACTGTGCTGCAGCTTTAAAAAGTTGTTCATCCCTGCAGCTCTCAAGCAGTTTAATAAACAGATGCCCCTGCAAGGAACAGAGTCCAATATGAGTGTGTTATTACTAGCGATTGTAACTTTTATTAGTGTATGATGTTTTATTTATTTGTATGAACAGCTTGTGTGATTTTGTTGCTGCAGGACACCAAATTTTCTCTTCTCAAAATTGTTCCATTTTCACTAAACACAATGTTTTTAAGAGGCGTTTGTTTTAGATCGACAGTAAGAAATCCCTGTACAACAGATCATCAAAAACTGGACACTAAGTTATTCATGTCACTGCTGTTCTGCTGCTAGTAAATGCCAGTTTTTATGTTTTTTATGAATTGTAAATCCTTTAAATATGCTTCTTTTTACAACAGGGACTAGCAATTCTCTGATTGAAGGAGCATTCTAAAATAAATCACTTATATGGACACTTGCATGAAGAATCTGCAATGATACCTCAATCTTTGTTCACAAACTGAATCCTCAAACCAATGTTTCAGAGCAAATAGCCAATGTGTTTGATCATAAATATTGTATCTCTGATCTATTAGAGATTCCATGTGAATGCAACACATCAAGGCAGCGCCAATTGTCTACTTAATTTTAAGGTCCTCTCACATTTGACAGCAGGGAAATTGTCTGTGTTATCTTTTCCAGGAAGCATGAAGACTAATTTAGTCTCAGACATAAAAAGAAAAAGAGGAAGACAGGATGACTGAATCGCCAGAATTACAGTCAGAATGAGATCAAAGATGCGAGAGGCAAACACTAATCCACTTTTTTAAGCATTACTACAGAAGAACGAAAGCGAGAACAGCGACAACAAAATCCAAAACATCTGCAGAGAACAGAGAAACCAGGTGTTTATGTGTTAGAATGATCTAGGGCTCACAGCAAAATGATGATGCAGCTTTTTACTCCTGCTGATATCAAAGAAAACAACAGCCCTGTCAGGTGGCAAACTGCAGCTGCTAACACTTTGTGACAGAAATGGGTGGAAAGAACGAGCGAGAAGAGAAGGTTAAAACTAAATCCTACCCTTTGGGTATTTTGATGTGTGACAGAAAGGAGGAATGAATCAAAGAAAAAAAGAAGGAAGGGATTAAGAATAGAAGGATAAAGAGATAATGTTAGAGTGACAGGTTTTGAAGAAGGGGTGCTGAGTCACTAGTGGTGAATAAATGGGAGAGGAGAGCATCTGTCTGCTGTAAGACCAAAATAACTGGATTTGGTTTGCTTTTGTACATTTCTTAAGCACATTTGAGCCCATTTAAAGTCCTAAAAGCAAAAAGTTTTATACAAGAACAAAATTATATCCAAGTTTGGATACAATGATTTTAGCCAGGTTTTTATTCTAAATTAGGATCTATTAACCTTCAAAACCTTCTCTGCTGCACTAAAATATCTGAAAAATAAACTGGTGGGAATCATTTTTTGGTCATTAATATTTATAAGTGTTTCAAAAAGGTCTGTTTGGTCTGTTTTATGACTTTTCTGATTGCTTCACTGCTTCCAAACATGTGTTTTCACTATAAAACATTTGAGCAATCACATTTCAATCAGCACTTATCAGGTTGGCTAAAATAAGATGAGATGCCATAAAGTTCTTCAATGTCCATTCTAATGGCTCTTTCCAAAATAAAGTTGTTGATGATGAAACTTTTGCTTCGACCACTCATGTTTTGAGCTGCTCCCCGAGACTTGCTGGCTTTCTACATCCCGAGTTTCAAACCCACTGATTGGACAATAAAGAGCAAAGCAACTAAAGTAGCCATTCATTTAAAAAAGAAGGCTGTCGCACGACGGGAAAAGGATCCATTTTATTTGCAAATGATCTAAGTTTTTGGTGTTCAAAATGTTTTTTTCATACATTACAGGATTTTATGAGGTCTTGTGTGCTATTGCCATATGCACAAAGGAAGACCTGTTCAACACTGGATCGATCATTGAGTAAAGGCAGTTTATATAGTTTGTGATGCACAGGCTATTTTTTCTTTTTACTTTCTTTTTTTCTCATTATAGTAAAATGGTTTTGTAACCATAAAATAGTTACCAGGAAGCTGATCGATGCAAGTGGAGTCCTACTGAAGACCTAGGTGTGAAATTCACTGCTCATGTTCTCTCCATCTTTTTTTTTCAGGTGAAAGTGATGGTGCGAGTGTGCCCAGTTTCTCAGTCTGATGCAACTGAATCCAGCTCTTTCTTAAAAGTGGACCCCAGAAAAAAGCAGATCACTATTATGGACCCTTCAGTGAATCAAACAGCAAATGCTGTGTCACAGAAAAGAGTGGGAGCCAATCAGTTCCCACCCAAAATGTTCACTTTCGATGCAGCTTTTCCCCCAGATGCTTCACAGGTGAGCCAAAAGAATTCAGCAAACACAAGATTTCAGTGCATTTGGTATTCACAGCGCTTCAGATTTTCACATTTTATTATGTCACAGCATTATTTCAAAATGGTTTTGATCAGCTTCTTTCTATTTTTTTTTTTTTAAGCAACCGGAATGACAATGTTGAAAAAGTTGTTTGGGGTTTTTTTTAAATCCTGAAAAATGACATTTAAATAAGTGTTCACAGCCTTTACTCAATACTTAGTTGTTGAAACCTTTGGCAGTAATTAGAGCATCAATTTGTTTTGAATAAGACACCACAAGCTTTGGCACACCATATTTGGACAGTTTGGCCTTTGCAGTACTGCTCAAGCTCCATCAGGTTGGATTGGAAGCATCGGTGCATGGCCATGTACAACTGGATTCAGGTCTGGGTTCTGGCCGAACTACTTACTGCAAGATGATCAGCAGTTGTTCTGAAGCTACTCCTACAATATCTTGGCAGTGTTCTTTGGATCATTGTCCTGCTGTAAGATGAATCGTCGTCCCGGTCTGAGGTCAAGAATGCTCTGGAGCAGATTTTCATCTAGGATATTTTCTACTTTGTTGCATTCAGTTTTCCCTCTATCCAGATGGGTCTTCCAGTTCCTCCCAACAGCATGATGCTGTTTATTCATCATGAAGCATTCCAAAAAGTTCCATTACCAAAGAGTTTTTTTCTTGTGGTCTGAGAAACATTCAGGTGCTTTTTGCCAAACTGACAGGCTTCCATGTGCTTTTTTTGTAAGAAGGCGGTTACATCTGGACACTCCACCATAGGGACCTAATTGGGGTATTACTACAGAGATGGTTGTCCTTCTGGAAGGTTCTCCTCTTTCCATAGAGGAACACTGGAATTATAACAAAGTGACTATTGGGTTATTGGTGACCTCCCTGACCAAGGCCCTTCTCTACCGATCACCCAGCTTAGATGACCAGACAAATCTAGGAAGAGTCCTGGTGGTTCCAAACTTTTTCCACATATGGATGATGAAGGTTACTGTGCTGATTAGAGCCTTCAAGGTAGCAGAAACTTTTCTGGAACTTTCCCCTGCCTTGTGCCTCAAACAATCCTGTCTCAGAGGTCTAGAGATAATTCCTTTTCTTTCATGTTTGCTTTGTACTTTGACATGCACTGTTAACCCGGGGACTTTATATAGACAAGGGGTATACCTTTCAAATGATGTCCAATCCAGTGGATTTACCACAGGTTGACTTCAGTTAAGCAGCTGAAACATCTCAAGAGTCATCAATGAAAGCAGAATGAGTCGGAGTGCAATTTAGAGCTTCACAGCAAACGATGTGAACACTTACTGTATGTACATGTCATTTTTTTAGGCTTTTAATTTTTAATAGATTTTCAAAATGACTTTTTCAATGTTTTTTAAACACAAATTTAGAAATAAAACAGATTAAACCCCTTTTTTAAAAAAGTTTATGACACAATAAAATGTGACAAAACTGATGCACAGTGAATGCTCTTTGGGTCCACTGTACAAGTTAGAAATACAGAAGTGCTAGAAGTTTATAAAAAATCTTACTGCAAGCTATGAGTGGTACATCTAGTTCAATATGTGGCTATTTATTTTTATATGAATTATTTTAAGCAAGTAATCCATTAGTTAAAACTAAAATTAAATTATAACTATGAAAGTATCACCTCATCAACACAAGCTTGAATTATGTGTCATTTAAAAAACTAAATAACTTGTTTGCAGATCATTTTTTAATGTTTTATTTTAACAATGGGTTTTTCTTCTGTACACCACAACTTCATGTCTGCATGCACCACCGCAGACCATAAGCCTCAGCTTAGAGTAAAAATTGGCCTTTGCAGTGGGTTTGAAAGCTATTTTTTCCTCATCTTTTGGCAACACAACGAGACGCTGCAGGAAGTGTTGTATAAATGCTCCAAACCACATACACAACCAGGGATGTTAAGATTATTGAGTAGATAGTTGTCATTGAGACTGAAAAGTTAGTGTTCAAAAAGAAATCCCAGTTTCTCAACATTTGTGTTGATCAACTACATTTGTAGGATTTTTCTTGTATTCAAACTGATCTTCTTTTTGTCTGCCGGTCACCAGGCGGAGGTTTGTGCAGGAACAGTTGCTGAGGTTATTCAGTCGGTGGTCAATGGAGCCGATGGCTGCGTCTTCTGCTTTGGACACTCCAAGCTGGGTAATTGTCTCCCACACATGCACTCACGCTGGCTATCAATCAGAGCATGTGTGGCTTGTGAGTCACTGACCATCAGTGAGTCAGTCCTTCACTCTATCAAAGACAGAAAGCAGAGGATTACAGTCAGCTCAGACTGGAAGCTTTCTGTCTCTGTTTCTGTCTTTTGCTTTCATTCTCTAATCCTTCCCAAGCTGGTTTTTAGAGAAGCGGGCTGAAAAAGGGTCGGGACCCTTCACTGCACACCGCGACACATCTGAGAACAAACATGCCCTGGCATGGGCAGAGAGCAAACACAAAACAAGCTGAAAAATGTTCTCTACCTGTGGGTTAACCCCTCTTATGTTTATCCCCAACTTGAAAGCAGAATTATCTTTCTTGGGCCGCCTCAAGATTTTTCTACATCCAGCGAAGGTCACATTGGTTCATCAAAGATGATATCAATAACCAAAGTCATTCCGTTCTGTCGTCTTCCAACATCTATCTTCCGACATCTATCTGGGGCCGGGTTCCGGGGGCAACAGCCTCAAAAGGGAAGCCCAGGCTTTTCTTACCCCAGCTGCATCCTCCAGCTCATCCAGAAGGATCCCGAGTTGTTCTCCAGCCAGCTGTGAGACATAGTCTCTCCAGCGAATCCGGGGTCTGCCTCTTGGTCTCCTCCTGGTGGGACGTGCCCGAAACACCTCACTAGCGAGGCGCTTTGGCTTCTCTCGACCTGGAGGAGGAGTGGCTCAACAGCGAGCTCCTCCCAGATGGCAGAGCTCCTCACTCGATCTCTGAGTGAGAGCCCAGCCACCCTGCTGACAAAGCTCATCTCGGCCGCTTGTATCCCCGATCTTATTTTTTAGGTCATCACCCACAGCTGGTGACCAAAGGTGAGGGTGGGAATATAGACCGACTTGTAAATTGAGAGCTTTGCTTTTCGGCTCAGCTCTAGCCATGACCATAGCCATGGTTTTATTTAAAAAAATGTATGCTTAGTTAGCTTAAAATAGAAAATGTGTCTCTGACTGGAATATTCACATATAACCACTAGAACACCATCCAGCTCAGACTCAGCTTATCTTATATCGTTAACAGATATTTTACTCAAAAAAAATATTCAAATTAATAGCAAACAAGAAGAAAACATTGAAAGTTTGCAGGAGTCGTCTTAGGATTATCTACTTGATGTTCCCTGGCTTTGTGCCACTCATCCATATTAATTTGCTGCTTATGTACAGCATGCCAAGAAAATGTGTTTGTGCCCGTAAAGCATGTGCTGTTATGTGACTGAGGGAAGATGGAAGTGGTCAGAACAGGAAGTACTTTTGTACGGTTGAATGGCTTTATTTCTTTGCTTCAAGTAACAAAAACTTCTTATGGTCAAAGAATAAAATAAATCAGTCATTAGAAAAAAAATATGTACAGTATGTGTGCATACTGTACAGAGCTTTTAAACATTCATTCTAAATCAGGCCATGTTTTATGCTGATAGTGATTCATGGGTTCTGAACAGTCTAAGCCGTTTTATATGCTAGAATAAGCAAACAGTTTTTGACTGGTTTGTTAATTGATTTCACTCACATTAACACTATGACCGGACATGTTTGAGTATAAATATCCACTACGGTGGCAGCAGATGTGATTGTTCTCCATGTTCCAGCTCTCCTAAAGCTATGAATCTTGATGGTGCTACAGTATAATAACATTACCTTTTGGCTAATTAAAAGTAACATAAAGAACATTTATCTCCGGCTCTCTGGCCTCTGGCTTTGGGCATTCAGACACAGAGAGACACTAATGCGTGCTCTTACGATGAGCAAAAGGGTTTTTGTTGGATAAGTGAAATTAAATGAAAGTTTAAATTATCCTGAAACAAATGAAGGCATTTGAGAAATGTAATTGAATCTTCTTGCTTGAAGCCATACTAGATGGATTTTGCTGTCATTGTGAAACTGCAGGTCATCATTTTGTGATGATGAGCACGATTGTGTGGATGTGGGCTTGGATTTGGAATCAACACAGTCCAACTCTGTAACATCACACCTTTTTTTCTTTCCATCAGCATCTGAATCTTGGCTTAATCTGACCAATTACCAGGAATAAACATCAACAACACAGACGTTCTCCACCGTGAACACACACAGTGAGGCATCATTGCCTGAAGTGTACCATTACTGTGTTCCAATGTTAGTCAGCACAGCAGTCACACACACACACACACACACACACACTCAACTATGACTTGGCTGCCTCCAGGATCCGGAGTAGAGGAGAATATTCTGAAGTCTTCTATAGTTACTTACACACCCAGTCACAAACGCTCAGTCTTCAAAAGAAAAATAATAAGAATAAAAAAAAACAAACAAAGGAAGCGAAGCAAATGAAGCCTGTTCAAGTGTTTTGATATTACAATACTAACACTTTAGGCAATCGTGACTGGAAATACATTTGTTAAATCAAAAGAAATCAACTGGTAAATTAAATAAATCAAAACAATAAATCAGTGTAATAAGAAAATACTCTAAACATAGCTGTGAGCAACGTAAAATGAAAATAACAGCAGCTAAATTGGGCGTGATGAAGTTTTCATCTGAAAACAAACAAAAGAGATTTGGGACTAGCTTTTTGCATTTCTAAATTGAACTATTTAAACCATGTATGATTATTTGAGTCCTTTAAAGTTTATATTTGACAACAAATAAACAAGTTAGATTTAAAGAGTGGATTGCCCTCTGAGACCTAAAGAGAAGAATAATGTGAGATTATAGTGGAACTAAAACATCCCTCGTTATTACAATCCTCAACCCACAACTAATCTGATACAGCATAGAATTCAGGCTTTTGATGTCTTTTGTCTAAGAGTGTGATTGTTAGCTGTGACGTACGGCTTTCTTTAGGCATGTGTTTGATCTCCTTCTGTCTGGTAGGCCAGGTGTAGAGGGAGGGATCATCCGGTAACAGAAGCAGCAGCAGATTTAAGCCTCAAACACTCGAGTACAATCGTTTTACTCTGATGTCCTTTCATGCTTCTTCTCCTCCCTTTTTTATGATCCTCCTTTTCACAGATTTCCATCTTCTTCTCTTCACATTTCAACTGTTTTTCCCTTTGTGTCCGCTCCTCCTCAGGAAAATCCTACACAATGATCGGTCGTGATGACTCTCTCCAGACTCTTGGCATCATTCCCTGTGCAATCTCCTGGTTATTTAAGCTTATCAACGAGAGAAAGGAGAAAACAGGAGCACGTTTTTCTGTTCGTGTCTCTGCAGTTGAGGTCAGTGGTTTCACTGGCAGGTTTTTTTTATTTCTGACAAAATCTTCTCCAAAATGTTGCAAAACGTGGCAACAGTGTAGTGTCGGTTGGAAAAGAGGCTTGAAAAATGATGGAAACTGTTCATCTAACACTTTTTAAAGTTGGTATTGAAGCTTTTATTGAACTATTTTTTACAATATTACTTAAATCTCCCTCCACTAGTTGGAAATGTGTTTATAAATACATGTACACATATGATTATGTAGTATATCAATAAACTGTGGTCTTTGAAAAAATTCTCAGCCAATCACATTTTTTATGGTGAGCAAAAACAAAAAAATTGGCTGAGAACACATCAATCACTCCAACTTCCTGATTTCAGTGACAAAAATTTCAATTGGTCTTGGCTTCCTTTGGATTTGTGTCTCCAAGTCCAGATAAGACCAAGACACAACGCATGCTCAGTATCGCATAAAGTTGCCTATCTCTCCAAACTAGATAGTCCATACTGCCTTTCAGAGCGGGTGTAACACAAAAGTCAACTTTTTGGAGATTTTCACCAATTTTTAAATTTATTCAGACACCAAAATCCTCCTAAAGTGTTTCTATTCATGTATAAGTTGTTTGCAAGCTCTCCTGTCAAGTATTCAAATACTGTTTAAATGTTGTGTTGTTCTTGACTCTAAATTTTTTCTTCGCCATGCCCATGTTCTAACGTAAGCAGGAAGTGTTTTTGCAACAGTAGCGCACATCCTCTGCTCACTCTCAGTACCTCCCCTCATGTAGTCCTGTCCCTCCACTCACATTTATGTAAATGCACCCAAATAAAGAATATAACAAATGAGCTTCATGCTATATGCATGAATCCAAGGGCGGTACAAGGCAGGGAACAAGAAGAGGGGAGGATTTGCAGTGGTTTTTTTAAAGTTTTTTTTTGTTAAATATCTTAATTTCGGGCAAAAAATAAAAAAGTACCATAATTATTTGTGTGTGCAACAGGGTAAGATTTATTATTATTAAACCCCCACAAAAGCACAATGTCCCCTCTTCAAGTGTTTTATTGTTTAAAACTAACCTGTGCTTATGTCCAGGTTTGGGGAAAGGAGGAGAACCTGAGAGATTTGCTGTCTGAAGTGTCTACAGGAAGTTTACAAGATGGCCAGTCCCCTGGAGTGTACCTTTGTGAGGATCCCATCTGTGGCATGCAGGTGAACACAGACATGCATAGTCACACACATGTGCATTAAAAAAAATAAACTTTTCACAGCTGACAGCGGCATTAGATTACGCAACACATCTGTTGTAGAGTAAATCCTTTCAGCATGTGCATGAGCAGCCTCGGGCCTTTTCATCATCAACTCGCTTCAGCTTTGTCTTTTTAACCCCATCAGCGGGCTTTTTGCTGTCTCAGTTCTGAGTAAGCTTAAGCATACACACACAGACAAAGCGTGTCAAAAATACACAATATTATTTGAAAAAAAAAAAAAAATACAAAGCAGCATCATACTTATAAATATATCTGTCTGGCTGCTTGTTTTTAAGCTGGGTTCAGAAAAAAAAGAACCTTAGATTCTGATTATTTGATTTTGTAATAAAAATTGATAAACAATTCAAAAGGAAAAATGAAAATTTATTTATCACCAAAATTACGCCCTTGATCATCTTTTTTACTAAAGTCTGAATTATGCATTATCAAAACAGGATAGCAGCAGTGAGCGTACAGTAATGTGTTTACAGGATTAGAGGTGCAGATACAAACACATCTGTGTAATCCTGAACTAATCTGACTTAATCTCATCAGTAATGACATCCTGCAGCAGTGCATATATAAACACGTACAGACGGTTACAGTCTACTCATGTTAACCTTTATCTGTGTTTCTATGGACCTTCAGGGAAAGCAGAAATACATCTTCAAGTTCTACACATCATGAATTCTCACAGTAAACAACATTATCAGTGTTTAAACACTTCTCGCTGTGTAAAGCAAATCCCCTCAAGTTAAAATGAAATCCTTCTTTTCCTCTACGCTGGCTGGCTGTCCTCCAGCCTGTCGGTCCTGCCATCCTTATCGTCTTTACTAAATGAAACATTCACACTTTTTGTTTTCTTCATATTTTCCAGCTTCAAAACCAGTCAGAACTTCGAGCTCCCACTCCAGAAAAGGCTGCATGGTTCCTGGATGCAGCTATCGCAGCTCGGCACAGCAGCCAACACTCCAACACGACAGAAGAAGAACACAGGAATTCTCACATGCTATTTACATTACACATCTACCAGTATCGTATGGAAAAGACTGGGAAAGGAGGGAGTAAGTATTGCTTTCAAGCACAAACACAAAATAGGACTGTTTTTGCTGGTAATTATCACTACTTTCCCTCTCTGAGAACCCATGAACCCAAAGCATATACATTCATAATGCTTTATTGCTTAACCAAATAGTGAACACAGTGATTTTCTAAGTTTTGGGGATTTACAAAATAAAGGCCCATCTTGGTCACAGGGGCCAGTGGGATTTGGAAGGCTAATATATGCATCAATTTTCAAAGTTTCTTTCAAAGTATGCATTTATTTAATGTGTTAGAAAAGATTCTAGATTAATTTGTCAGGTAACTTATTTGCAGATTCTTCGCACATCATCCAGTTTGTCCTTTTACGACTTATTTTTCCTTGGAAGACAATTTAGAAAACTGAAAACCTTTTCTGTGGGAGTTGTTTTATGTGATTTTGCAAAAATGTTGCTGTTGAGCGTACAAAAAGATTCACTTCAGCTGCTGCGATGCAGTCCAATTTTTTTTGTCTGTTCTTAATGCTTCATCAAAATACTCAAACGTAGACAACGACAATGAATAAAGAATAGATTTCATCTTTTGAAAGTATTTTGCTTGTCACTATAGACTTTTATTAGTCCCATAACAGGGAAATTACTGCACTGCATTACACTGCAGCAGGCAGTCACACAATGGCACCAATCACACCAATCAAAGGTGGATTTGAGGGGGGGGCGTGGGCGGCGTGGGCGGCGCACACCCTCCCCCTTTTTGGCCCACAAAAAGAAGAAAGGAAAGGGGACATGTCAAGCTATCCCCTTGCAGGGCCAGCGAATGGGCCACCAAAGTGCAGGAAAATTACTTTTTCAAAAAAATAACGTTCTGGGTGGGGTAGGGCACTGGCTATGTCAAAGACCTCCCGCCCCCACCCCTTTAGAAAATCCTGGATCCGCCCCTGCATATGGTGGGAGCAACTAGGGGGTTAGGTGTCTGCTCCAGGACACGTAGACTACTCAGTAGGATTCGAACCAGCCTTGTTGGATCTTCCGGTCCAACAGCAAAAACTCTACCACTGAGCCAAATATTGAATTTTTAAACCATTATTGGTAGGGCAGAGCTTTAGGGACTGCAGATGTTTTACATAAAGTTCTCACAAAATCTCCAAAGATTAAAAGACTTTACCGCCAGCAGCAGTCTGTTCAATCAATGCATGTTTCATTCTTGTCGATACACACTCCAGAAACACGTTTTTTTTCTTTTTTATGCTACCCAACAAATGCTCATGTCTACCTTTTGGTTACGGTTTATTTTCCCACAAGGTACACCCACCGTTCAGCTCAAATGAAGAACAGCTGCAGATGCAGCTCTTACTGGAACTCATCTTGTAATTAAAATCCTGGCCACAATGAGCTTTTACTCATTCAAAGGCAACATAATCACATAAGGTCGGAGATGAGTAAGCAAATAACAGATGTGGCCCTGTTGTACTATCTTTACTTTACCGGATGTGTTCTGGTCGTCTGGTCCACAAGTATCTTAATGACCCTCACAGATCTTTGAACATTGGTTTTGGAACAAACCATTGATTAAATGAGCCAGTTGGAAAATCATTGTATTTATTTGAACACTTTAAAACGTCCCATTTCGGTCCGTCGTCTTCCGCTTATCTGGGGCCGGGTACGGAGGCAACAGCCTCAGACAGGAAGCCCAGGCTTCTCTCACCCCAGCTGCATCTTCCAGCTCACCCAGAAGGATCCCGGGTCATTCCCTGGCCCACTGTGAGACATAGTCTCTCCAGTGAGTCCGGGGTCTGCCTCTTGGTCTCGTCCCGGTGGGACATGCCCAAAACACCTCACCAGCGAGGCGCTAGGGGGGCATTAGGGCAAGATGCCTGAACCACCCCTTCCGGCTTCTCTCGACCTGAAGAAGGAATGGCTCGACACAGAGCTCCTCCCGGATGGCAGAGCTCCTCACCCGATCTCTGAGTGAGAGCCCAGCCACCCAGCGGAGGAAGCTCATTTTGGCTGCTTGCATGTGCAATCTCATTCTTTCATTTTAAAATATCCCAAATACAGAAAATCAACATAAATTATTGTTCATTTTTATTATTAGTATTGCTCATTTTTACTTGGATTTTTTTTCCTAAATTGTTTCCTGACCCATTTCTTCCGTCTGTTAGTGTCAGGAGGTCGTAGTCGCCTCCACCTACTGGATCTGGGCAGCTGTGATGTGAAAGTCCTAGGAAGCGGAGGAGGTGGGAAAAGCAGAGAAAACTCACCCGGATCAGCTCCGCTGTGCCTTTCTCTGTCCGCCCTTGGCAATGTGATCCTGGCCCTGGTCAATGGCAGCAAGCACATCCCATACAAGTAAGCTGTAGCATGTGTGTGTGCAGTGTGAGAGGAAATGTGTGAAATACACAGGTTAAAATAAAGATGAAGGAGAATTAGGCAGGAGAAATTAGGTTGAGTGGATCGAAGAGCAGGTGAAGGAGAGCAGGATGTTTTGAACTTGAAGGAGAAGAGAAGCATATGGCAGATTTCTTCAGGTGCTTCAGATTTGGAGGACTTAATTATTTAAATAACTACAGCTGCTATTTCATATTCATTTCCTTCATTAAGCTGCTTTAGTAATTCACAAGGAGACTAAAGCAGAGAAAATACAGATTAGAACTGCAGTTTGTGGTGATTAGATGAGAATATAAGTGCTGAAAATTAGGGGGAAAAACATAATCGCTTCTGAGGTGAATGAAACACTTAGAATGCTCTTTTTTGTGTACCTTTTCCCTGCTTTTCTTCTGTTTTACTGTCTGCCTTATTAAGGCCGTGTGGCTGTGCTCTGTGCTGATTTAATAGAATTACCATTTTTTTACATTAACAATGCAAAACAATCTATGGCTAACATTAGAATAAATGCTGTGAGCAAAGCCTGCTGGTGACTCAGAATCTCATTAGGAAAAAAAATTAATATGACAATTAACGTTTTGTTTCCATAGTTTCATTGTGAGAATGAAGTCACACTGAGTGAAATCAGTCTTAAAATCTGATTCAAATCAGTTTCAATCTTGGGTTTACAAATTTTTTTTTGGCAACTGTATCAAAATGATTTTTGACTGCTCTGAAAATGTTGCTGACTTATTTTGGAATATTAATTAGTTACAGCATAAATCATGTTTATCCTCAAAATATTTGAATGATCAGTACTTGTCTTGTGTTTACATGTAAATGTACATTGAATTGAATATACTTTAATCATCCCCGAAGGGAAATTTGACTACTGCAGTGCTTCAATCATACAATCAAGAACTTAATGACTTAATTTTTTTTAACAGTTGTGAATGGCAAATAGCTACAGGTTTGAAAGTGAAAGGTTAGATAATTTGATGGAGAATGGCAGAAATTATTTTCTGTACCGTTCCTTTGAGCATCATGGTTGCAGGAGTTTGTTGCTAAAGTTCTTCAGATGGTCCACAGATTCATGGAGAAAATACATTCCTGTATTAAGTAAAATTATGTCCTCTCTCGCATGGTAAATTTACATACATAACTTTTTATATGTAAAAAAAAAAGATAGAAAAAATGTTATTTTTCAGCTGCTGAAACAGATACCAGAATGATCAAAAGTTTTAGATACATTTTTGTTAAAAGCTGGAAATTTGTAGGTGTTTAGAAACCCATTTCCAGAATCTAAATTATTCACATTTCTTTTACAAAACTAATCAAACAACCAACGTTTTTTGGAAACAAATACAGTTATAGCAGCTGTTTTTCCTTTTTTTTTCTGCTATGAGAGAACACGGCTGAACCAAAACTTGTTCAACTTGTTCAAAACACAGCTTGAGTCCACGAATTGAACCCATTTTATTTCCAAGCTGAAAATGTCAGGCTATGCTTCATTGCATTCAGGACGGGATCCCATCCTATTCGACTAATCTCAATTGTGTTCCGCTGTGGTTGCTAGGTAACCTGTGCATCTACCGTTGATCTGTGGATTATTTGTTGCCTCCAATGTTCACGAAAAGATGCAAGATGCTGTGTGCTCAAAGTGAACTGAGTCTCACAGTAATACAGAAGTGTGACTTTGATTTTGTGATGCTACTGTAGTGTATTTTTATCTAGTAAATGGGTGGAGAAATTAAAATCTTAGAGTCATATGTTGCCCGGTAGGTTTTTAACACGTCTTAATTGAATTGCAGAAAGAAACTTAAATCCACCTTGAATTTTCCAATTATTCCAACACCTTTTGAATGCATCTGTTTTAACTATCAAATCTGAATTCAATTTAATTTAATTTATAACCAATCAAAGTCACTCTACTAGCAGATGATTTTCTCCCAGACGAAAAAATGGAGATGTAGTAGCAGTTCAACTTGATATTTCAACTCTTTTGTAAAGTTGAATGTGGATAAGTGGACGGAATATCACGTTTTTAATCCAAAAGTAAAGCACGTTTTTTACATCTTCTGTTATACGATACATCTTTGTTCCTGTGGCCCATTGATCACATTTTTTTTTTTTTTACATAATTCATCCCTCCAAGGGGAAATTTGTGCTACATTACACCACAGCAGGCTGCCAGGATGGCGCCAATAATAGGAGAAACGGGGGTTAGGTGTCTTTTCTAAGGACACCTAGACTTGAGCTCACTGGGAGTCGGCCTGCTGTTGTTGCCCACAGGACAAAAAGTTTACCCAGTTCTGATCCAGTCACAGTAATAAAAGCCAAAGAGCAAACCTGCTGAGAAAAACTTCATAAAGTACAAAACTTGCATCAAAATTAGAAAAAAAAAAGTATTTTAAGAGATTTTTCCAACACGGCTGTTTGTTCAGAAACGTACGGGTAGGAATTGATTTTCACACTCGCACAAATAAGAGGGTCTGCGGAAACAGCAGTGACCACAGGTTGATTGAATGAAGGGTTTTTAAGTCAGAACTCCATGTGGCGCTGCTATGTTTGACTAAAGGTCACTTTGTAAATAAAATCCTGTTTTTTTAGAAGTATTTTTTGAGCTTAAGATCTGAAATTCAGCTATTCGGCTGAGATGGAAATGTGTTTTTTTTGTTCATAATATATAATAATAATACGTTTTATTTCTAAGGCGCCTTTCTAGGCACTCAAGGTCTTGTTTGTTTTAAACTTCCACAAAGCTTGGATCTACATATTGTGTGACTTTGTCATTTTGGGTGTTAAAAACTTTCAAACTTTGTTTATTCATAGTGAATCATGAATTTACCCATTTAGTTCCATAAATTGTAAACATCTATAGGAAAAACATTGCTGAAGATAAAACTAATAACTGCAAAGCAGCGTTTTTTATTGCCACTCATATTTTTTCAAGTTTTAATATGCTAATAAAGGACAGCATAATAATCATAATTCACTGTTTCAACACAGAGCATCATGTTACGCATTGGGTCGTTCTTCTCTGTTATAAATATAGCACAAGATGAGAGTCGAGATCTAATCCAACATGCTCGGTGCTTGAATTAACATCCAAATGAATACTTCATGAGTCATAAGTTTACCTACATTAAACTCAGAGAGAGATGCAGAGATGGAGACAGATCAAGGGGAAAAAAGAGGGTTTGTTAAAGCTTGAGGCAAAAAGAAAAAAAAAGAGCACTAATGAAAAAGAGGAGGTCAAGAAAGTAGTATGTGGATGTGGTGTGTGTGTGTAAATGCACATGTGGGGGACTTGACTACAGGCTGTATTTTTAGAGAAAAGGGGACAACAGCATGAGGTAACAGGCCACAGAGGAGTTGTAGTCTTTGTCAGCCTGGAGGCCTCAGTGATAGTAACTCACACACGCGCAGAAAAAAAATGGCTGTTTGATTGGATAGGCCCACCCAGGAGAAGACTTTTCATAAACTCATAGCCTAGTTTTTCTTCCCATCTGCTAAAATAAATCTCTCGGGGAGCTGGACCTCCCAAAATCGAACTCAGGGTGGCTTTTTTTTTAAAGATATTGCTAACAATTTATAGGGTATGACGTTTTTTTCCAACTTGTGCCAAATATTCAGTAATCAGTTCCCATCAGAGTACCTGCTAGTGGGAGGGAGAAAAAACGTGATCAGCTGTATTCGTTTTCAACCTGTGCACAGTGCTCATAGCTCAGTGTCTGTCTGTAACCAGGGATAGCAAGCTGACCATGTTGCTAAGGGAGTCGCTAGGCAACATGAACTGCCGGACCACCATGATTGCTCACATCTCTGCCTCATCCAGAGATTTCTCAGAAACCCTCTCCACCATCCAAATCGCTTCCCGCGTCCTCCGTGTGAAAAAGAAGAAAACTAAAGTCACCGTGGTAAGTCTAGCATTTCTCTAAAAAATGTTTTAAAAAAACTACTATTTTAACTGATCTGTGTAAGAATCAAACTTTTGGTGGCTGTGTTGATGAAATAGAACACATGTTCTCTCAATATTGTATGCTTCAAATAAATACTACATAGAAGCTGTTGTTATTTCACTTTATCCATTATTGTTTTGTGGGGCTTCAGCCTTGGCAGGGAAACCTCATTTCACTCTCTTCATTATCTTGTTCTTTTGGTCACGCTACACAGCAGTTGACCATAGAATGTAAAGTGATTGGTAAATTGAGAGCGTCACATTTTGGCTCACCTCTATCTTCATCATGATGGACCGGTGCAGCGTCCTAATCACTGCAGATGCTGCACCAATCTGCCTGTTGTTTTCAACACTCCATGCTTCTCTCGCTCATGTACAAACCCTACTTGGGGCTCCTCTCTTCATTGAGGAGCCATAGTCTTGAACTCTAATTCTGAAATTTCTATTATTATGTAATATTGAGTAAAAATTATTGTTACATGTATTTTTTTTTTTTGCCAATTCCCCCTCACTTTTTATGCCTACTCACGTAAGAGTTCTTCCGCAAAGCCAAAAGAAAAAACTTAATATTTTGAATAATATAACCTTTTAGTTATAGCAGTAAAATGTAGAAACGGTTACCAATATTTTATATTCTCTCAGCAATACACATCAAGTTCCTCTGGAGGAGAAAGTTCCTGCGAGGAGGGTCGCATGCGTCGCCCGACTCATCTGCGGTCCTTTCATAACCGTGGCGACACTGATTCAGACTTACCGCTGCTGCGACTGTCCAGTGATCCCGACGAATACTCCAGCAGTGAGCAATCATGTGACACAGTAATCTACGTTGGTCCGAATGGAGCTGCGGTGTCAGACAAAGAGCTCACAGACAATGAGGGACCTCCTGAGTTTGTTCCAATTATTCCAGCTTTGCTTCGAGGTAAAGCAACAGAACAGCATCAAACACAATGTCAAGGAACAGGAACTCAAAACAAGGTCAGTTGATTCTATCATCAGTGGAATTTTGACAACTTAGCCTCAAGAACAATACAAATTGATCTGGTATTTTTCTTCAAACATCAGCCTCAGATAGACGAACAGCCCAGTGGTGCCTCCCAGCCACTAGGTCAGCCACAAACATCTCAGTCTCTGCTCGGTCAGCCGTTGGCTCCTGTCCCAGAGGAAGGTGGTGAATGTCTGAAGTGCAATACCTTTGCAGAGTTGCAGGAGAGACTCGACTGCATTGATGGCAGTGAAGAGGTGAGGGAAAAATGCTTTATATAGATCTATATTTGTATCTTTTCAATATAGATGTAGCATATACATATATGCACAGTATATACAGATATTATGATGAGGCAGGAGGCATAGAGAATGACCAAAACCAAGTTTTACAGATGTAGTGAAGGAGAATTTAAAGGCAGATGGAATGAAAGAAAAAGATAAAAGAGACTGGGTTAGATGGAAGAAACTGACTTGCTGTGGTGCCTCTTTAAGGGAAAAGCTGAAAGAAGCAGAAATACTTGAATTGAAGGTTAAAAAACCCACTTTATGTTCGTTCTCATCAGCTGAAGTTTTTCCTGGAATGCTCTTATTTTTAGCCCAGGATTCATGAACTGTGAAATGACACGTACGTTTTTTTTTAAACCTGCTAAATCTCTCTTTGCAGGTGGCAAAGTTTCCATTTGAAGAGGTTCCAGCAAGCAAACAAGGTGCCAAGCAGGAGTTGTGTCCTTTATCATCTATTCCAAGTTCCGCTCTCCCTTCTGGAGCTGAGCTGGATGCAGAATCCAAAATTGGTAACTGTTTGAACTATTTTCTGTTCACATAATATATTCATCATATCATCCAAGTCTTATTTATAACATCTTTATTGTTCTTGCAACTTACTCTTGGGACACACAAGCACAGCCTTTTTGTAAAACTAATCTTACCTCCTCAGCATCAGCTACTCACAAGATGAGAAGCAATGATCCACAACTACAGGAGATCAATGATGTGGTAGAAGAAGCTGAGCTGGCCCATACAATGATCCACAACCTGACTCAGACGACTGGATCTCCCATCGTTACAAGTACCAGGAGTGTAACAGGAAGCAACAGTATCACCTCCAACCCTCTGCACAGGACAAAGAGCTCCCATCTCTACGACAGGTATACTGACAAAATACTCTGCATACTGATATCTCAACATTAACATAGCAACTGACAATATTTCTCCTTTGCTATCTTTCTGGAAAGTCATGAAAATCTCAACTTGGTTGGTAACAATGAAGGGAAGGCTCGCCCGCTTGGATCACCACGTCTCGGCATTGCGAGCCTGACCAAAACCTCAGAGTACAGGTGAATTATACAATCACATCAAACAGAGTCCTTTTGTCTCATATAAAAAGAGCATAATATATGAGAAAACTTTTACATGAATTCATTGCTCTTAAAAATGTAATAAAAAAAAGTTCATTAATCAAAATGCTCTTTCTCAGGCCTCCGTCATCCCCATCACAGCGGTGTAAGGTCTACACTCAAAAGGGGGTAATGCCGGCAACACCTCCACCATCCTCCCACACTCTGGCCCAGGATGGCCAGAACACAGATGCACTAATCTCAGACAGTGAGTGTGGTTTTCTGATGTTGTTTAGAGTGTTAAGCAACACCAAGTGTATTGATGTAACACACTTGGTGGATAACATAACATATCAGTTTGAGCCTTTTTTAACACATTATATGCCTTTACCTCTACAGGCAGTTTAGCTGCAGACAGTGGTCGCTCCTCTACTGAGTCCATACTGTCCAGAACTTCTCCTGCAGGCATGAGCCCACAAGTACGAGAGCTTACACCATCTCTGTCTGCCAGCCTTGGATCAGCTGAGACACTCTGTGACGACGATGTCCCACCAATTCCTTTAGACACGCACAAAGATGGTAAGGAAAATTAAACTCAGTCAAACAGGTCATTTCTACATGCTGAAGTTATTTATCTTCTTTTTTTGTTGTTTCAGAACCAGTTATAGCTGTAGAGTCGATTGTGGAGGATGAGTTGGTATATGCTGTAGATTCTAAGGCTGAGGAGGTGCTCAGTGTTACAGCCCTCACAAATGCAAAGAGCTCGACCTGTCAGCCAACGAGCATCATCAGCTTTAGCAGCGACTGTGGTTCTGAAGCTGCTCTCGCTTCAGCATCTCAACCAATCAGCATCACGAGTAGTGCAGCTCTGGACGGAGCTGGGGAGGATTATCACATGTTCCCAAGCCCTGCAACTTCTTCAGGGGTAAAAGAGGTGGTGGCCATAGCAGAGGTTAGTGGATCTGTCTAGTTTATCTTTGGGTTGCCTCAATTATCTACTTATGAATCATTTGGTTTCTGGATGTCTGAGTTTACTGCTTTCCATTTCAGGTGGCAATGGCAAAGCTTCGGATGGAGGGCGAAGCCTTGGCTACTGGAATGCAAAAATGTGGTTCACCTATGTCCTCCTGGATGAGTGACCTGAGCATGGGCAGCGAAGCTGATCAGTCGCTTCACAGCTTCAGCCAGTCACAGAGTCAGCAAGGCGAAGCCCTGGCTGATCCTGAAACAAGCCAGGGAAGTGGGGCTGAAGGTGGATATGAAAGAAGAGGAAGTTTGGAGGGAGAGCTCTCAGAGAACTTATCTGACAAAGATATTTCAACCAAGGACAGGCTGAGAAAACTACCTCCATCTATGGCTAAAACTAACATCCAAATTCTATCAGGGCCTGGTAATCACTCTCCTTTTAAAAGTGTTCAGGCTGTCAAACCAATGGTTATACAGGAGCCCACCATTCTCTCCTCACCTACCAAGACTGCATTAATGAAAGACTCTGTGAAGGCAAATGTTGCACTTTTAGCCTCCCTTTCCAGTGAGATGAGCTTTGATGACCCATGGTTAAAACGTGGCATTGAGGAAGGAAGACCAAAGGAGCTTGTGTGTGAAGTGAAGCCAGAAAAGCGGGAGGTAGAACATTTCAAGAGTCAATCAATAGAAAAGCTTGGCAATGGGGACCAACAAAGCTTTTGCAAGGATGGTACGAAACAATATAACAAAGTTTCAGAGGAAAAGTCTTAAGTTTGAATCACTTCTGATTTTTGTTGTTCTTCTATCAACAGGTATCTGTTCCAGTCCTGTTGCAGAAGTGGTATCCTCTTTGGACTGCTTTAGGAGAGTAGTAGATGGTTGTGAGATGGTTGCTTTTGTTGCTCAAAGTGAAGGCTTGGCTGGTGTTTACAGTCCAGACATCCACCGCACAGCTAGTCTTCCTCGTGGATGGAGCCGTCTCAATCGTCACGATGGCTTAGATAATGGGATGGAGTACCATAGTCTTGGTGCGACCACTTCAACTCCCTGCAGTCCTCGTGGGACACTCGACCGTAGGGGATCAAATGGAAAGCACAGCTTATTCTCCCACAAGAAGGGGGGCGTGCCACCTCTACCACCAGTGAGGAAATCCAGCCTTGATCAGCGGAATAGGGCAGCCAGCCCTCTTCACCAGCCTAGCTATGGGATCTCATCACTTAGCGGCTCTACAGATGATGCAGGAACATCTGGAAGTGGTCCTGTGGTAAACTCCAGACAGCGGGGCTCCAGCATAGATAGCAGCAGACTTTTCAGTGCCAAGTTAGAACAACTTGCCAATAGAACTAACTCTCTGGGCCGAATCCATGGTTCACACGGTGGTCCTCATCATTATGACTGCCTCTCTTTAGAAAGAGGTGAGAGCCTCAGAGGGGGAGGAGGAGTGAAGGGAGACACCACCATGCCTCGCAGCGGACGCAGCATAATTCGTGTTGGTTCGGTATCTTCTCCCACTGGAAGCCCTAGTGTCAGCGGGAGCACCAGTCCAAGCAGCACGCCACAATCACCAGCCAAAACCAGCGGCCAGTCCAAGATATCAGCGGTCAGTAAGCTCCTGATGACCAGCAGTCCTAAGTCCAGGAGCTTGTCTGCTTCCAGCACCAAGACACTCAGCTTTTCTACAAAGTCTTTAAACCAGAGCTCTGGCCGCAGCTCCAGCCTTCCTCCGAATGGAAAAGTAAGTGAATCAGGATCTTATTTAACTTAGCAATTAGCCACTCAATAAAGGAACTCTATTCTAGCTGTTGTTCATCTTGCGACTGATTTTTGGGGGGTTTTGTTCAACTGGCTGTGGGAAACGTGTGAAGACAACCCTTTTTTAAAAAAAAAATCCAAATAATATTAAAATAAAATTGAATTGCATGTAAAACTGATCAAAGAAAAAAATGCCTTAAAACCAAGACTAGATGACTGAGTTCATTCTGGTTTCTAAACTATTTCTGCTTTTTTAGCCTCAGAGTTCTGTCCCAGCCCCTCTGCAGCAGCAAGCACCTGCTCCTGCATCCTGGTCTACTCAATCTTTGAGCCGCAGTCGAGGAGGAAGCCTGACAGCCAAGCTGCCTCTGCGGGCGGTCAATAGCAGAATCTCAGAGCTTCTCCAGGGGAGTGCTGGGTCTCGCTCAAGAAGCCCTGCCCAGGGAGGAAGCACAGACCCAGTTGAAGAAAAAGGAGTCGGAGTACCAGGGTAAGTTCAAATCAATCTAGTTTTACATCTTGAACAAGTTCAAGACTCTTGTAAAAATGAGGCTGACACATCAATCTAGATGATGCTTTTACAGGCGGTATGGCTGTATGGATAGAGCGGAGGGTTGCACGTTTAATTCCCTGCCGAGACCTCATATCGAGGTGTCCTTGAGCAAGACACTAAATCACTAGTAATTGGGTCATGATTAGCACTGACTGGGGGAATAGGAGCTGCACTGTAAAGCGCTTTAGGTGCCGTTGCAGGTAGAAAAGTGCTGTATAAATACTGTGCAGTTACTGGTCCAAACTATCCAATTTACCAGGTTAAATGCTTTAAAATCACTTACAGAATTATTTATTCCTATTTGATTTTTTTTCAATGCTTTTTGGGACTTTGTCTTATTTTCAGGGTTGGTGGATCAGGAGCAGACAGCCTGGGAGAAGAGAAAACACCAGTGGTGCAAACTCTGCCTTCTCCGTACAGTAAGATCACAGCTCCTAGAAAACCTCATCGCTGTAGCAGTGGTCACGCCAGTGATAACAGGTAAATGCTCCACCGCTACCGACAAATATTAATATATTTTCCAAAAACAAAAAAATGCATGCAGTTCTTTTTTTTAAAAAGGCATATCCTTTTTTTTTAACCCTGACTTGTTTTTATTTTGCCTTTAACAGCAGCGTACTGAGTGGCGAGCTGCCACCGGCCATGGGGAAAACGGCTTTGTTTTACCACAGCGGGGGCAGCAGTGGTTATGAGAGCATGCTGAGAGACAGCAGTGAGAATACAGGAAGCACCTCTTCTGCTCAAGACTCCCTGAGCGAGCACAGCTCAGTCACCACCACCTCCTCCCGACGGAGCTCTAAGAGCAGCAAGAAGAGCAGGAGTAACACAGGTCACATGAAAAAGCATCTCATGTCCTTTCTCTCACCACGCACCAGGCTCAACAAAAATAAGAACTTAAACTAATAGCTTTTTAAAGTATAATGTCATTTTGGAAATAACCAAATTTAACTTACTCTCATTATCAATCAAACCTGAGAAAACTAGTTACTCTAAATGATTGAATTTCTTTTGTCTTATTTTTTTCTGATCTCGTCTTACTTCAGAATCGTTTTTTTTTAACGTGAGAGAGGTGATGGAAGGATAGGTAGTGACAAGTATTACTGAGGAGAATCCATTGAGAAAAAAACGAATGAGAAAGCATTGCAAAGGCAAGTGAATTGTAAAGAAAGGTCTGGCTACAGGAGATGCCAGGAAGAGAAGGTGACCCTGACCACCCATCTGTGAAATGGTAAAAGGGAATGTGCTGGTCTAGGCTGTAATGAATATATATTCACCAGAACACAACACAGAGCGCTTGCTAATGCGCCGGCCAAATGACTTTGTATTGGTGAAGCCTGAGGATGGATATGTGCTTGAAATCGGATTGGAGAGGGAGCGCTGCCTGGTGTGACTCTGATTATTGATTTAAAGTGAAATTAGCTTTTCCATCTGAGTTCATACACCCTCACCTTCAGACCATGTGGCATAAAATCTGGATTTACTTTCATTTAGGTTTAACTATGACCGATTTGAGGATCAAAGAGACAAGTTGTCGCAACTCAACACAAAGACATGAAGAAATTCTTAGCTGCATGTGAAGGTTATATGACTTTTAAAAACTGAGATTTCCTTAAAAAGTGAAATAAAGACTAAAGCTCTGCACTAACAGGATGTAGATCGCGTCTTTTTGTCACTGATTTCTATTCGATTGGATTACATTTTTCTTTTTTTTCTCCCAGCAGACCTTCAGTCCTCGTCAGTCCACTTATACTTTGAATCCTAATGAAATACAAATTCCTCTGCTTGACCTTTCTATGCTGCAGAGAGACTGAAAGACAGACACAGTCCTCTTAAAATACACACTTATCTTACAGTTTCTTTGATAACTTTCATACTTGTCGAGATAGCGGACAATTTCTATGCTAATTGTGCACAGTGCACATTCTAAAGTTGAGCTTGAAGTGACCTGCTAATTTTTTTTCACCGAGTTTTACCTTTTCTGCTCTCTTCAGATTTCTATTCCCAATTTACACTTTAAGATCCAAGTTCATTCTGTTTTTTAAATGACTGCATTTAGGTCTGCAAACCAAAGTTACTTTGATACAAGAATAGTTTTAACATTACCAGGAAGTGCACATGTTTGGTCCACGTGTGAAACTAATGTACATTTTTTGTTTAAAAAGAAGTTTTGTTCTGAGATTCTAAAGCATTTGTTTCATCTTAAAACTATTGGGACAAAAATATAATGAGCCGCAGTCTATCAAACCACCTCATTGGAAGACAAGTCCATGTAATCCCTCATTCATCTAGGAGTGATCCATCGTAGAAAAGGCTTCAAGGTTGTCTTTTGGACAGTGAATTTGATGATCGAGACGTTTCGAATTTAATGGATGGAGCGGGAGATCGACAGACCCAGCTATAGGTGACCGAAAGAATGAGATCGCGGATACAAGCGGCCGAAATGAGCTTCCTCCACAGAGTGGTTGGGCTCTCACTCAGGGATCGGGTGAGGAGCTTTGCCAATCGGGCGGAGCTTGGTGTCGAGCCGCTGCTCCTCCAGGTCGAGAGAAGCCAGATGGGGTGATTCAGGCATCTGGTCAGAATGCCCCCCCCGAGCACCTCACTGGTGAGGTGTTTTAGGCACGTCCCACCGGGAGGAGACCAAGAGGCAGACTCCAGACCCGGTGGAGAGGTTATGTCTCGCAGCCGGCTGGGGAATGACTCTGGATCCTCCTGGGTGAGCTGGAGGATGCAGCTGGGGTGAGAGAAGCCTAGGCTTCCCGTCTCAGGCTGTTGCCCCCACGACCCGGCTCTGGATAAGCGGAACACGAAACGCCTCAATCATCAAACGCACTGTACAGAAGACAACTTTAAAACCCCATTGAAAGAATTGTTTTTGTATTTATTCTCATTTTTTTAATACCTTGTTCCTCCAGGTCTCCAACGTCGACGTCTGATCTCAGCTCTTACTTTGGACTCTTCTTCATCAACTTCTCAGCGCTCCTCCAAACAAGCCATCACATCCTCGTCGTCCTCCTCTTCCAGCCCTGGTGCATGCTGGGTCGATGGCCCGTTGGGTCCTCCTGCACCTTCGAACCTCCGAGCTGCAAATGCAACCACAGAGACTTTTGAAATAAAAGTGTATGAAATAGACGACGTGGAGCGACTGCAGAAAAGAAGGGACAAAGGAGGAAGCAAGGTGAGAGGAGAGTCAGGAGGTCTGCTAGGACATACAAGGAGTAGTATTGTTACCAAGGAGATTTATGAGGAAGATCAAAAGCTGCATGAAGTAACAGAAATGTATTGAATAACAATAAGCATTGTATTCATCACAAACCAGAGAATGAACCCAGAGAAAAATGGGTATCGGAAACAAAAAGCTGGAAACCTGCACAGTTTAGAAATACAATCAAAGATTTTCACTAAATCAATAGCATTTACCTCCCATTACACTCAAACAATAAAAATTATTCTCTCTCTCATTTGTAGGCGATTATAAATTCCAAGAAATTTTTAAAGCTGACTAAAGTATGATTAATGAATACAGTGGTGGTCAAAAGTTTACATACACTTGTAAAGAACATAATGTCATGGCTGTCTTGAGTTTCCAGTTATTTCAACAACTCTGATTTTTCTCTGATATAGTGATTGGAACAGATCCTTCTATGTCACAAAAAACATTCATGAAGTTTGATTCTTTTATGACTTTATTATGGGTAAACTGAAAATGTGACGAAATCAGCTGGGTCAAAAATATACATACAGCAACATGAATGAGCAATTTTGGAGACTTAGAAAGTTGTGTCAATGACATGAGCTTCATAGCATGACCTCTTAACTTCTTGTGAGTGATTATGAGTGACTACAGCTGGTGACTTCTCTGAGGCCATTTAAAAAGGGCTCATTGGATAAAAACACCCACAAACGCTACAATGGGAAAGTCAAAGGAGCTCAGCATAGATTTGAAAAAGAGAATCATTGACTTGAACAAGTCAGGAAAGTCACTTGGAGCCATTTCAAAGCAGCTGCAGGTTCCAAGAGCAACAGTGCAAACAATTGTTTGTAAGTATAAAGTGCATGGCACTGTTTTGTCACTGCCACGATCAGGAAGAAAACGCAAGCTGTCACCTGCTGCTGAGAGAAAACTGGTCAGGAGGGTGAAGAGTCAACCCAGGAGCACCAAAAAGCAGATCTGCCAAGAATTAGAAGCTGCTGGAAAACAGGTGTCAGTGTCCACAGTCAAGCGTGTTTTGCATCGCCATGGACTGAGAGGTTGCCGTGCAAGAAGGAAGCCCTTGCTCCAAAAGCGGCACCCTAAGGCTCGACTAAAGTTTGCTGCTGATCACATGGACAAAGATAAGACCTTCTGGAGGAAAGTTCTGTGGTCAGATGAAACAAAAATTGAGCTGTTTGGCCACAATGCCCAGCAATATGTTTGGAGGAGAAAAGGTGAGGCCTTTAACCACAAGAACACCATGCCTACCATCAAGCACGGTGGGCCTGTTTTGCTGCCAATGGAACTGGTGCTTTACAGAGAGTCAATGGGACAATGAAGAAGGAGGATTACCTTCAAATTCTTCAAGAAAACCTGAAGTCACCAGCCCGAAGGTTGGGTCTTGGGCGCAGTTGGGTGTTCCAACAGGACAATGACCCCACACACATCAAAAGTGGTAATGGAATGGCTAAATCAGGCTAGAATTAAGGTTTTAGAATGGCCTTCCCAAAGTCCTGACTTAAATCCCATTGAGAACATGTGGATAATGCTGAAGAAACAAGTCCATGTCAGAAAGCCAACAAATTTAACTGAACTGCACCAATTCTGTCAAGAGGAGTGGTCAAAGATTCAACCAGAAACTTGCCAGAAGCTTGTGGATGGCTACCAAAAGCGCATAATTGAAGTAAAAATGGCCAAAGGACATGTAACCAAATATTAGCATTGCTGTATGTATATTTTTGACCCAGCTGATTTCGTCACATTTTCAGTTTACCCATAATAAAGTCATAAAAGAATCAAACTTCATGAATGTTTTTTGTGACAAAGAAGGATCTGTTCCAATCACTATATCAGAGAAAAATCAGAGTTGTTGAAATAACTGGAAACTCAAGACAGCCATGACATTATGTTCTTTACAAGTGTATGTAAACTTTTGACCACCACTGTACATAATGCAGGTTTTTGGGGTTGCAGTTGCTAAATCTTTGTGTAATTCTAAGAGAAACAGAGCAAATTATTAGTTTTGAAAAGTATGAAATTGAAATCTCCAGAACAGATACTTAAAAAAAACAACTTAACCTCCAACTGCTGCAGTAAACAGACCCCAAAATGCTTGTTCAGTGTGTCAAACATCCGGTCAACCTGGGAGATCAAAGAGGTGTGAACGCTATCACTGCTATGAGTCTAAAACATTCTGCAGCAGAAAGAGAACCATGTGTTTCACAACTCACTCATCCAGAAATGAAAGTAAATAAAGTCTGTTTCTGTGTGTGTGTGTGTCCATCAGGAGGTGGTTTATGTCAGTGCCAAGCTTCGCCAGCTGGAGCACCGCCAGCAGCGAATCAGTGAAGTCAGAGCCAAGTACCAGTGTCTGAAGAAAGAACTGGAGCAAACCAAACAGCACTTAATGCTCGAACCGCACAAATGGACCACAGAGTGTAAGTGCAGCACAACAGGGAGTGTGTATAAGTGTGTGTGTGCATGCGTGAGAAAGAGAGCGGGAGTTTAAGTGAGCACCCGTTTTGAGCGTATCTTAATGGGTGTAGTGTCTTCTTCTTTCGGCATTTCCCTTCATGTTCGCCTCAGCAAGTCAGTTTCTTCCATCTAATCATATCTCCTGCATCTTCCTCAGCCCCACCAACTACTGTATCTTCATGTCTTCCTTCACTGTATCCATGAACCTCCTTTTTTGGTCTTCCTCTAGGCCTCTTTCCTGGTGGTTCCAAAATCAAGCATCCTTCTCCCGATGTATTCTCTCTCTCTCCTCTGCACATGTCCAAACCATCTCAGTCTGGCCTTTCTAACTTTATCTCCAAAACCTCTAACATGTGCTGTTCCTCTGATATACTCATTTCTAATCCTGTCCATCCTGGTCACTCCCAGAGAGATCGTCAGCATCTTCATCTCTGCTACCTCCATCTCTGTTTCCTGTCTTTTCCTCAGTGCCACTGTCTCTAAACCAAACAGCATGGCCGGTCTCACCACGGTTTTGTACACTTTCTCTTTCACTTTAGCTGAAACTCTTTTGTCACACATCACACCTGGTACTTTTCTCCACCTGTTCCAGCCTGCCTGTACACACTTCTTCACCTCTTTTCCACACTCTCCATTGCTTTGGACTGTTGATCCTAAGTACTTAAAATTTTCCACCTTCTTTATCTTTTCTCCTTGTATTTTCCAAAATATTCCTCATATCTTAATCTGACAAATAAAATTCCTTTTTGAAGATATTCTATTAATGATGTTCTAGCTTTGTTTACAATACCTTGATTCTTTTAAAATATATTTCCTCTTCCTGTCTTTCATTCTAGTTGAGCTCCAGCAGTCATACGAGGTGGACTCTGTGGAGTATTTGGAAGCTCTGGAAACGGTTACTGGCAAACTGGAAAACAGAGTAAACTTCTGCAAGGCTCATCTCATGATGATCACCTGCTTTGACGTGTCCTCAAGACATCGATAGACAAATGAAGGAATAGAAAGCAGTTTAAAACAGAAAGTTACACTAAATATTAAAAACCAAACAAACTTTGAAGAATCTCTTTCAAAAAATGAATAGAGATTTTTTTTTATAGATTTTTTACAGAAATTTGTGTGACCAACACAAATCCAACAGAAATCAGCAGAATGATCATTTCAATCCAAAAACAATTGATTCTGATTAAGAATTTTGGTTTTGAAAAGGAGCAAATTAATCCTAAAAAATATTAATCTAATGACCTGAATTATTTACGGCACAAAGTCTCCTGAACTTGTGTCAAACTTTGACGAATGTATTGAAAATTTTGGAGGAAAATCAAACAAGAAAAATTGAATTTTAAATAAAAATAAAATAAGTCTACAAGTAAAGAAGAAGTATTCCTCAAATCTTTCCAGAAAAGCACTTTGGCTGTAAATAGAGTGCTGACAACAGAATGAGGTGGTATAGTGGCTCAGAAATGGCAGAAAGAGACCGACCATGCAGATAAAGTGCCTTTTGAACATTTCTGATTATACCAAGACCAATAGTCTTTCTCTGATTTGGTGTAAATACAGTTTGGTGCTAGTTTAGATAAAACCCACAAATATCAGTGTCTTTGGAAAATCATTTCTTGTCATTTCTTAATGTGATGTTTGACTGTGGGTTTGTGTTTCATAACATGAGGACGAAAAAATGACAGTTTTTATGTGCTGTTTTTACAACATTAGAGTAAAAACAATTAGATTGAACAAAACAAAAAACAGAATTTTCCAAAGATCATAGAGAGTGAATAATAAAAGATCCTGGTCGGATTGTTTCTACAGGAACACATCTGAATTTGGATCCTGTGGGACGTTCACATCGTTACTTTCTCTCTGATTCAGATGTGTTTTATGTGCACAAAGCAGTGAAAAGCCAGGATGACACAATGTTTCATATCCATCTACCAACCAATATGTGAATCCCTTCTCCTATTTGTGTGTTCTGCTCTAAAAGAAACTGAATTATTTGTCAATGTATGTGTTTTATAAAACTTTTTTTATTGTGTGAAATGGGAGCATGTAGAGACCATGTATGATAACCGTTAGAACTAATCATCAAGAAATTCTGAAACTGAAGCACAAAATTGTAAATTTAAGTTGTCATTGCAAAGTTTTAAACAAATTTTAAGAATTCGTAAAAGTAAAAAATAAAAAGTCCAAAGACGTGCATGGGAATTAGAGACAAATCCAGATTCTAATACATAGATCTCTGCTTGGTTCCATTTATTTGGATGGAAATCAACTTTAAAAATGAATTGAACTTATCTTATGGTGCTTGAGATGTTTACTATCTAAATGTCTGTACAAATATAAATACATGAAAGAGACTGTTCCCTCCAAATGATTAAGAAACACATTTGAAATGCTTCTTTTCTATGGGCATCGTTAGCAGATTTCTAAAAGACGGAGTGCTCATTGAGTTGCTGTTCATGAAGAGAAAGACTTGAGGAGTGGAAATGATGTAAAGATAATTGGTATGATTCATAAGAAACGTGCAGCATTTCTCATTCTGCTTTGTTTCATTGGGTTGTTGAGTACAGCTCCACATGCGGTCGTACAAACAGTTCGTTTTTTAATTTGCTGGAGAAAGCCGTGAGCTAATTTGATGGGAAATGACCCCAAAAAGCAAGATGTGTAAGTGTTTTTATCCAAAGCCGGTTAATTCGACTTGCGGAATCCTTTTTCTAATGACTCTTTTTGCCATGTGGATCATGAATGAAAGTGTATTTATTTCAGCTCAAAAGAGCAAAGTTGTTCATTAATGTTCTTATTTATCTATATCGTAAAAAAAAAGATGACTATGCATTAAAGAGTTATGTCATATCTTAAAAAAACATATACTGTGTGCACATATCATATATGCGCTCCTTTTTTATTTATGTACATTACTTGGGTTGGTGTGAGTTGAGTTTCCATCAATTCAATTTGTCGATGGAAAGAGTTGGAATGAAATCATTGGCTGTCATTATTCCTGGACAATAACAGAATCATAAGCAGTTTTAAATCTTGATGTGGCTGCTTCAGAAAATAATAAAGACTTGCTCTTAATGACTCACAAAGTCAAGGATTCATTCAGAAGATCTTTTGATTGCTTGATTCAACAATCAGGAACTGCTTTCTTTAATACAGAAGAAATCTATGTGAAAATATCAAACATAAATGTCCTCACATCCCAGAATGTGGGTTTTACTGTCAGCAAGTAGATTCCGTTACCAAGCAGCTAAAATTGTAAGCTGTTTTTTTTTTTTTCTATTAAAATCTGTTTCGTTCCGTAGTCTTCTGCTTATCTGGGGCAAGGTTAAGAGGGCAACAGCCTCAGACGGGAAACCCATGCTTCTTTTACCCTGGCTGCATCCTCCAGCTCACCAGGGAGGATCCTGAGGTGTTCCCTGTCCAGCTATGAGACATAGTATCTCCAGAGGGCCCTGGTTCTGCCTCTGGGTCTACTCCCGGTGGGACGTGCCCAAAACACCTCACCATTGAGCTAGCCAGGAGGCATTCTAACCTGATGCCCGAACCACCCTATCTGGCTTTTCTCGACTTGGAGAAGCAACGGCTTTACTCCAAGCTCCTCCCAGATGGCAGAGCTCTTCACTCTATCTCTGAGTGAGAGCCCAGCCACCCTGTGGAAAATGGGTTTTTATCCCCGTGTTGAACATTTTTCTTCATAACCATCATGGGACCATCAAATTCTGAAACGCACAAAACACAAACTTATCTAACAATCATTAAAATTTTTGTAGTTAATGTCAATCCAAGTTGGGTTAAAATGTTAAAAATACAGTATTTTATCAGACGACTTGGCAAACATTTGTGATGCCATGGCACTAGAAGAAAAAATGATAAGATTCTAAATACAAATTGATATTGATGGAAATCTCACACAAAGCGCCTCCAAAGTCATGGGATTTTGTGTTTTGGTCGAAGTCTGAGCACATTTACAAAATTTTTAAATTGTCATCATCTAAGTACGAAGCTCAAGTTTTGTAAAGTTTTACGTATTCCTGGTCAGAAATAAGTTTGAATAAGTATTAATCTGAGAGAATGTGATCAGCAATGTTCCACCTACATGTGTCGTCTTCATGATTCTGGACCGTGCTGTCCTTGTAAAATATGGTCCTGACGCATCGTGTTGCTGAGAAAGAAAGATGGAGGGATGTAAATAAAGGAATGTATTGAAAGAATTTCAGATTTGTTCTTTCCTACAAAAAAAAACACTGGTTGGACACCTGCGTTCTTGTCTTGGTCTTCATTATGGTGATTAATAAATTATAACCGAGGAACACACCTGGATGTTCACTTTCAGTAAGAAGTAGACAAATTCTTGGAGAATTTTTCTGGAAAATTTCAGTCAAGCTAGAGATAAAAAAAGAAATAGATGAACAGAAAAATAACTTTTTAATTTGAATATTTGAGATTAAATTCTATGAATTGATAAAATTGGTGCTGAATTATATTGGTTAAGGAGAAATGTTCAAACCCGTGGTGAGACCGGCCATATTGTTTGGTCTTAGAGCAGTGCTTCTCAATTATTTCCTATTTCCGCCCCCCTGGAAAGAAGAAAATATTTTGCGCCCCCCACTCTCGCCGTGACTATAATTAGTATCATTTGTCTATTAAATTGTTATAAGTACACCTCTGTATAACACATTATCCTCATTAACATTCAAGAAAACAAAAAAGAAAAGCAACGTACAACAAAGGACAGCTTTTTACATTGTTTTTTAGTCTGTAATTTCTGATTTAAAGTGCATCAATTAACTTAAAAAAAATTCTTATTTAAACTATAAACATTTTCGACTAATTGAACCATTTGATACTTAAAAATAAACTAAATTAAATCAATAAATTCAAATTGATCAGCAACATTACCTCCCTGCGCGCACTCTGACAATAAGAGCGACAACTACTGTAGTGGAGGTGCTATTACACTTTATTCTAGTACGGCAAAAAAAAAAACATATTCAGAGGGTCACACGGGGGGCGTGGGGACACTATTTGAGAAGCACTGGTCTAGAGACAGTGGCACTGAGCAAGACAGGAAACAGAGATGGAGATAGCAGAGATGAAGAGGCTGAGGATCTCTCTGGGAGTGACCAGGATGGACAGGATCAGAGGAACAGCACATGTTAGAGGTTTTGGAGATAAAGTCAGAGAGGCCAGACTGAGAGGGTTTGGACATGTACAGGGAAGGGAGACCGAGTACATTTGCAGAAGGATGCTGGGTTTGGAACCACCAGGAAAGAGGACTAGAGGAAGACCAAAGAGGAGGTTCATGGATACAGTGAAGGAAGACATGAAGATAGTTGGGGTGACCGAAGAGAATGCAGCAGATATGGTTAAATGGAAGAAACTGACTTGCTGTGGCGACCCCTGAAGGGAAATGCCAAAAGAAGAAGATAAAATTGGAGCATATTTTAAAAAAAACATATAATGTTGCAACACATCGTTTAATTTGTCTAGTTTTTATAACTAGGAAGATGTAAATGCAAACTGAACTCTGACTTCTGGGCGACTGATTCTTTGGATTTGGATAGAACATCATGCTTTGGAAAATGTAGAGAATGTATTGTAGAAGAAACATAAATTTACCTGGAGATGGAGGTGAAACTTAACAGCAGAAGGAGTGCAAAGTGTAAGGAGGTGAGTTGAAGGAGCAAGAGTGGAGCGTAACACATGGATGAAAATTGAAAGAAGAGAAGAATCTATGACAGAAAAGTGAAAGAAGGTGGTTTAAACCAATTGGTGTGCTTTCCCCCTCACTGTGCCTTCACACTGACAGCGAAGGACAAGATGCTAATAAATGGGAACTTAATTCAAAGGATTTGAAGAGGAGTGACAGATATATATATATATTTTTAGGAGAGTAGATGACAGAGGGAAAGAGACACAGGGTTTTGGCAGGGTCACAGTAAATCTAATTTGATGGATATTATGAAGTGAAAGAAAAGAGATGAAAAAGAGAGGGAGAGAAGTTACACCTGCTGAAGTGAGTAATGGAGGAAGGAAAAGACCGAGCTGTCCTTCTAGATTTGAAAAGCAACAAATCCAGTTTTTGCTGAAACAGAAAGAATACAATAAAGATATATACAGTAGAAATATATATATATATACATACATATTTAAAAATTCAGCGGCGAACCCTGAATGCCTTCGAAGCACTTTCTGCTGGGCTAAGACATCTCTGAATCACAAACTGGTATCGATTAGATTTCAGCCATTTTCATTTATAAAATTATTCCAAGGAGTCCGTTTTCTTTCATGTATTTGCTGATAGCTGCTTCCAAATGTGTGTTTTAACGTATAGGTATTTGACCAATCACATTTCAGACAGGGAAATGTGATTGGCCCATGCTTGATTTCTTCATGGGGTGTTTGAGCCGCACTTTGTCTGGCCCCTCACCTAGGACCTGTTTGCCTTGGGTGACCCCACTAGGCGCATTAAGCCTCGGACAACATAGCTCCTAGGATCATTGGGGCATGCAAACCCCTCCGCCGTGATAACGTGGCGGTGGGTGAAGAGCTCTGCCATCCAGGAGGAGCTCGGTGTTGAGCTGCTCCTCCTCCAGGTCGAGAGAAGCCAGATGGGGTGGTTCGGGTATGGTCAGGATGCCCCCCGAGCACCTCTCTGGCGAGGTGTTTTAGGCACGTCCCACCGTGAGGAGACCAAGAGGCAGACCCCGGAACCCCTGGAGGGACCATGTCTCACAGCTGGCTGGGGAACGACTCAGGATCCTTTCGAGTGAGCTGGAGGATGCAGCTGGGGTGAGAGAAGCCTGGGCTTCCCGTTTGAGGTTGCCCTCGCGACCCAGCCCCAGATAAGCAGAAGACGACGGAATGAAACATTTCAGACGGCATTTGTTGCCAGGTAGGCTACAAATAGAAAAACTTCCAAAAAGGCCTTCACAGTCTGTTCTGCTGGTTCTCTTCATCCAAAGTGAATGTCGATGAAACTTACCTACATACCTACCTTACCTACATCATCCTTTAGACTTGCTGGTGAGACGAAGAGCAAAGTTACTTTAATGAGTAAAGAAGGTGTTTAACATAATGCCTTAGTTGTTGTTCTTCTTGAATTGATTCAGTGTAGTGAGACGGTTTTATTACAATAAATAGGTGAGGGCTGAATGATGCGGATGGAGCACCTTGTGTGAAATCCCTCTGAACAAATTAAATACTTTAAAGGATATTTGTGTGATAAAATGCACAAGTTTGTGTGAGTAAAATAATCAAGTTTGAGTTTGCAGGAAGACTGATTCAAACTTTTTAACTGGATGACACAAGCACACAGAGGTGGAGGTTTTCTCACAGGAAACTTGGTCAGCAGTCTGTAAGGAGGGGACTTTTGGGATTAACGTGGGAAGTGTCAACGAGTGTGTGAGAGAAACAATCTATCAGACATACACACTAGCACAGCAACACAAAAACAGGGATTAACAAGAGACGCAAGTGTGATGGATAAATACATACATCATTAGTCGGGGTTGAAAACTCGGCTTTAGTAAACTAACACACACACACAAACTGTTTACTGTTTCCCCACATCACTCAATTAGATTAGATATCTGACCAGGCTAACATCAGAGACCCAACAGTCTCCAGTCAGTCTATAACTTGATGGCGGAATGAGGAAACAAGAAGCTACAAATCAAATTAAAATGACAGGAATATCACAGGAACTATGTCAACATGTCCAAAGAACCTGTCAGAAGTTACTTAGCACCTAAAATATGTTCTTATGTTTTAGTGAAAAGCTGCTTCTGGGATTTAACCACTCATTTGGAGTAATGGTTGTTAAACTGGAACATTAGCTCTCTTCAGAGAGACAAGGAACTCCCATTTCTCACTGGTCCAACGCAGCAGGAAGACTTTAGTCAGAAAGCATCTTTAAAGAGGAACGGATGGCTTTGAATGTGTTGGATGCAGACAATTTCTTTTCTCTTATTTTAGTTTTCCTCTTGAGACGTGCACTTCCTGCATTAATTACCGGTAATTAATTTGTTGGTCAACTTGGTACATAATGTATCCAGAGCAATCATAGCTTAGAGTCAGTGTTTGTGTCAGTGTGACTAAAAGTGCCATTCATGAAAAAAAAACCAAAACCCTCAAACGACAAAATCTACGTTCTCACCCTCACCTATGTTCACCAGCTGTGGGTGGTGACAGAAAGAATTAAATCACGGATACAAGCGGCCAAAATGAGCTTTCTCCGTAGGGTGGCTGGGCTCTCAGTCAGAGATCGGGTGAGGAGCTCTGCCATCCGGGAAGAGCTCGGTGTTGAGCCACTCCTCCTCCAGGTCAAGAGAAGCCAGATGGGATGGTTCGGACATCTGGTCAGGATGCTGCCCGAGCGACTTGCTGGTGAGGTGTTTCGGGCATGTCCCACCGGGAGGAGAGGCAGACCACAGACCCACTGGAGAGACTATGTCTCACAGCTGGCTGGGGAAACGACTCGGGATCCTTCGGGTGAGCTGGAGGATACAGCTGGAGGTAGAGAAGCCTGGATTTCCTGTCTGAGGCAGTTGCCCCCGCGACCTGGCCCCGGATAAGCAGAAGATGACAGAACAGAATAAAATGACAGATTCACAGAGTTTCATAAGAAAAAAAACTTTAAATTATTAGCAGGTAGTTGTTTCAAAATGACAAATACTTTTAATCTTAAAGCTTGAGTCACACCTTCACAAGTCTTGTACTTTAAGGAACAACAATACATCTTTAGCAGTAAAAAAGTGAATCAGGTTTAATTTTTAAAACTCTTTTAATTAATGCTAAAAAACAGCACAAGTTCTTTGCATAAAAATGAAAAATGACTAATTGTCTTTACATTTAGTACTAGTACATTTAGTATAAAAACTAGCTGCAATCTAAAACAAAGTTCTTTGTGCTCATTCAGAGGATTTTTTTTTAGCACTAATCAAACTTGATCACTGTATTTTATCGTCTCCTCGACTGTTGCTTCATCTCAGAATAACATTCCTCCATCTTCATCGCGAGGTCTGAGGTGAGAGGATGATCTTCACCATGTGTGATCTTTAGGATTTTAAAAGCCTAAAAGAGAGGGAAAAAAACCAATGTGCTGAATGATTTTTAATACTATTATTTAAACTAACTTTTATTCATTTAACAAAATCTCAAAGATGATCAACTTTGATTCCTCTGACCAGTTTAAATGTGTCCAAAGCTTCCTCGATGCGTTCCAGATAGTGCTGCAGTTTTCCCACACGCATCAGCTGAATCCCATGAGCTGGATGTGGATCCGGGTAGTACAGCCTTTAAAACAACACAGAAAACATTTTTTTTTTAAATTACTCAAATAAATTGATAAGCTCTTCCATCTGGGAGGAGCTCAGAGTAGAATTGTTGCTCCTCCGGGTTGAGAGAATCCAGATGGGGTGGTTCGGGCATCTCGTTAGGATGCCTCCCGAGCGCCTCGCTGGTGATGTGTTTTGGGCACATGTCTCGGGATCTTCCCGGGTGAGCTGCATGATGCAGCTGGGGTGAAGTTTGGGTTTCCATCTGAAGTTGTTATCCTCGTGACCCGGCCCCGGGTAAGCGGAATACAATGGAATAGAAAGTAATTGCTTTAGTTTAGAGACGATAGTTATTGAATGTAAAAACCCATATGAAAATTTACCAGTTTGAGTTGTTTAAAATACCAAAATAGGTGTTCATATAAACTTTTACTCTAATTTTACATGGAAGCTGACACTCAATTTGAAGCAAGCAAATTCACAAGAATTTCTGCAGCACACTAACTGTTTTCTTTATTTTCAGGAATCCCTAATGATTCATTAATTTCCTCCACTGTTTTTTACACTCTCCGATAACCCAAACTTTTTATTTAAAAACCTCCAGTAAAAATGTTTCAATTGCTTTTAAAATTCACACTCCATTAAAATTTTTGGCAGCACCTCTTCTTCAGTGAGGAAACAGAACTGATTGCATAGACACATGCACACAAGTGAAAAAACACACATAAAAAATGTTCATTAAGATTCCTCTTCACCTCATTTAACCCATGGATTCTGATGCACTGCAAAGTAAACCAGCCCTCATGTTCCATCCAAATAAATACTTTACACTTTATTTGAACAGAAAATGATAGAAATGTTATCTTAATAGAACAAAATTGTGTTTTTTGTATATTCGTACAATTTAATGAGTTGGTTTTTCCACAATCTAGTTTTACTCGTTAATCTAATGGCCCATTTTTAACAACTTTAAATTTAACTGCCAAACCCCCCAATTACTAAGGGTGCCCTCATCCTCGTTATTACATTTTAATCATTAAACAGAGAGTTCAGAGTGTAAACTAAACATTATTAGTCTTCTGTGAATATTTAGTTGTAATATTGTTTCAATTATTAAACAGACATAATAAGTAAAAATTTGACCGCGCAACCAATTAAGTTAGCATACAGACCAACAAAGTGGTTAAAATATTTTAATTAGCTCACTGTCTCCTGATTTATCCTCTAATTTCTGCTGCTATGAGGAATTTTTTTTTTTTTTAATATTATCTTACGGTTGTGTGCAGCTAGTTTGGGAGGAAAAGCTCTCGGCTACCAGCTAGAAAAAAAGAGGCAAGACAGGAAAACGGATAGTTGGAGGAAAAGTGCAGCATTTTCTTGCAAATGCACTAATGAGGCACTTGTCTGGAACAAAAGAGCCACGTCCTGCTGTTTATAAGAGCAAAACATAGCAGGACCTAAGAGATGAAAAGCTGAAAATAGAGACGGAAAACCACAGCTCAATCAAACAGTATCTTCTACAGTTAAACTAACCTTAAGACTAGACATCTTCCAATACAGAAAATTATCAATGTGGTGTTGACTTCAGACAGAAAACATGTTCTCCTCAGGCTCTGATGCCAAAGAAGCAAATTAATTGAGCATTTTTGGGGTTACACTAAACTATGTGAACTTTCCTTGTATTGTACAAATTTTCTAATTTAATTTGTCATTCTCAATAAATAATAATAATAAAACTCAATAAATTATTTAATTGAATCATAATTTTTACATATTTGCCTTAATATAGTTTAAAGGTTTGTTTCTTTAACAGAAAATTGTAAAAAAAAAAATAGATTGAGAGACACAGAATTTTATGACATTCCAGTTTCATAAACACCAAAATACTTTATTTTTTACTGATTAATTAGTTTTAGTTTGTCTTCTGAATTGCTAATCCCTCCTCTACTAGGTGCCAGGGAGTGCTGGAGCCTATCCCGGATAATTTCAGGTGAGAGACAGGGTACACCCTGAACAGATTACCAGTCTGTCGCAGCACCACACGCACACCCACAAACTCATCCCCAGGGGCGATTTCCTAGCAGCCAATCAACCTAACATGCATGTTTTTGGAAGGTGGGAGGAAACCGAAGAAAAGCCATTCATACATGGGAAGAACATGCAAACTCCACACAGAAAGGCCAGTGTTTCAAGCCTCACCCCTGCTTTAGGACACTAACCCTAGCCCTTTCGCAGTGAGACCACTGTGCCAACCACTGCACCACTGTGCAGCCCTGCTTCTTTCACTGGATAGTTTTGCAGTAGCGAGTGGAGGAACTTTTTTTTTGCCTCCGTGCAACTCCTGCCTTTAAAAAATTTTGCATTTATCTCAAACCAACAGATTCATGCGGGATGATGTATTGGCTGAACCAAGCTGGTCTTTTTTTTAGGCATGCATATCTTTGCTGAATGCTAACGCACATCAATGCATTAACAACTAAAAAAAATTGTTGCTTTCATTCTAAAAAAAAAAATCAACCAAAACCTGGAAAAGTTTGGTTTAGAACAGAAGTTATATCTACTCTATATATTACCAAAGTAAAAGCAGTTTGTCTTTATGTGTTTGCAACCTATATTTGCAATCCCGTTTGCACAAATATACATATGTCCTCAGCTTTATTTATTCATGAATATGTGTACAAGAATGTCTTTAAGAGTAATATATGTGCAGCGTGGTGATGTTCAATGAGCCTGGCGTGTGCCTCCAGCAGCAAGTGTGTGTTATTCACAAAGAAAAGCTTTTCTCCACATCCCAAACTGAAAAGAGAAACTGAGGGAGAGCCTGCAGAGAGACCGAACAAGGAAAGGAATACAGAATGAGGGAGGACAGGAGAAAAGAGAGATGCAGAGAACTCCTGCAGTTATCTCTGCTTTCAGTCTGTGAAGAGCACAGAGGAAGGTAGAAATGAATGTGGAAGAACCTCCTTATACTCTTTTACTCTTTTTTTTAATCTTCAATCTTTCTTTTGATAGAATTTTGTTTCCTTTCATTGTTTTTTCTCTAATTCCACCGAATCACATTTAATCCCCTCCAAGATTCTCCATTTCTTTATGATTCTTTAATCTGCATATCTGCATCGTTGCCCTCCTCTCCATTCGCTCATGTGACCTCCACCTTTTTTTTGCTTTCATGTTTTTTTCTTTTTTCACACCAAGTTCTCGTACCTGCAAGTTAAATTGATTGAAAAGGTACATGTCGTGGTAAAGAAAGAGCCGAGCCGAGAAGCAAAGCTCTCAATTTACAAATCATTCTATGTTCCTACCCTCACTTATGGTAACCAACTGTGGGTGGTGACCGAAAGATTGAGATTGCGGATACAAGCGGCCGAAATAAGCTTCCTCCTCAGGGTGGCTGGGATCTCACTCAGAAATCGGGTGAGGAGTTCTGCCATCCGGGAGGAGCTCAGTGTCGAGCCACTCCTCCTTCAGGTCGAGAGAAGCCAGATGGGGTGGTTCAACATCTGGTCAGAATGCCCCCCGAGCTCCCAAATATTGTTAAAAGGAAAAGGAAATTTCTGCATTTAATATGTATTTGGAGGTTATTTTAATTCTTGTTTTTAGTTTTTCTGTTCAGCATTTTGTGTAACTACAGTATGTTTGAAAAGAGCTTTGCAAATAAAGTTTGATTTGAATGTGTAAATTGTAGGACAAAAAAAGACCAAAATCAAAGCTATGCCTAAAGTGATACAGTCATAGCTTTTTGTCTTCTTTGCTTGGAAAATAAAATTTTAAAGTTGACATAAACAGCAACTTTATTTTATTTCAATTGCATGTAAAAAAAACTTTCTAAAATATTTCAATTTTTTTCACAAGGTAAAAACTATGTATAATTCAAATTAAAGCCAACTTAAATAATTACAGCGGAATTAAAGTAGTGCATCTTGAAATAAAATTTTAGTGCAGAGTAAATTTCGAAGTAGTCGGTGAGATTTGAGGGTGAAGCTTTAAAAAAAAAAACCCTACAGTAATATTGAAGTTTTGCTCAAGGGTTGCATTCTTGTCAACTATCTCTTACTTTTGGGATTTTCTTTTTTTCTTTATGATGTATTTTTTACTCACTTCTTTTATTTATTCCTTTCAAACTGCCTCAGATTTTTCTATCTTCTACTCTCAGTCATTCTCTTTCTTTCTTTCTTTTTCCGGTGCCCACAGTCTGGTTATTTATTCATAAGTAGAGCTGTGGTTACTCTCTTGTGGTTATGTTTTTACCAATGTGAGAGAAGACACACAGGCCACCAGAGATCTGCTTGTAACACAAGATCACTCCGTGTGTAACACACACAAAAAACAGAAGATGTTTTATGTTTTTTTTTTTCTTCTTTTCCCTTCAAGAATCACCATAGGGAGTCTTCTTCATGTATCCAACTCTGACTACTGCGTCATCTTCTTTCACACCACATACCTTCATGTCCTTTTTCACAACATTCACAACTACCAGATCTCCAGTCTGGTAGTTCCAGTCTCAGCATCCTACTGCTTATACTGTATGTTCCCTTTCTCTGCTTTACTTTGTTTTACTACCTCTGTCATGTTTTACAGCCTTAAAAATTAACACAAACGGTTTTAAAACAGCATGTATTGTACCTTCTTTGTTTGATTTTTTTTTTAGTGAGAAATGCATCATGATCGATTGATAATTCACTAATCCTCAAAAGGTTTGTGCAGAACAAAAAATTATACATCAATATAAAAAATTAACACTGTTACATTTTTTATGCATTACTTTTTTCTGTAATGACTATAAAATGCTGCCAGCTTGCTGCTAATTAATTTAATCTTTAACAGTACAATTAACAAAAATCTATGACTCACAAAAACTTTAACGTCAGCCGGTTGGAATAACCATCAATTTTATAAAAAACCACAATGTGATTATCATAATGAAGCTGATTTATTGTGTGGACCTCACAACTTCAAACAAAACTTTTCACATGCTGAAATCTTTCAATTTAACTCTGGCTGATGATGAAATTTTACACGACATTCTAGTTTAACCAAAAGTCTACGTAATCACAACACAACTGAAAATCTGAATTGAATGAGGTCATTTGCTGTTTCCGATATCTTTTTACTGCTTGAACCAAGTGAAATTTCTAGTCAGATTTTGTGAAGAGAAAATATTCACAACCATTAAGATCTGCTTAAGATAATTTGACTAAAATATAACATGAAACATATGTTTTGAAACATACAAACCAAAATTCCAAATTCTATTTTACAAGTATTTAAGTGTATGTTAATGTAATGCTGTAGATGTCTCCACCAGATCTAAAGTCCTCTTAAATTATGGCTTATGTGAGCACTAAAAAGTAGCATTTCTGGGGTCACTGAGGGGTCTACATCTATGAGTCTGCTTCTATTTACAGTCACTAGGGGAGGAGCTGGTTAACAAAATGCTGTAAGACCCAAAGTGACAGGGTCACAGAATGAGAAAGAGGGAAACCTTGAACTACAAAACAGAAAATAAACACAGATCATGACAAGGGCACCGCGGTGATGACAGCCATGGTCTGTTGGAGAAAGTGAGTAGAATCTGGTTAAATATTAATGAAAAGACTCATGCATCTTAAACTTCTTCAGGTTTCAAAACAGAAGAGGAATCAGTAGCTGCTCTTTTTAAAATACAAGCATGTAATGAGACTCAGTTCAATGGGTCTACTTTTATGCATGGCAAAAAAAATATTGTATTGCATAATTTTCAAAGGAAGTTCAATAATTTTCAGCAAAATAACCACAACTTAAAACTTTCCAGAACTCCTCTAAATGTGTTGGTGTGTGACATATTTTTCCTGAACGTACCTGTATACTGGAAGTGTCTTCTCTCCATACTTTAAAGCCTCGTTCCATTGCCCTATATGAATGGATGCATCCAAAGCCATGTCTGTAATCTTGAGTTTGTAGAGATTTTCATCTGGAATGTCACAACCAGCATCTAATAAAAGTTGACTGGATGTGTTTAGAAGTTCTTGCCAATCTTGGGAATGAATTAAGGTAAAAGCGAAGGTCATAATGAACAATTTAAAATGTGCTGTTCAAAACCAAGAGTGTTTGTAGAAAATACATTACTAAAATAGTTTTGTGTGAATTCACAATCATACAGTACATTGCAATTTTCCTTCACAATCTTGTCTCATAAATAGCTGAAAATGAGAGGAGAGAATTGAGCAAAAAAGCACAGCATCACATTTAACAAGACTTAGAAAGATTTGGGTAATCATGTCTCAGCATTAAAGTCTCAATTTCTTCAGAATAAGTTACAGTTACTTTATTTTGTAGTATTTATGCTATAAACTGTCTTTACTGGCCTTAGATTTTCTTCTAAAATGTTGCTAAATTGGTTAAATATCTGCCTTTTGGTGATTTATTACATAAGCATCCCTCACTATCATCCGAAAGAACATCAAACACTGTTACAAAATGATTAATTTAACATATTAAAGGAGGCTAACTAAAGATTTAGACAGCAAATAAAACAAATGTTCACTGTGAAGAAAAGGATTCTGGCCTCTGCCTTCAGTGCTTCTAGTCTTGGAAAAGCGTCCTTCAACTGGCTCCATCGTGCTTCATATCCTGATAACAGATGTGCATCCTGGTAAAAGATAAGAGCAATGAGATACTAAACAGCCCAATATCAAAAAAAAATTCTTTCAAATAAACACTCATTCTTAAATTTGAGGTTTGTGGAGGTTACAGAAAAACAGGCGTTAGCTCAATGGTGGAATGCCTGTCTCTTGGCCAGGAGAAGCCGGTTAGATTTCCACTGGGTCCACGCCAGAGTGTCCCTGATGCAAACACCAAACCCCCCATTACTCCCACCTTTGGTGCGTCATGGCTGCTTGCTGCGGTGTAAGGCAGCAAAAGGAATTTTCCTATGAGGTATGAATATAGTTTGTAAAAAAAAAAAAAAAAAAAAAACTTTGGAAAATGAATAAAATCAGCAAACAGAAATGACAGAAAGAATAATGTCAAACTCAATTTTAGTATAAACAGCAAGATATGACTAATACATTACGCTTTTGTGTATTCTAGAACATGCAAATAAGTAGCATAATTTACTAGTTTAGATGTTACCATCAATTGTTCTCATAGGACTTTAAAGTTAAATCGTTTGCGTCGGTTCTGCAGCCGAATCATAAAATGAAACTAACAAAAAACAAAGCAGTTTGGTAAAAAAATTTGTGTAAAAAACAAATAAACAAACAAACAAAAACACATATTGGGAGCTGTTTTCTTAAAGACTAGTGTAAAAAACACACAGTATTTCCATTTCTGTGTTATACTGCAACAACAGAGGAAAGAAGAAAAGAAAAACAAAAGGACTGAGACCTGAATAGTTTTACACTGCAGCTGGAAGAAGGAGCACGAAAGATGGATGGAAAAACAAACTACAGCTGAAAGACAAGATAATTTTTCTCATTTTTCAGTGGGTGGCCAGACAGACAGAAGGAGGGTGTGAAGAGGTGGAGCGTGACAGACTGACAGAGGAGAAGCGGAGGACAGCAGGAGATAAGGAAGAATGTCAGAGGAGAAGAGGAAAAGGAAAAAGAGGACAGGTGAGGGTACACTAGGACGTTGTTACGCACCGATACGCCATCTGAGCAGCAAAACATGAGTTAGTGTGGAAAAAGTGTGGGTGGAAAAGAAGCAGGAATAAAATGTTTTTGATCTAGTTGAACATCTGAGAGCATTTAGTCATATTTTTAAGATAAAAACAAGTTGCAAAAGTCTTCTGCTAAAATAAATTAATACTGTTTGATTACACAACATCAATGAAAACAAAACTCTGCACTAAATAGACTAACAATGCGCATTTATAATCAGCGGGCATATTTGTTTTTTGGTCTAGTGCTTATTGGAGATTCTGGAGGTGTTCATTTAACCACCTGCAGGATGACTGAAGAAGGTACACATGATCAATAACTTAAAGTGAAAATATTTTTCAGTTTAAGATGAATTGGAATCATATTTTTGTAATTGCAATTGCTCTCAAAATACTGTATCTTATTCTGGGGTTGGGTTGACCACATCAAAATGATTTTGTGGTCATGTTTTTATATAAAATGTTTTTTTTTCATAAAGTTAGTTTACCACTGCAAACAATATTTTTTTTCCTAAATCATGTTTTCACACCAAAACTGTCCCAATAGTGACCAAAATGCTGCTAAAAGCAAATAAACAGAATGATGGCAGCTTTTTTTCTGCTTTTTTTAAAGCTGGAGTTTTATAACTCCAGCTTTTTGAAATTTTTTTTCAAAAAAAAAATTTGAAAACTCAGTAAGTTTTCAAATAGTTGCAATGTTGACAAAATGTAAACATTGGATTTGTTCGTAGACTATTTTAGTCTATTTTAGTCTTGCCATTTTGGTGTGCCAGTGCAGTTCAAAGCATTTAATGTGCACCATGACATCCACAGCATTTGTCCACAAATGTGCATCTGCACACCATCTATGCGGACCCTGTTCACTACCACTTTAACATAAGAATCCTAACCCCGATACCGATATCAGATTCATCCACTTTACTGAGAGATTTACTCCAGCTTTTCACTTAAACATATGGTATGGTATATCAGAATGACATCACATTGACTGTAACCCAACAACCTGTCACTGCGTGACATAGTTGTGTCTACATCGGTATAATCACACTGACATCTCTGAATCTGCTCGGCCAGTTCATTACTGACATGCACAATCTAAACATTACACATTATGTGTCAGAAAGTGAAAATTAGCACAAGAATTGCATTGTTTTGGATTTCTAGTAGTCACAAAATCCATGAATGTGGGACAAAAATGTATTAACATCAAAACTTGGTTCAATTCATCTCAAAGTTTTTACGGACCAGGTAAAACCAGAGACAGCGTTGAAGATTAATAAACATGAACTGATTTTGCATCCTGACCTCTTCTTGGGATTCACACCGGTGACAATGACATGTGAAATGGTACTGCTCTTCCAGCTGCCTTCTTCGATCTCCAGTTGGGGACAACGTGTCAATGTAGCTTATAGTTAACTGGACACAGAAAAAACAGGACATTAGAGTCGGCGGAATTTTACCGTGCACGCAGACATTTTGATGCTGCATATTAGGTTTATGGAGATATTTTGTAGTTCGTTTTATGATTAGACATTTGAAGCTGAATTTGAGTAAACTGAGTGAAGAAAATGATTCAGAATCAGCTACGTATGTGGGTGTACAAGTGTGGCTTGGTCCAGATGGCATGGTTGCATCTCATTACAAACAGTCACAATGCATCTCATTACATAAAGTCACAAGGGATAATGAAGGATGTTCGAAAATGGAGAAAACACTGCAAAGTTAGGAGGTGTCGGCCTGGATGTGTTAATATATTTCTCTTGGCCACATCCTTAAATATTTATTTTATGTCATTACATTTACTTTACATACATCAAATCTATTTGAACGTATTCAACCCGGTTCGGTTTATTACGGAAATTGTCAGAATATTTATTCATCAAATTGTAGAAGTCATTGTTCCAACTGATGATAACAGCAGCAACTAAAGAATATGTAATAAATATTGCTCATTTAATGTAGGGTCATAAAAACAGATGCAGTCTTAGAGTCCATAAAACCAAACTCGTCTTCTGTGTTGTTAATCTTGTGACGATAAAGAGCGCTACTTCTATCTCTTACCTCTTCACCCGGGCTGATCTCACGGACAGCTCGGAGATGTAGTTTTGTTCCATCAAAGACCATGACACAGTTTGGCCTGCAGTCATGGTTTAATAGAGATAAACTGGGAGCAATAAAAAGAGAGGGTGGCAGGAGGAACACAGAAAGAAGAGAGAAAACAAAATAGAAAATAAAAACGGGAAGTGCATGAGCATGAACATTGTTCATTTATGATCAATTTAAATTATTATAGAACATCTGGCCCCACCGATCATTAGAATGTTATGTTAAGCTTCACTTCTTCTTCAAAGAAGAGATAAAAAGAGATAAAGTTAATGATAAATTCTGTAACATGCTTTTACTTCCCTGTTTTTGGAGAAATAACAGTATCACCTAAAAAAAGATAATTACTTTAATAAATCTCCATAATTGACAAAAGAGAATAAACCACTGGGAGGAGTTTACCACTACCGAGAGTTACTAACTACCAGGAATCCCACTGGGAGGAGACCAAGAGGCAGACCCTAGTCCCGCTGGAGAGACTATGTCTCACAGCTATCCGGGGACACTCGGAATCCTTCTGGGTGAGCTGAAGGATGCAGCTGTGGTAAGAGAAGCCTGGGCTTCCCGTCTGAGGCTGTTGCCCCCACGACCCGGCCCGTATAAGCGGAAGACGATGGAACAGAAAAAAAAAACAAAAAACTAAATATGATATTAATGTGACAAAAAAAAAAATCTAAATGAATTTTTTTTCCTACTATGATGATCTTAACTAATGTTGCTAACGAGGAGGTGAGAAACATCAGCAGAAGATTCAATACAAGGATCTGAAAAGGAAGTTCCTACTGAAATTTATTCTGAAATCATTTCGGTGTATTCTGGTAGTGTTGTGATTGTGATATTAGGCAGAACTGAATCTAGGCCTTCAGCCAAAAAACTATTTCTATATAAACCTAGAAAGCGACCGGCCTACGCTGCCAATTTTGTTAATGACAATTAACACCTCCCTCATTTTCGGTGAGCGGTGTCACAAAACTAGAGGTTTAAATTACAGTGTGCAAAATTACATTTTAAACATGTTAAATACAAAAACTCCCCCACTATTATAGATTGGCCTGCATGATGCGTTAGATAAGAATATATCATCTACAAGATAGGAAACCTGCAAGAATTCTTTATGGTTATTTAAAGAAAATAGAAGCATGTGAGAAAGACTGTTAAAAAAATGGTCTCGTTTGGGCTATCTTGCCGCTGTGGCATTTTTCACAGCCTTCAGGTGTCTGATGGAATGTCTTCCATCTCCATGTCTTCTAAAAAGCTGTGTATCATCATTCTCATGGGGAGGTGATAACTCAGTGGTAGAACGTTCGCGCTTGGCCCGGAAGTTCTCGGGATCAAATCCCAATGAGCTCATGTGTAGGTGTCCTTGGGTAAGACACCTAACCCCCCGTTTCTCCCATCATTGACGTCATCGTGGCAGCCTGCTGCGGTGTAATGCAGCACACAAATTTCCCCAGTGAGGGATTAATAAAGTATATTTCTCCACCTTCGGCTCATTGTCACAACTGCTTTCCTGGTTCTCCGTAAATCCCTACGTAACCTTTTTTTTCTTTAATCAAGTTTTGTGGGCTCAAGCAGATATAAAGGTTAGTCCTACATATAAAACCTGGCAAATTATCATTGACTTAACTGTTAAAAATTAAAAAAGTGAGCCGTGTTGACCAGTTCTACTGCAAACAGAAATTCTTTCACTTTTATCTCCACAAAGATTACAAAAATGGGCCTTACGCTGAGGTAAAAAAAATGTGAACAATAACATCACTCCTATTTGATAATTTACATTTGGTTTCACTTCATTTAAAAACTCAATAACATGAAACATTAAACTGGACGTCTGGAAACTTGATTGCACTCATTTCTCACTCTGCTGATAAGTATTTTTCTCATGATAAAATAATTGTCCTCCCTCTACATAAAAAGATATTTAACGCAACCCCACACATGGGTGGCAAAAAATAAGAGCTTGTGTGCTTTTACAACGCTCTCATTACTGCAGCCATCGTTTATCATAATCAGCCAAACAATGGTCTATTAGATTTTTAAAAAGTCTGTTCAGCCTTTGTAAAACTATCAGGAACCCCCTTTGGCTTTACACTGCACTAGAGGAGGTGTTGGCTGAATATCAACGAGACATCAACTCCTCGAAACAATTCTTTTATCTGATGGAGAGCACCTCATTAGCATGCTAATTAGTATAATTCACTAAACCATGTCTCATGCTATTAACACCTGTGAAAATAACTGTTGCTGATGCAGGATACGGGGAGATTATACAGACTCTACTGAGCAGGTGTTTTTTTAGTTCAACTGAGATTTCTTAGAGAAAAAAAAAATGCAATTTTAATATCGGACTTTTATAATGGTAAATATATCATGAAACATTGTCAGTTTGAGTAAAAATTTATACTCTTGAGAAGTACAAATATAGAATAAAAACACAGTTACAATAAAACCAGATGTGATATTTTCAAGATTTATTTACTTTTATTTAACCAGGTTAAAAACTCATTGAGATTATAACGATCTTTTGCAAGAAATGAAGACACTTCAAATCTGCTGGTATTAGTTCAATAACACATCAAAAAGCATTTCAGTTTATTTCCATTCCGTCATCTTCCGTTTATCAATGGCCGGGTCGTGGGGCAACAGCCTCAGACGAGAAGCCCAGGCTTCTCTCACCCCAGCTGCATCCTCCCGCTCACAGGGAAGGATCCCGAGTCATTCCCCAGCCAAGTGAGACATAGTCTCTCCAGCAGGTTCGGGGGTCTGCCTCTTGGTCTCCTCCCAGGGGGTTGTGCCCAAAACACCTCACCAGTGAGGCGCTTGAGGGGCATCCAGACCAGATGCTCAAACCACCACATGTGGCTTCTCTCAACCTTGAGGAGGAGCAGCTTGACTCCGAGTTCCTCCCTGATGGCATCACTCCTCTCTCTATCTCTGAGTGAGAGTCCAGCCACCCTGCAGAGGAAGCTCATTTCGGCTGCTTGCATCCGCGATTTCATTCTTTCGGTCACCACCCACAGCTGATGACCGATTATCTAACCTATATATAAACACATATGTATACAAATCTTTTTTAATATTAATTATTTGTAATTATTCTATTTGGATTAGTTATCAATTAATTTGAGTAAGGTTTCTTAAACGAGTCTCTTTAAAAAACTTATTTTCAGATATCTGAGATAAAAAGTAGAGAAACATTTGGGTACTGAATTAAATCTTACTGTCACCAAAAACACAACGAAAACAGATTTCAGGAGCACAGTTTCTCCGAACAGTATAAGTGGGCAGAAATAGAGCAAGTCACTTTAAAGCTGAACATTAGTTTTAAAGCTCTGTGAGTTACAGACCCTCCAGCAGCACTACATTAAAAACAGGCAGGATGGAAATTTCTGTTCAGGTCCAGGGAAACTTACAGAAACTATAGTGACTGAACACAGCTCACTATGCCCTCAGCAAAAGCAGGTTTTAAAGCTGCCATGTAAAAAAAAAGTTCAAATATTCATGAACGGCGCTGTCTTCTCTGCACCTAAACTCATTTAAAATGGACTGAGGCAAAGTGTAAAACTACGCTACGCTCAGATAAATCATTAAATTTAATCCAAAAAGTCATGGACACAGACTGAAGAGGAGTGAGACCATGCATCATTCCAATAGTCAACATCTCCGAGTGTATTAAATGAAGTATATTTGTGCCTTTGAACAGGGTACCTGCACATCTATAGAAAGACCGTTCATATCTATAGGGACAGGTACTGTAGGTACTGTAGGTATAGAAAAATATATGCCCACAACTACTGAATTAATCTCACTTGCATAGCTCGCACAGTTTGGGGTTACTTTGTTTTTTCGCATGTATATTTTTTTTCATAGTAGTACAGTTTTTTTCATTCATTCTTTTTCTGAAATGCTTAATCCCATTAGGGTTGTGGGGTATACCGGAGCTTATTCCGGCTAATTAAGGCCAGAGGCGGGGTGCACCTCGAACAGGTCGCCAGTCTGTCGCGGGGCCAGTACATAGACAACTGCTGTGTTGTGTTGTCACAGGAGACAGACAACCTCTCACACATACACTCATTCCTTTGGGGCAATTTTTCAGTGGCCAATTAATCTAGCGAGCATGTCTTTGAAGGGTGGGAGGAAACTCAAGTACCTGGGGTGAACCCATACATACACAGGAAGAATAGGGATTCATGCCTGGCTCCGCTCAGAGCTTGAACCCACAACCTTCTTGCAGTGAGGCGGGCTAACCATCGTGCCATTGTGATGCCCAATTATTTTATCTTTTTTTTAAAAAGGCATTTTATTGTAAATTAAACTTTTAAAAAAAATCAAGTTGAACATTGTTTAAAAATGTGATGCTTCAACAGTGAGATGTGAATCTGCCATAAAGCAAATTCTTTTTATTAAAAAGAAACAAATGCAACCTTTCATTATTTTTTTCAAATTTACATTATGAATAATATTGGTTTATAAAATTAAATAGATTGCTGATTTCTGTTTTAGAAATGTTTTTGATTAGCACAACACTAAACATGAATTTCTAAAGAGTGTGAAAAAGAACTGAATTTTCTACTTTTGAAACAATGCATTGACAGTTTTACTGGTCACTAATTATTTTTCAATGGTAAGTAAAAGAGAAATATTAAATATCTGCCACTATGTTATGAAGGCATGACAGTGATGCCGATGGGAGGAAAAAGTGGTGAAAAAGGTGCAGCCTCAGCAGAAAAATCTGCTCCTCTTAAGCAAAACCAATGTTGCCAGGCAACCCAAAATATGAAAAGGCAGGGGACCATCCTGCGAATGAGCCCATCATTTATGGATGACTTAAAGCACAGCTCACACACGCACAGAAAATTTGGCAAAGATTTAGTGTTGCCACTGTGACCATCTGACATCTTAACACCAGCCAGATAAACTGGATGGTACCTGCAGAGAGTTTGTGTGTGTGTCCATGCGCATGTAGCAGCACTAACTGCATGAATGGCGATAGGCCAAATCCCTTCCCATTCGTCCAAGGCGTAACACAAGGATTACTGAGCATATCGCCTTGCTGTGTGCGATTGTGTGCATGTGTCTCACTTTTACAATCCAGACATCCATTTGATCCATTGCGCATCTACCAGAGTCAGATATAAAGTCTCTCACAACTCCTCCCTCCCCCCCAATTCAACACAAACCAGATTTTATCATTAAGTCAAAATTTATTCTTAAGTTTTTTTCTCACCAGAAAAATTTCCCTGTTTTTTTTTTTCTTCGATCTCCTTTGTACATCAAAGAATTGTCAGAAAAGATAGGGAAAGGACTTTGATAGCGTGCTGGTGGAGAACGGATGGGGCCACGCTATATTTCCATGCTGCATTTAAATCTAGTCTATTTTTACTGTACATGTCACAGGTTGCTTCGGCAGGAACTCTATTCGTATTATTGAAGCATTTTATAAATGTGGATTGTCTTGTAGTTTTGCATTTCTTTCTTTGCACCTTCAATGCACATGTGCATGTGTAAACGTGGATGTCTTACCTCGCATACAGACCGACTCCAATCTCCTGCAGCTCCCCGTCGCTGATCGTGAAACAATTACATGTGACCTTAAGGAGACGGAGAGATTTCAAAAGGACAAAGAGGGAGACAAAAGCCAGAGTGATTACTTGCTAAATTGCTGAAAGGAGAACACAATAACTTCTACCATCTGTTTGAATCACACTCACGCATCCAAGCCCTTGCTAAACCCTGTTGGCACTTTGGTGCAAAAAATGACATGCTTTGAGATGTTGGCTTCTAGATTTTATGAAATTCCCAAGAGCTTATTTTGAGGCCAAGAGGGTTTTGAAATAAAAAGCATGTCTATAGCATTTCTCATCAATGATATCAAGTGAGCAAAAACAACTGCTAGGGACAAAGTGAAGCCGATTAAAAATATGACTCAATAGAGTGAATCTTTAAAACACAGCTACAGTAAAGCAACAGACAGATGGTTGTGACACCTAGTAAAAAAATAACCAAAAGGATACAATGAAGAAGAATGATTAGTTTTATTTGTTTTATTATCCAACATGATGAAAGGCTGGCACTGAGAGAATAGCAAGGTGGAAATTAGACTCATCGCTAAATTAAAAAGATGTGGGAAAAAATGTGTAACACTGTCCAATCGAATATAAATTTATTTTAAAATAATATAAATATGTTTGACACTTGAACGTCCTCAGACTTCTCTTCAGACGTCTCATTTATTCAGCAAATGCCTGGTCTCACACTACTCAGATCACACTTGAACCTATTGGGAGTTTGCACAACAGTCTTTAAATAAAGTTTTTAACCAAACAACAATCACTACGACATTTTAATAATGCAGAAATTTTTATTATTTTCCAATTTTACTAAGTTGGTTTTTAATTTGTCTGTGGTCTCGCCAAAAAACAACAGGGACTCAGTCGTAGAATGTCCGCCCCCTGGATGGGGAGAAGCCGGTTCGATTCCGACTTGGCCCGTAACTAAGTTTCTCTGGGGAAGACGCCCAACCCTGCGTTACTCCCACCATTAGTGCCATCGTGGCTGTCTGCTGCGGTGCGATACAGCACAAAAATTTTCCCATTGAGGGATTCCCTGCACAGTATGTTAAAAAAAAAAGTTACAGCCTGAAAGTTGTAAAGCAAATAAAAATAAAGAAATGTTCAAAGTTAAAAAGCGAACAAAAGTTAACCTGAGACAATGAGCTCAAAATAGAAAGATAAAAGCAGGACGCTGACAAGCAACAACTAATGGGAATATATTATAATTAGAATAATTATCTGACATTATAACAAGCAGAAAAGAGAGATGAATCATTTCAAAACTGGTAATTGAGTACGTATATGTAAAAAAAACAAGTGACTCATCTCCATTACTAAAATCACAGTTTTCTTGCCATGGAGTCAGCGTTCAATTTTTTTAATGTACATGAACATCCCAGATGCCATAAAATGTGATTGTTGGTACAATTCAGAAACAACAAATCATAAACCAAAGATCTCACAAGACGAAAAAATGGTGTTTCTTTCAATGAGTAGATTTAAACCCTTTTTAAGTAGAAGATGTTTTTCAAAAGACAAAGAAAGCAGAATGTGGTAAAAGCCAAAAAAGTTTCAAACTGTGAGGCATTCTGAAAGTGTACAAACAGTTTCCTATTTAATGACTCTATTCAGCCAACATTCAGTCAGACAGATGAAGATGCAAACATGAGCAGAGGGAGGGGACATGAATTACAAGAAGCCTCAGACAGATGTTCCCCATCTTCTTGATCTGTCTCATCTGAACAAAAATTCATTCATATAATTCATTCAATAATTTTGTTCAATCTGGAGTTCCAACAAAATCAATTAAACTAAGACCTCGTGCCAACCGAGAAATTATTCAGTTAAGTCATTCATCTTCTGTACCGCTTTTCTCAAATAAAATTGAGGGGTGCCGGAGTCTATCCTCTCTGGTTACAGGCGAGAAGGGAGGTATACCCCGAACAGGCTGCAAGTCTGATGCAGGGCCACACGTAGTAGAGACAAACAATGGAAACTTTATAGAGCCCAATTAACCTAACATGCATGTTTTTATAAGGCTAGAGGAAGCCGCAGTGCCGGGAGAAAAACTCTAAGATCATCCATACACCAAATACAAAGGCTGGTGTTTCAAAAACGGTTTGAATATTTTAAAAGCCATCTTACCTTCCCAAGCTTTCAGATCAAAGAGACATAGTCAATCTACTCGATATTCACAATCGAAAATGTTTTCTTCATCAATGTTTTTATCTCTTCAACAAATAACACAGATGTCCTCGTCAAACTGAAATTTTATTTACTTGTGCCTGTTAATTGGCAGTGGAATAGACAAAACAACATATTTTGGTCATTTATTTTAAACTGTAGGTCCTTGTCCACACCAGGTCATTACCTGGTGTATAATGTCATATTTCTTTAAAAAAAAAAAAAAAAACACATAACAAAGTCATCACTAACGATCCATGTGACATATCTTGGCCATGCAGTCATTGACCTCCACTTATTCAAATCACGCCAAGCGCAACAGGTTAGGTCAGACAACGCAGACATCTCTCTCCCCAGTGACACTTCCCATCCCCTCCTGTGTGGTCGTGACATCTCGCCAAACAGGAAAAAATATATTATCGCTCCAACATACGCTGGGCTTTTCCCCAAAGGATTTACACCAGCTGGCCAAGCTTGAAAAACCTCCAAAGGGATGCTCATACCACTTCACCTCTCAGACGCAAAGGATTAGTAGTAATAGCAATGAGTAGTGGATTATCAATCCTGTTTGATATAAAACTCACACTTCATAAACACCAATCCATTGCCAAAAATTTATTCACAAACAATATTTTGGTCCAATTTGCCCAAAGCTCTGCTTCAGATTAGCTACAGAAAAACTGTTTCAGAAAAACAAACTCTCCAATTAATGTCACATACGTTGACAAAAGACAACCTTTTACACGGCTAAGTAAACATCTTGTGAAACTGTAACCATGGTGATAGCCATTCCCTCCTCCAACAGTTTACCTGTTTATTTATAACCTCCATGGTAATAATGAGAAGCAGCCACAGATGTGAGTGGGAGTTCAAATGAAGTGACACCCTGGTGATGTGCTAATGGAAAGGGACCTTTTCAACAGGAGGCCACAGGGAAGTGTTACAGAATCTGGAAGACCCCATAAGGAGTTTCTATACCTAACTGAATTAATCTTAACGTATAAGAATAAAAATGTTGAGGCAAATAATTAAATGGTTGTTAGTGTGAAATACAGTCTACGTAGTCTCACCTTGATTATTATCAAATGAAGGGCTGCACGGTAGCGCAGGGGTTAGCATGGTGGCCTCACAACAACAAGGGAATTCTTGCCTCCCATTCTGGTTCAAGTACCAGAGTTGGAGTGAGGCTCAAACACTGTCCTTTCTGTGTGGAGTTTGCCTGTTCACCCTGTGTCCATGTGGGTTTTCTCCAGGTCCTCCGGTTTCCTCCCGAACATCCAAAAACATGCGTCTTATGCTAATTGGCCGCTTTGAAATTGGCTCCAAGAATGAGTGTGTTTGTACAGTTGTGTATAAGTGTCCCCGCAGACTGGTGACCCCACCTCTTGTCTGAAAGCACCTGGGAAATGCTCCAGGAACCCCTGTCACTCCTTTAGTGATAACTGGTTCAGAAGACGAAACAGTCACCTTCTTATCCGTCTACCCTTTATGAGGTTGCGGGGAGTGCCAGCGCTCATCCTGGCTGATTCAAGGCGAGGGGCAGGGTACACCCCGAACAGGTCACCAGTCTGTTGCGGGGCCACACACATACAACCATCCACCCACACATTCATTCCTAGGGGCAATTCGGCACCGGCCTATCAACCTAGCATGAATGTCTTTAGAGGGTGGGAGGAAACCGAAGTACCCAGAGGAAACCTATGCAGACATGGGGAGAACATGCAAACTCCACACAGAAAGGACAGTGTTCCAAGCCTCGTTCCCACCCGGGACTCAAACCCATGACCTTCTTTCTGTGAGGCCACTACACCACCGTGCCGCCTCCAGACGAAACAAAAAACTATAATTGAAAAAAGGGGACATTTAAAAATTGTCCAAAGTGGTCTTTTTTAAATAGTCAAGAGAAGAACTCCTAGAATCTTTTTTATTGTGTGTGTAATTTATTTTTATGCCAGTCACAAACTCTAAGACAGATACAGTTTGGATAAAATGTGGTAAATTAGAAATGTGAGATAAAAGTACAATGACAGGAGACAGACAAATAGTCAATGATGAGTAGCCTAAAGTTTGGAAAATGAAAAATAAGATCAAAGCTGTCATATTTCACAAGAAAAAAAAAGAAGCACTTCTAACTGTGAACTTTTTACTTTTGTTGCAAAACAAAAAGGGATTCTATCAAACTGTGTTAAAGTAGATGTCAGAAATAACTTGTCTGATCAATTTATTATTTATAACTTTAAATGGGGATAAATTAGGAATGTTTTTTGCGGCAAATAATTAATTACACATCAGTTTTTTAGTAGTAGCTTTAATTATTTAAAAAAAAAAAATCTTATGTGACGAATGTTAGGTTTTTTCTTAAGCTTTGTAAACTTAGTGTTCCACTCGTCAACTCAAAAGCAAGTGAGTTTAAATAATAAAAATTCTTACAGTAAAAAAGACTCGACTAGAGCAACCCTTTGAAAACATTCTCACTGTTAAAAGACAGCAAGATGATTTTACTAACCTGAATCCAGGCAGGAGCAGGGTGCTGGGGGGTAGATCAGAGTGATCAAAGTGACATATTGAAAGCATTTACAGGTGGCCCATCTTTGCTATAAATCATTGGATGAGGGTTCTGTCATATCATATTGAGGCATTGGGTGGCTTTGCTTTGACCTGTCATGGCGTTTTCAGAATCCTGGAAGGTTTACGTCTTTAATGTTGCCTGGATTGGTTCAATTACTGTCACTCTGGAAAAATACTACAAAGACCCAATCGAAAGCTCCATATCGGAGAAAGTATGTGCATGTTTAATGTTTTGATAAAGTATTCATGAACTAACCTTCACTCTTTTATCTTTTCGATAGACGGATAGAAAAGACGAAAAACAAAAATAAATAAATAAATAAATAAGGCTCATCGTCTTTTTACTGACGTCGACATCGTTGCCTGAATATTTAACATCAGTGGAAACACAATAAAGATAAAAATAAAAACTTGGTTGCTTTTCCATTTTTACACTTACAAACCATTAGATCTAAAGACTAAAAAAGATGGTGCTAAACATTTGAAGTGTAAATTAAAAAAAAAAAAGCATGTTCTTTTTCTTTTCTTACAGACAATGAGCCTAAACATTTCCCGAGGGGTTGAAAGAAACTGGGCCTGCGAGCTGTGAAAAATTATGGATGAGGTAGTTTCACAAATTGTTAGATTTTGTCTTCTGAAGCGCTTTATCCCTAATAGGGTTGCGGGTGGTGCAGGAGGCTAGCCTGGCTAATATAATGTGAGAGGCAGGGTACACCCTGAACAGATCGCCAGGCTGTCGCAGGGCCACACGACTGTCCATACACACACTCATTCCTAGGGGCAATTTCATAGCAGCCAATCAACCTAACATGCATGTTTTTGAAGGGTGGGAGGAAACTGGAGTACTCGGAGAAAACCCCCACATGCACAGGGAGAACATGCAAACTTCACACAAAAAGGCCAGTGTTTCAAGTCTCGCCCCCACTCTGGGACTCAAACCTCAACCTTCTTGCTGTGAGGCTACCATGCTAACCACTGCACCACACAAACTGTGTTAAATAAAATTTTATGTACATATTTCTTTCTGTATTTGCTTGGATCAAAGATTAACATCCTAGAAAGTTTACGGTTGAATACGGCAAGCTTTCATTCAACAACTTAGCACAATTATTACTGAAACCATTCCCTGTGATGGTTAGGGTTCAAGCAGGTTTCGAATGTTCATCTCTGCTGTTGGATATTAACTAATATTAACTAATATAAAATTCCGTATTCAGACTCATCACTCATGGAAGATGAATGTTGAGAAGTCATTTCTTTTTTATACCTGAGTAGTCATTTGTTCTGTATATGCCTTTTTGTGACCAAAGTGTGAATCAGGTACGGGAATCAGCCAAATTTAAAACCATTGACCGGAAAGAGATGGAGTAGTCTCTACAGGAAACTGGCCCATAGACTGGTTAGTCTTGCACAAACTTCCACTCTGACCGTACACAAACCAAAGTCAACTTGAACTGACAAACATCAACTGTAATAACAAAACATCAAACCTGCATTAATCCAAAAACCCCAAAAACAAAACATGTGTACTGGGAATTTACATAAAGAAAGCTTCCTCACCAAAGCAATAACAATGTTATGTCATTCCTAACACAAGCAAAACAATTTCACACACCCTAAGGGTTATGCATTTATGAATATTATTCAAATCTTTTATAAAGTCTCTGAGTGCCAGTGAAAGCAGGCAGGCTGAATTAGGGACAAGCCTACTGGGTAAACATAAAGCAATGCTGAGTGGAAGCTGCTACTGGAATCTTTATTGGCCTCCCGACTCAGTTCAATTGCTATAAATCATTGAAGGCTCGACACACAAACAGTGGGTTACACACTCGGTCAATCAGATGCAGCAAAAGGATTTTGTGTGTTTTTATATCATATTAAGATGTGTATATTTGTTCGAGATATTGTGCAAAACAAATTGAAGTAAATTTAAGACACAAATATAATTGATACGCAGAAACTTTTTCTTCTTCTTCTTTTGGCATTTCCCTTCAGGGGTCGCCACAGCAAGTCAGTTTCTTCCATCTAACCCTATCTGCTGCATCTTCTACAGTCATGCCAACTATCTTCATGTCTTCCTTCACTGTATCCAGGAACCTCCTCTTTGGTCTTCCTCTAGGCCTCTTATCTTCCAAACGCAGCATCCTTCTGCCGATGAACTCTCTCTGTCCTCTGGACATGTCCAAACCATCTCAGTCTGGCCTCTCTGACTTTATCTCCAAAACCTCTAACATGTGCTGTTCCTCTGATATGTATATTCATTTCCAATCCTATCCATCCTGGTCACTCCCAGAGAGATCCTATGATATGAGGAAACTGATGGAAGGAAAATCAAATAGTGTCCAGAAAAGTTAATCTTGACAACAATCAGCCTTTGTGCTGATTTTTTCCCACAAAACCCAATTCAAGTAATGTTAAGAAAACACTGAACACAACTATCTGTTCAACTTTCATATTCTTTTTTTTTTTTCCACGTTTCAAAGTAATTGAAAACGCAAGTTCATGTTAAGGCGTAGACAAGATTGTAAAATAATCAATGAATTGAATTTAAATTGGTTAAAAATGTGTTATAAGTTAAGGTTGTCAGAGCTTTGAAATTAGAATTTTTCACACTTTGAAATGCCGCAGCGAAAAAATTCTTTGTGCAACAGTTTTTTAAAGTATATTTTGAGTAGCTGAAAATATGCTTTAGTAGAGCATTATTATATACACACGTACACAGAACCACAAGCAAGCATACAGTGTGATTTGTCCTTTTCAAATCCATGCCATTTGTTCTAGACTGTGTAATTGAACAAGAGATTGCCTTCTTGCTCCCTAATGACTTTGATTTTGTTTCCTCATCATTCCTGAGAGAAATAAGAAAGTCAACATGTGCATTTGCCAACTTGGCAAATTTTGAGCTGAGCTACAAAGCTCCTGCAGAGACCCATTCATGCTCTGATTACCAGTATGCATGTCCTGTACATGAACCTCCGCTTATGGAGCTTACTGTATATAGTTCATACCAAAACACATTCAGTATTGTTCAACATTGTAAATAACTATTAAGATTTTAGCTAATGAGATCAACTGAGCTACAAATCCTCATGTGAACAAAAGCCAGAACCTGATGAGGTCAAATGTGTGCCCTAATATTACGATATGGGATCACAGTTACGGTGAGCATAAATTGCTGAACTTTAATTTTGTTAGCATAATTTATCTTTTTTTTTATTTCCTTGTTGCCTAGCCCAAAAGCTTTCTCAGCAAGCTGATCATACTGTATGTGTTACATACCCTAGCTGGTTATGGAGTCATTCTGCTGTTGATCTGCATGTTGACAATGTTCATACGTGACCAGTTGCTGGCTCTCGGAGTCACATCCATCTTGGCTGGAGGAGTTGGAGACAATCTGGGCAAGGTGCGGAGAAGGAGACTGTCTAGAGGAGGTGCTTTGGGCCCTGGGTTTTTGTGGTTTCTATGGAAACATCCGGTTGCTTGCTTGAGTAACTGGAGACGCGCACTCAGACCCAGTGAAATACAGAGAGGCCAGTTAGGTGTTCTTCACTGGGGCCTTGCGTTGTGGACCCATTCCATACTCCAGCTTTTTGGTCGAAAGTTTGGTTGGACACAGTGCGACTGGACTGTGGACGCTGGTGGATAGGGGCGAAGGGGCATCGAGGTGTTTGGACTTCAGCACTCAAATTTCCCTTCGAGGATAAATAAAGTATATTCTATTCTATTGAGAAAATAAGTTGAATGGCATCATATTATTTTTTCTCTTGACTAAAATAAAACAGATTTCTCGGTGTGCAAATAATGGGAAACATTTGCTTTCTAAATATGTACAGCAGGGATTTAATAAAAAATGTTTTTTGTATTGAAACAACTACTTGGACGTTGAGTTGGAACACACAGTGTTTTGGCATGCATTGTGAGCTCTAATATGAGATGTTACAGAAAAACTTTTACTGTTTAAACAGAAACTGGCTGAAAGACACTTAAAAACAAACATTCAACAGCATTCTTCATCCTGCCAATCTTGGTTTTATGTTGCCAACCCTAAGAACACATTGATCACAACTGCTGCTATCAGATCATGACCGCAGAGGTCAATCTAGTTTCTGCTTGTTCCCACACTATCCATTCCCAAATGATTCCATCTTAGCACAGAAAAGAAAAGAAGTGATAAAAAACTAAACAAGTAAACACAAAGTGAGAAAGTGAGTTGAAAAGAGCAAAGTTTCACCTCGCTGACAGTATGAGGACATGATACATCAGAAGAATGGGTGTGAGTGATGATAAAAAAGAGCAGATTATTGTTTTCAGAGAAGCACTTTTTGAAGGAAATCGGTTTTCGCTGCTTGACTGCTCCTCTGTAGTAGTCTGAATCAAAGGCTATTTCATGGGGGAATAGCAATTCATCTTTCTAGTCTGAAGGAAGCATGGAGTCAGCTCCGAATGACTTTTCCGCCCACGTATCCAATACTTTCACATAAAGCCTCCTTTACATCTTAACCCCAATTTCCTTCATAAAGACTGAGTCTTTAAATGTGAATGAGCAATTCAAGTATTGAAGCATTAAATGTCAATGCAATTTCATAAACAAAAAGGAATACGCTGCCTTTATTTGCTGAGCCCATACAGACGATCATCTTTTACCAAATAGGTTTCTCTTGATACAATCTTTTACAAAGTAAATTAAATATCAAACTGTTACACTGTGTTGATCTTTTGTACAGACAATTCTTTATTTTGAACTTCCTTGTCAAATTTTTGTTGGTTTTAAAGTTTAGGCATGAAGCATTAATGTAGCCTAATAGAAAATACCAGCTGTGTTCATAACAATTAGAAAAATTTTACCTTGTCAAATTAGTTCAACACAGATGGATCCAAAATAAAAAATTTCAGGTGGCTAAATAAAACAAATCAAATTTCATTAATAAAGCACTTTTCCAACACAAAGTTACACAAAGTCCTGAACAGAACAAATAAAAACCCAAGCAACAGTAAAATCCAGATCATTTAAAAAAAAAAAAACTAAAAAAACAAGCATCCATCAAAAATCACACACTCACACAAAACACTGCACACATGCATCAACGTTCACACCCCCCCATCCACGTCGCACCTCCTGACCCCCATACGCCCATCGTTTCCCAACCCCCATTTCACCTGAACCACTAGCTACTGTCTCTTTAACTGAAATAAAAATAAGCATCCGGCCTGATGCTGTGAGGAAATAATAACTGGGGATCGATTCACACAAGGAGTCGGCCTGCCCATGACTGCAACGGCCAAAACCATAGAGTCCACCCAGCTTCAGGAGACACAGGCACCCACAGAAGCCACCTGGCTAAAGTAAGGCACCTGCACCACCTAGGCCAGTCAGACCCCCGCAAAAAAAACGCCACAGACTGAGCAGGCAGAGCTCGTGGGATGGAGGATCCCCATGAGGAAACACTGGAATAAGACACAGTCATCATAAAAGTAGCCCACCAGACAATCCATTCATTTTTAAAACTCCTTGAATGAGCCTTTACTGGTTAGGATCAGATGCGAGGCAGGGTACAACCTGAACAGGTTGACAGTTTGTTGCAGGGTAACACTGGGACAGACAACCATATTTCATTGTATGATCAAATTAACAATGAGCTCAATTGACCCACAAGACATTACTGTTAGGGAATAAGATACCCACAGAATTAGGACATGGCCTTTTTCCTTCACTAAATCCCAACCATCCTAAATATAGATTATACTTTAGTGAAACACCTCGCTGGTGAGGTGCTTCGGGCACGTCCCACCGGGAGGAGAACAAGATGCAGACCCCGGACCTGCTGGAGAGACTATGTCTCACAGCTGGCCGAGGAACAACTCGAGACCTTTCCGGGAGAGCTGAAGGATGCAACTAGGGTGAGAGAAGCCTGAGCTTCCCATCTGAGGCTGTTGCCCCCGCAACCCATCCACGGATAAGCGGAAGACGGCGGAACTTTAGTGAAAAACTGTGAGGAAAGATATAAAAATGACTGATTGAAGACGTGGCCCTCTCTTGACTAAAATCATTTAAAAACTCAGGTGGTCATCTTAAACATGACATCTTACCATTATAAAATGCTATGTTCTTTTCAATCTATCTTTAAGAAGCATTAGTCTGTGTTTCAGACACATATTATTAGGATCAGAGAGAACAAGACGCCATATTTAACTGACATTTTTTTTGTTTTTGTTCTTTAAACGTTGATTTGTTTTGACAAATTCAGTGAACCAAAAAAAGAGAGAAGTTCTACAAAATAAAAAGCCTATTGTGCTGCATTTTGTGTCTCTTAGTTCAGAGCTGAACATGACCAAGTGGCTGCTCTCAGACGTTTGATTGGCGTGTGATCCAGCGGAGAGACTGATAGAGGAAAATTAGTAGAAAACAGGAGCCGAGTCATCGACTTTTCACACAGAAAGGAGGCTCATAGGCACAAAAATAGTGACTTTGGACATGTTTTTGTGGCAAAAAGGTTTTCAGAGTGATGGTTTCTAAAATATTAATCTTTTTTCTCTGATCAACCTTCAACCCGGCTTATATTGTTCAGGAGGGTGTCTCTGCTACATTATGATTTTAAGCCTATTATTTTTCAACCTCTGGCAATTCTTTTGCTTCTTGAAACTTTAATCAAAACCCAGGATACTTGAAAAACATCAGCAGTTCTGTCCGATTTGACATTCTTTCAGAAGACGACGGCCATCATTTTCAGCATTCCTTTTGGAAAATACACAAAATAAATAGTGTGCATTTTTTTGTGTTACCAAAAAAAAAAATCTCAGCACATGTTGAAACAAATTAGGAATAATGTGAAACCCTTTTATCACAACAACATTGAAGGCACTTTACCCTGATATTTAATAGATGAATGAAATCCCTCTTTGTGTATGGCTTTCACATCTGCCTCTCTAACCAACCCACACAAATAATCCCTGAGGTTGTAAAAGTACAATTATCTCCCACTCCAGGGTGTCCATCAGGTTATAGGCCAAATGCTTCATCCAATTATCTGTGTGTAATAATCTGAGTGTCTCTGCATGTGTGTTTATGTACTTGGGCATGTTTAAATGTTTAGACACGACTAAATGAAGAACTTGGGCTTTTATAAGCTACTTGTGTGCTTTCGTTTTGAGTGAAATAGATTGTGATGATAATGATGGTAATGGATTTTTTTTTTATTAAGGTAGTGTTTAATCAATAAAATAATAAAAGGACATTCCCACTGTTTTCTTTTAGCAAAAGATTTACATGTGTATTCTGACATAAAAATGGCTGCCTTTTTTATGTAGTTTCAAAGACATTTTTTCAGCATGAATTTACACGGTTTTTAGTTTAACTCAAAGAGTTGAGCCGAAAAGCAAAGCTCTCAATTTACAAGTCGATCTATGTTCCCATCCTCACCTATGGTCACCAGCTGTGGGTGGTGACCGAAAGAACGAGATCCCGGATACAAGCGGCCAAAATGAGCTCTCTCCGCAGGGTGGCTGGGCTCTCACTCAGAGATCAAGTCAGGAGTTCTGCCAACTGAGGAGGAGTTTGGTGTCGAGCCACTCCTCCTCCGGGTTGAGAAAAGCCAGATGGGGTGGTTCGGGCATCTGGTCAGGACGCTCCCCGAGCGCCTCGCTGGCGAGGTGTTTCAGGCACGTCCCACTGGGAGGAGACCAAGAGGCAGACCTCGGACCCGCTGGAGAAATTATGCTTCACAGTGGGCCAGGGAACGACTCGGCATTCTTCTATGTGAGCTGGAGGATGCAGCCTGTGTGAGAGCAGCCTGGACTTCCCGTCTGAGGCTGTTGCCCCCGCGACCCGGCCCCGGATAACCGGAAGACGACAGAACAGAACTTACTCAGTCTAAGGCTTTCTTATGCAAAGAAAAACATCTGTCAAAATAAAATAAAGTATTTCAGAAATCAGTCTTTTCTGTGCTTTGTTATGATTGTGCAGAAATAAAAAATCTTGTAATTAGAAACTTTTTGGATGAAAACCCTTTCCATAACATCAATAAGGCAAGACGGATAGCGATGGACCCCACCCACCCATGTTACAGACTGTTTGTACTGTTTGTACCTCTCCCATCAGGGAAATGGTACATAAAAACCACTACCTCTCGTCTCAAACGTTATTTTCCTTCGAGCTGTGAAAGCAATCACCCCTTCAACCTCCATCCTCTTGCACACTCATCTGACTAGTACCAAGGACACTTTACAGAAACACACACTTTAACAACACTGCGCTGTTAATTATTTTTGTAAAAATCATTCAGTTGCCTATTTTACTGTGAGAATGGTGACAATAAAAGAATCTTAAATTAGTGTGGATGTTTAAGTCTACAGGACTGAGCAAGTTTTTGTAGTTCTAATGATTTATTTTTTGTTTTAAATGAAGCTGTAATTTTAAGTGTTTCTTTTATTTTGCATATATAAAAACAATGTACTTAAAATCTCTTTACTAGCTAAACAGCATCACGTAAAGAGGTCTAACGTAATCTGCTTCTGGTTTAAAACAGTGTTTGCTTTCTTTAGTGATAAAGTAAAGCCTTCGGCTGTGTGTGCCTTCTATGGTGATGAAGTGGTGCCGGGACCAATGGAAATTACTCTCATCCATCTCATGTAGTGCAAAAGAACACAAAAAACAGAGGGATCCACAACTGAACGAGGAAATGCCGTTAAAACAAAAGCTATAGATACGTACATAGTGGAATAAAAAGCCTCAGCTCACATATTCAGAGCAGCCCTCATAAATTTAAAGATATCACTTGGACAGACTTGTGAAGCGCAATGAAAAACGACTTAAAACATAAATCAGAAGCTTCTTGATGTTAATCTACTGCTGAAAAATGGAAATTGTCAAAGCTGTGTTTTTATTATCTGGATTTATATTTTATATGTTACAACGGTAGATGATAACAGGTAAGAAACATTGTTCAGCCACTTTTATGACAAAATTCAATCAAAAAGCAACATGAGATAACAATGTTAAGATTAACATCCTTAATAAGTTTTAATTCAATGTTTTCCAAATTTGGGTACACAAAACCGTTGGTGTCCAAAAAAGTAATGTATTTACAAGAAATTAAATTTTTATCGAACAGTCAATTATCTTCATTGTAGCGTTTAAATATATTTATTCAGTCAGTCGTCTTCTGTTTCGCTAAACCCAATCAAGGTCGCAGTCTGATCGGTATAATAAACCAAATCCTAATCATTATTATTAGTGTCTATTTAAACAGTAACTGCAACTAACTGGAAAAATATTTCTTATGTAAAATTGAACCAATTTCTCTTCTGAACTGCTTATTCCTTAAGAGGTTGCGGGGGGTGAAAGAGACTGATTTCAGGTGAAAGGCAGGGTACACCCCGAACCTGTCACCAGTCTGTTGTGGGGCTACACACACACACAACCATCCAAACACACTCACTCATAGGGGCAATTTTTGCAGCAACCAATCATGCTGCTGCATGCATGTTTTGTGGGAGTGGGAGGAAACTGGAGTACCCAGAGAAAACTCACGCACACACAGGGAGAACATGCAAACTTCACACAGAAAGGGCACCCACTACATCACCGTGCCGCCTATTTGAAATCTCATAAGAAAAAAGTTTTTTGTTCCCTTCCGTCATCTTCTGGTTCTCCGAGGTCGGGTCGCAGGGGCAACAGCCTCAGACAGGAAGCCCAGGCTTCTCTCACCCCAGCTGCATCCTCCAGCTCATCCAGAAGGACCCCGAGTCGTTCCCCAGCCAGCTGTGAGACTTAGTCTCTCCAGCGGGTCCAGGCTCTGCCTCTTGGTCTTTTCCCGGTCATCTAGCTTCTCTCAACCTGGAGGAGGAGCAGCTCTACCACGAGCTCTTCTCGGATAGCAGAACTCCTCACCCGATCTCTGAGTGAGAACCCAGCCACCTTGTGGAGGAAGCTCATTTTGGCCGCTTGTATCTGCGGTCTCATTCTTTTTGTCACCACCCAGAGCTGATGAACATGGGTGAGGGTGGAACAGAGATCGACTTGTAAATCGATACATTTTTAAATATAAGCAAGTCACATTGAGTAAAAAGTTAAAGTATAATCACCAGAAAACTATAATTCAAAGATTTTCTGCAACATACAACAAGTAGGGCACGAATGTTCATTTTTTCACTCAATAAAAATCAGTTTTAAACCTCACCAAATATTTGAATGACCTAAATGTATGCATTAGTGTAACCCAGTGGCTCACTATCATTGCATAAGAGTCAAATGATTCTTTTCCCAAGTCAAAAAGAGCATAAAAGGAGGCAAAACACGACACCAAAACAGCACATTTGTTTACCTTTTTTTTTAAACACTGGAGTGTTCTATAAATGAATTATTAAATAGCCGTGCACATTATTTATTCACTGTGTGTGTTGACGATAGAAATGTAATCTCATTTATAATTCATATCATTCAATAATTCCTTTATTTATTAAACTGCACAGAACAAATACAACAAAAAGAGCAAACCTTTCAGTGATCGTTACCCTGGGAAAAAGAATAAGTGTCGCGTCAGCACAATGCACTGACACAGTTGAGGTGGTTAATTAGTGAAACTCTGTGGCAGATTTTTTTGTCTCAGGAACTAAACTGAGAGCCTGAGGGGCCGAATGAGTGGGGTAGGCAAAGAATACGGAGAAAAATAATGATACGAGAAAAAAAAAAGATGAACTGAGGATGACAGAGAAATAGAAGCCGATGGAGATAAACAAAGGGAGTAGGGAGGGCGGGGGATGGGGTCTATGAAAAGAAATTAAAAAAAATAAAAGTAAAACAGGAAAGAGGGGAATTATTGAGGCAGAACATTAAATAGAAGCAGCATTACTCGGTTTACTGGACTTGATGGAGACAAACCTGGTTTACATATTTTTAGCTCCCAAGTCACTGGATCTATTGGATCAGCTGAGTAACTGTACAATCATAAGAATTAATTGTGGAAAAGAGGTGAAGAAGCGTGTGCAGGCATGCTGGAACGGGTAGAGAAAAGTATCAGGTGTGATGTGTGACAGAAGAGTTTCAGCTAAAATGAAAGGGAAAGGGTACAAAACTGTGGTGAGACCGGTCATGTTGTTTGGTCTAGAGACAAACGGCACAAACGTAGCACAAACGATTGACACCATTTTTAAGAGTTTTCTCGCATTTTTAAGCAATGTGAGGGGCTGGATGACCGCAGATTGACCTATGAAAGAATTGTAAATATCTACAAAAATAAAACAGCACAAACGAAAATTTTTACAGCACAAAACAGGACAAACGCAGCACAAACGATTGACATATTTTTTGTTAATTTTTGTTTAATTTTTTTTTTAAGGGGAGCCAACTTCACGAAGCTAGACAGTAGTACTGAGGAAAAGACAGGAAACAGAGATGGAGGTAGCAGAGATGAAAATGTTGAGGATGTCTATGGGAGTGACCAGGATGAAGAAGACCAAAGAGGCCACTTCATGGATACAGTGAAGGAAGTCGTGAAGATAGTTGGCGTGATCGAAAAGGATGCAGCAGATAGGGTTAGATGGAAGAAACTAACTTGCTGTGGCGACCCCTTAAGGGAAATGGCAAAAGAAGAAGAAGATTGTGAGAAAAAAACTTTAATCTGACGAAAGGCGTAAATGACATAAATCTGCCAGAATCTGGGGTATTTTATTAGATTCCCACAAAAAGAAGCTACTATGTTTATTGCATTTCAAAAGCAATAAACGCAATTAAACGCTACAGCAATAAATCAAATTAAAAGATGATGTTTTAACAAGCTGAAACAGAATCCCACCATTCAGCACTGTATTTTCTAAGCTATTCTTAACAATTAGATGTTGCTGGGTACTGACTGAGGGACAAATGATGTGGTATTTATCATTTCAAACATTACACTCACAGATAAGTATATAGTTTTGTGCTGAGTGAATCAAAAATAAATAGATACAGTTAAAGATAAACTCCAGCTCTTTTCCGCCGACTGGTTATTTAAATTCCTACCACTTCTGTGTCTCGGGATCTACCAGGCTTTTAGGTTTCATCCACACCCTGTCACAGATTGAGCAGCTGATAGTTATTTATCATGAGAAAGGTATGCGCTACGACCTGTAATGGTCTACAGATAAGAACAAATGTCAGTGGTGACTGGAGGAAAAATTGAAAGAGGTGTTTTTGTAGCCAAATGCAAGGTCTGCTGGCTTATGAGGTTTAAGCACATGATGTTAAATGATGAGCAGCAAATGAAGTGCAGCAATCTTTTAAAACTTTTTGACATGAGCATGTTGACCTTCCAAATATTCCTCTTTCCCCATCAAAACTATTTAAACTTGAATGCATTTTGAATTAAACCATGCTCAGCTACTGTTTGCATTTCTTCTTTAGCAAATAAAGTAATCATGTTTAAAGAGTAATTGTAAAGTTGAGCATGGTGTGCTACAGTTCAGCATGTTTTAACACCTCACGTCAACTTAGGTCGTTCAGCTCATTTTGCATGTAAATGCAAAGTAGAGTTATTAAGCATGCGGGTTGTTCGTGCATCTAGCTGTGGTTCTGTAACATTTTGCAATGTCACTCAAACCACTGAAGCGATTTTAATTAAACTGTGCACAGCTACTCAGTAAAAACTATAGATGAACTGATTGGGTTTTTAGGGTCATGTCAACAAAAGTCAAGATCAAAAAAGTCCAAGGTTAAGAATTTCTGTGAACTCAGTGTCTCCCAAAGCAATTTGAAATTTTAATTTGAAATTATGCACAAACACAAACCACCCAGTGTTACTCAGTACAAACTATAGATGAACTGATTCAATTTTCTGGGTTAGTCAAGCTCATAAAGATTGAGGTTACAAGTTTTCAAAAACAACATACCCTTTTCCATTTTGCAGAATGGGCATTCATTTATTATAAAGTTTGCCATGTAGGGCATGCGCAGACATATCGTTCAACGGTTTGGCGTCAACTTGTTCATGTTTAGTCTGAGTTGAAATCCAAAAGAGAACAAAGTTGGATGAAAAAAGTTGTCATTTTTCACCATGGCAGTATGAGCACAAAGGAAAACTAAACTTTGGGTCTCAAACTTCTAAAATAGAAAAAGGGCACAAGCATGGGCGGCTATTAGTCAAAAAGAGACAAAACAATCTGGGATTAATCAACTCCTGCTGGTTCTTAGCATACTTTCTTCGTAGAGGAAATGTCCAACTATTATAGGGTATTCGTATTTTTACAGACAATTAATCATCATAAGTATTCACTGCTTGTCTTAAAGGGCAAGAGCATCGATGGTGACCGAAACAACGTCATGTGATTTTTACAGTAAAGTAAAACAGCACAGATCTTTGAACAGTATTTGGGTTTCTGTGAATAGTGTCTGGGTAAAAATTGGCCATAATAAAAATAAACGTGCAAGTAAGGATTACTATAGTGAGTAATTCTATTTGTCATGGTAACAAATCACACTCAAAATTAGACACAGCCATTTTTTATATTTATGATAACTGCGACTCAAAAGTGTATTATGCTAAACTTTTATTTCACAAGTAACAATCTTCTATCCTCTGAAACAATGTAAGACTAAAACAAAACAAACAGATCAAAATGTCAAATAAAATTGCTTTACTTATTGTATTGTTATTAATCTGAACCAACCTGAGACGGTTGAAAAGAAGATCATTATATTGAGAAATGACAGGGACACAGACAGAAAACTGGTGGAAAGAAGAGAAAAGCCAGGAAATAAAAGTAACAAGATGAAGAAAACCAGAGCAAACACATAGCCAGAGATCTGAAGGTTGAAGTCAACCGCAGCAGGTGACTGTCTGGAGGCTACCTTCTATCATCAGCTTCAAACAGCACGATTCATACATAACAGAGTCCTTCCTGCAGGGAGGGTCGGCCTATAGCTTTCGCCGGCAGTGGTCAAACAAATAACCCTCCAGCTCCAGCTTCAGAGGAACAGTTTTCATCCACTTCCAGATAATAACTCCATATATTTCTGTGTTTCTTTGTTTTCTCTCTGGTGAGCATAAAGGCATCATATATCTTTGATAGGGAAACAAAGACCCCACAGGACACTCTCATGACACTTAAACACCAGTTTTACATTTTACTGTCATTTTGCTACGTTTCACAATCAAGAACAGGTGATCCTGCCAATAGAGCCAACCCAACCTGTGTGTGTGTGTCACATTTGCATGTGTTGTGTATTGGAGGAACATTTTCATGCTCGGTGAAGCTTACAAACACCAGATGTACATGGCACTGATTGGCACTATTTTCGGTGGTAAACCATGGGGAAAAAAATACCTGGGAAAAAAAGACATTTCAATGACAGTCAGAGAAGACAAAATAGCCAGAGGGGATATCTTTAAAAAAATAATCTGATATCGCTTCCTTCCACTGCAGTATGCGTATGCTTATCTTCACAAACCATTGATTTATAAAGAAAACGGGCTTTTTTGGTATTTATGGTGACCTCCAGAGAAAAGGCTTGATGATAACTCTAAGTTGTAAGCTACCCGTGGAACTAGAAACTGACATTCCTGCTTCCCTGGGGCACGTACTCTAAGGTCACATGTACTCTGACTCTGTCTTTCTCTGAGGTCATGTGTGAATAGCCTTGGAAGAACTTGTACTATGGGGAGATGGCTGGTGACCTCTTGTGTGTCTCTTATCTTCTCAAATAGAATCAGATTTGTACAATTTAATTGAATCAATTAGAATTTTTGTGGTTTGAGTGTGCATGCTGATATAGTCTCTGGCCCTCATTTATCAACGTTGCTTGCGGCAAAATTTGGGATTTACAACCAAAACATTACGTTCATCTGGATTTATCAAAACAACAGGAGCGTACAACATACGCAACATGCTGTGCCAAATCAAGAGGTTTTATTAATTTTTTGTAAATATGTATCAAAATAAAAAGGCACTGTAATTACAAAAATGAAAACTTAAGTGGACAGTCATTACTATGCTATACAATTGACTTACTACAACTAAATTAACCAATTTTTTGCCACCACATTTATCAAGATACACACGCAAAAATAGTTTACACGGTGAGTGTTCTGATGTTTCTGAGTCGTTCTTCTGTTGCTATTGAATGCCAAAGTGGTTTTCCATGCAAAAGTTGTCGTTTCTCTTTCTTTTTCCTCACTACGATAGGGATAGACGTAAAGAAAGATCAAAAAGGCTGATGGCGTCACTTTCTATCAGGCTCCTTTTCAATCTAGATATTCTTCTGTTTAATATCTGACATCAGCCAATTTCTGACGACAGAATTTCAAAGTGAGAGACATACTTACAAACTAAACTTTTGGATCACAAAGTGATGAAACATGACAATTGACTTCAATTCATCAAACATGCATCTAACTGGAAATAAGGCATTCAGTCAGTCACCTTCGTAACCGTCTATCCTTTATGGGTGTCTGCTTCATTCCATTCATGTCTTGGCCAATCAACCCAAGCAAGCATGTTTTTGTAGGGTGGGAGGAAACCGGAATACCCAGAGAAAACCTATGCATACATGAGGAGAACATGCAAACTCCACACAGAAAGACCAGTATTCAAAGCCTCGTCCCCACCCAGGACTCAAACCCACAACCTTCTTGCTGCCAGGCTACTGTGCTACCCACTGTGCCGCCCATAAGTCATTCAAGTAAAAACAAAATTGGGAGAATTGATGGAGAATCTATGCCCAAAGTTGAAACTGAAAAGCATAAAAGTGTAAAATGCATCGCCTGCAGGAGAGAAATGTTTTCTATATGAAGCTTAGAGGAACTTACTTATAAACTAGAAGAGGAAAACAAGAGGAAATCAAGCAGACAAAGAGTTATACATATCCAAATACTTTTATAATAACAGGGTTACTGCTGCTCTATGGCAGCATTTGAAGAATTCACCATGCTTTCACAAAAAAAGAAGAGATGAGATGTGGTGATTCCAGTTTTAAATTTGCCATGATCTTAAGAGAAGAAATAAATACTTCTTAGCTACCTCTCCCAACCTTTCGTCTACCCCTTCCTCCCAATTTCCCCATCACATCATCTCTTTTCTCTCATCTACTGTAATCCCCTCTTCGCCTCTCTACTGCCCCTCCCCGCTTTTCTCGCATTCCCTCATTCCTAGTCATCTCATTGCCTATTCCTTTAGAGGGATGTCGGCCGATCCAGCAGCACAACCACAGGATGATGAAAGGATGTGTGGAGTAAAAAGAAGGTGGGGGATGGAGAGAGTGATGAGAAGAGATAGTGATGTGAAATCAAAGATCAAAAACCTTTAAGCTCTGAAATGTCAGCTAAGCAAGGAGACATGCCCACCAGCAGGCACGAGGGGAATGCCTATCCGCTGTTTTTATATTCACACAACAAGCTCAAGATGATTTTCTGGGCATTCAACGTTTCAACACACAATTTTAACTGAGAATAAAGTAGGAAAGGAATCTTCAGAGGATTTGTTGAATCTCACAGTAGTATTATCTTGCACCCACTGTTTGCTGCTCAAACAGTTTTGGGTCAAAACCACAAACTATTTGTTAGCGGTTATCCCCAGTACAGCCACAACTAAACTTGGCATCCTCTTTTTCTCTGTCATTTCTGCCACGCTCTCCTTTCTTGTAACTGAAACAGCCTGTGTTCCCTCACCTGTGAAACAAGGGGATGTCATTGACTTCCAAGGACAGCGAAGGCTTTGTTAGGTAGATGGCAAAGATAAAAGTGGGATCATAAGTTTGAGAACCCAGATCAAAATTAGTGTAGACGTGTATAAAGAAGTTTGAGAAAATGTGAAAACATTTTAAAAAATAGGAAATTGCAGATGGGCACATTCTAATATGTAAAAAAAAAAAAGTTAGACTTATAAATATACATTCCAAATTTACAGTGCAAACGTTTGGGCTTTCTGGAGAATAAATACCTTCGACTGCCCCTTTTGGAAAGCTTAAACCAGACGAGTTGTTTGATTGTGCTCAATATCTGCCAAAAGAGAGCAGGTACTGTTGATGTCAAAGATTTTAAATGCCTGAACTCACCTGATTTTGCCCCAAAAATCCACCCTATGAGTTTTTTAAAGCAGTTGTGCAGAACATTAGGAACTGAAAATAGTGGATACAACGCTGGAGAAGGCTATAAAAAGATAGTAAACTGTTTTCAGATACCAGTGTCCTCTGTTTAGAATGCCTTTAGGAAATCACAGTCATCAGGAACAGTGGAAGTTAAAGCAAAATCTTGAAGTGCAAAAAAAACATTAGAGAACAGCTCATGGGATTGTGAAAAAAGTTTATCAAAATCTTCTTTTGACTGCACAATCCATTTAGAAAGATCTGGCAGTCACTGAAATTGGCGTACGGTACTCCATTTTAAGAAGATACTTTTGCACATATAGACTTTTTGGAAGAGTCGTCATCAGAAAACTTATTTTACAGTCACTCCACAAATTTATCGTGTGAGGTTTGCAAATGAACATAAAGACAAACCTGAAGCTTTTTGAACAGAAGTTCTGTGCACTGGTGAGGTTTAAATAAAACTTTCTGCTTGGAATGAGCAGAGGAATTTTTGGAGATAATGATTCTTTTTAATTGAGTAACATTTACATAAGCGTCAGCCCTTCTCAGCTTCAAGACACTGACAAACAAAAGCTTTCCTTTTTCTGCACAAGTACAAGTTTACAAAAGAGAAATTTTACATGCCAAACCAAAAACCACTTTTTCAAACAGCCAACTCAACATTCCATCTTTAAAAAACATCTGGAATTAGAAGATGAACATCTTCAAACAAAATTGTTTATAAACCTTTTTAAATTAAACCTATAAACTAAATTAAACTCATCTTCTACTAGCCTCATTCAGACTAACTACATATTTTGTCCTTAGGAAGGAATATTCAACAAGTAGAAGGAATTCAACAAAATTTCAGCAAATTTGGATGCTCGACTTGTTTCCGTCTGAGAAAAAAGCTGAAGTTGAAGAGCGGATGTTTTTAAAAATGGGTCATGAGTATAAACACACATCAAATGCCACCATTGATTGTTAAGCACAAGAGGGTCAAAATGAAACTTTTGCCCTGGCCTTCACGATCCCCTTCAGAATAATTGAGAATCTCTTAATAAACCTTGAAAGAGGATTGCACAAAAGACAACCCAGGAATCTCAAAGAACTAGAAGACTTTTGTAAAGAATGGGCAAAAAAGAAAAATACATCAAACGAGGATTGCCAGACTCTTAGCTGGCAACAAAAATCATTTACAACCTACAACACTTACAAAATGGAAAGTGCGAAGTATAAACCTTTGCAGACATCATTATTTGGTCTTCAGTCATTTTGAAAGTGGAAATAGTGGAAATAAAATCAAGCATTTTCAACATCATATTGAAATGTCACGTTTGTAATTTGGTGCCTTTTAGAAATGTTTCCGTCATTTCCTGCACGCTTTATGCACATTCCTACAAAATTTTACTTGGTGAGCCAAAACTTCCAATCTCCTAAACATAACACACCTTTCTTTCCATTTGTCAGACCAGTTGATACCAGACTTTCATTATGGCACGTCTTCATCATGACTTAAAATTGGATCACATGTCGCCTCAAGCTGATGACACTGACAAAGTGATTAATGCACGTGACAGATGACAACAAGCAATTTACCTCAAACTGACACAAACACCTGCACTGAACGGGTGGCCATTCATCATTTATTTATTGCATAATCTTATCCAAGAAGTAAAGACTGGTGACTACCGGTAAGTAAAAGTTTAAAAAGTTATAAGAGGACAAAGACATCAAGACAGCCATGGAGGGACATGCATCATGACCACTGCTGTGGGTGTCTGCTGATTAATAACTCTTTATTTCATTGAAACTGGCAACTAATTCAAACAAAAGTGAAGTGATGTTATCAGTCAAGCAAATGCCCAAACTGACCTTCAGATAGAGTCAGGTTGTACAGAAACGTAAAACTGATCACATTAATGTCTGAAATGATGACGTTGATGGAGACCATGACCATAATTGTCATATTCATGGGACTAAATCCAGAAAACAATATACATATTTGTATATTTAGGTTTAAATCTTAGTTAAAGGCATGAAGCTAAGTGAACTGGAAAAGAAGATATGAAAATGGATGGTTATAAACGGAAAACTGATGAAAATCCACATGATTGTATCTGAAATGGTACAATCACTTTAAGTTTGATAATTCAAAACAATGACTTTGTCATTATCTAAACTGCATTGTAAAATGTGGTGCTGTGGTCAGTGGTTTATCTGTAATTTATCTCTAATAAATTGCTAATTAACCACTGCATTCACTTTAAGATAAACAACGTTTTGGAAGTGAATTTTGTTCACTAAATCCAGCAGGGAAATCCTCGTAGACAATCTATTTTCTGGAGAGGGTAGCAAAACACACGCAGGGATAGAAAAGATCTAACACTGCATTGCTGCAACATTTTCACAGTAAGCCTATAAGTGCAAAATTTCAAATTACCAACGGCAATATTTCAGAAAAAAAACATCAAACCTTTTTCCAGCTAATCTAGAGGTGAATTGGAAATTTGAGAGAAGTAAATCAGATTGAGAATACACGCAACCTGCTAGCAATGGGACTAGAGCTAGACTCTCTAACATATTTATTTGGAAAAACACAAAAGAAATAAAGTAAATAAGTTTAACAGAGTATTTGCTACTATGAGGAACATCTGCAGTCTGTTTCCTCAAGGGTCAGTGGAAGGATTACGAAAAGATTAAAAACGTCCTGTGCTGTTTGTTGTCTGATTTATCTAGCCAGTCCATTCCAGCCAGACATGCTGGTGTAAATTGCAAAAATATAAAGTCATTAGATCCTATAAAATGCACCTCTTCTTCCCATTGAGTTTCACCAAATTGGGGGAAAAACAACTTCAAGGGAAAAAAATGAAAAAGAAGACAAGTAAAGAAAAAAAGCATGTTTAGAAAAATTTGAATTTCCATGGAAAACGGCGCACCTTAAAAAGGTTAAGTAGTCATTTCCAAAACAATTTTCTATCTATAAGCATATTTTTAATGACATCACAAGCGGCAGTCCATCGGGCCAATAAGCTTCCTCATCCTATAAACCATTATTACATACCCTGGCTTTATTTGTCCTCTTTGAGAAAACTAATGAAGGGATCAAGAGCACAGGAGCTGATAACCCACAAGGCTGAGCCATTATTAGCCACTGCTCCAGAGCCTGTTTGGAGAAGACCTATTGCTGCTTCAGCTCAGTGTGTGTGTATTATATGTGTATGTGTGTGTGTGTGTGTGTGTGTGTGTGTGTGTGTGTGTGTGTGTGTGTGTGTGTGTGTGTGTGTGTGTGTGTGTGTGTGTGTGCAATTCAAAACAGCCAAGATAACACACATCTAAGAGGGTTTTGAGATAGAAAGACTGTCCGCTTGTCAAATTTATGTTTGTGAAGCATGTTGTGTCTCTGTAATGAGCTCAAAGTCACAGGCTTTCTTCACAACATTGTCATCTCAAATAAGGAGGTTATGTTTGTCTACACAAGAAAAAAAGAAGAACCTAATAAATATTTACACTTGCACTTCACGAGTTACAGTAAGGACAATACAAGTGGGTTCTTTGGATGCCACTCAGGCATCTTTATATTTTTATATTTGTTTTGTAATAAAAAAACAAACATTTTCCTGCAAATCTTTTCTCTAAAGGGAAGATAGATTTTATTCAGTGTGTGAAAGCTCATGGTTTTCCTTTTGGAAATGTTTCTTTTTCTGAGGGAAAGACTAAATCTAAACCTCTATAGTAGCAATTTATTTTTCCAAGTGATCTTTGCAGGTATTCTGGTATCTCAACTGGATAGTTGGAAAAGACTTGAGGTTTCACAACTCTAAAATGTAGAAAGCAAATTTAAAGATTTTTTCCCCCACTTCAGAGATAAACAGGCATCACAGCTAGCAACAATGTCCTTTCTGTGTGGAGTTTGCATGTTCTGTTCATGTATCCGTGGGTTTTCTCCAGGTACTCCAGTTTCCTCCCACCTTCCAAAAACATGCATGTCAGGTTGATTATCTCCTATGAAATTGTCCCTTGGTATGAGTGAGTGTGTGTGTGTGTGTGTGTGTGTGTGTGTGTGTGTGTGTGTGTGTGTGTGTGGATGGTTGTGTGTGTGGCTCCTCGACAGACTGGCGACCTGTTCAGGGTGTACCCTGCCTCTCGCCTTGAATCAGCCAAGACAGGCTTCGGCACAACACGCAATGCCACTGAGGAACAAGTGGTTCAGAAGATAAATGAAAGAATAAAGATAAACAGGCAAAATTAGGGGGATTGAATTGAATACTTAATTGATCCCCGAAGGAAAATTTGAGATTTTGAATGAAGAATTTGTTGGGATTTTGCCAAAACTATGTATGTATTTAGACTTCAGTCACAAAATTTTAACCAATTTGCAAAAAAAGTTATTTCTACTTTTTTCTTGACTCCTTTTTTGGAGAGAGATAAGATTTTTTCCATTGTTGCAATTGAACTGTATTTTATTCATATCAACTATCAGTTCCACAAAATGTACATTATAGATTGAAAACTAGTGCATTATTTTTTTGAGGGCCCCCTACCAACATGAAGCCACAACACAGCAGTTCAGCAAAACGCACATAATCTTCACACCCCATTGGTGCTCTGAAGCAAACCAAACAACTGTTCCATTCAGGAAAGAAAACTATATGCTGCAGAGATTTGATTTTATCATCCAGCTGATTGCATGCTGCCCTTGGAGATCATTTCATTCATGCTTCATCGCCAATGCTTCATATTTCATTGGATTTGCAGTGAACTACTAAAATTAAAATAATACATCAATCATAAACAAAGACTAAAGCTATCATTTTCAAAGGGAAATGTATTCATTAACAATTTCTACAAAACTGAGATTAAATTGGATGATGACTGCTTTGTAATAATATCTGCAAAAAACACCACTGTTTGGATGAAGGTAACAAGGCGAGAAGCATTGTGATTTGCCTGAAGATGTAAACACCAAAGGTCAGGATCTTCTCTACTGAGTGCAAATAGTGTTTGGTTATTGTGTGACGTAAAGAAGAAAACATCATAAAAAGAACTAGTTATTTAAAAGTATGCTTTAAGCAAATTTACTCTAGAGATCAAACTGCATCATTCGATTATTTTGCAACAAAATACAAGCACTTGCCACATATACTGTACTTGTGTTTTGAATTAAGAATTAATCACAAGTCTTTGTGCTGAATGCTTTACAGTCTTTACATGCATGCAACAAATTGCTTATACGTCTACCTTTGCTGCTAGCTCAAGCACAAAAGACACAGATGGCTAAAACTGAGATGTGGACACATTCTGTGGACTGGTCAGTTGTTTGATTTGTGAGTAAAGTTTGCCAATCAGAGGAAGAAGTCTAACCAGCATTTAGAGTATGCAATTAACAAATATATTGAACTTCATATTTATTGAGCTATGAATGTCCACCAGGGCAGAGATGGGTTAAATTTTAAATCAACGGAGGTTAGACTAGACAGAGTAAAAGGTGATAAAGGAGAAGCAAGAGACAGCAGCTACTGCATCTACAGCCAAAAGCTGTTTATTAAACCAAACCTATTCCTAACTCACACAACACTGACAGCTCACACACACGGTAAGCTTTCCAATCTCCTCAAACATACTGCTGCTCAAATCACTTCTCAAATATAACGACACACAGATTTATTCATAATTATCCAATTTTGAGTCACTCCTGTTTTTCCCTTACTGTCATTCCTTCCAGCCGTCTTACCATCTCCACTCTCCTAATTCCTCATCTTCCTTTTCTGACTTCACACCTTCGAGTGTTGACTTCTCAGCTTTTTATAATTTACCCGTGACAATTTCACTCTTCTCATTTGTGTCCCATCGTCTGCTATTTATTCAATGTTTTGCTTTCCTGAGTCATTAAATTTTAGCTTTCATTCCATTTTTCTCTCCCTCTAGATCATTATATATACAACCCATGTCTCTTTTTTCACTGTCTGTGCTTTTTAGCATCTGCCATCATAATTGACTGATGCCATCACCCTACGCTACGTAGTTATTTTAAAAAAAGAGATTTTACAAAGCGCGAGCAAATAAGCAAGCACCAGTGAATTTGTCACCTGCAATCACAAATATATAGATGCTAACATATTCAGACAGGAATAATCTTAATGCCTTCGGATGCAAATATCCAAACACTCATCACCACCACACAAAAATATAAACAAGTTGAATAGCTGATATCGTTTAGTCATTTAGGTGTTAAGTTGATTGGCCACTATAAAATTGTCCCCCAGGAATGAGTGTGCGTGAATGGTTGTGAGTGTGGCCCCGCGACAGATTGGCGGCCTGTTCTAGGTGTACGTAGCCTCTCACCTTGAATAAGCCGGGATAAGCATCGGGATAGATCCCGTTAGAGAATAAGTGAGTGGCTCGAAAAACAAAACATGAATGTATGTATATGACCGGATTATTTCTGCCGCTGTCCAATGTGACAACAAATAAGCAGTTGGTACATTGATGATGCGTTATACGTTATAGGAATCATCTCTCACATGCTCTGCCCATTCCTACCGCTCCCACCGAAAACAACAGCATAAGATGTGGTATCCCACTACATTATGAGATGATTATTTCTTTACCAGTCAATGTTGAGATGATGCCACCTGCTTCGTGTACTTCAAAGTCATTGTTTGTTTCTGGTTTTCTGTAAAGATGTGCTGCTTTGTCAAGATGAGCTGCCCGTTAACAGAAAGTGTCACGAAGTACCGAATGAGATGAACTTTATTTTACTTTGGAAATAACTACAATATAACAAATAGGTTTAATGAATACTTTATTCATCCCCAACACATTTTGATCCCAATCCCAACCATAATCATAGCATAGGTAACATAACTCAACAGGTAGATTTATTTAACAATTGATACTCCTGACTGTAATAAAATGCTAGAAAACACCAGTAGATACTTTTCAGACATTATTGGTTCTTCGTCAGGTAAATTTATTTGTCAGCTATTGCAATTGAAAATGGACGTGCGAGGGAGCACAACTCAACTATTAGTTCAAATTGACAGAACACTGGGTCCCACACGTAAGACTGCGCAAACGGAATTGTCATAGGTAAATAATCTTACAGCTGAGATCATCACAAACAACTTTGCTCCTGCCTCTATGAGAAGGATGATCAGTTCATTCAAATTTCAGAGGCAGAACCCCTGCTTCCCTTGGATGGCAGTGTGAGTAAAATGAGTCATTTACACTTCCTGATTTATAACAAAGCTTTATAAATTGATATAATTTCATAACTATTTAACAATGGAAATTCCAAAACCCAAATTGTGGTTGTTTATGGGCATAGAAAACAATAAAAAAAAGTAATTACTTTGAGATGAAGCTTTCAATGCAATCATGGCCAAAGAAGAGTGGGGTTTTTTTTGTTGTAAGGACTTTTTTTTTCCAAGAATCAAAAGTAAAACAGCTAATCGCACAACCACAGTTCATTCTTTGAAAACCTTTGATAGTAAAGTAGTTTTTGTGGGGAAAGATGCAGTGTTTGCAGGCAGTTGTTGACTGGAGACATTTTGAAAATTTAGTCAATTTTGCAAAAATAGTTGCGATTGCAACATTGCAAAAGCTCATTAAGATTGGCTGATTGTTCTTTAAAGAAGAATTAATCACCCAAACACAAATTAATTTATAAAAACTTATCAGTATTACTTTAGTTTGATGAGGTTTTTTTTTTTTGTTTGAATTTTTGTAGTTAAACAAAACTGTTGGCTATTTGGTCATAGATAATCAAATAGTGTGTAAATTCCAGTCTCTTTTCCTTTGTTATTCTCCTCACTAAAGTCATTTCTTCTTATAAAACTAATACTTCCCTGCATGCACATACATTCTGCTATGTAACTTGAGTGTGACAACTTTTCCATTTACGTGAGAGTGTGAGGAGGTTTGCATCGTATTAGCCCTGCAACCGACAGCCTGTAAATTTAAAGGATAGCCATGACAATAAATTATTACTTATTTATAATTCGACACATACACACAGCCAGCTACCAACAAAAGCCAAAAAAATGAGTTACCACACACATTGAAAATTCCACCTACACACACTTCCTATTTTTGCTCCTGTAATTGAAGCCAAAATAGTTTTCCGTAGAGTTATAAATTGAATGGATTTCCATTTTTATTTTGCTCCAGTTGTGTGTGTGTGTGTGTGTGTGTGTGTGTGTGTGTACCTATGATAAATCATCTCTATATATGTAATAAACAATACAACATACTTTTCCATTGAGAATTACTTTCCACTGTAGGCTGATGGGAAGTAGGGATATATGTGCATGAGTGTGTGTGTGTTTCTGTAAGATCCTCTCCCACGGAGGGCCATAAATACAAGTACTTCAAACCTTTTGTTCGTCAGGGTCTGTGCTCAATGTTCTCATTATTCTTCCCCTAGTTTCCAGTTTTGGATTTGTTAAAGTTCACTAATTTCTCATCACACTTTCAACCCTCACTGTGTTCCTTTTTCTCTCTTCAACTCCAAAAGACTGAAGGCAGAAGAGAATCTTTCTTAAATTTGTCACGTAAAATTTAAGACCATAATGTGTGCGGAATTTAACCCCAGCTTTTATCTAGGCACGGTCTGTCAAAGTCATTCAACAAACTTGACATTTTATACCCCACAAGATTTACTAAATGGAAAACCGAAAGAGCATCAAACAGGAGAATAAAAGTTTGGTATTCACTGTTGATTTGTCCGTATTTGAAATTACATGAACCACAACAAACGTAAAACACAGAACTGGCTATTCCATTAAAAAACAGTGTGTAAATAAATCTGTTCTCAGTATGTCTGTGTTAGACAGCTGTTCAAAACATGGATTTTATTTTATCCTATTTCCAAAAACCTGTTTTAAACTAATGTTAGAGGACCTATAACTCGAGATTTTAATAGTCAGCTATGTAATATTGCCTGCTTGCATGCAAGGTCGGCAAGGTATTTCTAAACTACTGTATGCATAACTCTTCTGCTAAAAAGCTTCGGTCCATGAGATTTGGCTTCTGACCGAATGAGAACCAGGAATGTCGGTTAAGTCTAAAAATGATTGCCTGCCAGCCAAAAGGGAATAAATAAGGTTGCAAAGTTGAGAAGAAGAAGAATGAGAAACAAAGGAGTTGCTCCAGAAGAAAAAGAAAAGCGGGTGTTTTGTAGAACATGTTGATGTTGTAAAGGCTCTCTCAGGGTTTTCTCACTGGCAGGTTCCCAAGCTTCATTCAGAGCCAGCCAGCAATTCCCCACAGATAAAAAAAAAGGGTTATCCAGAGCTTAAAAGTTTGGTTCTCAACAAAAAGGAAAAGTTGTTCTTAATTGTAAATTATGACCAAATCTTTGCACATGATAAGTGTCAATTTAATCCTTCTTTGTGTGAATCTCCATGAGGTTTGCTTTTACACTCTGCTTTCTGGACGGGTCTGACTGTTCAATGCAGTAGATACTGTATGTCATGACTGGTCCTGAACAGAAAGCAGCAATTGGTTAAAGCATAAAAGTACCTGCCCACTCAAGAGTGCAGTGTTGTGAGGCTAGACTGTTTCTACAGAGTTAAAGAAACAGCCTGATGTATCAGGCTATCAGGCTAGCAGAGAAGGTTTTGAAAGTGTTCAAGATTTGCCACTGCTAGAAATAAACTAATTAGACATGTCTAATCAAACAGACTTACACATGTGCATGCACAATAAGATCACCAAATAAGCTGGGAAATTTAACAAAAAGGGACATTGAAGTATAATTTCTAACATTTACATTCACGTTCTCTGGAGGGAAGATGCTTGAGTGACGCATCGTTGTGCAGCAGACAGAGTATATGTCGAACACATTTACACACACACACACACACACACACACACACACACACACACACACACACACACACACACACACTAAAGCCAACTGTAGGCTAAAAACACAACATAGAAAGCCATTAATGCATGCTACAGCATTCTCTCTGCATTACAGAGATGCACGCCATCTGAGATGCCTTGCTGGATTTGGCTCTTTAAGACTGTGTTTGTAGGTTTTGAAAACTGTTTTGCTGGAGAGTAAATATGGAACTGATCAGCTGTTTGGGGATTATGTTTCTTGATGTGTGTGCACACGAAAACTTTTCCACCATTCTGAATATAGTACACACAAAACAAGCTCTCCCTTTTACTACATTGCGTCTCCAGAGTATATTAAGAGCAGTTACGAAACTGTGGCACTGCTTTGTTATGTGTCAGTGGTGTGCATGAATTTATGTGATTAAGAAACTCAAGAGAGGCTATTAGGATGACGGTTAAGGGGGTTGTGATACATAACAAAACAGTAGATTCACCAGAGTAGCCACACACACACACACACACACACACACACACACACACAAACAGTCTGACCCATTTTAGGCGGTCAGCTGAATAAACAAAACAAAATCCTTCTTTTCAATGTAAAGAGTAAATGTAAAAGAAGTACAGATGGAGGGAACAACAGAATGCATATAGAGGTAATGAGGGTTAAGGGACATGAAATGAACTCGAAAAGCAGACAGAAATCCATTGGGTAGAGACAGAGATTTACTGACAAAAAATAAATAAATAAAGTGGAAGACTTCTTGTCGTAGTTTGTACATGAATGTCCATGCAATCACAGCACCCCCTATTGATAGAGTTTAACTTCCAAATTTAGAAATGGTCCCAACCAAGTGGTCCAATTCATTCACAGATGCCAACAATTTGTAGAAAAACATCTTTGAACCCATCATAATCCAAAATGTATTTTCCAGGCAACAAAGATTGTGTCTTCAAAATGAAGAACATGTCCAGAACACAGGAGATGAATGTTTGTTAGATACTCAGTAGAGAGGCGATACAACAAAAAGGTTTGTGGACCCTCACATATTTCCTTCTAGTTTGGTAGAAGAAAGCACTGTGCGTTCTGAAATGTTTTCAAGTCTGCATAAATGCAGATGCAAGAAATGTGTGAAATTGCATTTGACAAACCTTTGCCATGAGGCTGAGAGCTTCTCGGCAGGAAGACGGCAGAGCTGAAGTCATTTCCAGGTCAGAAACTTCTTGTCTGATGTAAAGTTTTAACATGTCTGCCAAGTGAGACAAACCTAGTTTCTTCTCCTCAGACATGCAACTCAAATCTGCAAAAATACAAAAAAGTTATGGTGTATCTAGCGTGCATCATAAACATGGACACAAATCTGGACAATTACTTTGTTAATGTTGCAAAAGAACTAATATGTGACTCTGATGAATGATAAATAACAAATGTCCGTGTAATCCCTCATTCATCCAGGAGTGATCCATCATAGAAAAAGCTTCAAAGTTGTTTTTTGGACAGTAAATTTGCTGGTCAAGACATTTCGACTTCCATCCGGAAATCATTTTCAACCTGAAAAAATGGCCCGAGAACTGGCTCACCACTACCTATTAAACAAGTTATACAGTATAACCTGTCAAAAAACACAGTTGCTTACAGGTTTTGTTGGGGTTGGCTCCTCCTTAGGGGTTTGGGCAAATTCAAGTTAGAATAGGGATGGACAAAGTTTTTGATTCGCAGACCACATTGAGTTCTAACATTTGACAAAGGAGCCGTAACAGGAGCATAAGGATGACATGCTTTGATAGCCGCTAGATTAGACCGATGGAATGGCGCGCTAGATTTTAAACAAGCGCGCAATGTTACATCAAGAGCGGTAAATTTCAAATCTAGCGGCGCTAGGTCTGAAAACTAGTGAGATAACGCAAAAACGTGCATTTAATGGTGCTAGGTTTGAAGTCTAAGGATTTGATGATACATTTTGCTTGGGCCTGATGGCTTTCCATATCAGACAGTGCACCATCTAGTGAGGAAATATCAGAATTCCAGGGGAAATAAAACACTAACGAGGTTTATTTATTTAATGTTTTCAAGTCCAGCGGGCCCGCGGGTCGTAGTTTGGCCAGGCCTGGGTTAGAACCAGTTCTCTGGCCATTTTATCAAATTAAAAATAATTTCCGGATGGAAGTCGAAACGTCTTGATCAGCACATACACTGTCCAGAAGACAACTTGGAAGCCTTTTCTACAATAAACACAACATGGTATTTTCTGCTGTACAAAAAAGATAGTTACAGACAGAAGACACTTACGTGACTCATGCTCTTCTAATGTGTACAGTTCCTCACCACTGGTCTTAGACGGATTTAACTAAATGAAAAAAGAAACAAAGGAAGCGTGAGAAAATCCTTCAGACTTTACAGATTTTCTTTTGGGAAACATTCCCACGTTAAGCTTGTGAATATTTTATGTCCCAAAACCAGTATCTTTACTTTACAGCATAATTACAAGACAAATTTATTGTTCAAGGTTTCTGAACAAAAAGAATACTTAAAAGGAAATGGGCAAAATAATGTTGATTTGCAGCCAAGTTTGTGCAGATTATTGTCATCATGCCTAACTTACCAGTGCAAAGATGATTCTTGCAGCTAGACGGACTGAGTCAGTAGGATGTTTGGGGTAGAGGCTGCACAGGCATTTACACTCTCTCTTATGTTCAGGCCATGCTTTTCTCTATAAAATAAAATACCTTTCAATTCACTCAGAAGAAACAACTTTCTAGTGAAAAACCCCAAACTGACTAAATGTTTACATACTCTCAGTCTGCACAGATATTTAATCATGCATAAATTATTCCTCTTTAATGTTGGTATCACATGCTGATGAAGCCGAGAATAAGTAGAAAAACACACAAGACAAACCTGGCATGTGGTGTTGCAGTAGCGAGCCATCTTACACTGGGAACACCTCGACAAGTTTTCACATCTAAAGAGAGGAAAAAAAACTTCTTAATTACACTTTTTTATTCAATTACATGTTAATAAAATTGAACATTTGAGTAAATATTAGATAAATAACCATTTAAAAATTAGGTTAGGAAAACACCAAACAAAAATTCAATCAAACTTTTTCTTTTTTTAAATGATTTAATCCTGTTGAAACACAATTGGATTGTTTTTATCTTCAAACTGAAATGTGACTCACTACAGCACAAATTCTGGACAACGGCAGGCCAAGCATTACAATACAACCTCATAATCACTGAAGCATGCCACAGTTATTGTCTTGACCTTTTCCTCGTGTAACAACCTTGTCTTATTCCTTCCATTTGTTGCACTAAGCTGACTGTGTGCATCCATTACCTCATTTTATCTGCCCAGCCCATCTCCAGTCTGATTGCCATTTAAAGATAATGCATTAGATATCCTCTTCTCACCGTCTCAGCCTGTTAGTATCACAGAGATTGCACATCTCTAAGCGGATGTGTGTGACAGCTGTGTCCAGTTTTGGTGTTTCTGTGTAGTTTTGAACAAACGTGCATTTCCTGCCTTAAAGGTCTGCTGTGTTTCCTCAAGTGAGACTGCTGCTCTTTCCAGTTTGGCTGTCAGTCTGATAACAAGCTGCGGCAGAGTCCTCCTGCTTCATGCAGCCAATTACAGCCAGAAGAGAGGACACTAACACACACTTGGAAAAGACCGACTCAAAGAGATCAAGAGTGAGTGTGAATTTGTAAAAAGTACAGCATAAGCCAAATAAATATAATACTCATGAGAACGGAATGAGATGAAAAGACTGTGTATTGTGTGTATTGTTATAGATCTTCATTTTCTGCTCTCCAGTTGTTTGGGACTCGCTGGAAAGAAAGGTTTGAGAAAAAAACAATTGATCGAAAATACTTTTAAACAAGACAGGAACAAGCAAGAGAGAAAAATCAAGAGTAGAGGTAAAGACCATCCACTCAGAAGAAGTGAGCTGCAGACACACCATATGCACTTAAGACCACTCATCCCCCAGGACAGTAACAAGAGCAGCTGCATTTCTACAAACAATCCTTACTGACCACCCAAACAGATTGATTGCAAAAGACTTCCACTCAGGTTTGAGTATGAAGAATTTTTCTGCTTTAAGAATGTCACTTAAAAAAAAAATCATAAATATGTAAGTATCAGATAACAAGAGTGCGTTGAAGACTAAAAAAAACTCCTGTACCTATTCTAACTCACTTATTGTTATTTAATTATTAGAATATGTTTAACAAATAAAAAATAAGAGTTGTGGCTTTTTAAAATATTTAGTAGGTGGAATATCCTTTAACATAATCCATTAAGTATTCATTTTGCTTCGTCTTTTGAACCGCTTATCTTCAATAGGGTTGCGGGACGTGCCGGAGCCTACTCCAGCTGATTTCAGGTGAGAGGTAGGAAACACCCTTAACAGGTCACCAGTCTGTTTGCAGGGCCACACACACACTCATCCTTAGGGGCAATTTTATACCGGCCAATCAACCTAACACGCATGTTTTTAGAGAGTTGGAAGAAACCGGGGTACCCGGAGAAAACCCACGCATGCACAGGGAGGACATACAAACTCCACACAGAAAAGGCAGTGTTTCAAGCCTTGCCCAACCTGAGACTCGGACTCTGACCTTCTTGATATGAGGCCACTTTGCAGCCCTCCATTATGTATTCAATCTTCAATTTGTTACTGTCTAGCTTTAAAAAACCCTGTAGTTTCTTTTGATAACTGTTTTCTTACTTTACTGTTGATATTCTATTTTATATACTTTTAGAAATTCCACAAAGGGTTAAAGTCTGGGTTTCTAAGGTTATTTATCTGTAAATTTGTTCCATTCAAAATGTTCCCTTTCATTTTTTAATATCATTGTTACATTACATTAGTTACTCCGCCTCACTTCAAAAAGTCTCAAAACAAAATGAAAAGACAATTTTTGTTTCATTAATATTTTTTATTAATTATATTATTGCAGCTTTTACAAGTTTGGTCATTTAGACTGTGTGTACAGCCAATAAGCTTTAGTTTTGTTTTCAACCCAAAAAGTTCAACCAGCTCACTTCTAATGACGCAAACCACATTAGTGCCCCCGATCAATCCTGCTTGTTTGAATTGGTGCCTAAAATTTGTTAGTGAGCCAACATGGTTGTATCCATCTGCTCCACAGAGTCCCTCTCTTATTCAACTATAAAACCATTGAAGAGCTTGTCCTCTTGTTTTTCATTGGCCTAGATTTGGAGCTGCAGTTAATAAATCTTACTTCAGCAGATCTCATCTTGGCCATGTCCCTGAGCTTTTTAGTAATTCAAACAGTTCGACAAGGGTGGGTTTAATCCAGGAGACTGATTATTACCTTCCAAATGACTGCACACTTTTTTTTATGTATTTATAAAATCTTATTAAGAATTAACAGAAAACCACGAGGCATCGCACCCAGAGTCAAACAAAAACTTAAGGTTGAACTCTTCATCGAGAAGTTCAAATCATTTAGTCCAGAAACATTCAGATATGTAGTTTGCAGTTGAATAATAAAAATGTTTCTGAAAAAAACTTAATTGCCTGATGATTGCTGTGTGTGTGTCATTCAAGGTTTGTCTCACATGAGGATCCTTCTTCTTCTTTCGGCATTTCCCTTGAAGGGTCGCCATAGCAAGTCTGCTGCATCTTCTTCGGTCACGCCAACTATCTTCATGTTTTCCTTCACTGTAACTATGAACCACCTCTTTGGTCTTCCTCTAGACCTCTTTCCTGGTGGTTCTTCTTCCGATGAACTGTCTCTCTCCTCTGCACATGTCCAAACAATCTCAGTCTGGCTTCTCTGACTCTATCTCCAAAACCTCTAACATGTGCTGTTCCTCTGATCCTGTCCGTCCTGGATACTCCCAGAGAGATCCTCAGCATCTTCATCTCTTCTATCTCCTCACATGAGGATAAAGTGAGAATATTACAAAAATAGCACAGATTAATTCTGACAGTAAAAGATGCTAGATAAGGTTTCACATGCACAAATGATGTAATGAAGAATATGTTATGATAGATGTGTTTACATTGGCCCGGGGCTTATCGCGTGGAGCTGTGGTGCACTGGGTTAGTTTAAGCATATATGTGAATATCACAAATGGTGAGAAGGAGAACCTCTAAGGCAAATGAGAAGATTTATCATGAACACATATACAGTAAACGTAGTTTAAGTCTGATTGAAGGCTGCTGCTGGTCAGCATCAGCAAGAGAAGCTAAATGTTTCTATCAGCGTGAGAACAGACTGGACTGTTATATTTGGCTTCAGGCCTCTGTAGACTTGTACAGGTTTCCAAAACATACTTCTCCTGTTAACTATTCTGAATTTAAGAGCTCTCCTCACCATCTGTCTCATAGCTTTTTTCCCCACTCATGTGATGCCAAGGGGCTTTATTTGCCGTGACATTTCTGGTTCGGAAACCTGCGGTGAATTTATAGCATCTTCCTCAAATAATAACTTGTAAAAACACAGCTATTCTTATCATGTTGAGACCAACCAGAAACAAGGAAGCCACACACAGTTTAAGGAACACATGCCTGCAGTTAGACACATGAAACAATAACAGCAGATAAAACCAAACCAGACCTAAACAAAAGAGTAAATATTTCTCCTGACACAGATATAGATTAGAACCCACATGCTCCAGAAAGCTTATACGCCGTCCATTGATCAAACAGGAAACTCTTGACCATAATCTCATTTATAATTCTATTTTTACCTTATATTACCCACCTTTGTGGGAAATTTAATCCAATAGGAGGCGATTACGTTCTACACAGGCTGCATCCAACAGACTGTGTTACGATGACCACTGAAGAGCATAGCTGCACACATTTAAAAACAAAGATGCTTCACATGGTTAATATGAAGCATTTCATAGAAATTGTTTCACATTTCATGAAACAAACACTATAAAATGTGTTTGTTTCATAGTCGTACTTAATGAAACTGAAAAAAAATCAAAGTGTACAGTCCCTTTTACGATATGTAGACCCACAATGTGGTGGTCCCAGATTGGTGCTTCTTATGCAGTTGTCGAGCTATGTTATTGCACAGCTGCACCACAGCAACTGTTGTTATGGTGATCAGTTCTATGCTGATAAGCTCCCAGTACTGAGCTCAACCCACACATTAAAGTACAACATTAATCACACAATCCAGGTATTCCAGCTGGGCCTGCGAGGGTAGAGCTCGGCTTAGAATAATTTAGAACATTTACTGAAAAGAGGAGCAAATTATTACTATTGGTTTTTCCAGCATCATTTCAGAAAACTGAAGTAGAAAATCTTAAGTTAGACACTTTGAGGCTTTTCAGTGGAATTAGTGAGTTATACTTTCATGACTAACAAAAAACTAACTGGGTAAAAATAACATGGATAAAAACACTTGTATTTAGTTTGTGATTGAATTCCTGCAGATGTTTTTTATTTTATTGTATGAAGAAAGAAACATGTTCATCCATTTTTCACTGAATGTGATTGATCAAAGAGCCCAGAGTCCTTTTTGCCCTTTTTGATCCTGGGCACAAAGGATCTATTCTTTTGTGTGGATTGGGCAAAAAGGATTGATCATTAATATCATTGGCACAGTGAGACGTAATACAACTTAGAAGTAAAATCTCAAAACAAAAAAAAAATGCACATTTGTGCCATGTGTGAGTGAGGTTCTATATCATGGTTCTAGTTCTCAGACTTCATCCACCCATCAAATATATGCATATCAGGTCTTTTAAAAACTATGTGTATTAGTCTTTCCTTACGTGGCCTGCAACAACGTGGGAACTTGTCTAAGATGAAAGTTTACTCTCACCTAGTTCGTTACTAAGACGAGCTCTAGGACACTGCAATGCTGCCTTTAGACAAGCAGTTTAGAATATGAATAGATGAAGGACTTTTCAAAAGAAAAGTATCAAATCCGTGTCAACATAAGCTTGTGTCGCCAGTCGTCTAAGATGATACATGTTGGCAAGTTTTTTTTTTTGTTTTTTTTTTTAATTTTTCATCTCCAAGTCATTTCTAAAAAGATTCTATTTTAAAAGAAGTTTAAACTGTTAGGTTATACTTTATTTTCAAAATGGATAATATTCAAGTGGTTTAAACTGTGTTGGTGACCTGTTTTATGGCATGGACCTGTTCTAGGTGCTCCATGCCACTTGCCTGAAGTCAGCCAGAACAGGCTCTGGCAGACCCGCCACCCTATTATGGATTAGTGGTTCAGAAGACAAAACAAAATATTAGAACCATCAAAATACACAAATTATAATAGCTCAAAACAATTTGTTTTTGTTCATTTTTATTTTCAAACATAACCTCAAGAGATATATGCAAATATTTCATTTCATACTGACAGTATTTGTTTCCAGATCTTTGTTTTGGGGTTTTTCTTTCTGCCTTTTCTTGTTTCAGTGATCTTCCTAATGCAGACATTATGATCCAAACAATCAAGGATCTGTCTGGTCTTTATCCACTTCTTAATGTTCCGCTGTCAGACCCCCCTTCTCACTGTTCTTCTCCTCTGCTGCTCCTCTTCTCTGCTCTGTCATGTTGTATGAAGTGACAGTGCTCAGGATGGCAGGTCCATGCTTGGACTGCAGGCACAGTAGGAAAAACTCATGAATAACATTAGAAAGCTTTCATTAGTGCCATGCAGAATACAAAATTAAAGCCATTTCTCGCTTCCTTCACTTCCCCCTCTCAATGTCAGACTTCTATTGCTTTTTTTTTTACATGAAGTTATGCCAAAAATGTTTTACTGTTTCATTGCATTTTTTCCATTTAAGTATGTTTTTAATTGAAGTCCATAAGCTTGCGCCACAAGTCATCTAAGATGATACATTTTGACAAGTTTTATGCTATTCAAAAAAGGCTTTTCATCCTCATACCATTTTTAGAAATAATCTAGTTCACACTATTGCACTAGTGTGTCGGATAGGACAAAAATATGCAAAAACTTTCTTGCACAAATAAAACAGCTAAAAGAAAAAATAGGGCTACACAATGGTGCAGTGGTTAGCACAGTGGCCTCACAGCAAGAAGGTCAGGGTTCGAGTCCTGGCGTGGGGCGAGACTTAAAACACTAGATTTTCTGTGTAGAGTTTGCATGCGCTCCCCATAGATGTGTGGGTTTTCTTCAGGTACTCTGATTTTCTCCCACCCTCCAAAAACATGCATGATAGGTTTACTGGCCACTGTGAAATTGTCCCTTGGAGTGAGTGTGTGGCCCTGCAACAGGCTGGCGACTTTTTTGGGGTGTCCCCCGCCACTCGCCTAATCCCATTAAGGAGAAGCGGTTCAGAAGACAAAATGACAAAAATATTTTTTTTTTGTTTCTTTATCTAGAAGGTTCTCTCGCACCTACTAAATCTTGCCTTTTAAAAACAGAAAGTAATGCAAAGTTTAGCTGTGTTTAAAAAAATAAATTAAAATACAATTATAATGAAATTCTAGAAATATATATCTAAGTGATTAAATATAGCAAAGATCAGATAGAAATATGTTGCCTCCTCCACTTTTTGTTCCTTTTATTCCTTCCACGCAACAGCAGTATGTTTTTATGACCTTGCAAATGAGGCAATGCTTTTATAGTAAAGAAATGTCAAGCACAAACCAGCAAGTTAGTGTTTCTTGTTGGGATAAAAAGACTAGAGCAGAACAAAGATATTGATACAAAACAGAAACGAGAAGTCGGGGTTGCAATGCAGGTGGAGAAAAAACACAAGAAAATAGAACAATTAGACACAAACTTGTCACTCAACAGAAATAAAGATAAGTGAAAGATGCAGATTTTTTTCATTGGCATGCAGAAGCTTAAACCCGTTTGCTTAAAATGTTTGTATGTGGGGTCAGTTTCACGAACAGTATGCAAGAAGATGCCCAATTAGGCCTACCTCAGCAAATCTGTCTTGGTGTGTGTAGAATGGTAATTAATTCCCCTAGAGTATTGGCTGCTCTACAGTGCTCATGAGATTCTGCTCCCTCTTCATGTATGTGTGTGTTTGTGTATGTATGCTTGGGTTGGTGTATGTAAATAATTAGCTGGGTTCTAATCCAAAACTGTCCCGTCCTGCTTCAGTGAATTCTCTCATTTTCATTCGAAGCACTACAGCATGATAAAACGAATGACTGAAAAATAATTTATTGAACGCATTGATGTGAAATTAAACCGTAAAGTGATACATCTACCTATGTGACATGTGGTGTTAATCTACAAAGCTGGATGTACACATAGAACCTATAGTGCTGTTTTTTGGGGGAGTTCCAATGAGTCTTTGCTTAGGTATTCTGATCTTTCACCATGTCTGTTTGTTGCCTGCAGTCCTTGAGAATGTGAAGCACATCTTTCTTTCCAAGGCATTTTTATTTTCAGTGCAAAGTTTCTTTTGCCTGCATGTTAAAGTGAGGAAACGTTTCCTTAAGAGACACCACTGCCATCTAATGTTGCAGCTCTGCTACGACAGCATCGACATCGCCTTTATCACTTAGTACTCTGCAGGCATCTCAAGCATGGTAACAGCAACACATCATTGTGATATCACCAGGTGACTGATGTGTGCAACATAGCCTGTGTGTGTAAGAGAGACACCAGCTGCATCTCAAGTTGTCCTGAGTTGCTTGTTGAGTTTTTAATGACTGTTTAGAGAATGATTCATCCACACCTGGAGGGACTCATGGGGTCAGTATCCTTTTGGTTTTACAGTCATAGTGATGGCAGAACATATGTGCACATGCAAGCACACATACACACACACACAGACACACGTATTTATGCAACCAGCCTTGTAATGCAATTCAAAAAACATTTCTAAATAGATTCTTTGCATGTTTAACCACTTATTAGATATCCACATACTGTATACAAGAACGTGGCGTGACCGAAGAGGATGCAGCAGATAGGGTTATACCAAAAGGAGAAGAAGTATACAAGAAAGTCTAAAGTTAGCATGCAGTCAGACTTTTTTCATATTAATTCATCCATGATTTTTTTTAATCCAAGATTGGGTTTTAAGTTCTCAATAGAAAAGAAATCAAACTCTTATATAGGAAGTTATGGAAGGGGAGCTATTCAAACTATGTCTGTAGAGTGACTTGCATTTTAGGTTATCTGTACAACAAATTATGGCATAAACAATATTCATCTTTAAGATTTTTAGTCATTTTGCATCCATTCGGTCACGCCAACTATCTTCATATCTTTCTTCACTGTATCCATGAACCTTCTCTTTGGTCTTCCTCAATGCCTCTTTCCTGGTGGTTCCAAACCCAGCATCTTTCTTCAAATGTACTCCCTCGCTCTCCTCAGCACATGTCCAAACCATCACAGTCTGGCCTCTATGACTTTATCTCCAAAAACTCTAACGTGTGCTGTTCCCAACAAATAACTGGTAGTGTCTAAATATGCTGAGTAAATGGTAATGGATTCTACTTCTAAAGTAGAAGTACTTTGAGCACCAAACCCATTCATACACACATTCATACCTGATGGTGGAAGCCGCCATGCAAGGTGCAAACTACCATCAGGAACAAATGGAGGTCCGGGTCTTGCTCAGGGACACCTCAGCAATAACTCTAGTCAGGGGAGCTAACCTGCGACCTTTCGGTTACAGGATGATCCCCCTACCCACTAAGTCATTCTCTCCACAAGGACATTATCAAAGGTTGCAGATTTTAATTTCGACAAGAGAATTAGAAAGATTTTCAACTTGAAAACTTTTTTTCTTTTGAGAAAAACAGAAAAACTTACTGAAAATGTTTAAGGTTATTTACAGTTAGCCTGTTTTCTTCCTCATCAATAGAGAGCTGCTCAGTCAATACCCCCAAACAATATGGATACAGTTTTACAGTAAAATGTACCAATGTTGATTTTTGTGTATGGTTCATTCAAAAGTATTTAGCAGCCTGAGTGGGGGAAAAAAAATATGTCACGATATGAATTGCTTCATTTCACAAGAATAATATATATCATGGTATACCACAATTTCAGTTTCAGTTTCAATGTTCAGTAAATTTAAAAAAGTGAGAAACCCGGGCTTTTGAGGATCTCTTTTTCCCCTTCTGGCACAATAACCCACAACTACTAAAAAAAACAGTTGTCTCGTCAGTGCTTTGTTCATGCTGGTATAACCTGGATTACGCTACAAGTAGCTTATCTCATATTCCACCTGAATTGGACTAATTTCCACTGGTCTGCGCTACTTCACATAAGTGTAGCATTTCTTTCTTTTTTTTTTCTTTTTCTTTTATCTTTTCTTTCCGAAAGACTACAGCACTTCTTAAAAGTACAAAAAGAAGTTAAAAATATCTGCTTGCAGTTCTGATTCAATTCCGACCCCATTAAACTTGTGATTACTCTCAATGCTGTTGGTACCAAACAGGCCAACACAATCCTAATGGTTGACATGTGACGCAAACTGTTTCTAATGACACAAAAGAGTTTTCTTAAAAGTTGTAGCAACATCTGAAAGGAAACAAAAAAGGTTTGCCAAGAGAATTAGACTTATTTTAATGAGACACAATAAACCAAACATCAATGTCCTCGTTTTGTATCACATAATTATTCGGAGACACACACAAAGAAAAGTTTTATTTGCTTATTCTTGTTTTTCTCTTCTCCTTACGCATTGGAAAAATTAAACTGAATCCATTTACATCAGTTTTCCTCTAGATGTTGATTTTCCAAACTATTTTTTTATTGTTCACTACTTCAAAAATGCATAACTAAATTACATTGAATTAAGCTTTAATAGGAACTTTGCTACTTTGTGAAGACCTTGTTCAGGATGTATCCTGCCACTCGCCTGAAATCAGCTGGGATAGGTTCCAGCACCCCCCACAATCTCGTTAGAGATAAGCGGTTCAGAACACAAAAAAAAGAACTTTCAATTGCTTTTAGGTGTTTGTACAAAAGTTTAACAAATTTATACTAACCAAGTCTTTAGAAATGATATTTTTAGCTTGAATGAGAAACGTAATGACCATTAAAAAAACTAGAGAACCCAATATTAAGATATTTTATTGGACTTGGCCTTCATACCACAGTTTATTTCTGTGTTTAGTTGTACAAATAAATCCGTGATGACATCAAACTTCCTGAAGATTACACAAATTGCAGCTTCAGGTCCATTTTTTAATAAAAACAAAGAGGAATGACTCAACTTTCAGCATTATGGGGTATACAAAAACATTGAATTCTGCTGCCCTCAATATCCAAATAATCTTTTAGGCACGACAAGATGCCCAGACGACCCCTTCACATCCTCACAATGTTCAGCAGGAGCTTCGACCTTCTGAGGTTCACCAATTTTTTTTTGCCAATAAAAGCAATGGAGGGAAATAAATATTGCAAGCAATGCTAGAGCGCGTGATTATTATTCTGGATGAATGTGCTTCAGAGATCTGTGCTGCAGTTTATTGAAGGTGATGATAAAAATCTTAAAAGCAATCTTAAAACATATTACGACTGAGTGCAAAGAGAATAAAGCAGGAGAAAAAGGAACAGATGCAGTTTGATCTCCGACAAATGCCTGGCAGCTGAATTTCCAGCAAGCAGAATGAAAGCTAATGAAAGAGGCACGGTTGAAACAGCGTTGTGATACCTTGACTGAAATGCAAACAAGAACTCACAAATATCCAAGGTTCTGAAAAGGCAGCTCAGCATGGCTCCAAAACAGAAAGAAAACAGAAAGAGATGAATGTCAAAAAACATTGGGAAACACATGCAACAAGAATAATCAATATTTAACTGAAAAGAGAAATTCTATTCAAGCGACAACTCAAATCTGTTCCTACAGAAAAAATATAAAACAAAGGAATGTGTTAGTGATTTTATCCGAGACTTCACTCAGTAAACTAATCCTATCCACACAGGGCTTAAATTATGGTTATTTGTTAGCTTTCAGCCTCCAGGTTTTCAAAGATTACAACAAACAGATGCAGCGTCTATGATCAGCGAAGAAGGAATGAATCCTAGGGGAGTCTTTCTCAACAGGGAACAATTGCACATAAACACTAAAGGATCGACACTCACTGGAAGAACAGGTTTTCATTAACTGTGTTGGATGAAGCCAAACCACAGTAGAAAAATTAAACGGTCGTCTTCTCAAGGAGAGACATTTTATGTGGTCCTCACAAGTACAGCTGAAGGAGACGCGTCCAAATCTGCTCATTAGATGAACACCAATACACACATGTTGAGGTGTGCGTTAAAATATTCGGCGAGTGTGTTTAGGTGTTCAACAACATCATGGAAGAAGGCTGAGAACAAAACAGAAAAAAGCCGAAGATAAAATGATCTAAAAAGGAAACAGGCGACTACAGTTATAGACTGATAAGGAATGAGTAAGGGTAGATGTAACAAAATCAAGAGTAAAAGCAAAGGAAGAAGACAGATGTTGGAAGAAGCAGATGGGAGAATAAATTGAGAGGGGAGCAGCACTGAGAGGGGGATCGCTGACTTTTCAATTAAACCCTTTCTCTCCTTATAAACTGCAACTAAAGTAGTTCTCTGTACGCTTCATATAGCACCTTATTCAGGCTCTTGAGAAAGAGAGAGATGGGGGAACAGAATTGGCTAGAGGTACTTCAATTTCAACACATTACTACGATAAGCTGCATGTGAGACTGAACATGTGTGTCAGACAGTTGAAGCATTGTGAAAACTTCAAACTTTCAGATCTACAGAACAGTATGTACTTCTGTGCACATGAACAGCAACCAAAATGTGAACCAGCAAGAGCTTTTTTTCTCTGCAAGCTTTTAGCTTGTATTTATATTGCTTTAATTTTGACAGTACTTTCAAAGGAAACTGGAAAAAAGTCATTTGTGAATATAAAACAGACTTGGAAAATAGCTTATGGGTTTTTTTTTTTCTGAAACTGTAACTGGTACAAGAAAAGAACAAAAGAAAGGGAATAATCTACTGAAATTGTTTAGTTTAGTCAGTATGTCTGTTGCAAATATAAAATTAGTCCTGCTAAAAACACCATGACTAGTGCACATGTGGATGTGCCCCAAGACATCCATTTTCCTACTCCTCATCCAGTGGAGGGTAGTTTTTTTTTTGTGCTAGAGCGTAAATGAGCTAGCAAAAGTTAGGGTACACCAATGACGGGTCACCAGTTTGTCACAGAGCTAGAAAAAGACAAAACCACACATGCACACTTCTAGGGAGGATTTAGGGCAGGATAGTCGTGATCCAGTTCTGGAGGGCTGGTGTCCTCACGGTTTTCATTGTGTTCCTGGTTCAGTGCAGCTAATGCACATAATGTGAAACCAACAATCAATCAAATTTGGTACATTGACTCAGTAACCTGGATCAGGTGTGTTGATGCAATAACACATAGAAAACCTTCAGGACACCGGCCCTCCAGAACCAGAGCTTGACACCCCTGATATAAGGTGACCAAGCATCCTAACAATATTTTGATGGGTGGGGAGGGAGCCAAAGTAAAGAAACTGATAAAATAAAGAAAAATAAAGAACTTCTACAGAATCCCATCTGAAGTTGAACCAGCAAATTTTCTCTTGTACAACTGTGATGACAAACGTCACACCATATTTTACATATGCACTAAAAAACTGTAAGAACATTTCTTCGATACATTACATTTTTTTCAGGGTTATTTTTGTCTAATTTATCAGAAAACATTCCAAAGTAAAGAAACACTGGTAAAAAAAATGCATTGATTAATAAAAAGATGCTTCTTCTAGATCTTTTTTCCCACCAACTAACTTTACGTCCTCCTCGTCATCTCACTCATCCACTGTTATTGCTATAACGTATAAGTTAACGAGCATGAAATGAGCACAGCTCTCTCATGTTGACAACCTCTCAATGTTCTTTGGAATAACAAAGCCCCAATGAAAACCTCAGTTAAGTCTCACTTTGAAATACTTTGTTTATAACTTGATGTGTTCTTTGCAGTCATGGGAGACACTGAGTGAGAGATTGGTGTCAGATATATAAACTCATTTGACAGCGATGATGTCACATCAACTTTAACCACCGAATAAAATAGAAAAATACACGAGGACTGACAGCAAAAAGAAAAAATAATCATCTAGGCTCCTTTGTGTGTTTTATGTCCTAGTTAGTTTACAAAGACTGTTCTGTCTTTTCTTCTTGCATCTTTTTTTGGAATTTTATCTATTTTAAAGCAAATGCGAAGTCATCACTGACCATCTTCTCCTTCAGGTTGTCATTTTACTCATAACTACTGAAATGCAAGCTATTGTGAACTTCACACAAATCACACAAATGGTTATGACGTTAAGATCAATGGACCAGTAACAAAAAGATATCCTAATTGGGTAGAGAGAGAAAGATAGATTTCAATATCTAGGTCTTTATAATGTGTATAATAAACACATTATAGTATATAATAATTTATAATGTGTATAATAAACAGAGAAGTAATAATAATAATAATAATTCATTTTATTTATAATGCACTCTACACCAGAAATCAAGCCTCAGAGTGCTACATGGATTAAAACATTAAAACTTAAAACAATTAAAACAGTACAGTACAATAAAAACAAACATACAATGCAAACAAAATATAAAAAGTAATACTTTTAGCACATTCATTTAAATCAATTATGATACACAATGGTGAAGGGAAAGTGTTCAAAATAGGGGTGAGACCGGCCATGCTGTTTGGTCTAGCGACAGTGGCACTGAGGAAAAGACAGGAAACAGACATGGAGGTAGCAGAGATGAAGATGCTGAGGATCTCTCTGTGAGTGACCAGGATGGACAGGATCAGAGGAACAGCACATGTGAAAGGTTTTGGAGATAAAGTCAGAGAGGCCAGACTGAGATGGTTTGGACATGAGCAGAGGAGAGAGAGAGTACATCGGAAGAAGGATGCGGGGTTTGGAACCACCGGGAAAGAGGCCTAGAGGAAGACCAAAGAGGAGGTTCCTGGTGAAGGAAGACACGAAGATAGTTGGCATGACTGAAGAAGATGCAACAGACAGAATTAGATGGAAGAAACTGACTTGCTGTGGGGATGACTGAAGGGAAATGCCGAAAGAAGAAGAAGAATGGTGAAGAACAAAAAAGCCAAAAAAATCTCTACATAGCTTGCAACAAACATACAAACAATTTAAACAACCTTTACCTTTAAAACTGTGGAAACTAATCAATCTTCCTGATTTTTTATGTACCTCTCATCATCCTCATTTTTTGTGAGTGTGAACCCTCACAGTTGTTTGTTTTTAGACACAAAGCTATTCGATTCCGTTGAGATGTGCATGTGTATGTGTGTGTACTCCCAATGCATTTATCACTCATTACCTACACACAGGCTTGAAGGGCTGTAATTAACTTTAGCTTTGATGCTCCCCACCTGCTCATTTTACACACACACACACACGCACACACACACACACACGCACACGCTTCCCCACATATTGTGCATCCCTTTCCTTTTACAACAAGATAGTCATACACACATGCACAAACATACTTTAACACTCAGCCATGCTGGGAAACTAATTGCGTTTTAGTAGAAACAGGAAACGTACACTTCACATCCCCGATAACAACCTCAGCGTGTGTGTTCCTTTTATGCATGTGCAACAATAATATTTTACAACAATCTTAGAAACATCTACACAGATTATAAATCTTTTACATTTAAATCAATGCAAGAACTTGCTCTTGAGAGAATGGGAGTGTCTGCTTTAGGCCAGTCACATGTTTCCATAACGTTAATTCAATACATTTAAAAATTTCATTAGAGTTTTGACCTCTGGGTACATGCTTATAAATATATACACAACTAACTATCACACACAAACACATATGCCGTTGCTCACCCCCCCGCACACAGAAAATAGTGGATGTCATTGGAGGAATAAACTGTCATTTCTATATTGATTCCTGTTGTAACTCAATCTTCTTGTGTACATAATTTTTATATATTGATCGAATGTCAAGTTACAATGTAAAAAGCAAGAAGTCCTAAAATTGCCTGTGAGTATAATCCAGTTTAGTGCAGACAGTTAAATCCGCTTTGTGAAGTCATTTTAATAAATGACTTCATTCACAGCTAATCCAGTAACTGGATTTCAGTGAGTACCGGTAACAAAAATCTGTGGCCTATGTGACTATGGGATTTTAACACTGATTCACAGATCATCAGAATGAACCAACTGTTTACTCATCCTTTTAAGAGCTTTAATCTGAGGTTAGACAGTCACTCTGCCAACTAACTTTTCCAGAACAAACCAGACAATGACATCACTGATAAATAATGCGCAATGTTTCTTTGTATCTTCTTATAAAACAATCCAACTGTTTCTTGCCAGTAAGTATCTGCGAGACAATTCCAAACCTTTCACTGTCATCTATGATACTACTTTAAGGATTGGCATCTGGGTGGATGAATGGTAAAATTGAACAAATGTTCACTGCTCTCAAAATACTCCCAAAAAAAGACACCCCCAAAAGGTCAAATAAAGAACTTTGATTGGTCAGGAAACTAACTAAGAAATCAGATGGACCAATAAAAATGAACTAGCAGTAGAAAAACATGTAGTAAAATACAGATAACAATTTATGGATGAAATTAGTCATCTTTCTTGGTGGTCCACACCAGGTAAGTTCACACCAGATTTTAAAAACTTTCTTGTAGAAAGAAAACTAATTCAAACCAAACATTATGTAAAATCTTCTAAAAGTTGCAGGGCACTAACCCTAGAGAAAGGGCCTTCATTTAACTTGGAATCATAAAGATCACAAAAACAAGTAACAGTTCAATTATTTCTGAATGGAAGAATTGATTTGTCCAACAATGTAAGCTGCTTATTTCCTTTCTGCCAAGTTAAAAGCTACCAAAAAATCCCACAATTGACTATTTATCTTTATCTCCAAAACCTCCAACATGTGCTGTTACTTCTTTCTAGACCAAACCTCACCCTGGTTTTGTACACTTTTCCTTTTATTTTCGCTTAGAGTCTTCGATCACACCAGATACTTATCTCCATCCGGTCCAGCTTGCCTGCACACGCTTCTTCACCTCTTTTCCACACTCTCCATTGCTCTGGACTGGACTAAGTACTTAAAATCTTAACAAGTATCGAAATCAGGGTATATATTTTTAATATCTGTGCCTCCTGTTAAATGGGTCGATGTTACTCTTTAAAGGTCCTATATCATGCCTTTTTTCCCTTATTTTATCCTGTTCTATGTATCATTATATGCATAATTTTACATTCCGCCACAATGTCAACACAAAAGGTTATAAATAATACCCTGTTTGGGAGCGCAGTTTCATACCCGGAAGTCAAAACAGCTTGTTTCAGTTTTTTTTTCTTTTTTTTTCTCCCGAACCCGCCCCGTTGGTTGCGATTGGTTGTCATTCATTGTGATTTCCCCACCCACCCAGCACAGCGTGGAGCGGGAGGGGCGAGACGTATTGAGTAAACAAAGCGTTTCGGAGGAAGGAATAAACTTTGACTGTAAATTTGACTGTAAACTTTTGACTGAAAATTCTGGGACAAAACATGTCAGCTGTATTCCGTTTGTACACGTCTATCGTGCCAAATTTGATGCTAACATCTATAAATACATTCGGAATATAGCGTTAGCATGCTAGCGCCAGTGTTACTTACAGCTGCAGGTTCCTCTTCTCCTCTGTTTGTGGGAACAGCTCCAGTTTGTAAAACCAGCTTTTTGGCAAAACCACTTTTGAAAAGGCCAAAGTTTTGAAAGCAGGTTTCAGAAAAATGCCGTTGGCACACGAAGACATTTGAGCTGGTGGTGTAATGAGGGTCTCCAAAAATGAAAGCTAACCACTCTTTACGAGGGTGGAGAGCAGGTAGAAGTGGGGGAGGGTGTTTGAGCTGCAGGGGGCTGAACAAAAAACAGATGTACGTCACTATGTTCCACCAGTCGTTAGAGGTTTGGAGAACACGCCCCTTACTTTGAATTTAAATATCTCAAAATAGCATGAATCACAATAAAACACACTTTGGGGGATTGTTTGGGGTAGTACTAAGTAAAATAAAAGGTTAAAACCTCATAAAAGTCCGTTTTGCATGATATAGGACCTTTAAGAATGACAAGTTTGTTATTTTGATATAAAAAGTTAGACAAAAATTAATCACAAATTAATGTTGGAAATTAAAATCGATAGAACTTCTTTTATTAATGAAATGAAACTCAGATAATCTTTTAGTTTCATAAGAAAGTCATGTATATGCAGTTGTTGAACATCTGCAATTTATCCATTCACTTTGCAAACTCTGGACCAGAAATCAGTGCACTTGTCTTTCTTCTTACCAGTGTTATTAAATTCACATACATCTCCTTACAAGCCTCATTAAATTCACATACATCTATTTAAGTGGATTTTTCTGCTGGAGAGAGTCAGCAAGACGATGCTAAGCATCCAGATGGACACAATTCGATGCTAAAAAAAAAAAAAAGATTAGTTGAAAAAGAAAAGATCGGGGTTTTTTGTTGTTTTTTTTAAAAGAATCATGCTGCCCTCTTCTGGGCTTTTGAAAATCTCGCGTTTAGATAACATATAAAAAGCGATTTAGCACTGGTTGTTCAAAACGACAAAGTAAAACTTTGTTATTCTATGGAACAGATGATAAAGTACCAGGCTTACCGTTTAAAACAGTGATGACAGAAGTCTCTGGCCAGGTTGTTAGACACGCAGCAGGCCAAAGGTTCACCAATAATAACAAGTTCACCTTCTCTAATAGGACTTTTAGTACGTAAACCATTTCCCTTTCCTGAACTGACAAAACGCTCCAATTTCGGTGTCATTTTTAATTTTTCTCTCTATTTTCCCTCCACGTGAAATGATCTGTTTACTTCCGTGGTTACGTAATGACGTCAACGTTATTATGTCCACTGCGTCCTTCATTTCGTTTTCATTTATTCATACATTTTATTTTAATCATTTTTATAATTGCACAGATAAAAATGAATGTTTTTGCTGATTTATTAGAAATCCACATTTACTTGCAGAAAAGATTTATTTAATTTTAAATTCTAAACAAAATTTTTAAATTTTGTTCCTCTTTCTAACTAATTTGACTCATTTTTAATTTTTTATTCTTTAGTATAGAAATCTATATGAAACAATGCCTTAGTTTGTTATCTAATGGAATAATTTATAATTTGTGTAAATCATCACATTGATAGACAAAAAGGAGAAATAAGGCATCAAAATTGTGCAGCCTGAACATCCCATACTGTATAAACTGCTTATATTTCAACTTGATGCCTCCTTTATCAAATAAAACACAGTTATGTACGAAATTATAGTTCATGTTCTTTACATGACTGAAATAAAAAAAATAATACCACAAGATTTAAATATGACCCCTCATTCTTTGAATGCTATGCCCAATTTTTCTTTTGAATTCGAATTCAGTTGAAAATACTTTATTCATCCCCAATGGGAAATTTGAATGGTGCGGTGTTACAATACAATGTCATACATGTTTTTTTGTTTGTTTGTTTGTTTGTTACTGTTGTGAGTGATAGTGAAAAAGTTTGAAAGTGAAAGATTGAAGAGTTTGATGGAGGACGGCAGAAATTATTTTTTGTACCGTTCCTTTGAGCAGCGGGGTTGCAGGAGTCTTAGATTGTAGATTTCTCGTTAACCAATTAAACAAAAGTGCCTGCGATCTAATGTGTTCATTATTTTAATCCATAAACCTTTTAATTATATTTCTGTCTAAATTAAACAATCACAAGAATACAGTATTCCAAGAACAATAGGTAGGCAACAATTATTGCATAATTTTTACAACCTTTTGTGACTATAATATGTTCATATTTTTATTAAATGTGAGGAAGACTGATTATTGTTATAATTACGGATTATAATAGTGTAGATATAATTAATGTGTTTCATTATGCCTATTCCAAAGTGCAACCTCTCCTTTGATTTGAACAGAATTTACTAGTCCTGCCGTAATAAATAGTGGATTTATTAGATCTCAGTCTTAGACAGTTTTGTTTCGCATGTGTTCATGCAGCTTTGTCTTCAGTGAAGCAAATATTTTTGCATTTCTTCTTGCATTTACAATCACTTTGGATTAGATTTTATTTTATTACCCAGTAAGCTTACATTACTCATAAAAAATGTAAAACTTATTTTCTCTTTCTCTCCACCTACCTATGTCCTACTTTATTTCTCACAAATCTTGAAATAACTGCAAAAGTACATAAAATTCTCCACAATTTGCTGAATGAGTATGTGTAATCTTTGACTATACTGAACAAAGTTGACAATGTTTTAAAAAAATCTGTTGCCTGGACAGAAAAAATACTCATCTTTTAATCTTTCAAAGTTTTTTTTACAAGCAGTACTCTCGGTGGGACACCAACAACATGTCCAATAGATGTTCTTTAGAAGTACCAGGGATCACACACCTTGTATTACAAAACATTTTCATCAAGTTAAATTCGTCAACAACTTTAATTATTTGAACATTTGTAAATTTATTTATTTTTGAAGACAACTGATGTTGTCCGAGATCATCAACATCCGATAATGTTGGTGGCAACCAGATGCCCGGACTACCGCATCTGGCTCCTCTTGACTCGGAGGAGCAACAGTTTTATTCCAAGCTCCTCCCATACAAAACAGTTCCCAGTTCTCCAACATTGTCAAACTATTTCCAAAAGAAAAGAAGGAGATTTCTTGCAATTATTACCTAATAATGATTACAACAGTTTATCAATTGAAGTACCGGTACTTTGTTTTCAGAAGTTTTGGGGAAAATTTTGTATGATATCAAATTAGGTTGTTTCTAGTTCTTTTTTTTTTTTAAACCTATTACAAACTCATTTTTAAAATTATGTTTTAGAACGAATCACTGCATATTGTAGAAAAACACACAAATAAAGCCTTGCTCATTTTACACTTCAGTGTGAACATATACAGTATCTGTTCTTGTCGCAATACAAAGATTTCCACCAAAGACAAAAATGAGAGGAAGTATTTTTAATAAAGTAAAAATCTCACCTCATGTAAATAATCTGTAGAAACAAATAGTTTGTCAAATGATGCAAAAGATCTTTTAACAGAGAATGATTCACACCCTCAATTTGTTTTTTTGCTTCAAAGCACAGAGTTGAACAAAAACAGCACATGACACGTCTTTTACATAAAACAGATGACCCTTTTTTTCCAGAATAGTAAAACCATAATACCAGTAAAAGGACCTTGCTTGTTTCAATTTATCTTCAGAAAAAAAGAAAAATACAATCATAGCAAAGACAAAAATATTCATAATCAAGCATAATATGACATCGATTTTGTAAAAACCACAATGACCGAGGGAAAAAAAAAGATAAAAATAGAAGAAAAGCCAAAATCTTTCTACAATCATAAATAATTAAAATCGTAGGCATTAAATAAGAGGTTTTCTGAGTCATCATTGCCATCTGAACCAGCCAGACGACATGTGCAAAATAAAAACAAACATGACATCTGAGACAAACTGCTAGTTGTGTGTGGGTAGTAAATCTGAAAGAGGAGATAGATAACGCTGTTCTGTCTGTGGGTTGTGCATAGTCTGGTAGGTCACTTAGATCAATCTTCTTTACCTGGTGTCTCCTTCACTTCCTTCTAGTAAGAAAAAAAACATTAATGCCAGATTTGCTCACCTTCTAAAACAGTGTCGATCCATCATTTCTTTCAAAAGTGAAAGAAAAACCAGGTATTATGTTGGTATTTGTTTCAGAAATGGATGAAAAGAAGAAAAAAGCAAAACATTATCTTAAGAATATTAAATTTGCATTGCAACGTCATAAAAATACAGCACAAGTTTGAAAAATAAAATTGATTTAAGACTTTTTTTTAAAACAATCAACCCTTTTTTAACCAAAAATTTATATTTCCATCAGATTTCATTTGTCAACGTATTTAAACTAATGAAACAGATTTGCGGAAGATGGATAGACAGTTACGAGATATAGAACACATATGGAAGACTAGGAGATAACTACTAGAATTTAAATGATGACCCAAAACACATTAAGGTGGCTAAATCGCAGGCAGATGGTGCTTTACGTTCAAATGTACAAGTTTTTTTTTTCACACCAAGCTAATATTGTTCATTATCAACTGAACATCTCTCTTTGATAAAATATTTCATTCTTGACGCCACCACTTAAATATTAAGAGTGCTTTCTGAACATTTGTACAAACACTTAGTGCATGTGAATAGATAGAATATAATGAGGAAGCTGAGCTTTGACCCAACAAAAGTCTGCATGTACAAGCATAAAATCTTTTAAACTACTGTACCTGGTCATGTGCGCTCTGTTTAAAATCCTGACGACATTTACAATGCGCACACATTTCTCTACATGTTGCATGTGCTACACAAAGCTACTGTTGATTCTAACTCAACAAAACCTTAAATGCCTTTTTGAACGTAATTGCCAACAGTGGTTGTGTTGGCACACTGTAAACCTATTGTTGTAATATTACTATACTGTACAAAAAATGTTTCAATTGTGCTGTGCCGCCAATTTAAAAACAAACGGATTATTGCAAATGTATTATTTGTAATAATAGTTTATAACAAACTTAAATTTCCAGCATGAATTATAACTCGCACAACCGCACCCCATGTGCAGTTCCCACTTCATAAATACCTAAATACCCCTTTTTGCTTTATGTTCTCAGACAATTACATATATCATAAAAATGTTACAAAGAAATGTTTAACATTAAACATTCATTTAAAAGTTTAAGACACATAGATTTCATTCCAAGTAGTAGACATTATTTTCCACTTTTTTTTTTACATAGATACACATAAAAAACCACAATAAAACCAACATTGTTTGTTGCAGTTTATAAAACACTGAGATAGTTTTTGTTTTTTTTTCATTTTGTGCACCACGGAGTGAAGAAAAACAAGGAGTGTCTTTATATTTTTTATATTTTGTAGATATTTTTTGTTGAACATGATCCGTATGGAACAAGATTCCAGCAGCCACTTTACTGTGTTGGCTCTTTGAGCTCAGTAAGTAGCAAGAACGTTTTACTTTCCGGCTTTTATGTGGCCCGATGATGATGCACATTGATCCTTTGTTTCAGGATAATAGAGATGACTCCATTGTCTTTACAAACTATCTTGATGGGATATCTGATTCTCTGAATATGTTCCATAATTTCATTAAAACTTTCAATTATGAGAAGGCCAGTTCATGATCACAATAAGTCACTTATTCCTCAAAGTTTTATCAGAAATCAGTGCACACTGCTAAGAACCAGGAGTAAACCAATGCTGGATCTGCAGCATTCCACGATGGAGCTGGCCAATGTAAAAGTCTGCATTTCTTGTGAAATCCTGACAGACTGACGATTGTTTATCGCCAAAAGCACAATAAAAGGCTGTTCCCCCAACACTGATCACTACAGTAACCAGGCAGAGCAGGAAAAGAAGCAGACAGGAGTCTCCGCCGCCAATTTCTAGGGAAAAAGACACAAAATAAGGGTGGTGTCACAAGAGAGACTTTACTCTTAGTTGCAGATTGTAAAGATTTTGCTCCTAATGAGGACAAAACATTAGAATCAGAACTATAAAGGCAGAGCCCTTTATTTTGACAAATGTGGCTACACTCCTTGGTTTAGCAGTAAATGTAAAAACAGCAGAAAGTGAAGCAAAGAGATCAACTGTAGTTGTATGTGGGTAAAAAATGCAATGTTAGGGAAAAAGTTGACTATCAACCAGGAGATGTGTGATAAAGAAATAAAAACTTAAAACATAATGAAACACATAAAAAAAATACATGAATAATATATTTTCGAACAGTAGAAAATAAACGTACCGCTCTCATAGTTGTCATCAGGAACTTTAAATCGGACGCGCCTTTTTGCAGTGGCAGTTTTAGGTCGAGGCTCTGACGGGGTAGACATGTGACTTTCTACATAAACACTTTGCTTCTTCAATATGGAGACAAGGCCAGAGGCAGGTGAGATCTAAACATCACAACAGCCACACAAACAAACAAAACAATAATTTTAGAGTATAATTCCTTTTCACATATTTATGTAACTTGTAACTTTACATTTTAAACTAGCATTCATAAGGTTCGCTAAGTGATAGCACTCTATACAACTCAAAAAATAAAAAGCACAAATCATTTTTAAATGATGTTACATTTGAATTCCTGGGCAGTACCAGCTAATATTTCCCAGCATGCCAGTTGAACATAGAATATTTTTTTAATCTTTAGCTCAAAGCAAAGGTGTTTTAAATCAGGCTGAGTGGCAGATGAACTTTGATCAAACTCCAGCCACTTAGTGTTACAACATGACATCATCTAAAAAGCCCGTGACTAATGTCAATGTTACTCACTGTTCCGAATGCGTAAGAATAAAACTGCTGCATAGGCAACTTCTTGTAAGTATTAACATTCTATTAGCTAAAAAGAAATAACTGATTTTCCATATGTCATCAAATTATTTTTACAAATGGTTAAAAAAAGAAAAAAAAAACTTACTACAAATTTCACAACTCGTTTTGGTTAAACACACGACAATGGCAATTTAAAAAAGGGAACCAACATATTTTTAAGTTTTCTCAGTTTCAAAACATCAAGAACATTTTCTAATAATTTAAAAGTTTGCAGCATGTCAATTTGATTCAACTGGACTCCAGAATATTCATTGAGTAACCCAACATGACCAGTGTAATAGAACATGTGAAAAATATAATCAGGAAACCAAATTTAAGGAATATTCTACAAGCAGGTTTGTGTTATAAGTATAAATTAAAAGCCAATACCAACCTCTTCTATAGTGATGAGTTTTGCCATGTTGTCCAGTGTGGAAGCCTCTCTGATGATGTCAGCTTGGTCTCTGTCATAATCCCAGTCGTCTTCTTTCTCCTCTGTATATTCTTCCTGCTGCTCCATATAAGTCTCTGGAGGAGGGTGTGCCTCTACATGCAGGCCAGTTTTAGAGCTTTCCTGCCGAGATAATAAAAGTTATAAGTACTTTATTCATACCCAGCTCTTTAGATTTAGTATCTCCTCTGTTCACCATGTAGAAATGTGTGGACAAGAGCACATATATTTTTAAAACAGTGAACTGTTTCTTCCTGAAACGAGGAAGTGATTCTTTCTGTGTTCTCAAGAAGTCAGAAGTACTTTACGTTTAACTTATGAAATGTAACATTTGCTCTAAATGTTTAAAAAGTTACTGATCAGGTTGAAATCCAGAATTTCTCCTGCAGAGATTAATAAAGTTTATTAAAATTGTACTATCTGTAAGAACAGAAGAAAGTGTAAGCTCATGCATAATTCATTTACTAAGTAAAAGTGCAATTTAGAATAATTAATTTTTTTTGTGTATATGAAAAAAGTAGTTTCAGAGCTGAAGTAAATTAGTAACTCATAATCATGAGCCATACCTGAGCTTTTTGTGTGTCATTCAGCAGCATCTCTTGATCTAAAACATCCTGGTTTATCTGTGCTATCTCCACCTCAGCTCCACTGACCAGAGTTTCCACCTGGAGACACATCTCTCCTCCAGTCTGTCGTTCTTCTGCTTCATCTTCTGCTTCTTCATCTTCCATTTCCAAAGCCTCTGTCGCCTCCTCTACTTCGCTCACGTCTTCTTCCCCTTTTCCATTTTTTTCTGGTGTCTGATCTGAATCTTGCCTCTGTTGCTCTGCAGGCTTGGACTGATCCACTTGCACAGCTGTAGGGGGGTGTAGCCCATTTTCTCTGCATCCGGCCCCTCCCTCTTCTTCTCCTCCATCTCTGTCCTGCTTGTCAGTCAGCTGAGATTCATCAAGGCTGTTCTTCTGTTCTCGTACTATGCTGGGGTTTTCCCGGTCCTCTTCAAATACCTCACCAAAATTTAGACTTTCGGGTAAGTTTTCAGAGGAAATGACGGGACAAAGTGAGTCTTCAGATTTCTGCTCCATCCCACCTTCAACCTGATGTGCTGAATAAAAAGAAAGCAGGACACTCTCACTACTCCTGTTATGACAACGCAATAAATCATAAAAGCCCATGAATTTCTCGTTGCACAAACTTTTTTTTGGTAACTCAAGATTAAGAGTTTCTCTAGAATTTGGTTATTGCAAAACATGCAAAAATATTTTTACCAATCTGTCAATCCAGATCAATAGAAAGTGAGAGTGATAACTATTTGAAAGTAACTTTTCAAATAATTCAGCGACTGGGGTGGCACAGTGGTTAGCACAGTCGCCTCACAGCAAGAAGTTGGGAGTTCGAGTCCCAGAATGGGGGGCGAGGTTTGAACCACTGGCCTTTCTCTATGGAGTTTGCATGTCTGTGGTTTTTCCCGCTGCTCCGGTTTCCTCTCACCCTCCAAAAACATGCATGTTAGGTGGATTGGCCGCTATCACATTGCCCCTAGAAATGAGTGTGTGTTGATGGTTGTCTGTGTGTGTGACCCTGCAACAGACTGATAACCTGTTAGTGGTGTACCCTACCAGGTAGGTTACAACACCCCCTTCCCGCAACACTATTAGGGATAACCGGTTCAGAAGATGGAACTATTTGGCAACTATTTTGTGTTGATAATAAAAACTGATTGTACTGTAATTTATGTAATTCATGACCCAAAACTAACAATTACAAGTACAAGTACAAATGAATTATTAAGTATTTTTAACATGCACTTACCTGAGTTACATGTATGCTGTGAATCTTCTTCACTTTTAGGCCTTAACAGATCCAGACATTTCTGCTGCACCCAAACATAATCATTCACATAGTACATGTTACTAAATGTCTAAATAAATTGCACATATATATTTTTCTATATAGATATACATTTAAAAGTGTTACTTTAAGTTCCGGACACGGTCACACACAGACATAAAAATGTCTTACCTCAGCATCTTTTGTCCTTGGTCTATAAACAGAAGAGAGAGACAGCACGAAAGGGTCAGAGTACGAAAAGTCGCTTCTTGGTTTTAGTATATGAAGAAGCAGAAGATGGATGACCCTTCTCTACTCACCCAATCTAATATTAGACTGAACACATTTTCCTGGCTAGTAAAAATGTGTGTGTAAGCATGTGTGGGTGTGTGTGCAGTCCACTTATAACCCAGGTTGCGAAGGACTCAATCTGTTTACGCTCATTTATGGGGCGTGTAATAGCAAGTTTTGAAGGAAAGTTTGTAGTAAGTCCTAAGAAAATGTATGCAAATCAATATGACAAGTCTTCAAGTTGAATTAAAGATAAGCTTAATGTGCCCATGTTTCATCTGTGTTTACGTGCTTGGAACAAGAATATGTGTAAAAGTTTAGTGAAGTGAAACCTTAGCAATGTGATGTCTCAAATGTCTGAAAGTGCAGCAGCAAAGAGTTGTGTGTGTCTTTTAACCATCATTACAGTTCTCATCCCTGAGAAACACGAGCTCAGTGTCACAAACACAAAAAACATCACCTGCCAGTTTACACACTGGACAGGTGTGTATGGTGTGACGTGTGTCTTGCAACTGAAGTACTTTCATCGCCATTTATTTAAATCTTCAAAAAACTACGTATTGCATGATATTTTTTGTTGGAATTTATGCAAAAAAACAAAAATCCCTATTTAACCAAAATAGGACACAAAAATATATCAATATATATCAAAAAGTATTTTATTATGAACCAATATTGGCATGTTTTTAAAAATTCCAGGAATTTTTTTAAATGAAAAAGGAGATGGCAAAAAAATGCTGTCCTTTATAATTTCTGATAGTATTTTAGATGATCTTTCATTTGCATATTACAGCCATAAAAAATAGTAGGAAATAGTTTTTTTTTAATGTGTTTCTTGATGTTTTAAAAATTTTTAAAACAAATGTTAAAATCAAAATTGAAAAAATGCTAGCTACAAATGCAGACTTACCGGGTGTGTGTCTGACAGATGTGTTTAAGCGTGTCCAGATGGGAGGTGGCCAGTTCAGAAGATGTCCCACCACATTGACTCTCTAGGATGTGGAAACATGAAAATATCCAATTGGATCTCGCAAAAAAAAAAAAAAAAAAACAAATTGTGTGTATTGTGTGTATGTCTGAGGAGTGTGTGTTACCCCAGTGTTTTTGAAGTGCATTAAGGTTATCCAACACTCTCTGGTGGTAGAGTCTCTCTAGCTGGACAAAAGATAAAGCCCTTTGGTCTGACAAAAAACTGTTAAGATTAAATACCTAAACCATGACAGGAAACAATGTTATATGAAATCTTAAAATCATCTACACTTTGATTATTTTGCCCACAAAGGGACAAATACATACAGAAAAAAAGATGATTAAAAAAAGAGACAGAGAAGAAGAGGATGAAAAGCTTTCAGGATGCTGTCTCATGTTTATGGATATGTGAGCCAAAACACAATCCCTCTTTGAGCTGGCTCAATGGTTTCTCTCACTAACCAACCCCCTATACATGCATGACATAGCAAAGCTTGCTTTTCCTTCTCAGTTACTCATTCATTTCATTCTGTCCTGTCTTTTTTCAGGGTTAAACTTCAATTCTATCTCGCGCTCTTAGAGCCTTACATATTTTACCAATCTAATTTCAGTTATTAGAGCTGTTGTGACTGTTTTGTAATTTATCATTTTGTGTGCACATTTGTAAGTGAACTTTTAGAAAATCATTACAGTCGTTTTATCTCTAGGCATTGATTCAAAGAAATGCTATTTCCACCTGTCTGCCAATCCAAAGTTCATGTTCAGACATGTGATATTCAGAGAACTTTAACTCAAAACCTTTGGTATTTTTCAATGAGCTCCAATATGCAACCAAAAACGTTGGAAAGGATACAGTCTTCACAAAGAACAAAGGCCTCTGCAATCTGTAGGCAAAAAGAGAAAACATCACTTTTAAACACAGTATTTTGGTTAGTCACAGAAGCTTTGAGGGACATGTTTTGGTGGGGGTTTGAAAATCTCCAAAACCTAAACTTAAGGAAGGGTGCTCGATTTATCAGAAGACCTATCTAAAAGTACAATGAAGGCACAGTAGAACATATCAAAATGAAGGCATGGACATAGCAACACAAAGCTGAACTGTACTTGCACCACAACCTGCATAATTATTAACTAAGACAGACATGAAACACATAGAAGCAATACCGACCCGCTGCTTTATTGATGCAGATCACATAAAAGCAAGAGTGAAAAGACAAATTTTGTGAAAAAATTAGATGCTGTGTACATTCTACCTCTTTTCAGTGAGTTTCCCCTTTCATGTCGTATGCTGATCCCAGAACAAGAGGTGTGTGTGTGTGTGAGAAAGCAAGAGGAGGACAGGGAGCAGGAGGAGGAGAGAAGGAGGGAACACCAAGCCTGCATGTCTAATGAAGTTAGGGTGGCAACAACTGAATGAACCAAGTAACTTGGTGGAATGGTTTAGCAGCAGTTACAAAAGTACTTTTAAAGTTGTAAATTTGTGTTTTGTAATTTAAATGTGAGTCATTAGTTACTGTAAGGAACCCCAAAGTGTGTGAAACAACGACACAGTTTATGCTAATCAATATTCCAGCTTTGACTTTGGGGGGTTCTCTGATTCTTTCCCAATCAGATCTGAGAAGGATTCCAGTTGAGCCAGAATAATACAAATTAAAAGTGAATTTAGAAAGAGGACACTGTAAACAAATCATACTTAGAAGTAAGGGGACTTCCAAATGGACTTCACGGCACTTGGAAGACCCCTCACTGATATAAAATACAGCGTTGACCATTAAATCAGAAAAACATGTTTGATTATTCTTCATTGTTTTCAGTTTTGAAAGATTTCTATTTCTAAAAAAAGCTTTCCTGGAAAATAGATTTTATAGATGAATATTGAAAATGCTCTGGGGTAAACATCTACACCTGAGAGACCTGTTTACCAGGAAATAAGAACAGGTGAGCTGTGCCTCAAGATCTGATTGACACAAGACAAACTGAAATTGACATATACACACCTCAAACACGCAAGTCCAATCATGCCGAATATTGCGTGTGAGAAAAGAAGCACCCAAAATGACAGAGTCTGCACATTATGTGTTCGGCAGGAAGTGTGTAGTTTTCAGTGTGCCTTTACATGCTAGTGAGGGGACGCAGAAGACACCAATACCGCAGGGTACAAAGTACCATTCTGATTATGAGGTTGAGCGGATATATAAGCTTCAAAAACTCATGAGCGAGCAATAATTTAAATAAATAGTTTCACAAAAATACCCTTAAAGAGAACAAGAGGCTAACATGACATCCATTAGAAATCATAAAACAATATATCAAACAGGTTACCTGGTGAAGGTACTGTGGAAGGTGACTATCATCACCTCTTTGAATCAGCTGTTCGAGAGACTGGAGGAGAGCAGGAGTGGAGATGGATCCAGTTGAAGCAATAACTGAAGTGGAGGCAATCTCTCCCTGATTTAAAGATGAAGGTAATTCTGTACCAACTGTTTCAGGCCTTGTGGTGAAGAATGGGGGCTCAGCACGTTCAGAAATAGATCCAATGGAACTGTTAGACTTTGTTAATGCAGTTAACAGTGTCTTTGGATCTGATAAAAGTGCCCTGGGATTGTTGGAACTACTAGCAGAACTGGGTCCACATGGTATGATAGGTTCTGAGGTTGAGGTTAGCAGTTCTGAAGGAGAGCTTTTTGCCATTTTGTCAGAAACATCTGTACATCCAGATAGACTTTTAGACCCTGTGCTTGATATCCTGGTTTGATTACTAAAGGGAACAGATTCTGTTGCAGAGTCACCCGATCCAGTATTTAAAATATGAGAGTTCACATCAAGATCTTTCTGACTCGTTTGAGTCATGATGGGATATACAACTTGCTGCGGGTCGTTGGGGATGATAGGTGATGTTGGTTCTGGACTGGTCCCAGGGCTGAGAGGATATGGAGTCTCCAGCAAACTAGCTACAAAAATAAAAAAATTAAAAAACTTGATTTTTACACAAATTTTTAAACACACACCGATTTCTCTTAAATATGGTTCAACTGTTATCACAAAATTTAAGTTTGATTTTGATTCATTCAAGTAAAATAAACGCAAAATACCAGAATTAATCTGTACAGGAATTTGCACTTCAAGAGGAAGAAAAACAATGTAATTATCCTTAAATAAAATTAATGAGGATATCTTCTATCTTTATATCTATACTTTTTTGTAAATTGTGTGTATTTGGGCATGAATAGTTGAGGTTTTTTAAATTTCTTTTCAGGAAACTGTGGCATGTTAAGCATTTCTGCTGCCCCGGTGTGGACGAAAATGAGTACTACCATCATTACATCCTTGAAAACAGATGTAACACTTTGTATGAATTGTTGTGTCCCTTACCAGTTTCGGAAAATGAAGAATCAGTCATTGGAGTATCAGGAGACTGGCAGCGAATTAAACAGCTCGACCCCTCGGATTCTTCTTCCTCTTCCTTCATCACTTCATCAAAATCTTCTTCTTCATCCCATCCTGTTGCTCCCTTTTTCACCACCTCGTCCACATTTCCATTATTATTTAGAGAAACTTGTTGAATAAAACTTCTCTCCTCATTCGCTAAGAGGGTTTGCTTCTCTGTTTCGTTAAGGTTTTGAGTTTGGACTGAGAGAATTTCTGGTTTAGGAAGATTATCAGCCTCTGACATCATTCTGCCCTCCTTCTCAATCTGACCTGATGAGGACGAAAAAAATATCAACTGTAATCTGTTTAAAACTCATTGAGCAATTGTGAACTAAAATGTAACATAGCTAGAATGACAGACATAAATTTGAATTTATGGATTTATTAATAAGCTGAATCGAAACTTAAGACAATATCAACTGAATTATTTTAACTTTTAACTGTAAACTTGACCTTTCAAATGCTTTAAAATAATTAAAGGAAACATTTACCATTGTGATCCATTGGCCTGCACAGCCTGAAGGCCAGTAGCCCGTGTTAGAGAAACCCCTCTTCTAGCCTGCAGACAGAAAAAGAAAGAACAAAAAGACATGAATATGAAAGAGTAGAAAATCCAGAAAAAGGAAATAATAAGGAAAACAAAAACAAGTTTAACATCATTCCGAATGTTTGTTTGTTCAAAAGAAACACCTTTTCAAAATGCTTATCAAATGAAATGCTTAAAATTATTACAGCACTTGGAATCTTTTCTGCATTCATTCCTAAAACCTTTACAGGAATTGCTTACAATGAAACATTGAAATAACTGTTTTAAACAACCACAAGAAGCACAATTTTAGAAAGCTAGCTGACTAAAGTTGACCATACCGAAATAGTAGATGACTATTAAGAACAAGCAAATAACTACCGATAATTGGATATGCACAAAAATACAGCTAAATAATCAAGAACCAGGCACACTCACTCTCATTACCCGAGGGAAATTTCAATCAACCTAACATGCATGTCTTTGAACGGTGGGAGGAAACTGGAATACCCGGAGTAAGCCAATGCATGCAAGGTGAGAACTTGCAAACTCCACACAGAAAGTACAGTGATTCAAATCTCACTCCACCCAGAATTTGAACCCCTGACCTTCTCAGTGTGAAGTCAAAGTGCTAACAACTGTACTGCCATGCAACCCTGGCAATTCAAATTAAGAAATATCAAAATGATTCTACAATCACCTTGTACTTTTTTTATACATTACCAATTTTTATACAGTACCAATTCAGTAATCCAAGCAAATGAATAAGTCAGCACAATTCCTTTTAATTTACAAGATTTTAAAAACAAAAGGATTTGTTGCTGGGCGGTTTCTCTGGAAGTGAACAAACAGGTCTATCAGTGCAATGTCAGACTGAAGTTTACAGTTGACTCAGCAACAATAAAACACACAAACCTGGAAAAACCACTTTTTTTTTCCTACATTTAATACAATTTACTAAACTCTTGAGTCATACTAAGATTTTGATTTAAAATTGACTGTACAAATATCTAAGCCATGACTAGCTGAGTTATGACACATTGCAAACTTTAAAAAGTCACCTTGATTTTTATCTATCCTTACCCTTGAGTAGAAATGTACATACTTCTATTGGTGCAGCAGACAGACATGAAAAAAAAAAATTAAAAAAGGAGGAGAAAGCATGACCGGGTGGGGACGCAGAAAGTTAAACAGTAGATTTCTCTGCATTGAATATTTTCTGTTGAGCTACAAAGTTACACCCTGTTTTCACTTTTTAATATGTAATCTTACAAGCTCGCAAGATTGCAAAATCCCCAAAATACGTCCAGAAAAACACAAGATTCAGGCTAATTAAAGCAAATCTCAAAGGAAGGTTGTCCTCATTTTCTCCTCCCTTCCTTTCAAACAGTGATGTCCTAACAAAGCCCTTACGTTAAAGCCCTTACGTTTACGTCAGACCTTGATTTAGTATTCATTTGGGTCCTCACTGATACCACACTGCTAAAATGTATATTTCATATTAAAACATTGTAAACTTCAACAGTGAAAATCTGTAGACTGCAATAACTCATTATACTGTTTCTTAAAAAGTGACCATGGATGAATTTATTTGATTGAATCATAATTTTTATGTTTTTGTTGATGAAAATACGGTCATTTCTGTAAAACTTTGTTTCAGTTTTTCAATAAAAAAAATGTCCCATTAAATTTTTATTAACCTAGACAAAAAGTTGAAAGACATACCAGCTTTGATGTGCACCCAAAAAGGTCTATAGTTTTTTCTTCTTCTTTTTTCTAACCACTTTTTGTAAAGACAAAAACCCTTTCTGATCACATTTTGACAGTGGTGTTTGTCAACCACAGAAAACAACATTGAAAAATGAGTAGGTATCTTTTTGGACCACAATTGTGTGGCGTTTTTTGGCAAAATTAGCTGCCAGGATCTCACCAGAAAAACAAAGACCTTTTTTCACAACGTTTCTTAAAAAGCCCGATAACAAGCAGGTTAGACAGGGAAATACCATGGGAGATGAGTACATAAACAACTTGTCGCAGAGGCTCAATCTCTCTTTAGGGAGGAGAAAAAAATGTATTTATTATCTCTATAAACAGACGACACCCTTAAAATTAAAAACAGTCTTTTAATTTCTCACTTTAATAGTTAAATCCTCAGCATCGAAGATGAATACAAAGGAAGCCTTTTATGGAATGAGTTAGTCTTTTAACCATGTAATAATCACTTTAAATGCTCCTCTGAAAGATCAACACTCTTAAACCATGAAATAAACAGCTGTGACACACAAAAACCAAAAGATTTCCAACACACAAGATGACTTGTAGGTCTTGGTGCAATGGCTACCACAGTGGAAAAAGAAGATTGGGGTTCAAGTCCCGGAGTGAGAGCAAGGCTTGAAACAACAGTCTTTCTGTGAGGAGTTTTTATGTGTATGCATGGGTATTCTCCACGTACTCCGATTTCTTTCCACTCTCCAAAAACATGCGTGTTAGGATGATTGGCCACTGTGAAATTGCCCTAAAGAACGAGCATGTGTGTGGATGGTTATCTGTGTTTATGGCCCTGTAACAGACTTGCAACCTGTTTGGGGTGTACCCCGCCTTTCCCCTGAAATCAGCTGAGATAGGCTTCCCCATTACGAATAAGCGGTTCAGAAGACAAAATGTTGTCTTGTATGTCTCTAGAGAGTTGTCTTCTGTAGTATCTTGTTCTTAAATGTTCCTCCCACACTGAGATCTTACACCACAAGCTCTCTTCCTTTTTGTCCCCACTCGACAGGGGGGCATAAATAATAAAACATAGAGATGACAGTCATGTAGGCACATGGACAAACACAAAGGTAGACAGAGATGAAAAGGATCCCTCTCCATGAGAGATCTAAAGAACATATAGCCACACACCCACACACATCCATACACACACATACACACAAATACATATACACACATTTCTATAAATCCTAACAAAGTAGGGAGTTGTGTTTACTTCAGCTGATTAAACTAGTCATACTTTCAGTAATGAAAAATGTAGATGTTGGCAGCTAGAAGGAATTTGAAGGATTACACCACAGTCATTTTAAGGTGGAGACAGAACTTGGATGATTTTCAAACTAAGCAAGAAATTCTCTTTTCCTGCACAGTGTTGTGTTACTTAGAAACCAATCCAAGCTATCTGGAAAATGAAAGTGTAAATATCCAGTAAATCTAACTTATTTAAACATGTCATCTAAACAAAAATGAACAAACAGACATGAAACTTTTTAATCTCATCATTTCTTTTGGTTTGTTTGCAGAAAATAAGTTGCTAAATAATTAACAATCGCTGTTGTATAAATTAATAAAGAATGTTATGCAACCTTTCAATTAAACATGCGATTGTTGCGTTTGAAACATCGCCTTGACTAAATGTTAATCCGATCAGAAAACTCGTGAATAAGAGGTTGAACATAACAACTAAATCCCAACAGTAAAGTGTTAAAGAAGACAGAGACGATGCTAATAAGCTAGCTATGCTAACATGAACAAAAACAGACACATCTGTCCAACTCACTGCAGATAAAAACAGCAGCGTTCTCTTAACATATGCTAGCTCTCCTCTTCAACCTCACGTAAAACACACGTATACACACACACCTACGACACTGTTAGAAGACACTTACTGTTGTAAAGTGGGTTTGAAGGGCAGAGAGTAGAGCATCAGACACCTTGCTGATGAGGATGTTGTTGGAAGGATTGTTAATAAAAAAGCTCTTACTCGGTGACAGATAGGGGTCGTTTCTGTAGGGCCTGTTATGTCTACATCTAGCGGTTATTTACTGTAACTACACCCGCATCACATACGGGTGTATGTGATGCGGGTTTTTCATTCCAAGGTACATTTTTTCATCAAAAACAATCTTGAGGCACACGACAACAAATGTTAAAAACTATTTTCCATAGTCACCTGTATTAACAGTAGATTATTATAATCGCTTCTCGGCCTTTTGGCTAAGATCAGGTGTAGTATCTGTTCTTATCAGTTTAATATCTGATACGTCCCCTATCCGGGGACCATATATTGGGTGGAGACGGTGGCCGCATGGTTAGCGCGTTCGCCCGCGGACCGGAAGGTCGCGGGTTCGCGTCCCACAGAGAGCACGTCCTGGGTCCTTGGAGAAGACACCTAACCACCACTTCTCCCACCATTGGCGCCGTTGAAGGGCAGCCTGCTGTGGTGTAAGGAGTGCAGCAAACAAATTTCCCCGGTGAGGGATGAATAGAGTAATTCAAAATAAACAAAAAAAATATATACAAAATATATGCTAAGTACTTAGTATCAACAGTCCAGATCAATGGGGAGTGTGGAAAAGAGGTGAAGAAGCGTGTGCAGGCAGGTGTGTTGAAGAAGCGTGTGCAGGCAGGTGGAACGGGTGGAGAAAAGTATCAGGTGTGATGTGTGACAGAAGTGTTTCAGCAAAAAGGAAAGTGTACAAAACCGTCGTGAGACCGGCCACGCTGTTTGGTCTAGAGACAGTGGCACTGAGGAAAAGACAGGAAACAGAGATGGAGGTAGCAGAGATGAAGATGCTGAGGATCTCTCTGGCAGTGACCAGGATGGACAGGATCACATCCCCTGCCCGCCCCCCATCTTGGTCACAGGATTGCCCCCCTTACCCCTACAAATATAGCCACCAAATAATGAAATACTATTGTTTTCTATAGAAAAAGTTTTTCTTTTTTCAATAGCTCCCACAAAAATAGACCAAGACATCCCAAAGTATTTTATTCATAACCCCAAATTTGAGGTGTGCCCCAATACACCCGGATAGGTACACACCACATAAAAAAGATTGGGGTCTCTCAGTCATTTTTTGTAGGAGCTATTGAAAAAATAAATCTTTTCTTAAAGAAAACAATAGCATTTCATTATTCCTCCTGGCTATTATTACTCCTGGCTATATTCAGGAGTTAGGGGACTCATAACCCCAAATTTTTAGATGTGTCCTAATGTCCCCACATAGATTAATCACTCCAAATACTTTGGGGTGCCTCAGTTTCTTTTTGTGGGAGCTATTGATAAAGTCATCTTTATGCAAACCTGCCGAATATGTGAATTCTTCTTCCTCTTTCGGCAATTCGGATTTCTTACTTGGTTTGTCAGTTTTAGAGAGATGGAAAGTAACTGCTGACACTTTCTTTGTTTCTGTGAGCCAAAGACGTTGATTTCAGTTTTGTCTTAGTTTAGCTGGAGAAAGTTGTTTTACATCCAGACACTGATTTGTTGAACACAGTGAATTGATTTTTGAGGAGTCCTTGTAGATGTGAAAGAGCTGTATCAGGGATTTGTCTTTTCTAAGGACTGATGTTTGCAGATGGCATTGTAGTAAGAGCAGTGAAGAAGTTGAGTCGAGATGTTTAACAAGACAGATCACATGCAGAGTGAGGTTACAGGAAGAGGAAATCAAGTTAAAGATTTTTAATAAGAGCAAGAGGGAGTGTGGAAAAGAGGAGAAGTGTGTGCAGGCCAGTTAAAATTGGTGGAGAAATGCGTTGGGTTGTCAGCATGTTTAGCCAAACCAGCACCACTTTGTGCCTCCACTCTCCACTCAATTTAAATTCACGACAACTATGGAGTGAAAGAAACAGATTGATCAAGTCAGAATATGTTAGAGTTTTGAAAATCAAGTCAGAAGCCAGACTGACGTGGTCAAAAACTAAGACTATTGCCTTTACCTAAAATAATTTATTTACCATTTCTGCATTTATACATGTTTTAAAAGTTACATGAAAATGGATGCTTTTGTAACAAATACGACATTCAACAAAATTCTTATAAATCTCACAAGACATTTGTTTTTTATTCTAAACTGGTGCCAGTTCATCTTAAACTGGACAAAAATTAAATCTTATCTTCACATTTCAAATTAATTATGATTGTAAAATAAAAATAAGGAAACATTCTGTCATGTTTTAACAAACCTAAGTAGACACACAAATACAAGAAACATTTGATGTTTATTCCATTGCGATTTTATATTGAATAAAAAAATCCTTTCATTTTAACATAATTTTTATGTAGAAAAGCATAAGTGAGGTGTTATTAAGAGAATCTTTCTTCCTGGCATGCAAAAGGGACATATCACAAATCTACAGTATGTTGCATTTTTATTTATTGTCATTATAAAATTGACCTGCTGTGGTTTTAAATCTTTTTTGTTGATTTAAAGAATTTTATTATTATGGCAGAATATCTGTTTTTATATCATTCCAACAATACAATGATTTATAATTAATTTCTGAATGACTAAATAATTAATTTTTTTATGCTTTCAATACAGTATGTTAAGAAAGAGTCGATTATATTTACAGCATGTTATATTTTCCACATTTTGTAAATTATATGCGCCTCTTATGTTTTAGTTCAGTAAACCTTTACGATCTTGTTATCTTCATCTTAGCCCCAGCCCTCTCGCTGTGAGTTCTCCAAGATCTCTTCATAAAGCCAACTCTGTTTAAACTCCTGACTCTTGTCCACCAGCTGGAACAGTCGAAGATACTCGTGGGGATATACATGACCTGTCAGTATGTCCTCTGGCAAGCCCATCTCTGATAACAGTTTGCTGCCACTATCGGGTGACCAGAGACTACAAAAAAAAGGAAAGAAGAGAAAGCAGGCACACAGTGAGTAATACAAAAAATGCTTCTTGGTCTGGTTTTGTTTCTGTGGACTGCTTACTTCAGCCTATCAATGAGTCTGACTTTTCTTTTTGCCAAACACTGTTTGACCATCATCAAAAGTGTTGAAGCATTGGAAGGTGTAAGGCCTGCAGAGAAAAGGTCTGCCCGAGGACGCAGGCGTACTAGACACAGGTGATCATTTGGCATCTGCTATAATGGAAGTTGGATATTTTGTTATTGCAAAGGAAACATCATATAAATCTACTGCTCATATAAATCTTTGCTTCACCTTGGTCTTAGAGGATGGTGAATTCTGTCTTGAAGACACCACAAATGATTCCCAGGGCTCCTGTGCAGAAAGACATTCGTTTGGAAATTGTAGGAATGACAAATATCCCATCCGTCAGTTAAAAAAAAAAACAGCCTGGAGGACAAAACTTTCCTGCATTTACTTCAAGGCCCTGTGATAAAACGTAACATAAATGCTTCTACCGTAAGCATGTGCATAACTAAATATGATGCATCTTTATTAACACAAAAATATTCTACAGTCTTTTTTTCCATGCTGTACCTTGTGCAGAAGGTCGATATCACAAGCCATCTGCCAGAGGACACCAAAGGCGCGATAGTACATCATATCACCAGGACATGACACCAGTTTCTGATGAAAAAGATAATTGGGTTGAATATTTAATCAAATATTAAATTGACAAGACATGGCAACTAGCCAGAATATAATCTTACACACACACAACACAAACATCCAAACTGAATTAAAAATGCTGAAAATTTCACCTTGTATTCTTTCTCACTCATGAAGAGGTTGAACTCTATTCTTCCATATCTGTAAATCGAGAGACGCTCAAATAAGGAGTAGACCATCTTCAACAGCATGCTGCGCTCATTACGCTGGGGCAGGATTCCGACGACCTTTACTGGGATGTCTACAAAATAATAAAACCAAACATTTTAAAATGCAGATATACTGTTGGATGAAAGAGTCAAAAAAATTACCTTTTTATAAAGACTTATTTTGCACATATAAAAACCAAGAGCTGCTAAAGAGATTTCTCATATGCTGTACGTCAGGTGATACAGTTAAGTGTTTCAGTATACCAGCAATCATCAAAATGACATTGTCTTCAATTTATATGCAATCGTTTACTTACCATCTGTCCACGAGGCCTCAGATATTCCCAGGTCAGTGAACAGTTTGTCACTGTACATAGTCGGAGGTTTCACACTACCATTGCCAATGGGGTCAAGTTTAAAGAAATCACAATGAACCACTTCCAACTGACCATCAAGACGTCCTTCAAGCTCCTACAAACACAGTTTTTTCAACTTTTACTTCCAAGACAAAATATTCACGGTGGGCAGATGTCAAGACATTTTTAAAAAAAATCAAGTTCAAAAGTTTACTTAATATTAAAAACAAAAAAAGGGGACATTTGCAGTGAAAAACTTGGTGAACTCTATATAAGTGATTGCACGCCAAAAGGTATTTGTTACCTGTAGGTCATGTAGGAAGGATTTTTCACCCTCAAGAGCCACAACTCTTTGAGCTCCAGCATTTAGCAAGGTTCTTGTCAACACTCCAGGACCTGCAAAGGTCCGACAAGAAAAAAAAAAAAACGTCATTACTCCACTGTTAAAACTAACATGCATAAACAACTTGATTAAAAAAATTAACTATAAAAATCTGTCATGTGTTAAAAAACAAAAAAGAGATAACAATAGGATAAATGTGCTAAAACACACCTGGGTTGCATTCAAAAATGATAGTTTTAGCATCCTGCAATTCAGGTCCTAAATGTTGTGCTACAACGCTGGCCAAGTGGGGATCCACCATGAAGTGTCGGATTTTTTTGCAGGCTTGTGCACGGCGTACATTCTCTTCAACCTCACCAAGATCCAGGTAGTCATACCTGCAAAGAGGACGAAACTGGCCCTGTGGGACAAAATTAATGAGGAAAATGTGAGTGGGAAAAAAAAACCTCATGAAACTCATCGCAAAAGTTAGCCAAAGTACTTATTGGGAAACAAAAGACAATCTGAAGATTGTCTCTTATTAAGACTATGTTTCACAGCTGGACAGGGAACACCTCAGGTTCCTCCCTGGTGAGCTGGAGGATGCAGCCTAGAATTCCCATCTGAGGCTGTTGCCCCCACGACCCAGCCTCGGATAAGAAAAAAACCGCGGGATGGAACATTTTTTCGAAAATCAAGGGGCATCACACAGGATTTTTGCATGAAGTCAAGGCACTGCCTACCTTTACAGCAGCAGCAGACAGGTTTCTGTGTGCCAGTGCAGATGAGGGAGCCATTCTTTCTGTGTGGGTCTGTTGGGATATTGCACCTCGTGGGGGCCGACCAGGACCCAAAGAGTCGAGGCTGTAGGCTCTTCTATAGAGAAGTGGGAGCCCAGGAACACAAAAGCCAGTGGAACTCAGGGGAGCCAATGCAGCCTTACGAACACAGGTTCTGCTTCTGATTGTGTGGCAGCAAGAAGACCGCAGTAAAAACTGCATCATCCTACAGATTGGAGTGGACATATTGGACAGATGGACGGAGGGGGGATGGAGACTTCTTTAAGATCAGACCTGAAGAAAAAAGGAAGAGAAAAAGACAAAGATGACCAACAATACTTAAGAAGTGTACTCAACATTTTATTCTCCAAACATAAATCATTCTTCACTTTAAACTAATGTTTACATTTTATAAAAAGATGGGTAATCATAGGATTAAAAATATTCTTTATGATCACACTAAAAAATAAAGTATGGTTAACACGTGGGTTTGTTTTAATTTACGTACAAACTTTCATTCGCGTTCCACAAAAACTATTTAAATCGATCAGATCAGCTAGTAATAAAATAGTTACAATATTCTGATCAGGCAAAAAAAAAAAGTCTCTAAACTTTAACATAAGGGTCGAAACATAAAAAATGTGCTAACCGACTGGCTAGCTACACCGATCAAAATAAAACGCCATGTTTTTAAAGAAAAGAAACTTACCACTAAGTAGATTTTTTTTTCTCGTCTAATTTAAATCCATCGATGGGCTAACACCATCGTTCGGCGATCGTTATTAAACCTGTGTGACATTGAGCCCAAATCATCCTGATGACCCCACGAAGATGTTTTTGCAACTCTCGTGGTGATGTCGGCGCATGGAATTGACGTCACTGGTGTCAAAATACTACGTTAACCAATAAACGATGGTGCGGAAGTAACCGTATTAGCATCTGTGGCTACAACAACTATGAAAAATAGTAAATAATAATTATAAGATTTTTTAAAAAAAAATAGCTAAAATAGTGTAACATTGTAGAAAATAAGCATCTTTAAAAATATTCAAAATTTTGTCATTGTATCAGTTGGTAAAAATGTAACCATGGTTACATTTAGTTAGCATTTCAGCCTAACATGCTACGGAAGTATTAGCTGTCAAAAGCACACGGAGCTCGTTCTTTCATTCAGTCTGAGACTGAGCGTCACTGTGAGGACAAAGCTTCTTTCTTTCAGCAGTCAAGATGGTTCGTGTTGAAACTTCTTCCAGCAGGCCTTATCACCTTGTTATCTTTGGAGCCTCTGGTTTTACTGGACAGTTTGTTGTAGAAGAGGTGGCTCGGACTGTGTCCGAAGGTCCAAATGGGAACCTCAAGTGGGCCATTGCAGGCAGAAGCAAACAGAAACTGGAAAAAGTTCTGGAACAAGCAGCTGGAGTACTCAGTATGTATCTAATCCATGTAATTAATTTAGCATTAACCAGCTTTTTTTTTTAATTATCAAGGGATTCAATTCAGATCATTATCAGTGTTTGTGATCTTATCAAATTTGTCCTACTCTCTATCTTGAAATGATAAAATCTTAGAGTTGTGTGATTTGTGCACATGGTGACTTTGACCCTGAAGAATCTGAGATGACAGCTCAAAGTCTGTTACAATGTGGCCTGTTTCAAAATTTGCATAATATCTTTTAAATGGTCTAATGTTAGCATGCACACTGGGACAAAAGTAGAGGATCATTACTGTTGCCACACCTCTTTAAAACTACAAAACTGCATTATTTTACAAGATCAGAGCGTCCCATCATATTGATTAAACTCCTTTCTTTAAAAAAATGTTCTATTTAACACTGACTTTTTCTTTTAAAGAACTCTTTTTGTTTCTTTTAATTGTTTATTAGTCCTTAACTGAATTCAGATCACTTTCAATCACCTTGTTCCTGACAGTTGGGTTTTTTGAAATTGTATTTGGTTAGATTTGTTAGCTTTACTTTTTGTTGCTAAATGTATTCATTTTCAAGCATTTTTAGACCAGTGCCTGGCATATTTATTAAAATCATTTTTACAAAAAAAATGGTTATTTCTTCAAATCTTTACTTATTAAACTTTTTGGTCTTTCTCAAAATTGATCATATATATTGACATTTTCTCAAATTAGACAAGTCTCATAGTCTTGATTTTCTTTTATCCCTTAAAATGTTAAGTCGTATGAACCGCTTATCCCTAATGGAGTCTCGAAGAGTGCCAGATATTCCAGCAGATTTCAGGTGAAAGGCAGGGTACCCCCCATACAGGTCACCAGTATTTTTTCCGGGCCACACACATAGATAACCATTCACACACACTCATTCCTATGATCAATTAATGTAACGGTCAATCAACCTAACATGCATGTTTTTGTAGAGTGGGAGGAAATCCACGCATACATGGGGAGAACATGCAAACTCCTCACAGAAAGACCAGTGATTCAAGCCTCACCACCACTCTGAGACTTGAACCCCAACCTTCTTGCTGTGAGGTCACAGTGCTTACTACTTTACCACTGTGCAGCCTCCCTCTAAATGTGATTGTCAAAAATTCATATTAATAAATTTAAAAAGGGTAATAATTCTGTGTTCAACTTATTGAAACTTGTTACCATATTCACTCCAAAATTGTCCAAAGGATTAGTTTGTAATTTTGTTGTCTCACTTTGGAGAGTGTGCAACAGCTGGTGACGCATACCTTTGAACTATGTAATCTTCATCCTTAGCAGTACAATTAAGCTCAGTCTGGTGAATCCTCAAGGTGTTAGCTTGAAGAAACAAAACTTTGCCCTCTGCTTCTAAGAGTAACAACATTTGTAGCAACATTTTTGTTCAGTGTAAAATAACATTTAGGAATGTTTTTGTCAAGGTCTTTCAATACATTAACCAAGATTTTTTCATTCTTTTAAATTTTTATCTGCATTTCTGTCTTTTCTCCCACAATCACAATGTTTCATATCTCAATCTGCAAGTTTACAAAGAATTATGTCCTCAGGCATACCAAGTCACACCCTTCTGGTTTGAAATGATAAAATGTGAGTAAATTAGTCAGCTCATGTAGTTTATAATTCATTCATTTAAATTCCAAACACATTGTGAATCAGATTTTCCGTTGGAGCTGCCCTAAAAACTCATTGTTCCTCGTCAGCAGTGTGACTGTGACAATTAAACATGCACATCATTGCAAGTGAATGTATCCAATTCATGAAATTACTCTTTTTTTATTTAGTGATGTGTGCTGAATGATGTGTGATGTGTGCTATGTCACTTGTCAGGTATTACTTTAGTTTGCTAATGAGGTAAGTGTGTAACAATTCAAAGCTACGCGTGTGTTTTATTTTTAGTTAAAAATGTATGACTAGTTTGATCTGTGGTCGGATCCAAACCTTCAGTCTGGTTGATTTGTGGAGATTTTAATTGCTGTTATCTATTTGATAAGAGCACATTGTTTGCTCGTCCCGGGGGAGGGATCTCTCTTTCACGTGGATCCCCATGAGGTTTCTTATTTTTTCCCCACTGATGGGTTTTTTAGGAGTTTTTCCTCACCGAGAAGGAGAGTCTAAGTGCATTAATGTGCTAGTCTTGTTTAGTTAGCATTTGTTAGTTATTTTTCTTGTTGTGTATTTGTGTTAATACATTCCTCTTTTTCTTGTGAAGCCCATTGAGACGGACATTCTGTGATTTTGGGCTATACAAATAAAATTGAATTGAATTGAATATTTGTTTTCTTCTAGGTAAGCCTGAGTTAAGGACAGAGGTGGATGTGATTGTTGCAGATGTTGGAGAACCAGACTCTCTTGCAGCCATGTGCAAACAGGCTGTGATTGTTCTCAACTGCGTTGGGCCTGTAAGTATGCAATACAGTAAAAGTCTGTGCCCTACGTTTGGTCCTGTCCTCAAAGAATTTGTTTTATTTTTTTTATGTAGATCAAATTTTCATTAATTTGTGTCACAGCATTGGCATTTTTGCTTCTGCCGTTTGGTACGAGTGCACCTAACCAAATGAAATCCACACCCTAGCCTTTCTTCTGTTACATGTGTACGGTTTCGAGCTCGACAAGCCACACACGCGCACACACACCAGCCTTCAACACAAAGAAGTCTACTGACTTGCATCAAACAATTGGTCACATTGTGAACTAAGAGTTTTGTGTACGTTGGTGTTTTCAGCCAAGAAGAAAATTTATGTTTTAACTCTTTAAATTTGTAATAATGCATTAGCACTAAATAAACTTTTGTTTTTAGTCCTAAAGTAAACGAAATGTTGGTGAGCAAGAAGTTGTTCTACAAGTATACTTACATTGCACAGCCTTTATCTGAACTTGAAAGGAGCAACAACCATTATCTGTTTAGAGTAAAAGACCACAAAGAGCAAACCTAATTTTTGTGCATCAAATTAGAAAACATTATTAGTGTTGTTCCCATGTTTAAAATGTTTAACATTTGGGTTCTTTTTTTTTTCTTCTCAAAGTAAGACAGTATTTGCAACTGGGTAAAATTTCCACTGTTTGTAAGTATTCTAATTTACCATTGACATACCTGTCTTTATGTTAATAGTACAGATTTTTTGGCGAGCCGGTGGTGAAAGCCTGTGTGGAAAATGGAGCCCACCATATCGACATTAGTGGAGAGCCTCAGGTATGCCATGAGGGCTTTACTAGATTTTATGTCATGTTTGTTTACAATGAAAGAATCCGGGGTTTCTATTTCTTCTCAGGTTTGATTATATCCAATATTTGCTTCAACTATAGTTCATTAAATAATCTCACCACCCGGTCTTTCTTGCGTGTCCAGACTGAAGAGAGAAGGCCAGTGATTCCAATACTAAGATAACTAAATATTAAGCATACCAAGTATTTAAAATACCACCAGGATTCAATTATTTTCTCAATTTCCAATATTTATTCCTCAACATTAAAATCTAAACAGATGCATCTGGGTTTCATTGTCCTCACAGAGCACACCTATGTCTCTCTGTGAGGTTACAATAAAGAACACACATAATACTGCTATTGACATCTTTATAGAAAACCCCAGTTCATGAATATTCATTAATTAAGGCGTCTTCTCTTTCCTCCAATTGGTCATTCGTTCTCCTTCTCCCATTCCTTTTTCAGCAGACAACAGATGTCCCTTTCTCATCTTTCTCACCTCCTGAAAAACAAACAAAGCATTCCTGCCCAGGAGTCACTGATTGAAGATAGTTGGCTTCCTGTGACTCATTGACTCCCCAATGACCCTTTACATAGCAACTCCCCAATGACCCTTTACACTCAGTAAGCTTTTATCCCCCAGGCACAACCTTAGCAGATAAAACATTCACGAACATACCTTTATTGAATACAAAGTAAATTAAACATTCATAAGCATATCTTTATTAAATAAAAAATAAAATGTTATTCTTTTTAAAATGTTTAAAAGTAAAGAGTAAAATATCAAAGAGTAAATATATCAACTTCCTTCAACAATAATGAATTAAGATGTTTACTCGAAATCGACTTAATACCAAGTTACTATCTAATTGAGTGTAGATGTCCAGAGGACCAGGATATCTGCATTTATTAGCTAACTTAATATTTCATATATTTACCACTGGATAAATCTAAGATAAATACTCTATCTACAAAGTACATGCATGCACAGAAAAGACTACATTTCACTTTGAAACTGTTTAGAGTAAAATGAAGCCGTGCTGTGATTCATGCTGTAGATTAAATTCATGCTGTTAGATTAAATTATCTCAAATATGGCCACATGACACCAGCTGTTGTCTCGCTTTTTGATACAAGTTTAGATGTTATGTGTTGCAGTAATGCAGTTTTGTTTTCGGGACTCTTTCTTATTTTGAACAAATTCTCTGGAAGGAATGTAAAAATGTTAAATTATTCCTTTTCAACCAATATTTTCAGTTTTCATAAAATATACTGCAGCTGTAGTTGCTGAGCTCTGTGTTTTTGGTTTAGATTATTTGCATGAAACAAATTTTAGACCTGAAAACCTATTATATTATAATTTTATTTCATTGCAGTTCTTAGAGAGTATGCAGCTGGAGTATAACAGCCTTGCTGCTCAGAATGACGTGTTTGTCATTGGAAGCTGTGGGTTTGACTCCATTCCTGCAGACATGGGTGTCCTGTACACCAAGGAGCAGTTCAAAGGTACATGCACACACAACAAAATCCAAACTGATTTTCAATCACTCGTCCAGTTAATGAATTATTAGTAGTCATTTTCAGTAAAAAGTGCTGTTTATTTTCTCTCACAGGCACCCTGACTGCTGTAGAGAGCTTTCTGACAATCAGCACAGGATCAGAGGTATAAAATAAAGCAGTTTGTTCTTGGACTTTTAAAGCATTTTACTTATTTATTTATTTTTCGCTTGTTAATAAGTAGCTGTGGTAGCATAGGTATGTCCCATATGTATCAACATTTTCCCAAATTTTTTTGTGTACCTGTCAGGGTGGATGTATCCATGATGGCACATGGCAGTCTGCTGTCTACGGCTTTGCTGACAGCCATAAGCTCCAGAGTCTGAGGAGAAAGTTTAATCACAAACCGCTTCCTACTGTTGGTTCAAAGCTGAGACGCAGGTAGATCTCCTGGGATTTCTTTTTGGAAACTGATTTATTGTAATTAAAACAACTCTGGTCATTTTTATTTATTCTGCTCAAATAAAGATTGATTGGGAGAAGTTGAACATTTTAGGATTAAGCTTATTTTTACTACAATAATTTATTGAACTAATGATATAAACAAAATAGTCTACAGTCAGAAAGTGTATTACTATAATAAGTAAAATGAATAATTAGCAGTGTTATGAACTACCAAGCAGAGGGCTGAGAGAAAGACTTTAGATGAAATTTATGAATGTAGTGAAACGGGACAAAAAATCTAGCTTATGTTAGAAAGCAGGATCCAGAAGACAAGATTAGACTGATTTGTTGTGGCATCTCTGAAGGAAAAAATAAAGAAAAAAAAAAGATTTGGTTTTGTGCTTGTCAAATCTAAAGCGTTTCAGTCTAACTATAAGAATGCCACACCAGTTAGTAGAGTTCACTCGAGGGAAAGAAAACTTCAAAGTGTTGTCTTGGATAAATCTGATTGATTTTAATTTGAATGAACCCTCTAACTTAGTTAAACTACCCGAGATTTGTTTCCTGAGATGCTTTTTGTTTCTCTGAGACATGTTTAATTCTCCTTTAAAGTTTCCCCCTGAGGTGAGGCGTGTGAAACTTTGGATACAGCAATGAGACAGAGCCCTCATTTGTTTATTACATTACATTGATTTAGGAAATTTCTTTATCCAAAGTGCCAGTAAAGAAGAGAACAGAGCAGATATTCTATTCTCTTTTTGGGACATTTTGTCTACTGTCTGTGAAGAATATCCTCTTTTTGCTCCAAAGACTGTTAGCGTTTTTGTTGAAACCATCACAGCAAGTCCTTCTTGCCTCTTTAGGGGAGCCCTGTTCTTCAGCAATGAGATCCAACAGTATGCAGTGCCTTTTATGGGTTCTGATCCCTCTGTTGTGAAGAGGACACAGCGTTACCTGACAGAGGAACAGCAAGCCACACCAGTCAGTTTATTTATTCCTTTTTTAAAAGTTCCTAACTGGTGGCTCATAAGTTTTGTTAAACTCCTTTAATATTAGTTTGTCTAATTTTCAGATTTTAATGTAAATAGCTTTATTGTGTGTGTAATCCAGCCTTTATATTTGTGTGTTAGGTCCAGTATGGAGCATATGCTGGAGTGGGAGGTATTGGGAACATCATCAAGATGATGTTTGCTGGCATGATGTTCTGGTTTTTTGTCAAGTTTAGTTTTGGTCGAAAGCTCCTCATCAATGTAAGTAGTTTTTTTTTTTGTTTTTTTTTCAAATAAATAAATTTAAATGTTATACTCAAGTTATGAGTTTTTAAAGAAGTTTTCTTTTTCTTTAGCATCCCGAGTTCTTCTCCTTTGGAATTTTTTCTAAAGCTGGACCAACAAGGAAGCAGGTAAAAAAATAGCTTTGAAACATAAATTTAATACTTCATGTTAAAATACCCCATCTCAAAAAATTTTTTTTACAGAACTCTTGTTAATGTAAATATCTTTCATCTTAGATGGAGGGTTCATCTTTCCAGTTTGCCTTTCATGGAGAAGGCTACTCTGATGATAAAGACCCCTCTCAGGGCAAACCTAACGCCAAGATTCGCACAGTTGTTCAGGGTCCAGGTATCTTATTTACTACTATGGCAAAAGTATAAATCCAAAGCAACAATAATTTAATTGTGTTACTTTATTAGAGTGTGGCTATGTTGCCACGCCCATCGCCATGGTGCAGGCCGCTCTGACCATCCTCAATGAACCTGTCCACTTGCCAAAAGTGTAAGTTTTCACATTTCTGAACCTAATCTAAGTTCTTACAAAAGTTCTTTGTTTTATTTTTTTGTTTTGTTAAATATGATCATTTCTATGCACTCCAATTTGAGTAGAAATTGAAGACTTAGTTTAGTTTCACGTGATGGAGGTGATTTAATTTGATCTTTTGTGCCCCATCATTCTGCACGCTGCACAGAAATTAAGGACTTATTAAGAAGGCACCTAAAAAATAAGATGCTGAGGATCTCTCTGGGAGTGACCAGGATGGACAGGATTAGAAATGAGTACATCAGGGGAATAGCACGTTAGAGGTTTTGGAGATAAAGTCAGAGAGGCCAGACTGAGATGGTTTGGACATGTGCAGAGGAGAGTAGATCGGCAGAAGGATGCTGGGTTTGGAACCACCAGGAAAGAGGCCTAGAGGAAGACCAAAGAGGAGGTTCATGGATACAGTGAAGGAAGACATAAAGATAGTTGGTGTGACCGAAGAAGATGCAGCAGATAGGGTTAGATGGAAGAAACTGACTTGCTGTGGCGACCCCTGAAGGGAAATGCCAAAAGAAGAAGCTTCCATGCCAGACATACTGAATAAATTTTAGAGAAGCTTTAAAAAAAATTCAGTCATATATTACTTCCAGCCCAGAAGATATTATTTGTGTGTAATGTGTATATTTTTTAACTAATTAGGAGTTAAATTGTGGTTTTAATTTTCCATTATTTTCCAGGGGAGGTGTTTATACTCCAGGAGCTGCTTTTGCACAAAGCACTCTCATCAACCGTCTCAACAAACACGGCATCCAGTTCTCAGTTATCTAAAAGTTGTGCTCATATGTACTTAATTTTTTTGTGAGAACATGCTAAAATGCATAAGTATAAATGGAGAGATTTTAGCTTTTGGAGATGACAGCAACATTGATATTTGGATGTTTTTTTTTTTTCAGCTGAGATTCCTTAGTTATTCTTATTTTGTTCATTTGGTGTTTTACAGATTACACTTTGGCTTGAATGTACTAACGATCTAACACTAAACAATGCTTAAGCAGTATTTCTCCATCAACCTCTGTAGATCTGATGTTCAGTATTAGGGTTAGCATAGTCTTCTACTAATAAAAAGATTCAGACGGAACTTGGTTCTCTTCATTTCTTTACATAATTCAGTATCGGATTACAAAAAAAATGATCAAATTAACCACATACAATCATGGCAATGAATTCGAATTTATTTATTTTTTTAAAAATCTTTATTTATGAAAATAGTCGTTTCGTCAAAGCCAAAGTTGGATTTTAGACAGTTTTATTGGCTGGCAAAAAATATTTTATGGAGATTTATAATTGTAAAATATTCTATGATTATGGTTTCCCCTGATTCAGCAGTTGATGGGAGTAAATAACATCTTCATAGTGGTATTTCTGTGCGATGGTCATGATGGAGTCGTAACACCGGATTTTACTCAAAACCTTCAGTTCTTCAACCACAGCAGACCTGCAGCAGACAAATTATCATTACAGTAGTTAGAAGAATGTAATCACTTGATGTGATAAGAAAAATGATCAAATTACACGTAGCAATATTACAATTATAATTAGTGAATTATTGTTGAAACAAAAAAAATACTTTTTTTTCACCATCAGAAGATCTGATTGTAAAATGCTAGAAAATTCTTTGCCATTATATAGAAAAATGACACGACTTGAAATCTTTGTTTTATGAACAAAAGGAAGATTATTTACTTGGTGTTTGGATCTTGACGAGGCTGATGTTTGCGGATGTGATGAATATTCTGAACTACATAATTTCTGAAATTCTGCAGTTGAGGCAAACAAGTGCTTTCTTCTTCAAACCATGAGACAGGAAAGCAATCAACAATCTGAGAAGAAACAATAGTTTATAAAAACTGCCTGTTATTTGACTGATTGTTACAATTAACTGTTATAAAAGTATATAAAGAGTAAAATCAATGTGCTATTGAAGGGACACCTCCAAATACCTTTTTAGATGCAGAGAATGAGTCACTCGATGGTGTCTGACTACACAGAGTTATCATCAGGTAACGGTTCAAAAGTTTGTCCAACATCAGCTCCTTCAAAACAGACTCAGGAAGCAGCCGATTCCATTTCCCCATGTTAGCTAGCAGCTAAAAAAAAAAAGTTAAAAAAAAAAAAAGTCAGTTGGCACGCATAGAAAGCTAAGAAAATATGAGTTGGTAATGTGTTTAAAGCAGTACTTTTACAGCTATCTTAAACTGCTGATTCCTAAATCGACATTGAGGAGATGATTGGTCCTCCAAAACCCTGGACAGAAAAATCAAAAGACTTAAGTTTGCAAATACAAATACGATTTGTCCCGATCCTAAAATACAACGGAATCAGCCACTAATAATAAAATTATCCACAACCAGGGAGAGACATGCTGGGATACATATGAGAACAGAATATATATACAAATATACATAATATTTAAATGCATGTTATGAACTGACTTTTTGGGATAAAGTGGGATGAAGACATCTTCATCCACACAACTTCTCAGTTTGTGGATAACAGCCTCTACAAGTGCCTAAAAATGACAAAACAGTTATGTCAGAAATAAAGAACAAATAGTAGTTGAGGACAGAAGTAAAATCTTTTATTGTGTTTTCTAATGTTACCTTAACTGGCTTTTTTTGCTCCCCTTCAAAGATGGAATAGTCCTCCCTTAGTCTGTGACAAACAGCAGAGAGGCTGAGCGTGTGTTGGTGGGAAACGGGATCCCACACCAACTCGACAAAGGCTGCACAGACACACACACAACGAGGGGTCTCATTTAGTAAAAATTGCATAGATCTTAGACTGATCAAGCCTCTTTGCTCAGCACTACTGCAGTGCTTACGTCACGCAGACTTGAGATTTATTTTGACTCTCACTTTGCAACACTGGGAAAGTTTTAGAAGAAAATGTTTGTTAGTAAAAAAAAAAAAAGTGTATTACCAGTAATTTTGGGTACGACGGTCTTTTCAATGATATTAGACAACGTTTGTCTGTCTGTGTTTTCTAGTTCTTCGTGTCCGTAGCCATGGCAAAATGTCTCCACTGCTGTGAACCATGGGAGCTTCTCAAAATCTGAACCAATATCCTGAGACACAAAGATGCACAAATATCTAAACATAAAAAGAAGAAAAATATTTGTTTCTGTGTGTGGGTAGACTTATTCTAAGCACCTTCAGAGGGTTCCAGGATAGCAACTGGTGCCTGATGAGGGGATTCAGCAACTTTGGCAGACACAGAGAGATGTAAGCATTGTGATAGGACTCTGAATAAGAGCTTCTCCACTCTTCAAAGTGAGACAGAATCCTTTTAACGTCACAGAAATCCTCCTGGACATCAGAAAACACAGCCTGGGATCTCGTGTGGATGTCAGCTGTTCAGGACGAAAAAGGGAAAATCAGAAGAAGTCAATGAAGATTTACAATCTGCCCAATAAATAAATTTTACATGACAGTGTAGCATAAAAAGTATAGACCGCCTACATGAATTCTGCCTGATATGAAAGACTGTAAAACATAAATCTGAAAAGATTAAAGGATCTGACCTATTCTTTCCTGCATCTGCTGTTCCTCTTCTGCAGAAAGTTGGATGTCTTCAGGAATTTCAGAATCTTCTTCAGTTTTAAAATCAATATTTATCTTATTGCTTTTAAAGAGACAAAATATGAGATTGGATTATTCAGATTAATCAGAATCCAGAAAGAAAAAGATTCATACAAAACTTTACGAAATTGAACAAAGACATTTATAAACTCACCTTAATGTATCTGTTCCATTCTTTGGCTCACTGCTCTGACCAGCGTTATCTACAAGAGATTGAATTAAATTAATACTTCATAAGAAGATCATTTTGATTGGAAAGTTTGGTTATAAAGAGAAACAGTTTATAAATTTTACAATCAAATTTAAAGGTTACAACATCTCATCTGATCGAGCTATTTGTATGTTACTACCAAAAAGCGGAACACAGCAACACAATTACTCACAACTGAGTTTCTGAAGGTGGTCAGCTTGCTCCTTAATCCTCTCACGTCTTTGAGTCACCAGCACCTCCATCTGGTCAGCCAACTGAGTGTGCAACTCCAACTCCAAAGCATTTATTTCGCCAATCTAAAGTCAACAAACTGTCAGCAATCCCAAGAAGTGATTCTTATGTAATTTATGATTTTAATGGTAGCAAATTAAAAAACTGTTAAACATATCTGACAAGATTCCCAAAATGCTCTAAAACATGATGTTTGTTGATAATTGCTTTTTACGTCTGTAAAAGCAAAAGCGATGATGATCATTTCTCACCTTTTCCTGCAGACACTCCACCAGGTTGTGGATATAAAGTGTTGTTGTTCTGTAAAATTTCAGCTTCTTTTCCGAGGAACTTTCTTCCAGTATTTCCAATGAATTTTTGGCGTTTTCGATGTCCCCCTCCAGCCTCCGCAGCTCTGCCTGTCTGGCTCTGTACACCTCGTTCAGTGACATAAGCCTGGGAATAAGAGAAGGGAATAAAAATTAGAAATAGATATGTATTAGAGGAGAAAAACATTGTTATTAAAAGCTGGAATACTTATTTATGCCCTTTTCTACACAAAGCAATCTAGTTTTTTAAGTGAATATAACATTTTAAGCATTTTAAATAAGTTCAATGTAAAATATGGTACTTCCAAGTCTACCAGACACTGACTTTCCAGTGAGTCTCTTCTTAATGACAGAGACAGAAACAGCAGGGAGAGTCTTTGGGATTTTTGGCCCACTCGATCTCTTCTTATGCTTTTCTCTGTCTTGTCTGCTGCTGCTACTGATGCTGCTGCACTCACTGCCAGACGGACTCTGCAACCAAAAACAATAGAAAATAATGTATGATGAAACTATGTAATGTAAAATAAACACCAACGCAACCGGAAAAACTTAAGAGAAAAGCTTTCCTTCTTTATTTTTGCTTTCTTTTTACTTACAAGATAAAAAAAAGAGAAAATATATACAAAGTGAGCAGTTGTACCTGTCTTCCTGGTCGTCGTTTGAATCCTTTTCTAATTTGTGTCTCTTCCCAAAGATCCTGCTCTTCCCCCTCAGATCCCGACAAGCTGCCATCACTGTTTCCTATATTTAAAATGAGACAGAAAAAAATAACCTTGTATTTTTTGTTAGACATGAATACCTACTCGGTTTATTAAATAAATCAAGTAGTGGAATTTCCCTAAAATATATTTTTCAACTTGGTCGCCAATGGAAGAATTTCCAAATGAAGACAATTGATGTACCGTATTTTCCGCACTATAAGGCGCACCTAAAAACCTTAAATTTTCTCTAAAGTCCAGGGTGCGCCTTTTAACCCGGAGCGCCTTATATATGGATTAATATTGATCTACAACAGGTGTCGCAACTGCGGTAAGCAGCCGCCGACTCCATTTCCTCCATAGAAGAAGTAGTGAGCGGTGCATGCTGGGATATATGAAAGGGCGTCTCATTTCCATTTGTGTGTTTGTGTAAAGACCCGGAAATGGTTTCTACCAAGAGACACTGTTACACCGCAGAGTTTAAACTCAAGGCGATCAGTCACGCAGTAGAACACGGGAATAGAGCTGCAGCCAGAGATGAGATCGGGCCTAAAAAAATCCAGCCCGACCCGAGCCCGCGGTATATTTTATAAATATATCATTTATAAAAATTTATAAATTGGAACATTTTCAAGAACACGCTTTTTTAATTAAAAAAAAAAAAAAAAAATCACACTATCGGACCCCTTACACACTTGTCTGTGATGTCCTGCTTAGCGCGAAGAGGAGGGACGGTCTTTGAAACAAATGATAAAATAGCGATCATCACTTTTGCCAGTCCAGCTGTTTAAATGCCTGCTCAGCGTCGAGGTGCCAGTCTTTTTGGTGTCGTATGAAAGCAATTTAGTTTATCCTTAACTTCTTACTCCTTCATATCGGGGATACCAGTTCAAAATAAATAAAATAAAGACGTGCGCAGGAGAGAATTACCAAATTAAGAGGAGGTGTTCACGCGCGCAGAGCATGAGCTGGCTCTGCGGATCCAGTTTAGTAGTAAAACATTACTTCTCTGTTTGATCCAAATTATTAATTTTATAACAAGTATTCCTTAGTTTAGTACACACACCTCGTTTTAGTTTACATTTTATAAACATATTTATTTAAAAAAAAAAAGAAAGAAAAAAAGTCAGCGAGAGAGAAGCCTGACCCGACGTAAAGATTGACATTTTTAGGCCCGACCCGACCCGAATTTTGGGTCGGGCTTAAGATCTTACCTCTGGCCGCAGCGACAGAGTTTAACATCAATGAATCAATGGTGAGGAAGTGGAGGAAGCAAAGGATGCGCTGCGCCAAGTAAACAAGACTAAACAGAGTTACCGCAGAACAAAGCGAGATGGCCACAGTTAGAGGACAAAGTTGAACAGCCTTTACTGTAGCGCCTTATAATGCGGTGCGCCTTGTATATGGAAAAAGTTTTCAAAAATGTCACTTATTGAAGGTGCGCCTTATAATGCAGTGCGCCTTATAGGGCGGAAAATATGGTAACTTTTTTTTAAAATGTGATGCACTTTGCACTACTTTTTTGCCCAGGGAGAAAAAAAATATCCAAAAACATTGATTTAATCTACTTTAGTTTTACTTGTTCAAAGATAAAACTAAATAAAAAACATCTAGTCCGTAAGTGGGCAGGATCAAGTATAGGTTATATTATGTCCAAAAGATGGGTATTATAGAGTTTTCCTCCTTTACTTTGTTTTAATCACACGTTTTCATACCTAGTTTTTCGGCAATCCTTTCTCGAACACTTTTCTGTCTTGGAGCAAATTCAATTCTTCTGTCATGATCATCCAGGTCATTGTCGTCATCATCGGCCACTTTCTCATCTTCATCATCTCTGTAGTGATTTGGAGAGCTGCTTGCTGAGCTCTGCCCATCTTTAATCAGAGAAATGTACTCTTCTTTTGCTCGGTTAGCAAGACGCTGCTTTTTGGCGGCATAAATTTGTTTTGCATTTGGTATAAAAACTATAGCAACAACAAAAAAAAAGCAGATCCACATAAAAAATATTAATAACAGACAAATGGAATGCATAATAAGAACAAATAAAAATGGGCTTTGCTGTTAATTAAATCTTAACTTGGTATTTCTCCCACACTTGATTAAACTTTAGCACCCTTTATTCTTTTTTTTTCCACAAAAACATACAGTTTAAAGACATACTTGGTTTGACAGCAGAGTGGCAGGAATTGGAATCAGAGGGAGATCCAGTGGCGATATGTTCACTTTCACTCTCATCACTATTACCGCTACTCTCTTCATCATCATCATCATCATCTTGGTTTGGTGAAATTCGTGATGCCTCCCTTTCATTATCATGTCTGGAAGAGACAGATACTGATCCACTATCTGGGGCTAAAGGACAAAAGGAGACATGAGATAAAGGGAAGCAGCTTGAGAATCACACTATGCTACAAAAATTACAGCAGATTTAATCAGTATCTAAATTATTTGACTTCTCATCCAACAATTTTGTGTACATTAGAAATCCAGCATTGAAATTTAATGTGCTGGCTATACTTTAATTTTTTTTGGAACTTTTAAGCGCTGTTGGATAAAAGCAAAATCACCCTAATTTTATGTACGATCAGAGATCCTTTTAAACTCTCCACATGTAAATAGATTATTTAATAGTGTGTGTCCGGGTCTTGGACATCTAAGAGAGAAAATGAGATGGTAATCCATTCAGTTGTCTTCCACTTATTTGGGGCAACAGCCTCAGACGGGAAGCCCAGGTTTCTTTCACCATTGCTGCATCCTCCACCTCACCCAGGGGGATCCCGAGGTATTTCCCTGTCTAGCTGTGAGACATAGTCTTGACAGTGGATTCAAAGCCTGGCTCTGGGTCTCCTCCCGGTGGGACGTGACCGAAACACCTCACCACCGAGGTGTTTGGGAGGCATCCCAACCAGATGCCCTAACCACCCAATCTGGTTTCTCTCGACCCGGAGGAGCAACAGCTCTACTCCGAGCTCCTCACTAGCCATGGTGAAGAAAGAGTTAGGCCAAAAAGAAGAGCTCTCAATATACCAGATCTACGTTCGTACCCTCACTCATTGAGGTCAACAGCTGTGGTAGGTGACCGAAAGAACAAGATTGCAAATACAAGCAGCTGAAATGAAATGGTGTAACATAGGGAATTTAGATAAAAGCAGATATTAACCTTTGCTTTTAGTGGTCTTGCGGGGCTTCTTTTCTTTCTTCCTGGATTGGAATTGCACAGCTAAATTAGTGGATCTCTTCAGTTGAAAAGTTGAGTTCTCAGCTGGAACAGCAGAACAAAAAGAAGATTTATTTTTTTTTATTTATTTATTTATTTCGGTCACAGTGCAACCTCATATCAATGAAATAAAGAAAACAACCATATTCCAGCAAAGGACCGAAAAGGTAACGGCTGAAGCAAACGCTTATTACGCCGACCCTTTTTTTTTTTTTTTTTTTTTTTATGTCATAATAAAAGCAAAAAGACATAAGTAAATACTAAGCCATCATAATTGTTATAACGCATAACATAATACTTTGTAATATCATAATACATCATAACATAATCATAACACATCATAACATATAACATAATCATAACACATATTCGTAACACATAACATAATCATAACACATCATAATTGTTTACTTTTTATAGAAGCTTGAATTTAACCATCAAGACTTGCATATTTTTTAAGTATTAATAACTTAAATTTCTTTTTTAAACATAAAAGATTTAAACACAATTTAAGTTCATCATTACAATTATTCCAAAGATCCACACCTTTAATAGAAATACAGAATTTTTTAACATTTGTTCTAAATTTATTTTTAATGAACACATCATTTCCTCTTAGTTCGTATGGACTTTTCCTAATAATAAACATATTTTGTAGAGAGTTTGACATCATGTTTTTTTTTATCTTAAACATAAATTTTAAAGTGTGTAATTCCACTAAATCATAGAACTTTAATGTTTTTAAATTTATAAATAGATTATTGGTAGGTTGATTATAAGATGAGAATGTTATTGCTCGTATTGCTTTTTTTTGTAAAATATAAATTGGTTTTGTGTTAGTTTTGTAGATCAAAACACATTCAGAGCATCTTTTAAAAGAGGCATTAGCTCAAAAATATTTTTGAGGGTAATTCTACTGGTGAAAAAAGAAATCCAAAGGAAATAATTGATTCCAATTGCAATCAAAACCCTAAACATTGTATTGTAACATTAACAATTATATGCCTCATGCTTTGTGTAGAGTGGGAGCCCTGTATGAAGGAAATTTTCAGTATTTTCAGAACCTTTGTGTCAGACAAATAGTTTTCTATACCTTTGATTCATGTAAACTCTCATTTTCCATCAAAATTAGGACGCAGATGCATATAAAATCAAATGGTTTTCGCTAACTCATGCTTTTGAACAACCCATCCTTCATACTGTCAGATTAGTCCACCTAATTAAAAGCCTGATGATTGCCATCAGTTCCTGTAAGCAACTTTAAATAGACGTGATTCTTATAATATTTACCTTCGTTGTCATCGGAAAAACTGAGAACAGAGATTTTAGTTGTCTTGATCTTTTCTTTTTCTTCTGTGCTCTCCACTGTTTCCTCATCTTCTCCTTCATTGCTGGCCGGCGTTGGAGGCGTCGTTTCCCGCTTGGATCTGCAGGTAATGCCGCGGCTCTGCGGGGCTTTGGAAAGCTGCGGCTTTTTGGTCACATTTTTATCTTCTTCTTCAGCTTTAATCTCTTCCGTTTTCTCTTCATCACTTGAACTCTGTCTTCTCTGTCTAAAGTTTCTACGAGGCTTCTTGTTAAACATTTCACTCTCCTTAGTAATGGAGAAACAAACGATATGCTATACGGCAGGTCGGAAAACGTTGGGAAACGTCGAGAGGAAATAAAAAGCAATCCTAATGCATCATGGGTAATGTAGTTTTTATGGAAGAACGCAGTGCCTGTTGACATTCTTTGAGAAAAATAACAATCTATAAAAACTTTTATTCCAAAATGGGTTTTGATTATTTAAGTTTTCTCTTTATGGTTATTTTATTTGGTCTATTTTATGTTTTAGGATTTCTAATTCAAGACTTGTTAGTTACAACTTTCACAGGACAGCCATGAAGTAGAGAAATTATGCATGACTTCTCTCTTGGGTCATCAGTTAACAATATATGTTTAAAAAAAAAGTTTGAATAAGTGATTTTCATCAGTAATACAAACATCTTTGTGCTCATTTTTGTTGTAGGTGTATATTTTGCATCAAAGCTGTGTTTTCACTGTGCTTGATCTGCTTCTTTTTTAGGTCTAATCTGTTGATTCCACATATTATTTGTCTTAAATACATACAAAATGAATGAAACTCTTCGTGAAAATATTTCAGATTGTATTGATGATGCAATAAGTGGACGCAATTATTTTTGAACACATGATGGTGTGTAGAGAGGAAGATCACAGATGATCAACCATAAAAGTAAAATGAGATCGGTTATTGTGCTTGCTTTCTCTTTTGTTTGATGTCTTTTAAAGCCTCTTTTGACTAGTTCTCGGTGTCTCTCTCTCACCATACATCTGTGTGTCTTCTAACCCTGTCTCTCTCCTCCCACTGTGGACAGTCGGACGTTCAGTCTCTCTGATCACTCTTCGTCAGCCATGTTGTTACTCTGACACTCAGAGCTGTCAGCAACAGGTTCACAAATAAAACTCTACTACTACTTTCTTTGGAAGTTAAACTTTTTTTTTTGTCCTCGGGAAGCTTCCAGAAGTTCTCTGTGATCATTTGAAGCGACTTGGAAGCTCTGGAGTTGGTGTTTTATGTCCGAAAGGAAAGAGGTACGCAGCTTATCTAACTATCAATGTTGCTTAGAAATAGTTTTATAAAACGTGTTTAAACTAAAATTACGGCTTCATGTTTGTTCTGAATATTATATTCTGTTATACTTTTCTGTTTCTAGTCTTATAAATGAAAGTTTTTTTGAATGGCTGCCTAATTTTAACTTTAAACGAGCTGTGTTCTAGTTAGCTAGCTAAGTAATGTTTTTATTAGCATCTTGGTTTATGTAATGTTTTTATTAGCATTTAGTTTTATGGGGGTCTGCAGGTGAAAAGATCTGTTCCATTTATATTTATTTATCTAAATGCAACTGATTTGCAATTGTTGATTTGCCAGAAAGTCTCTTGAAATTCTTCTCGATCTAAACTAGTTAAGCAGGTTGTAGGCAGGTCTGTGTTGGTGACAAGTGATGAGGGAATGCAACTCTATCAGTTTATCTTCAGACACATACAAGACAAAGATCATCTCAACAGGAATAAAAAGTTCAAATCTGTTTGTTCCTGTATTGCTAATAGTTTGATTTGTTGAGGATCTTTTCACTGTATGTTCCAGTTTTGTGATATCTTTAGATCTACAAGAAAATGACTACCCTTAACTATAACTGAAACTTATCAACTCTATAAATAAACTGTTTGAAGGACTTCTTTTTCAATACACATCATTTTGAATTATCACGAAGGACAACTTACCAAGTAAATTTAAGGGGAAAAAAATCTGTTCCTGAAAAATCTTCCAAAGATTTCTGTATTCAAGAAATTCAGGATTCAAGAACAATTTATTGGCATTGTTAATAAAAATTCACAGACCAGGAACTTGCTTCGGCATATTGTGCAACATCAAACACAAAATGTGTCTAAATAGAATAAAAATATACTATAAAATAAAAATCACTCTGTATGTTAAGAAGATGCATAAAATTTAGTGCAAAGCGAATGATAAAGTGGCAGGTAGAGGAGTAAAAGTTTGCAAGAGTCCAGTTTTTTTAAAAAAACAGGTCAGATAGTGTTCTTGAGTAGTGGCTGATGGGAGAGTTGTTCTTCTGGCGAGAGGTCTTGGTCCGAATGGACCGTGGCCTTTCCTCTGAAGTGAGCAGTTCAAAAAGTCTGCAGCCAAGATGAGAAGGACAATTTGCTATCCGACCTGCTCGTCGCAGGGTCCTGGATTCTTGAGAAAACATGTCTTTGACATGTGAACGATATTGATCATATTTCTTTATCAGCTCTGGGATCCCTTGTTGGTATGTACCAAATATTTCAACATGGGGGTTGTTTTTAAAAAAGAATCTAATGAGAACATTTCGCTTCTTATCTGTGCATGGTGACCTTCATTTGTCCACTTTACAGAGGATGTATCTTTATTAGCTTGTGATTAGTTATCAGTTGCTCTGGCCTGTTCTTTTCACTTTTTTTGTTCTCATTTATCAAGTCGGCTCTCAAGATGATTCTGATGGAGTAAATGGACAAATTGTTCACATAGAGCAGCCTCACTGAGCAGTTTTATGATCAAATAACTATTTGTCCACATTACTCTTTCCAGTTCTGTGAGGTTGTATGCACAAATTAGGGTGGGTCAAAAAGCAGATTAAAGTAGGGTGAATCATGCCTTGACTTGAAAATATATATATAAAAAAATAGCGGACTTAAAAGAAGGTCCATGACATGGTTAATCCTTACTGTTAGATGGATTGCTGTATGGCTGGTGTGTTTCGTTTTTATATCCACCCTAACTGTTATTTTTACTGTGGGAAATATTCTGGAAAACCAAACCAAGAAGTGACACAGAAAAACTAAAATATTTCCAAGGTAAGATGTACAAAAGCCAGACAAAAAGTAACAAGTTGTCAAATTATAAAATATACGGGTCAGGGTGCCACAGTTTGTTTCAATCATTTTAGAAGCAAAAAAATAAGACAATCTAGACCACTGTTTTTAGAAAAAATGAGGGAAGAGGAAATAATGTCACAAAAAATGGAAATAATTTCTCCTGTTCTGAATACAAATATTGAAAATGAGCTTCCTTTACAGGCTGTCAGACTCTCTTTCCGAGATAGTGTGAGGAGGTCTGCCATCTGGGTTGGGTTCAGCATAGAGCTGTAGCAGATGGGGTGGTTCAGGCACTTGGTTAGGATGCCCTCCAGACGTCTTACAGGTGAGCTATTCTGGTCATGTTCCTACCCAGAAGGAGTTCCAAAGGCAGATTCAAAAACATGTTGGAATGGTGACGTTTGACTCAGGAACACCAGAGAGTCAATAACCAGGGTGAAGGAATTCTGCGTGTCCCTGTTTTTCCCAACCTGACCTCGGCTGAAATAAAACATAGCGTTGTTCATTCTTTAGGTTTATCTAACTTCTTTTCTTTAGTTTTATTAGTATTTGAAATAAATATGAGAAACAATAAGGTACAGAAAAAGAGATCAAGCTGATAAAAAAAAAAACCAGATTGATCTGTCCTGAATTAGAAACTTGCATCAAGGCCTACATTTTTATAGGTCCTAATGTGTGGTATAGAGGTATGTAAGTCTAGAGACCGCCAGGTAATTTATTAGTTTTTCAGTGTTATAGGTTTACTAACTGTGAGACAAAAATGTCCTGGTATCTCACGATAGTTCAGAGCCAAATTTAAACAGATGACCACCATGGGACAAAAATGAGGAAACTGTGAGGAGATGAATGCTTCTTTCAACACCACACTTTACCCGGGATTTATTTCAGCAGGAAGAGGTTTGTATAAACTTAAGAAGTGTTTGGAAAAGTTTACATTTCTTTCTTTTTTTAGAAAACTGAATTAATATACTTTTGTGGTTTCCAGCTCAGGATGTTAGCCCTCACCAAGATGAAGAAGCCTGTACACCAAAGCAGATCTTGAATTAATCTTATCAAAAAGAAAACATCTTGATAACATTTTATTTAATTACGTAAAAAAAAAAAAAATCCTAAAATTTAGAAGCACGTACATAGGCATGTCATAAATTTAACAAATTTTTTTTTTGTTGCTACATAATCGCATTTGTTCTTGTGTTGTTTTTATAATGCAAGTAATTCATGAGTGATATCATATTGTTTTTGATCAAATATTCCATTTCAGATCTTTTTGTGAGAACATAGATCCTTTTGATTAGTTTAAAGGAGTTTTGTTTAATAATTGGTTGCCTCCAAAAAGGTGTCACAAAATTCTGAAAGGTGGTAGTAAGAAGATATTTTCATATGTATGATGATCTTAGAGCATGTTGAAAGCCAGCATGACTCATGAGTTTATTTCAGTGCTGCTCCAAAACAACACTATTTGGACCACTTTATGTATGGGTATTAAAATTGACCTATGTGCTATTAGCACCGTCTAAATGTACCAGAAAAATATTGCCATTCTTTACAAAAGGCTGTATTTCCTGAAAATGTGTGTGGTGCAGCCAGGTGATTTCAAGATGTGATAGCACGGTGTTTGTGAGACACTGAAGAACAGCAGTGTCTGTGTGGTGTCTGTGTGCACATGTCAGTATTAATTCTTTATGAAAGCCTCATTGACCAGGTATTTTTGTTTATAAACTCGATACCCAACTCATTTGTTTTGTGACCTCGTGGAAGTATAGTTGCATGAGTAGTACTATCGTAAAATATGACAGAAAACCTGTTTAATGTTTGTGCCCAAAAAAAAAAAGTTGTAATTGTTCTGGACAATTTGAAATGAGAAAAGGTAAAACTAAACTATGTAGTGTCCAGATTAAATTATAACTTGATAACTTCTGGCCGTAAAATGTAAATGCAAACATTCATGTTTTTTATTTAAAAAAAAAAAAAAAAAAAAAAAAAAAAAAAAGTAACTTTTGCCTTCAGCTATAGGATTTCTTTATTTTTCAATCTCCACTGAAGACTTTTGGTTTTCTTGTCTGGTTTTAAGTAATTTGTAGAGGTTCTATGATGACTGGTGAGGAAAAAATCTCTAAAATTGTGTTTGAATTCCACAATTCTTTCTCTTTAGAGTATAAAGTACTTTGTAAATAAACATTGAAAGACTATTTGCATGCACTTTGCAAGCTTGTCTCAGATTTTAGTTGTGTGGCGGATCAGTCAGCCAGTCAGAAAAAGTCAGGCTCTTCTCCTTCTGGAAACACTACACCTTAAAGCAGACAGCCCATTGCTATCTTCCATTTATTCATTATAAATGCTGCAGCGTAACATTACTACAGGTTGCATCCCTGAACCAGAGCCCCAATAATGCCAGATGGGGCTGGTATTGATGTCAGTTCACTACTCTTCAGGTGTTTTACACGGCTTGTTTAAAGACAGGTCTGAATTTGTTTGATGAATGATATGCTGGACTGCAGGAAATTAGTGTGAAACTTGTTTTCACCTCAGGAAATGCTTTTGAGCTGTGTCCGGGCAGATCAAACTGGATCCAGAACATACTGGAAACAGTTTGCTCTGCATTGAATTTTGCATAGCAGAGTTTAGTTGACCGCAGGTCAGAATGCTGAACTATGAAACTGCCTTATCTTTATAGATACCTTTGGGATTTACCTAATGGGTTTTCTCTCCTGTGAAACTGTTTAACTTCCAACCTGGTTAAACACTTTATTAACTTACACCTTTATTAACCTACATATCCTGCTCAAAATGTATTTTTGTGGTGCTTTTATGTTTTAAAATAGTTTAACTTATTTGTTACTGGATACAGACATTAGTATTAACACCCCTGTAAGCTGTGGTTATGAGAAAAGTGTTAAACTATCTTAGGCATGCAGCACATGTTGCAGCCGTGTTCTGTCTGATGGTTGATAAAAGAAAATACATGGACTATCATTAAGATCATTTTAGCTTTCCATTATCATTTTAGCTTATCATTCCATTGTTTTCTTTGTTAAGTTTCCTAAGTTAAAGTAGTACCAGTGATTGCAAAATTATGTGATAAATCAGACAAAAAGTTTTCCACTAATTGCAGAGGGTGTTCAATCTAAAGTGCCTTTTATCTTCAAACCAGCATCCCTATCTGGCCTCTATTTAGAAATGTCTCTCATCAGTAGTTATGGGTTGTTGTTAGATTATTTTCTCTCAAAAGCTACAGGATGTCATCAAAACACATGGGCAATTTCATAAAAAACTCAGCAATGTATTATGTGGTTCAACGCAGGTTGAACTGTTCCCGTGTCGTTGTCTGCTATGACATGTTTTGGATGTAAATAGTAGGCCTGAAACAATTTCAGTTCATATTCCCTGAAAAATTAACGTAGGTAGTTTGAATGCTGAAGATTCTTGAGAGCAAGTTATCAATTACTCTATGAACTTTCGTGTCAGGATCTGTGGCAACTTGGATTAGATAGTCGACGCACATTAAACGCGGACAAAATCTAATCACTAAGTTATGGTGTCTTTTGATTCAGGCTACAACTAATGTGAGTTATGGCTGTAACTTTTTTACATGTTCCATATCAAAATATTGGAGGTGAATGTTGATAAAAGTGACAAGATTTTCAAAATAAAAACACAATTTCAGCTCTCAGATAAAACATTGTCAAAGCTGAGTTTGTTCATTATAAACTTTAATACAACATTATTGTATTGTAAACTTTGAAAGAAGATTTTATTCAAAGATTTTAAAAGTGGCTGCTTTTTCTTTTAACAAATGACCAAAAAACTGTGCTGGAAACCCCATCAAGGAGAGATGAAAACCAATAGATGGCATGCAGTAAAGTAGCTCTCCATTTTTTTTGTCTTCCTTCATAAATTAATCAAGCTGACCATATGTTTAATTTCTTGTTTTTAGACTTGGCATATTTTTTCAATCCTCATCTAATATTATTTTACTATATGAATATTAAACCTAATATTATTTGTCACAAATTATACCGGGGCAATAGCATTCCCTATGAAGACTCCATGCTTTGTGTTTTGTGAAAGGATTCGTTAACATGAGCTGGAGAGAAAATAGTAATATCTCTGTAAAAAAAGGTCAGTAAAAACTTCCAGAAAAATGTCATAACAATGCACATGTTATGATGTCCATGACATGGAAGGTCCATGACATGTGCATTGCAAATACCACTTCACTATCGCTATTTGTTCCATTTTGGTTCTCGTGGATTTTTGGGGTGGTTTTGCTTGAAATTTGAAGGAAAATAAGAACCAAAACCTAAAATGTAGGTGGAATTATGTGGTTAAAGTAGTAATTTGACTGCCAAACAAATGTGCAATTACCATAAAAACAGAATAATGCTGAGTTTTAAACTGATAAAAGAGGAAGGGGTTCAGCTTTTTTTAGAGATAACGCACATCCGGTTACAAATAAGATTGCTAAAATAATATTACTGAAGCTTTTAAGGTCAAAGCTCCACTTTTGACTGTTTTTAGCCAAATATTTATTTGCAAATTCAAACTAAGAGTTTACATGGAATATATTTCTTTCAAACAGCAAGGCTTTTTCTTTTGTTTTTGCCCATATTATTTGGTTTGCTGCATGCTTTCGGATGAACTTTAATCTCTCAAATTATCTGTTCATCAATTATATGAAGTTTCTCTAAAAGGATGGTATCTATTTGGCATTTCAACACTGCAGGTTCTTTGTTGGAGCTAATCTCAAACACTGTAGTAGGCTCCGTCATGAATATGAATCTAATGAGTATTCCTCAGTTTGTTCTGTGTTGGGAGAACTGGTCTTTGACCGCTACAGAATCAGTGTTGAAAGCAATGAAACAATCCTCAGTGGTTTGTGATTTGTCCAGGCTGTGTGAATAGAACAGGAGAAGGCCTGTGTATGTTTATGACTGCTGACTGACCAGAATCTCTTGCTCGCCCATTTCTGCTTTTCTCTCTCCACCATCAGTGAAAACACAGTAGGGATTCGGCTGCAGTATTGACTGATGCCCGGACTGTGACTTTGTGTTTTGCAGATGGCTTTGAGCTGTAGCTGAGAACACTACTGGGAGGTCACCACGTGCAAAAATGAATGGTAAGACCAGAACTGCAAGTGTCTACAAACATGGAGTTTGTGTGTGTGCGTGCGTGTAAGTAAAAGATGGTTAGTAGTTAAAAGCTGTTATTAGTCTGTGGCTCCCTAGTGTGCAGTAGTCAACACCAGCTGTGAAGTAAAATTTTATCAGAATCAGAATGCTTTTATTGCCATGTCAATAAGAATATCAGAGACTAGGAACTTGCTTTATTTAATCTGGTTTGCAGGCTAGGGTTTTTGTGCATATTCTTGCTTGATTTGTTTATTTGTGGATCTATTGTACGATGTGTTCATTTGATATTTGCACTGCCTCACTTTTTACAACGGATCAAATCAAATATAATTTATTGAGCACTTTTTATGAATGAAGCAACACAATGTGCTGCACATTAAAAAACATTAAAACATAATTGAAAACAAAACAACATCCTTAAGTTTTACCTTGACAACTTATGCAATTGTATGTGTTTGCAATATAGTTTTGACTAGTTTATCTACAGTATCACTGAGCTTTGCTTGTCGAGTGTATATAAAAAGGCTTTCTGTATATTTCCTTTCCATGTGATGACAAACCTGTATACCTTTATTGAGCATGTATGAACTGTGTCTAGGTGGCACGAACTCATGGGCGATCTCTCCAGAGGAAAGAGCAAACCATGATCAGAAGTTTGATACCCTCTCTCCATCCATGGGCCATGTCTCAGGTACACATGTCTTCAACCATTATCGTACACACTCTTGATGTTCATGTTCTCTCTGTTTGTACAGTTGGGCAAAATGAATTTCCCACAACACATCCTTCCGCCCATTTGTGGTTTACCAAAAAGAGAACTTAATGCCACAATGATACACACTCTTGTAAATATAGAATACAGAGCTGTAAAACAACTATCTCAGTGGTAATTCCAGCAATGAGCATAAACAAAACAGAAATATAGGGCTTGTTTGTTTTCATGTTTGTAATTTTTTTTACATTGTGTCTTTTTGTAGGAGAACAGGCAAGGAAGTTTTTTCTTCAATCAGGACTGCCTTCTTCTGTGTTGGCGGAGATATGGTGAGAAAGACATATGCGTACTAGAACAAATTTTGTTGTAGGAGATTTTTTTTATCATTAAAATCCTTTTTTAAATTTATGTCTTTTTACTTTTCTCGTGCAGGACTCTGGCTGACATGAATAAAGATGGAAAAATGGACAGATTGGAGTTTTCAATCGCTATGAAGCTCATAAAGCTCAAACTTCAGGGCTCACAGCTTCCATCTGCGCTGCCGATCATCATGAAACAACCTCCTGTGTCGAGCTCTACTTATGGTACCTTTGTTTAAAATATGTCTTTTTGTTCAGGAGTAACTTCACTTTGGAAGAATATAACTTTTTGTGTTGTTCGCCCTAAACTTTAAAACGTTAAGGAACAAATGATTTGGATACTTTTGATTAAGGCTGCTTGATATGAAAAGAATTTCTTATCGCAGTTTATTTGTTTACCATTGCCAAATCAATTTGATATTTTGTACATGTATCAGTTTGTTTCAGACATTTTTTGGTTTGCACCTTTTTTGCAACAATGATAAAAAAAAGTTAACCAAAGACCAAGAACGCAATTGACTCGGTTTAGATTATGTCCGCTAAATTATTTTCACCACATAGTTCAGAGTCACACACAGAAATGCTTACTGGGAGAGAAACTGTGTGCGGACAACAAAATGAGCGTGAAAAATAAAAGAAAATTTTTCGCAATTAGCTACTCACAGATGTTAATGTAGTGATAACAATTCTACATTAATAAATCATACAGCCCTATTATGGATTAGATTACACAACATGTGTCTAATCCAACATTGATTTTGACCTCATTGTCACTGTATGTTTTTGTAGGTATTGGGTCAGTTCCCATGATGCCTGGAACAAACCTCACCGTAATAGGCCCAATCTCCATGACCCCTTCTGGACTTACACCTTTAGCACCAATGACTGGTTTGACTCCTTTAGTTGCATCAGTACCAGGATTAAGCCCGCTAATAGGTTCCACCCCCATCAGGCCGGTCATGCCCACATTAGGAAGCCCTGCACTCTCAAATGGCACCATGGGAATTCTCCAGCCAATCCAACCTGGACATTTAAACTCAGGTATGTGTTTAGAAGAATTTGACATCAAACTATTTATTAAGATGGCCAGTTCACAGAAAAAATCAACCGTTTAAAAAATAATATTTATTTAACCTACAGAGTTGCTGAATTTATACCTCTGTTTATTGAAGCGGCAAACCTATTGCGTTGTTTTTATTTAATCAATTTTGTAGTTAGCCAGAATGCTTAGGGCCTAATAGTATTAATATATTTTAAATTTGTTGAGGTTTTGAAAAGAAATTAAAGACTTCTTATCAACAATACAGCAGTTACTGCATTCTACTGTGCTTTTTATCACTTTTGAAACCATAATGGAGTCAAACATAGGCATTAACTGTGTCACTTAGTGTGTATTATTTATCCAAAATAATTTAGAAAGGTTGCAAATTACTGTGAAAATGTATGTGATTGGTGTTTATGTGCACTTTAGGCTTGTCCACATCTGCAACACCGTACTCCTCTTTGCTCGGACTCTCCTCTACTCCTGCTGGGATAAGCAGTAGCGGCTCTCTGCTGGAATTAGGGTCTGGCAGGTAAAACACATACAATCCAGGATTCAGTAGATGGGTTTTTTTTTTTTTTTTTGCATAATCTCGTATAGTCTTGTTTTGTAAAAACAAATGTGCGATTTGATGCATTCTGCCTTTCAGTTCTGCCTCATCATCTCCAAGTATGATGTCTCCCATGGCTTCAGTTCCAAGTGACTGGGCTGTTCCTCACGCCTCTAGACTGAAATACAGACAGCAGTTTAACAGCTTGGACAAACAGATGACTGGTTACCTCACAGGTACAACATGTTATGGGCATTGCACAGTTGGAACCAAAAAAAATGTGTAGAATGTGGGTGTGGACCTTTTCCAGTAGCAGAGATTGATGACTTCATAACTGCTGCCTCCCTCTCTTTATTCATGATGTCAGGCTTTAGTCAACTCAAAGGAAACAGTGGCTTCATTCTGGGTGTGTGTTCAAACTGACGGGTGTGTGTTTTTTTAACACTTAAGAATATGCAGTTTTTCGAACCTTGTCAGACCTGTTTAGTCAGATAAAAAAAGATTATTCAGTGATGCAACAGTAACTAGGCCAACGTAATATACTTTATAACAGCAATTTAATTAATGCTGCGTGCTACATTAGAAAAATCCCACAAGTTAATATCTCTTTTTTGTTCAGTATCTGTGCCCTACACTGCTTTAAGCTGTTTAATTCTTACTGTGTTTTCATTTTTAAAGTGTAAACATTGTAGAACTGGCACAGTGTCTTCATGTAAAAATCTTATATCCTGTCACAGTTGTCAACCTTGTATTTGCGTTATTTTAAGATATTTTGTGTGTTTGTGTGACATGTGGTGGTGGGATTAACTTTGTCCCTCATATTCCAGGTCTGCAGGTTAGAGATGCCATGTCTACCACAATGCTGACACAGACCCAGCTGGCCTCTATCTGGTAACAACAACTTATTAGAAAGTTGGTCTTTTCTTTTCTGATAAGTGCATTGTCAATTTTTTTTTTTTTAAGTGAGGATGAAATAATTGTACTTTAAAAAATAACATTTAAATCAAAAGTCACAACAACAATATTTAACACCACAAAAACAGTTTGGAATGAAATACAACTATTGTGAATAGGATAATTTTTCTTTGCATCTTTTATTAAAACTGTCAGACAAGAGAGCAGAAATCAAGTTTATCCACCAGTAGGAATGTCTAATTAATGCTAAAAAGGAAAGCACAGCTCAGTGGTAGATTGTCCGTCTTTGGACCAGAGTCACATTTTTGGTTCCTGCCAGAAGCTCATGCAAAAGTGTCCCTGGAGAAGACACTTATTCCCCAATTAGTCCTACCACTGGTGCTGTCATGGCCACTTGCTGCGGTGCAGTTAACAAATGTTCCCATGAGGGACCAGTAAAGTATTTTATTATCCTTATAATCCAAGAATTTGTTTACGCAGCGTCATTATTTATCCCATTTTTCTAATGTATCTTTTTGCATTTTACAAAACTTTGTTAATCAGCAAACCTGGAATATTTAATTATGTAAAACACAAACTGGTTTCCAAATTTCTCTGCAGGACGTTAGCTGATGTGGATAAAGACGGTAGGCTGAAGGCAGAGGAGTTTATTCTGGCGATGCATCTTGTGGACATGGCAAAGACTGGCCAGCCACTGCCTCTAACGCTGCCAGCTGAGCTGATTCCACCTTCTCACAGGTATGCATTAAACATTCTGTTGGGGGGGAAGGATGGCTCGATGGGTAGAGCGACCGCTCCGTAACCGGAAGGTCGCAGGTTCGATCCCCCGCCCAGAGTCCATGCCGAGGTGTCCTTGAGCAAGACACCGAACCCCCAATTGCTTCTGATGATAGTGGTCTGCGCCTTGCATGGTAGCTCCCATCATCAGGAATGAATGTTGTGTGTGTGAATGATTGTACAGAGTGAATGAATAATGCATATATATATGTAAAGCGTCTTTGAGTGTCTAGAAAAGCGCTATATAAGTTCAATGCATTATTATTATTATTACTCATCAACTCAAGTCATTTTTGTCAGTTATAATTTTTTTATTTTAATTTATTCCACAGAACTGCTGTGAATGGGTCCAGCCCTTCTCCGTATGCAGCTCTGACCGATGAGTTGGAAAATGAGCCTCCGCAGAAAGCAAAAACTAACTGTTAGTATGCACAATTATCACTGCTGAATCATGCATTTTTAGAAACTATGACTGTATAAAAACATTATCACATTAAATGAGCTATTCAGGGGTCAATTTTTTTTTCTCTTGTAACAGTTTTTATAACCCAAAAAGTAAATGACTTAATTCGGAGTAACATTTCCTGCTGAATCCTGCAAAACATCTTTAATGTCATATACTTTGTTGATATTTTCTGTAACAAAATAATTTATTTACATGATTTATTTATTAATTTTACACTCTTTTAAAACACAACTGTTATATCAAATTGTTAACATTTTTCTTTTCTTTACTACGCTTAGTGTCGTACGAGGATAAGTGGAAAGCTAACCATGAACGAGGTAATGCAGAACTGGAGAAAAGACGTCAGGCTCTCCTGGAAGCCGAAAGAAGGGAGCAGGAGCGGCGTGCGCAAAAGGAAAAAGAGGAGCGAGAAAGGAGAGAAAAGGAAGCTCGGGAAGCTGAAGAGAGGAGGAGGAAAGAAGAGGAGCGGAGGCTGGAGCGACAAAGAGAGCTGGAGAGGCAGAAAGAGGAAGAAAGGCAGAGGGAAATAGAAAGAAAAGAGGTGAGAGGAGCATGACAAATTTGTACACACGTGGTGTATTTTAATCACAACTGAGAAACACATCTCACTTATACAAACATATTTACTTCAGTGCGTGTTTCTGATTTGTGATTGTTTCAGGCTGCCCAGAGGGAGCTAGAGCGACAGAGGAAAGAAGAGTTTGAGAGGCGAAGACGAGGGGAGCTGCTGATTAAGAAGGAGCGGGAGCAAGATGAGATCATTAAGCTCAAGGCCAAGAAGAAGAGTCTGGAAATGGAGTTGGAGGCAGTGGTTAGTGGTGCAGAAAACATTCCATTATGCTTCTTAAATGGTCAGAGTCTGATCGCCATCTTTTCTGTCTTTTCCTGCAGGGCAACAAGCACCGTCAGATTTCAGACAGGCTGCGTGATATTCACAACAAGAAGAAGCTTTATAAAACAGAAGTGGATCTTAATTATCAGAGGAAAGACTCACGTCAGCAAGACCTCAGCAACCTGCAAAGACAGATTGAGGTCTGAGTGTGTTTTAGTTTCTTTTAAAGTTTAGGTCACTTACTATTCACAATATCTATTGGGTGCTTATTTGCTGCCTTGATGCAATATCCTGTATTTAATGCTTTCCTCCAAAAATGTATTTTTTTGTTTTATTTTCATCAGGAGTTTCAGAAGAAGTTGTCCCAGCTGACTCCAGAGCAGAGGAGACTTACAGAGAAGCTTAAAAACATGCCTCTTAATAACGTGCCAGGTGTGTATTTAGTAAAATCAAATGTCCAATAAGTCTCCATACGAAACACATCCTCTCAGAGGATGTATCCAAATCCAGATGTCCTCCAGCAGTGGAGGACATGCATCTAGAGGCAATCATGTAGAGCATGTCAAATAAATAAAAATGGTTTTCGTCAAGTTGATTTTTTTTTTTTTTAATTTATCCTTTATTTAGCCAGGAAAGTCTCCTTGAGATACATTATCTCTTCTTCCATGGAGTCCTGAAATACAGACAGACAAACATACAAACATGTACAAAAATTACATTTACATTAAAGCATATTTAAAAAGACTGTCAACATTCTACTGGGTTTGTTTTTAAAAGATGTTTAAAATAACCAATAGTGAGCAGTGAGGTGAGACATAAAGACCCCTGCAGTTCATTCCAAACATGCCGTGCACAAACACTAAAATCCGTTTTTCCTAGTTCAGTTCCAGCACCTGGCTCCTTCAAAAGAATCTTGTCTGAAGACCTCGTACTGTACTGAGCATTTAGGGACAAAAGACGACAGTTGAAGCTTGGCAGTTTATCAGACAAAACTTTTAAAACAAACAAAAGCAAATGTAGTCGCTGGTACAAATTTAATGTCGTTCACTGAAAGTAACGTTTATTTTTCATTCGTATGGAGATTCATGAGACACCCTGTTGTTAGTACGACATAATTACTTCACAGAGTTAATTAGAAAGAATAAATTTACCCCCTTTTGTGAAAATTCCTCCTTTTCTCCACCTGTTTATAGCTTCTAGTATGTCCACCCTGAAGGCCTGTGTAATGGAGAAGAAAGGAACGTGTATGAAAATGCAAAATCAGATTGAAACCCTGGAGAAAGAAACTGCGGCCAAACTAGCTGAGATGGACAAGTATAATAAAGACCTACAGGTAGGCTTACTGCTGCTCTGTGTGTAAAACCAGCATCTTATGTGTTCAAGAGTTTAATGTCTGATACTAGAACTTTTTTATAATATTCCAATATTTTGTGCCTGTTAATTATTTAAACTGGACTCAGATTTGACTCATCTATACATTTTGTTTGGTCTGAGTATATTCAGATGATTTGTCAATAATTATGTTTTTAGTGTAATGAGTGTTGAAGTTTTTTGGGTTAAAACTTAACACATCTGAACAGCATCTTTGTGTCGATAACAGTTACTTGTCCCCAGTGGCATTTTATCTCCCCCTGTTTCCTTCCTATCATTCCTTCTCCACACCAACTTCCTTTTTGTTCTTTTTCACTTCACTGCATTCTCTTCCAAACAGGGTCATTAGCCGCTTTCTGGGTGAAACTGAATTTATCCAGACACTCGCTTTGTCCGCTTTTATGGACAAAGAGTCCCAGTTTTATCTATCAGACTGTCGAATTGAGAGAAAATCTGTGTGATCTTAATATAGTTGAAGATGAATATTGTTTTTTCCTTTGCTGTCTTTTATAGGATGATTTCAGACAGGTTTTATTTGAAAAAAAGTTAATAAAAATAATTCTTTGAGTTTTGGTTGTAATTTAATTACAAAATTATCAGCCAGTTTTTTTATAATGAGGAAAATTTAGTTCTCGCTCATATTTTTTTTTTCTGCAAAATTTGTGATGGGAGACAACAAATACCTAATCCTCCAAAAACATGCATGTCAGGTTTACTGCTTCTATCCCAGGACTCTCTTTAAGAAGGGGATTTAAAATCTTAATGGGTTTCTCCAGGTTAAATAAAGGTGGAAAAAAAAAATAGAAAATATCCTCAATGATTTTTGACATAGTCTTCTTTCGGCATTTCCCTTCAGGGATCGCCACAGCAAGTCAGTTTCTTCCTTCTACCCTATGTGCTGCATCACCAACTATCTTCATGTCTTCCTTCACTGTACCCATGAACCTCTTCTTTGATCTTCCTCCAGGCCTCTTGCCTGGTGGTTCCAAACCTGGCATCCTTCTGACGATTTTTGACAAAATATAAACTGCTTTTGATGCTGCATGACACTAATAAAATGAATTCATCATTCCTTACTCCTGATCTCAACTTTTAAACTTTCTGCTCTCCCCTACTCTGACCTTCCTTCCCTCACTTCCACCTTACCTTTGACCTTTACATTACAGTATGTGGGTGCTGAGGATTCAGTGCTTCAGGCTGTCTTCTGGCTGCTGGCCTGCCTTCGTAACCTCTTCTATCTACTAAAGGTTTTCCCGTTAGGTCTCTTTGATGTTTTTTGTTATAGTGATAAAAAACGGGTTTCTTTTTGTAGTCTTTTTTTTTTTTTATCAACGCTTTCCTTAACTGAAATAATCCAAAGGTTACAAAAAAGATAGTTTAGTTGTCTGAATAAGAATATCATCTTTTCCAAATTAAAAATGCCATTTTATCCCTAAACAAATGAAGATGTGTTAAATAGAACCTCTGGCTAATGAGGTAACTACATCAAAACATTTCCTTGCAAATATTTGAAAAATCTTTATCAAGATTTTCTATTTATTAAATGTGGTCATATGACTGGTACAATCTACCACTGAGTTAATGCCCTTAGGTGTCCATTGTTTAAATGTTTAATCTGAAAGTTATTTATTAGCTCAACTGTTAATCAGTGATATTAAAACTGAGCTATGATTCCAACTGTTAACATTTCCAATATTTTCCAATTCTTTCTTTTTTCTACTTTTTATTTTTTTACCCCTCAAATGTTGCCTGGTAATTATTTGTGCTTGCTGTATTCTACGTGTAGACCCACTTATCCCTCTAAGCCCAACTGGATCTTCAAATGTGTTCACATTAATGACCGCTTATTTCTTTCTCACGTCAGGGTCTGAAAGAAAATCAGAGGAAACAGCAGGCCGCATTGGAGAAACTGCGAGCCACCAAAACCGAGATGCAGCGGGAGCTGAGCCGCAGGAAAGAGCAGGAAGAAGAGCGGAAGAGAAAGGAAGACGAGAGGAAAAGACTGGAGGAAGAAAGAAGACGACTGGAAGAAGAAAGGAAACGAAAGGAAGAGGAGGAAGCTCAAAGGTAGCGTCAAATATAGCAATTTTAGTAATGAATCAAAATTGAGGAAATGTGAGCCATGTTGTCAAATCCAATGCAGGTGGAAAAGCACAATATGAGTAGAGATGGGCGACAAGTTGTAGTCGTTTGTCAAAAAAACATTTCTCCAACAGTTTGTTATCCCGATTTAAAGGAATTTTTAAAAAGTTCTATTAATAACTTGTGTGGGACACAGCCAACCCAACACCTGTAAATTATTAAGTACAATGATGTTTCAGAACTTATTCGGGCTTTGTTATCTGGAGATTTTTTTGGTCAAGTGAAAGATTAATTGTCAATAATTTCTAGCTTTCTTTATGATTATGGCATGCAAGTGATAAAGTGAGCACAATTTGGTTATGAAGCACTAATTCCCAACTTAAACGCTCTATGTCCAGAATTGGCGTGAAATAACGAGTTAATGTTTTGTTTGCCAAGGTCAGAAAATGGAGGAGTTAGGTCCAAGGGGCGTTGGCCTAGTGGTAGAGATACCGTCTTTCGACCGGGAGAACCTGGTTCGATTCCCACTGGGCGCCGGACATCCCTTGAACTACGGGAGATAAGAGAAAAAAACACCAATTAAAAAAAAAAAAGAAAATGAAGGAGTTTGTTTTGATGGAAGAGCACATACCGGGAGCTTTGCCAGCTTGTTAGTAACTAAGTCAGTTATCACTTGACCCATCTCAAGAGATGGCTAAATTCTAAAACTTAAAAATCTGTCATTATGAGAGATAATTGAAAAAGTTTGGGAACTTGAAATAAAACGGATTCAGAGGTAACAGCCATTTGCACCCTCAATGCTTCGCAGGATGGCATCAGAATCTTTTTATTTGTTTTACCGGGGAAATCGCGATCATTATTTTATTATCAGACTAAATACCAAAACGATTAGTATAAATTTTTTAGTTCTTATCGCCCATCTCCGTATATAAGCAGTTCATAGATAAGCAGTTAAAAAACTAACTTTAAATAACTTTAACCTGTTAAAAAAGTAAGATATGTCTCTCCTTCCCACTTTCAGGCGTTTATTACTAGAGAAGGAGCGACAGAGGCAGGAGCAGTTGAGGAGAGAAGAAGAAGAACGCCAGAGAAAGCTTAAGGAGGAGAGAGAGGCCAAACAGAGGGAGGAAGAGGAGAAAGAAAGACAGGCGTTGCTCCAGGCTGCGAGGGAGCAGGCTGAGCGAGAGCTGCGGGCCAAGGAGGAGGCCGAGAGGAAGAAAAGGGAGGAGGAGGAGAGGAAAAGAAGGGAGGAGGAGGAACGCAGGAGGCTAGCAGAGAGACGCAGGCAAGAAGAAGAAAGGAGGAAGCTTGAAGAAGAGAGGAGGCAATTAGAGGAAGAAAGGCGGAAATTGGATGAGGAAAGGAGGCAAGAAGAGAGAAGGAGGAAAGATGAAGAGGAACGACGTAGGAGGGAACAGGAGGAGAGGATGAGATTAGAGGAGGAAAGGAGAGAGAACGAACGCAAACGGGAAGAGGAGGAGGAGATGAGAAGGAGACAGAGGGCAGCTGAAGCGGCTCTCCGAGATGCAGAGGAGAGAAAGAAGTGGGAGGAAGAGGAGAAAAAGAAAAAGGATGAAGAGGACAGGAGAAAGAGGGAAGAAGAAAGAAGAAAATTTCAGCAGCAGCAGGAAGAGGAAAAGAGAAGGCGTGAGGAGGAAAGAAAAAGAGCCGAGGAGGAGAAGAAAAGAAAGGAGGAGGATGGGAGGAGAAAAGCAGAGGAAGAAAGAAAAAGAAAAGAGGAAAGTTCCCGACAGCATCAAACAAACGGAGGAAAGCTGGACATCCAGGAAAAACTGCAATCCCTGCTCCGAGGACTGGAGGAGAGGAAGGGTAACACACACATACTTCTTTATTTAACAACTTATATAGTGTCAAGCACCAAAAGGTGCCCAGCCGACGTGGACTTATAAAGACACATAAACTATAGACAAACATTTAAAAAGTGTCATCTTACGACATTCCTACACTTTGAACAAAAAAAATGCCATTGAAAAACACTTTAGACTTAAACTGACATTTCATCTGACAATTCAAACAGAACCAAATCTGAAAACAACCATCTGTGAAGGTTTGGTAAGACAGACTCTTTATTTTGTCATGAGTCTGGCTTAATAATAAATTTTATTCCTTAATGTCACCAAATCACACAGATGCTTTATTTCCCACGGTTACCAATCTATGTCTCCATACAGAACTAGAGCTACTAAAAAGTACCTCCACCATTTTGCTTACCATTTCAATGTTAATTCAAACACTTATTATTAATTCTTTGGGTGATTATGACGTTTTATTTTAGGCGGGCAGCCGAAAGCCACACAGCACAGGAAGTCAGCTGCTCTCACATCTTTCAAAGCGCTCTATCCTTTCACCGCACGGAACAACGAAGAGCTCAGCTTCAATGAAGAAGACATCATTGAGGTAAGAAATTCATTTACTTTTTTTTAGAAGACCTCATATTTTACTCAGATGTTTAACTTCTCCCCCAAATTTACTTTTATCTGAATATGAATTATTTTGTCTCTCTCTTTGTTGGTCAGGTTGATGAGACCACAGAGCATGATGAAGGTTGGCTGTATGGGAGCAAGCAGGGGAAGATGGGCTGGTTCCCAGAGAGCTACGTGGAGAGACTCGCCCCATCAGAGGCCATGAGTAACCCAGTCCTTCCTCCGAAATTACCACTCCAGTCCCAGCTTTCCAGTGTTCTAGAAGCTGCTAAAGTGGCTGGAACAAAGTCTGCTTTCACCCCCACATATTCTCCTCATCCTGCACCCTCTGAGATGCATTGCCAGGTGAGGAGTCTCATCATAACCACTCCCTCCTACCAACTGTTCTGATTATTGTCTGGTCAGATTAAATAGCAAAACTTTCAAAGTGGTTTGGAAGATACGCAATATACTTTGTAGTTGAAAAGGGTCTTCACTGGTAGGACTCGTACCAAGAAATCTGTGTCTACGAAAAAAACAATAGATAGTGAACTCTGTGAGACATTGAAATCCACACCTGATCATTTTTGTACAGAGGGCGAAAGAGGCTGAAAGCTTGTCATTCACTTTAACTTTGTGGTTTTGTCAGTGGTAATAATGTTGTGAAACATGCACGTTCCAGTGCATGGGCATGCTTAAAATTTGATCTTTTTTTATTATTATTTATGCTACTACTGTCTCATCTTTAAAGTTAAATAATATTCTGCATTTATTTATTTATAATATTCTACTATTTATATAACAATAGCAAGTCTGACAAGTAAGTCAGACATGTTTGTCATATCCAAGTAACAGGTGCGCTGTTACTTGGATACCCAAGATGAAGAGCATCTTAATACATTCCTACCATTTTTTTAACTGTGGCTAATGATGGAAGATCTTCTGTGGTGCCTTTAATCACTGTTGTGGTGTCTGTGTTTCAGCAGGTGGAGGGTAACCTGCTGGCCATGGCTTTGTGTTCCTGGACAGCAAAGACAGAAAACCATCTGAACTTCAACAAAGATGATGTGATTCAAGTGTTAGAGCAGCAAGAGAACTGGTGGCTGGGAGAGCTGAATGGAGAAAGGGGCTGGTTCCCCAAAACATACGTGACCTTGCTGGGAGAAGAAGAAGGCTCAGAGTAAATACTCTTACCACACACACATACACACCAATATGCAAATAACTTTCTTTCTTTGGAAGCTCTCCATGAACCTTACTGGGAGTAAAAAATTAGCTTGTAAAGCAAATTCAACCTTAGAATATTTTCACTGAGTAGGTGAGGCCGGCCATGCTGTTTGGTCTAGAGACAGTGGCACTGAGGAAAAGACAGGAAACAGAGATGGAGGTAGCAGAGATGAAGATGCTGAGGATCTCTCTGGGAGTGACCAGGATGGACAGGATCAGAGGAACAGCACATTTTAGAGGTTTGGGAGATAAAGTCAGAGAGGCCAAACTGAGATGGTTTGGACATGTACAGAGGAGAGAGAATACATCGGCAGAAGGATGCTGCCAGGGAAGAGGCCGAGAGAAAGACCAAAGAGGAGGTTCATAGATACAGTGAAGGAAGACATGAAGATAGTTGGCGTGACCGAAGAAGATGCAGCAGATAGGGTTAGATGGAAGAAACTGACCTGCTATGGCGACCCCTGAAGGGAAATCCTGAAAGTAGAAGAAGAGGCCATGCTAATGATTTATTAGCAAGACACATACATATACATACATACACACCCACACACAGATATACACAGATAAACATACACAGATACAATATATGTACATTCACAAATCTGTGACGTTTCTATTTTTTTTTGTTTTCAGAAACATGTGACTGCTAACTTACTTAAACATCCAACCAAGGACTAGATAATTATGTGTAGCTTTGTGTTTTATCACTATTATAAATAGAAGAATAAAAGGCCAACAAATAATTATAATTCTGTTGTTTTTTTTTTTTTGTTCTAGTGTGAAAACTTCCCATCCTGATGTTACAGCAGACTCTGGTGACAGCCTTCAGCTTGAAGGTAACGTCAAACTTTCTATAGAATAAAAAATGCAATTATGTTGCCATTTGTTATTTAAAATTATGCTGAACTTTCTTTTTATTTTTTCTTGGACAGAGTATGTTGCATTGTACCCTTACGAGTCACCACAATCTGATGATCTGACGTTCAAAGCCGGGGATCTGATCTTAGTGAGCAAAAAGGAGGGCGAGTGGTGGAACGGGTCTATAGGCGACCGCAGAGGCTTTTTCCCTAGCAACTATGTCAAACCTAAAGAGGCAGACGTAAGAACACAGATTCCCAGTGGATGGAAAAGGGAAGTTATCAATTTTATATTTAAACTTGTATATTTTTTGTTTTTACCTTACAGACCTCAAGCTTATCTGGAAAGAAAAAGCCTGGTAAGCTTTTTATTTATGAAACTCCAAAACTAATGATACATACAGTTTAATTTTTTTTCTTTGAAAGAGACACATTGCTCTGTTTTGTCTTAAAGTACTTTTCTTTCACACAACAAATCACAGCATGTTGTTTGTTCTTCAAGTAGTCATTTTTTTATTACTTATTTCAATCTATGTCTGCTTCGTTCCCAACTGAAATTTAACTTCTGTTTACACCAAACTCATTATCTATCATTAATTTTTCTGCCTTTACTGGTTGTGTTATTTTTTCACATTACGTTCATTTGCAGAGTTGACTTTTTATAAACATAACACACTTTGGTGTCTGGTGAAGCACTTTGGCAGCATCAAGCTCCAAATCAACTTAAAAAAAAATAAATCTGGCTTTATGTGAAATTTCCCAAACTTTTATTTTTTGATTGGCTCTCTCAGTATTTGATGTTAGGTTGAATTTTTGTAATTAATTAGCAGTTTTATTGTAAAATTGAGATAATCAGTAATATTGTTCATTTGTCCACTCATTGCATCTATCTGAAATCATATTATTCAAATTTAAAAAAAAAAACTTAACAAAATTAGACTTATAGAGGATTAAAGAAACAATCTAGTTTCTTAATCTTTACACGTGTTAAAAGGACAAAATGTGGAAAAAGCACTGCTAAGAATTTAAATGCTTCCTCAAATACACCACTACACTTTAAAATAATTTGAAATGTGTGTCTGTGTGTGATTGTACAAATTCAGAAATTGCCCAGGTGATCAGAGCCCAGTCCTCCTCTGGACCTGAACAGCTGTCCATAGAAAGCGGCCAGCTCATCCGCATCCTCGGCAAAAACCCATCTGGATGGTGGCTTGGGGAACTTCAGGTTTGTCTTTTTCTCTAAATCATGCATATTTATAAAAGCTACTAAAACCTGTGCCATATGTCATTAGTTTTAGCATAAAAATGGCAGCATAAATGTGTATTTATTAATTTGACTATTTTTTTCCAACATCTATGTAGTTTTGAGCGATTATTTTTGTAAAATCTTTATTTTTGCTTTTTGAAAACACTTTTACAGTATGATTTGTTTATTCTCATTTATTAATTTGCATCATGTCTGAAAAATAAAATGATCTCATGTCACTGTCCCCACTCTGCCATATTCTGGCTCTTTCTGGCGGACTAAGTGCATGTCAGTAGTCTGCTTTTAGATGAACTCCTTTTGATCTACAATTTTTTTTTCTGTCTCCAGGCACGTGGAAAGAAACGTCAGAAGGGCTGGTTCCTTTCTACTCATGTTAAAATATTAGGATCCAACAGTGGGAAATCCACGCCAGCTCCCCAACCAGGTAAAACACACACACACATCTGAAAGAAAGTAGGTTTGAGGTGAAATGTGTCTATGGAGTTTGAAGACTGGTACACATACCTTTTGTTAGAGTACAATAATTCAGAAAACTTTTACTCTCTTGACACTCAAAGAAATTAGTTGTTTACAAACACCATACACACACAAACACACACACACATATAGTACTGATGGCACTTGCTATATCCCTGGTAAAATTTGATTTAAGATTATTTTTAATCCCAAAAAGGATTTTTTTCAGACTTAAATTAAAGTACCATGTTTTTTGGACTGTAAGTCACACCTGCCAAAAATGCATAAAAAGAAGGGGAAAACATATTTAATTCTATCAAGAGTATAACATGTACCCCCTGACCAAATTCTGAAGAAAACTGCGACTTATAGTCTACTTTCAGAAGAAAAGAAGACATTGCCAAAAAAAATATTGTGTAAAATATTAATAATTTTCAAAAGTTGTATTTAAATAGTTAATTATTTTTAACCAAAGTCACATCTACTTGAAAAGCTGGAGCTGATTTCTAGAGGTAAAACCACAAAATTGTTATATTTTTCATATAAAGTTTGTTGTAATCAGACCAGAATAATTGTGGACGTGTAACGTTTTGTTCTGATGTGGAGATTAAAATGGTGATTTTTTTTTCCTCCACCTTGAGGCCTCTCTACGATTCCCTTATGTTTTATAAGAAGGCCATGTATTTTTTTCAGTTAAAACAAAAAATATATATATACGTATATATACCAATTTGATCAAGACCATGTTTGTGGAGATGTCTGAATAAATAACTGTCTTGTTCTGTTCCAGTCTGCCAGGTTATAGCTATATATGACTACACGGCTGCTAACCAGGATGAGCTAAGCTTCTCTAAAGGACAACTCATCAACGTTCTGGACAAGAACAACCCTGACTGGTGGAGAGGGGAAATGAATGGTGCTACTGGTCTCTTCCCAACTAACTATGTGAAGATGACAACAACAGACTGCGACCCCAGTCAGCAGTGTGAGTGAAACTACAGATTAAAGAGAAAAAAGTTTGTTGCTTTAGATGTTTTTAAATGTTTGTGACTAACTGATCCTAACTGTTTGTTCATCTATCCAACCTGACCAGTCATCACTGATCAGTTTTCATCATTACATCCCTCCACCAGTTTATCTTTCTTCCCACTGACTGTATCCCTGTTTCTCTCATTTCTTTCCTCCTTTTCCAAATCTGTTTGTCTCCCTTCCTCCCTGCCCCGTTTTCCTCCTTCTAGGCGGCTAGAAAGATCCTTCTTCCCAGCCTTAAAGATCCACTATCTCCGATGGCTTATTGTGTCTGGACTAACTATGTTGCTTTATGAAGAACACACAGACTCTGCCCATAAGTAAAGTTTAAAAGCAAAATATTTCTCTTTGTAATTGCTGCTGGAACAACTAAATATCCCGGGTCTGGGATCAACAAACTAGTTCTATTTGGAATGTTATTAATCAGATCCTGAAATGGCTTTATGGTGTCTTTTGTGCAATGTGGAAGCCTCTGTGGCTCATTGCACACTAAAAAAAATGGAGTAGATTTTGGGTTCATTTGATTTTTGTTTGTGGGGATTGTAGGTGTTTTTTGTTTTTGTCTTCATGGAGATCAAATAATAACGAAACGAGCTTGAGATGATTTGCATGTTAATTATAACATGCTAAATGTTCTGCACAGTAGTGATAATTATTTTTTCCTTCATTTTATTCAGAAGATGCTGAGCTATTTGCTCTAAACCTTCCTTTATATTTTGGGTTTTTACTGACGTGTATTCTCATGCCGTAACGCAACAACTACACGCAGCCATGTTGAGAACAAAACTATCTGTTATGCAAACTTATGTAACTATTTCTGAAAATGTAACTGATATACCACCTTTATTTTAATGAAATTAATAAAAATATGTTTAAAATAAGTGAAAAATCTTTTTGACCTCCGTCTGTGTGAGTCTGTGTTTGTACTGTCAACAAAGTGTGTGAGCTTGTTTTGTGGCTTTGTCCTCTTAGTTATAAAAGTTTGTTTGACAAAATCTTCAGTGTGTTTTAAACTTTTCTTTCTGTTTTAAATCTCTGCCATACTGATTATTTTCACTCACTTCTAAGTTTTTACTTCATTCATTTTGTAGAAGTAGAAATGTTTTTTTTTCTTTTTTACGCGTGTCCACTCTGACCGGTCCACTGAGGTGAAAAAAGAATGTTTCTTCCTGTTTTGGTAAAAACAACTATATCAGATTTAACAGAAGACAAAGCAGACGAAACAGAGGTTACAGTGTAGTTTGACTAAAAAAAAGCTAGTAAACCTGAAGCAATGGCCTGGCAGTGCAGATTTCAGTTTCTAAACCTTTGGGATGAAAGACAGGATGAGGGCAGAAAGGTTCAGGATGGACAAAGAGCATTTGCGTCTAACGGGAATCCCGTTACAGGTGAGTTTGAGTCTGTAAAGTTGTCAGGAGTTTTTCTTTTCATGTGAATTCTCACTCTTTGTGTGTGTAAAAGTTTAATTTGTGCACACTATTTTCTTGCCAGCAGGAGGCAGTGGGCTTGTGCTGCTGATTTGACTTATTTTCCTTCTTTTTCTCCAGGGTGTTCGGACTTGAACAGCCTGGACTCCATGAGCCCTCAGGAGAAGAAGAGACAGGGTTACATCCACGAGCTGATTGAGACTGAGGAGCGATATGTGGAAGATCTGCAGGTTGTACTGGAGGTAAGACAGAGAAATAAGAATTTTATTGTGAAAACATGGTGTTTAAATCTATTTTTTGTGAGGATACACTGTATGATTTTATCTGTGTGTGTGATAGGTTTTCTACAAACCCATGTCGGAGTCGGGCCGGCTGACTGATGAAGAAATGACGATGATCTTCGTCAACTGGAAAGAACTTCTGGCTTGTAACACAAAACTTGTCAAGTAAATATCACAAAACAGTGACAAACAAACCTGAAAACAGGGATAAAACATCCCGAAATGCAATTATCCACCTGTATTCTTGCCTTTGTGTTAACATGTGTGTTTCTGTCTGTGTGTAAATGTCTATTTAAATTCACATACGTATGTGCTCGTCTATGTGTCTGCTTGCGTGCGTCCATATGTACGTCTGCTTCCTTCCATTTGTATGTGCGTGTCTGTGTATCTACTTATGTGTGTGTGTCTGTGCAGAGCTCTCCGTGTGCGTAAGAAGACGAGTGGGGATAACATGCCGGTTCAGATGGTGGGAGACATCTTGGCTGCTGAACTCTCCCACATGCAGCCGTACATCCGTTTCTGCTCGTGTCAGTTCAACGGGGCCTCACTGCTCCAAACTCGCACTGATGACGAGTCCGATTTCAAAGAGTTTCTGAAGGTAGGAGGAAAAAAAGTGGACAATTTCCTTTGCAAATGAAACACAGACAGCAACCTGTTGTTCCTTCCCTCAGAAAATTGCTACAGACTACAGGTGTAAGGGCATGCCGCTGTCCAGCTTTCTGCTCAAACCCATGCAGAGGATCACACGCTACCCACTGCACATCAAAAATGTATGTTTCCCTCCTCAGCGCCACCAGGATGTATCATTCAGAGTTCACCCAGTTTTTTCTTTCAAGCCTCACTTTAATAAACTTCTGATTGTTCGTAGATACTAGAGTGCACAGCAGAAGGCCACGCTGATCGAGTTCCTCTTAAAGAAGCTCTGGAGAAGGCTGAGGAACTCTGCCAACAGGTTCTTAAGTTTGTTCACTTTGCTCTAAATCAGGAATTCTCAGACTTGATGTACTTAGGCATTGGTGTCAAAAATGAGAAATTACTTAAAAATTGCAGTTTTTGAGCAAACAACACATGATATTCTCCATGGCAACACTGCTGTAAATCCTTGGGAAATGTCTCTGCTTGAAATAAATTCCACTGATGAGCTGGTTCTGTCAGTCCCACCTGCTTCACTGTAAAGAGTCATTCATATCAAACTTGCAGGCTGCAGTAACATTAGATTTATGTTAAACTTAGGTCTGCAATAAAATTTTTAAACGGATGTACTTTGTACATTAAACTTCTCTCCAGGTGAACGAGGGTGTGAGAGAGAAGGAGAACTCTGACAGACTGGAATGGATTCAGAACCACGTGCAGTGTGATGGAGCTGCTGAGGTATGAAGTTAACATTTAGCTGCTAACCATTATCCCGCACTGATAAACTTCCTATGATGTGTTCTTCAATATATCCTTTCTTCTTGCAGAATTTGGTTTTTAATTCCCTCACCAACTGTCTGGGTCCCAGAAAGCTGCTGCACAGTGGAAAGGTGAGGACAAGGAAGTTCCAGTGGGAGAGTTAATCTACAAGGAGATCCAGTTTGTTTTATTTTTAAACCTTGATTCATCTGACTTGTGTATCTGCAGGTGCACAAGGTGAAAGGCAACAAGGAGCTGTGGGCTTTCCTCTTTAATGACTTTCTGCTGCTAACCAACGCAGCCAAACAGTTCATTTCATCTGGACCAGACAAGCTGTTCAGCAACAGAAATAACGTTCAGCTCAAGATGTACAAACCAGTAAGGAACACATCACACACAAACTACTCAGGACTTCCTCTCGTAGTGTGTTTGTGTGACTGTGTTAATTTTTTATTTGTTTCCTACAGCCGGTGCTGCTAAACGAGGTTCTGGTGAAACTTCCGGATCCATCGAGTGATGAGCCCGTTTTTCACATCTCACACATTGACAGAGTCTATGTCCTAAAAACCGACAATATCAATGAACGGTAACTACACACACATGCACGCACACACACAGAGGTGTGGAATGATTGTTACTGAGTGTGTGTGTCTGTCTGTTTCCAGGACGGCATGGGTTCAGAAGATAAAAGCGGCATCCGAGGAATTTATCGAGACTGAGAAGAAAAAAAGGGAAAAAGCTTATCAAGGTTTTTTTTTTTTCCCCCCATAAATTCCAGCTCATGTAGATGTTAGATCAATGTGTGTGTGCATGTGTGTATTTTTGTGTCTTTTTATATGTGTAAATGTATTTTGCACGTGTTTGTCTATTTGTGTATGTATGAATTTGTGTGTGTTCATTTGAACACATTTATGTATCTTTCTGTGTGTGAAATGTGTGTGCCTCAGTGTTAATATGGTGTGTCTAGTAGTGTGTTTGTACCCATGTGTTTATGTTTGTTGGTTTGATCTGTGTGTGTATGAATGTGTGTTTCTATGCAGGGATGTTTATGTATTTGTGTGTGTCTATATACCTATGGTTTGTGTGTGTTTGCAGCCCGCTCTATAAAGAACACTGGGATCGGCCGACTCCTCGTCACCATCCAGGAAGCTACCGAACTGAAAGCGGCAAAACCCAACGGTAACTATGGCAACATTATTACTAATAAATGAAGTCAAACATTTGATGTTTAGCTTCTATTTTCTGCTTTTTGTTCAGTTCACATAAAGTCTGTTTCTGTCCGTCACCTCATGCTGCAGTCTAACACACACACACAAACACAACACACTCTGCATAATGCATGAAAAACTTCTAACATCGTTCTTCTGCTCTCAACATTTTTTCCCCTCCATCTCGGTCCCTTGATGTGCTGTTTTATCAGCTGCCCTCTGACATCTCTGCTTTCCTCCTTTTGCAGGTAAAAGTAACCCGTACTGCGAGGTAACCATGGGAGCTCAGATCTTCACTTCCAGAACACTAAACGACACTTTAAACCCCAAATGGAACTTTAATTGTCAGTTTCACGTCAAAGATTTCTACCAGGACGTCCTCTGCATCACCATCTTTGAACGAGACCAGTTTTCACCAGATGGTCAGCTGAAAAACTTTTTTTTTCTTTTATTTTTTTTTTTCCATGTTAAAGCCTTTGTAAAAAATGTTACTTCTTCTTTTGAAACATCTTAACAATGAAAAAATTGGCATAAATTTTCTAAACAACCAAAATCATGCTACTTTTAACTTAAACCACATTTATGATAGTTTGTAAAGCAAATAGTTATGAAAAATAGCAGTGATAGAGCACTCGCCCTCCAACCGGAATTTAACCAGAGATTCACGGGTTCGAATCCCACTGAGTTCACATCTAGGGTCCTTGGAGAAGACACCTAACCCCCGTTTCTCCCACCATTGGCACCGTCATAGGTAGCAGCCTGCTGCGGTGTAATGTAGCACACAAATTTCCCCGGTGAGGGATTATTAAAGGATACATTAAATGACTCATTGCCTGGAAATGAAAATCCCCCAATTTCAGCCGCTGTCTCTTTCAGAGCTCCTTACACCCTCCTGTCCAATGACATCATCATCGCTGCTCTCACTTTGGATGTAAACACAGAGAGGCGTGCTCTAGTTTCTTGAATCAGTCGTTAGTGAAGGTTGGCAAACAAGCAAATTTGTACAAGTTTTCTGAGTTTCTTTGTCAAAATTAAAATCCAGATACTTGTATGTCATGTTTACGGAAATTATATAAAACATACATGTTGTTACAGCCGAACTTAGATGTTTTCATCTAGACAGTTTACAAATTTATTGTATATTTTATTTAGCAGCAGTGAGAAAATCCAAAGTTAGGACAGAGGTTTGCGCACTCAGGGCGAGGTTGCTAGTTAACAGAAGTACATTTTAATGGTGTGGTCAGTGCAAGGTGTTTTCAGCTTGTTTCTCTGTTGCTTTGAGGAGAAAACGACAAACCAGGCTTAAATTCAAACAGGTGGAAATCAGTCCTAAAAACACTTTAAACATGTTTATGAGGTACAAATAGTTACAAATAGTTTTTTACACATATGTATCTTCTTTTTTTCCTTTTCTTTTTCCAGAGTTCCTCGGTCGGACAGAAGTTCCCGTAGCTACCATAAAGAAAGAGTTGGAGAACAAAGGACCGGTGACACGACGCCTCCTGTTGCACGAGGTGCCTACAGGAGAAGTGTGGGTCCACCTTGACCTGCAGCTATTTAGCAAAAAATAGCAACTCTTTTTTGGAAAACCAGATGTGTTGAACTATGTCTCCTGCACATGCAAACGAGTGGTCATCATGTGGAAAAAAAAGCTGCTTATTTAACATGAACAGGGTTGGATGTTTTTACATAATTCAAACACAGAATGCCTTAAAAAAATTAATAACTTATACTACTAATACCTCTGATGTCATGAAAACAAGCAATACATCTTGAGCAAAAAGACTGTGTCAAATAAACAAAAAAATAATGACAGAAATTTAACTTTAACTATTAAATTAAACTTTTTTTTGTGCTCATGCACCGTCTAATAAATGTTTGGTAACAGCAGATGATTATTAAGTAGGATAAGTTGCCAAATCTTCCAAAAACTTGTGTTACATTCACTGTACACGTTTGGTTTTTTTCTTCATGAGGAGGTGGTGGTCTGACGGTCTGACCTGCTTCTGATTCATCAGAGATCAGAAGCTGTCTGCCTCTGGTTTGACTTTTGAGTGTCTCAAACATTAAATGACAGATGATGGACTGCTACACGACATCGTGGAGGAGAGTTTGTGGAGTCTGGTCTGGAGTTGGTTTACTACTGTAGACAGAAGATCTCAGGATTTGTTGTTCTACTGGAATAGTAGCGAAAAGTCATTTATTGAGATTTTTTTTTTTGTGATGTGTAATTGTGTGAGAATTTTTCTGTTTGTGTGAGAAAATGTTAGCAAACCGAACAACTTGTGTTCCTGAAACAACTTTTCGAGTGGATTTCCAGCTGCAGTCATGTTTGAAAACTTTTCTAAAATGATTTTTTTTAGGTTTTATTAGTTTGGGATTGTTTCTCAGCTGCTTCTGTTTAGTTTTTTTTTTAGTGAGCAAAATCAGCCAAGGATAAATGATTTCACAAGTTAAAGATGAGGGAAAAGCTAAAAGCATCTCTCCACCTGTCTTACTTTGCGATGCAAACAGTTTTGGAAGCTGTTTCTAACGAAGCCCTCTGGACATTTTCTCAGCAATAAAAAAAAAAAAACCCTGCTTTTTTTTTCACTCTTTCAATCTGAAACAAATTCTCGAGCACCATGGGTTTAAAAAAAAACTGGAGCACAAAAAGTAGTTTGCATTTTTGTGTTAAATCACAAACCTTTTATTTTCACTCTTTACATTCTATAATGAGGATTTCAGCAGAAGAGTTGTATTTCTTTATTAATGCGTACGACTATCCAAAGTCCTCGAGCTCAGCTGCTGTGTCACCGCAGATAACTTCATAGGGTTTCATTTAATACGTAGAAACAAACTTTTACTGGCTAAATTCACATTTTATTTTTCAGGATGTTTTACTCTCTGATTTAATGTTTCTTGTTTAATCAATAAGTTTGTTTTTAAGTCAGGAATTTGATTTTGTGAAAAAAATCTGCAGAAAGATGGGATTTTCCTTCTTTTATGTATGTTTAAGTTAGTCTTTTACTTTTTATTTTCTCTCAATGTAATCTAGACTGCCAGATTGGAGTCTGTAACCTGCTGTTTGTACCTATTTTGGCCTCTATGCGGCACTCTGAATCAGGGTTTCTAAAGACAAATTAAAGATATTAAAAGTTAATTAATGTCTAATGTCAAATGTCTAATTAATTTCTGATTTGAAAGAAATATTCCAGATGTGATTTCATTATAAAACAGGAGAAGCAACATATTTATCTTTATGACTTTCAGAAATAAATCCAATCACAGTAAGGAGTTAAGATTCTTTTTAATCAGAGCTATTTTAAGGTTAAGATTACATTTTGAAAAAAAGGTAAAGGAGCTCGGTTGGTGTAAAAATCATCAGTGCGCACCAATAGGTCTCATTAGGTACTTTCTTACCCTCCAGTGGCTTTGACTGGGGCAGCAGTGGTTATGTAAGCCCAGAGTGGCTCAGCAAGGGCCAGATAGCAACACACAGCTGCACATCTGAGTCCACTAAAGTCAAACTTGACTGATGGATTTAGTGTGGAGGACATGTGATGTAATAGTCACACCTCAGCAATAAAGCATGTTACAGTTCTAGTGGAAATCCAATAGACTAGCTCATTAATTTGACTTTTAAAAGCAGTTCATACTCTATGCATGCTTATCATCTGGATGATAGAACTGCATCTAAGAAAAAAATGGGGGAAAAAAAGCAAAAGTAACTGTTAAAGGTCACATTATGTCATGATCACTATGTTTTATAGTTAGTATCACAGGTGGATTAAAGAATAGGCACTAGCTTTGCCAACTTGTTGTGCTTAATTGCATTTTGAATATCCATCATCAGAAGCTTCAAATCTCTGCCAATTTAGATTCAGACACAATTCAACCCCTTTAATTGTAAAGCAAGCCTGAGATCTCAAATCAAGGTGGTTCAATGCTTTTTTTAAAGGTGGCTGTCATTATTTTTATCTGGATTAAATATGTAAGATCTACATGATGCTGGATGATTGAGAAATGAGACCAATAGCAACAGTTGGGAGTTCTATTCCGTCGTCGTCCGCTTATCTGGGGCCGGGTCGCAGGGCCAACAGCCTCAGACGGGAAACCCAGGCTTCTCACCACAGTTGCATCCTCCAGCTCAACCAGAAGTATCCTGAATTGTTCCCCAGCCAGCTGTGAGACATAGTCATTCCTGCGGGTTTGGCGTCTGCTTCTTCATTTCCTCCTGGTGGGACGTACCCGAAACACCTCATCAACGAGGCGCTTGGGGGCATCCTGACCAAATGCCCAAACCACCAACCTGGCTTGTCTTGACCTGGAGGAGGAGTGGCTCGATACTGAGCTCCTCCCAGATGGCAAAACTCCTCACCTGATCTCTGAGTGAGAGCCCTGCCACCCTGCATAGGAAGCTCATTTCGGCCGCTTGTATCCGCAATTTCATTCTTTCGGTCACCACCCACTGCTGGTGACCATAGGTGAGGGTAGGAACATAGATCGACTTGTAAATCGAGAGCTTTGCTTTTCGGCTCAGCTCTTTGTTTACCACGACGGACTGATGCAGCATCCTTGTTATTGCTGACACCGCACCGATCCGCCTGTCGATCTCTCGCTCCATCCTTCCCCCACTCATGAACAAGACCCCGAGATACTTAAACTCCTCCACTTGGGGCAGAACCCTGTCCCTGACCTGCAGGGGGCATTCCACCCTTTTCTGGGCAAGGACCATGGTCTCTGATTTGGAGGTGCTGATTCCCACAGTTAAGAGTTTTGAATAAATTTTTAAATGAACAAGTTCTGATGCATGAGTGATGAAAAGTCTGGTTACAGGTCTGAGATACGCTAAAATTTGAATTTTCTTCACAGTAGGTGTTCATGTAACTCTTCTAGGTTTTTAAAATGATGCAATTGTTTTGTTCTTTAAATAGTTTATGTTTGCAATTATCATTTTGTCAAATAAAAGTAATAAAACATCACATTAACCATTAATGAGTTTAAATATTCTTATTTAAAGTTGTCATTTTATCATCTGATCATTTGCTCTTAAAATATAAGAATATGACATAATACGTGACCGATTTTTTGGACATCAGTAGAAGCTTTTACTTAAATGCTTTTTGCTGTAAAACAGACGTCACATTTATATCATCTGGCAAAACAATGTAAGAATCTATTATTTATCCTACGGTGTCATTTTGATGTGAATACTCTCTATTTAGGCTCTCAGAGACGGTCAGCTTTTAAATGCAGTTTACCTCAGTTCTGCAGAGCTTTGTAACATCCTCCCTCATGTTTCTAACTCACTTTACCTGCTTCCATCTTTTCAGCTTTAAACTTCTGGAGTCATTTTGCACGACCTGCCTGGGTTTGTTCACCGTGAATGGAGTGTAATATCAGAGGTTGTAAATAAGCCAGCACTCCTCTAAAGTATTTCACAGACATTTGAAAGGTTGTAATTAAGGTGTCAAGTTCAGGACTTGTTTGCACTCCTTCCTACGTAGCAATTAATTACACAAACTGCTCGGTCAGAAGGTCAAATTATCAGAATTTTTTAGATGTAGTTGCTTAAAAAAAGAACATTTTCAGATGATTGGCTGTAGAAGGTTCTTGAATGCAGTTTGATATAATTCAGTCAGATCTAGAAAAAAAACAATTGGACAAAAGTAGTAAAATTTCTGAACGAATCAGAGAAAAGAAAAGAATATATAAAAACTAAAAAGAGTGAACAAACATATGCAGGCTGGGAGAAAAAAGACGTGCTCAGAGGATGAGTCTGAGAGGCCTCGCTTCTACTCGACTCAGTCATGGGAATGATTTGATTATCACCACATGAACACATGTCTTATATAACACACATACACATTTGTTTGTTTCTCTATCCCCGTGGGGACACTTAGAAACATAACGTTAGAGCTCCTTCACTCCAACTCCAACCGCAACTACTTAGCCTGTACCCTGAAACAAGCACAAAGCCCCACAGGTCAGAGGCCAATCAGTTTAACGCATCCCAGGAATATAAAAATGATTCTTTTGAAACTTGAAACTTTTTTATTTCGTACTCAGTCTCCTATAACATGACTATATACATTAACAAAACAAATCCTCATACTCAAATAATACAGGTGACCAAGAACAGGCTGAAACAAAAAAATGCTTGTGTGCCCAAAAAAACTAGCTTTTACAACATAGGTTACCTTGAAATAAACTTACAGAAAAGATGGAAAAAAGGGGAAAAAAAGACACAAATCACAAATTTGTCACAAATTTGTCACAAATCACAAGTCACAAATTTCTCACACATTTATGATGATAACTTTGGAATCAACAAGGTTTATCCTCTGAACACAAATACTAAACTGAGTAAGGGTAATTCAGAGCAACAGTAAGGAATAGATTATTTCTATGATAAATGGCAAATAAAATTTAAAAAAGGAGCTACGCTGTGTGTATCAAGGAATACAGTATGTGTTTACTTCATAATACATTAGTGGTTCCCTCTTGGAGTTCCCAGACTCCAAAATGGGTCAAAAGAACAAAAATGAATCCGGAAGTTTTGACCTGAAGAAACCAGAACGATTTCAAATAAATTTAATTCCACACAGAAAATGTGGGTTAGATTTGTCTTTGGACCACGATTAAAGAACAAAATTACTCTTCCAACACACCAGACTCGAGATTTCAAGACAAATACACATTTTTTCTTTTGCTTTTCTCTGTCAGCACGTGTTCTTGTCATAATTCCCTCACCTACTACCAGAGGGAGCCTTGGACCTTCCCCCCACTACCGATGTTCTATCGAGATCTGCGGCCTCGTCGAGATTAGAGTTCCGAAAGCTAACCCCACCGCTAATTCTTATAGAAGTATGGCACGTCTCGATCGCAGATCTCGATAGTTAGATCATCTGAAAGGGGACGAGCGTTCTGGGCATGCGTAGAGGCACAAAGTCGCAGATCTTGATGGTTAGTTCATCTGGAAAGAAGGGGGAGTGTTTTTGGGTATGCGCAGAGGCGCAAAGTCACAGATCTTGATGGTCGCAAATCTCGTCAAGACATCTGTTTCTCGCCTGATACTAGCCACCTGAGGATCATTTGCTTGCTGCCTATTTGAAGGTAGTCTCCCCTGAATTCATGGTCGGGTCATCATCCATTCCAGCCAGGACTTCGTTTCTTCCTTCCTTTGTTCCATTGTTTCTTCGTTCCTTCTTTCTTTCATTCCTTGCTTGCTTTGTTCCCTCCTTCCTTCCTTCGTTCTTGCTTGCCTGATCAAGAGATCATTTTGAACATTTACCACATGGTTCCTCTGTGTTTTCTTTCACAGCGTTGCTCGTCTTCCAAGTAAATATTGTTTGTCGTCCTTGCAATTGGGTCCTCCTTCTGCACCCTCACCATGACCCTTCGAACATTATAGCTGGTGTATAAAAAAATATTTTTTAGCAATATAATTTGAAACTTTCTGTATAAAGTTTACACGTCAACTTAATTATGATTAATCTAGTTGCTCAAAAAAAGACAAGAATTCAAATTGATTTTTGTTTTATTTTTTATTCTGCTGTCAAATCCATTAAAAGCTCCTAAAAAAGATGTCACATTGATATTTTAATGCATTCTAACAAATTTATGAGTGTGTTCATCACATCATTATTTCTAATGGAAACTAAATTTATTTAGCAGGAGGAATAAATGCAAATAATTTAAAGTTGTATAATCTCCGGCTGAGGAGTTCCCGTGTTTCCATCAGTATGAAGAACATCTATTGACTTCTTTAGATGTTTAGCTAAGATCATATTTAAACAATAGTTTTAGATACATTGAATGCTCCTCCCGGGGAAGGATCTCTCTTTTGTGTGGATCCCCACGAGGTCGCTTATTTTTTTCCCCACTGATGGGTTTTTAGGAGTTTTTTCTCACCGTGAAGGAGAGTCTAAGGGCAGAAATGTGCTAGTCTTGTTTAGTTAGCATTTGTTAGTTAGTTTTCTTGTTGTGTATTTGTGTTTATACGTTCCTCTTTTTCTTGGTTTTTTTTTCCTCCTGAATCTGCAATGTGAAGAAGCCCTTTGAGACAGAAATTCCGTGATTTTGGGCTATACAGATAAAATTGAATTGAATTAATTGTGGTAAAAGTTGAATCCCCTTTTTCTCATTTAAAGAATGCTTACAGTATTTTTTTATTTGAATAGGAAAAGGCACGATTTTGGTTTTAAAAGAAAGCTGAAGAACATTTGTGTGTGATTATTTTAATCTGTAGTGCCAGTCTACTTTTGTCAATGAATATTAATCCCTTTCATCTATAATAGATTTATTTGGCAGATAGACTGGAAGGAGCTTACCCATCCTGACCTGAAGCATCACGCCCTTACTTATAAATTATAAAGACGAATACCGGAGGAGCGAAGACTGTTGTCATGCAGGTTTAGTGTCTGGTCCTGTCCTTCACCAGTTGGTCATAGATGAACAACATACTGCAGCGACTTAATATTTTAAAGCTTTGAGAAAATGCTAAAAGAGGAAAAATATGATGCAAGTTGTTCATGTAGTATAAGTTGTGAGTTCAACACATTATTTAATAGACTCTTCTGTCTCACAGATGAATTATTGACACTATTCTAAGACCTTTTAATAAAGAACAAATTCCTGGAACTTTGTCTCCTCAGGGTCTTGCTCAGCTTTTCTTTTTTTAAAGTTTGAAGGCCTATTAAAAGTAAAGCGTCTGTTTTCCATCTTTGTTTCATAGCAGCAGCGAGACAAAAGCCTGTAATGTTCTCTGTGTAATAATTGTGCATCTCAGTGGGAGACGAGATGTGCTGAGAGTTCAGATTGTGCCAAACAGCATAACATTTCTTCAGAGAGGGATAAACAGTTCATTCAGCTTGGTTAAAATGAGATGTGGAGGAATATGTTGATTGTGTAACTCAGACATGAAGAGGGTAGAAAAGTCAATTAAAGCTGATTTTAAATCCCACTGAGAACTCCGAGCTCAATATGAAGAAATCTTTCACATTAAAAAAAGTCAAAACAGTTTAAAATCCATATCGATCATTCTGTTCCATCGTCTTCCGCTTATCCGAGGTAGGGTCACGGGGACAACAGCTTCAAATAGGGAAGCCCAGGCTTCTCTCACCCCAGCTGCATCCTCCAGCTCACCCGGAAGGATCCCGAGTCGTTCCTCAGCCAGCTGTGAGACATCGTCTTTCCAGTGGGTCCGGGATCTGCTTCTTGGTCTCCTCTTGGTGGGATGTGCCCGATACACCTCACCAGCGAGGCACTCGGGAGGCATCCTGACCAGATGCCCGAACTACCCCATCTGGCTTCTCTCTCTCCTGCGGGTCCGGAGTCTGCCTCTTGGTCTCCTCTTGGTGGGACGTGCCCAATACACTTCACCAGCGAGACCAAGGAGACCAAGAGGCAGACCCCGGACCCGCTGGAGAGGCAATGTCTCACAGCTGGCCGGGGAAACACTCGGGATCCTTCTGGGTGAGCTGGAGGATGCAGCCGGGGTAAGAGAAGCCTGGGCTTCCTGTCTGAGGCTGTTGCCCCCGCGACCCGGCCCCGGATGAGCGGAAGACGACGGAACGGACTTTACGTATGTGTCATGTATGTGATTAAAAGTGAACATTGAATTCAAGTTTGTAGTGAGTATTTCTTGACTGCTTATCCAACGCTAGGCCAGGAGAGAGGCAGGGTACACCCTGAACATGTCGCCAATCTGTCTCTAAGCAAAGCTAAAATACTGTGTCAAGCGTTTTTTTTTTTTTATGCCAAGGTTAGTTACCACTCACTGAGATCTTATCAGATTTTTTGCTGCTCTGCACATCCTGAGAACCAAATTGATTTGCACATTTTTCCAGTAAAAAGACCATGAAGACTGTTGTTGAATCAATGTCACGTCCAGCCTAAATGTCCACTGTAGCATGAGTGAGAATTTTAAAAATGAATGGGTTTACACTCAGCCTAATACAGATTGTTTCATTTAACGCACTGACAAAGAGTGTTAGGATTCAGGTCAGAGCACACACACTCTCACCATGCCTTTGGCAAAGGAGTCAAACTCCACCTCACCCAGTGTGTATGCATAAGGAGTAGCAATACAAGCACATCACCATCACTCTGCACATGGACACATCCAACACATCAAGGTGGGAACACAGCCTGACAATGCAGAGGTTCCTCAGTAGAGGTGGAGCTTTCAAAACGCTGTCAAAAGTCACCAGCAAGCAGCAGCAAAGCTCTCTGGGAAGCGTTTCTGCGCAGGCATGCGCATAAAATGAGTAAAGTACCGAGACTATATGTACATTTATGTCATTGGGAGAGTGTGTTGGACAAGTTCTCTAGTGGGGAGAGCAGACCTGCCTGAAACAGCTCACAGGCTTTTCATCATTCATCTGAAATAAATTCTTTAGATTTTATTTAGTTTTTAAAACATTTTTTGAGCTCACAGAGCAGTCAGACTTTTTGCACAATCTCAGACGTATTGATATCTCTTGGATCAGATGTTAGAAGGTTTTCTACTCACATTTTTCCTGTTGAAACACAAAAATAACCTTCCAGTCCAAACATGGTTGATCTAGTTAAGAGTATCAGACTTTTTTTATGATTCAGTCATGCACACACATGCAAGGATGTTACTGTAGCTCTGAGAAGTGCAGCTTCTTAACTGACTAATTGTCAATGAATTGATTATTACATGCAAATTTATTTGCATGAATCTGTTTATTCTATAGCTCTTTTAAAAAGAAACATCTGTTCTCATCTTTAAATTATGTTTATAGTACAGTTTAATTTTCCATAATGCAAGCAAATCCTCCAAGATTTTTTGGTGGTAGATGTTTATATTTTATCTAATAAATTTCTTAGAATATTTCTCTATGTATCTTCTTTACCGTCATAAAGCCCCTCCTCACCCTCTCCATCAGTTTTTCTGTCTCCACCCCCTGTGTGAGTACTCCGAAAAAAAAAGCATGAGAGTAATAACAGCAGTCCACATTTGGAGGCACGCATGAGTGTGTGTTGGTGGTGTGTGTGAGAGAAACAAGGGGATGCAGACATTTGGCAGAGAGAGAGAAGAGAGATTCAGTGGACCTGTCGGCCTCTCTCATGTCACATTTCTGCCCTCGGGAGCTGACCTCTGTCTTTCTGACCGAAAAATAACCTAGAACAACTAAAATGGAAAGCAAAAGGCTGCACACACTAGCTTCTTCTCCTCCTTCTGCTGCTGCTTTGGCATCAAAGACAGAAGAATTGGAGTGGTGAAAGGAGAATGATGGACGTTTTTAATTTGTACCTCCATGAAACAGTGAAGAAGAGACTTCAGTGTTTAAGGAAAGAAGAGATTTATACGTCTAATTGTACAGTGTACTCTGGTTTTCTTTAAGGACAGAGTGAAGAGGAGACGAAAGGGGAGGAGAGTGAAGAGAGCAGAGACTTGAGTACAGAACAGAGCATAGGAGAGAGGAGAACTCCAGACTGGAGAGCAAAGACAAGAAGAAGAAGCAAAGAAATGAGAAAAAAGGAGTAAACCAGCTCCAGATGGGCTTTCAGTACTCATGAACTGTGAGTAGAAATACTTTATTCACATGTCATTATAACTGATCATCCAAATATCTTCTCACTCATCTCCTCACTGGAATACTTTCCTGTGCTCCTTAATTTCTCCTAAACTCATTCTGTTAATTTATGTTAATTTTGTTTTTCTATCTTTTTTTTTTCACTCTCCGTCCTCATGCTGTGGTTTTCCTGCAGATCATGTCAGTAACGGTGCAGCATGAGAGGGGAAAGGCCACCGTCACATTAGATTAGACTCAGAAGACTCTCACTGAGGTGGAAACATGCAGCGAGTGTGATGAGCTCTGTGAGAAGATATGTCAGAGGAGCTGTTTGTATTTGTGTGTTCGTGCCAGAGTAAAATGCAAGCCAAGCTGACACAGTTACAGGAACTATAGTTTCCTAACCACACTCAGGAAAACAACGAGCTACTGTGCAGCACAAACACTTTGACTAGACTTGAAACAGACAAGTTAGAAAAATACTTTCATAAGTTTAAATAGACAAAACAATGGAAAAAAGAATTGAAAATCAATTGACATCCAGAATGTACTTGTTTTCTGCTCAGTGTCATAAAATCCTTGTTCAAATGACGTGCTTTTGTTCAGACATTAGTGTTTATTTACCCTTAAATTAAGAACGATTCATTAAAGGTACTATTTGTCTGTGTCCTTATCGTATGAGTCTCACCACCCCTGTACAAATGTTTGTTTGTCTCTGAGAAATGTCACCTAACTCTTTGCAAATGATGACAAATTCAGATGCATCATTCTCTGGATGAGAAGTTACAAAAGTATCCTTCATGCAGAAATGACTGCCACATCATCTGGTGACAGAAAAGGAAATGTTCTTTACTTTAACTGCCAAAAGGAGTCTGGTTCCATCTGATTGGCTGGATGAAGTGTAATCATTTGATTAAACTAGATACATAGAGGGAGAAGAGATAAAGAAGGTGGAAGATTTTAAGTATCTTCAGATTTTAAGATTTTAAGATCAACAGTCCAGGGCAATGAAAAGTGTGGAAAAGAGGTGAAGGAGCATGTGCAGGCAGGCTGGAACGGGTGGAGAAAAGTATCAGGTGTGATGGAAGAGTTTCAGCAAAAATGAAAGAAAAAGTGTACAAAACCGTGGTGAGACCGGCCATGCTGTTTGGTCCAGAGACAGTAGCACTGAGGAAAAGACAGGAAGCAGAGATGGAGGTAGCAGAGATGAAGATGCTGAGGATCTCTCTGGGAGTGACCAGGATGGATAGTATTGGAAATGAATATACATATCAGAGAAACAGCACATGTTAGAGGTTTTGGAGATAAAGTCAGAGAGGCCAGACTGAGATGGTTTGGAAATGAACAGAGGAGAGAGAGAGAGTACATCGGAAGAAGGATGCTGGATTTGGAACCACCAGGAAAGAGGACTAGAGGAAGACCAAAGAGGAGGTTCATGGATACAGTGAAAAAAGACATGAAGATAGTTGGTGTGACCGTAGAGGATGCAGCAGATAGGGTTAGATGGAAGAAACTGACTTGCTTTGGCGACCCCTGAAGGGAAATGCCGAAAGAAGAAGAAGAAATAGCCTAAAATCATAACATTACATAACATTTTCTACCAAATGACTAATTTTGAGATTGTTTTCTATTCTTTTTACATCATCTGACGTCAAGAATTTGTTCATATTTATTTCAACTGTGCAGAAAATCAAATCTTATTACCTCTAAAATATAAAAAGACCATTAGTTACAACAACAAAACAAGATCTGAGTAAACGTTAAACCTGTCACATTGAAATTAAACACATTTTATTAAAACATTTAACCACCAAATGATTTCTCATCCAAAGAAAGGAGGAGAAATAGAGATCTAGTAGGGCACACGTGTCCCATGGCATTTGAACGTTCTATTGTAAAATGACCCGACAGGCTGTGAATTTAAGGTGCCTGGAGGTTATGTTGTGTTTGTTTGTGTTAACGTGTGCTGCCATGTCATGCGATTCAATTTCTACTATTTCTTCTTGCTCTTGTCGTGATGATCCACACTTTCCTGACAGTTTAGTGGATTTAACATCAGAGTTCTGAACCTGAGGAGATTTCTGCTCCAAAAAAGAGAGTTGATCAGATGAAACATTTGAATGTGTTAAATTTGTGTTTTATGTGACAGAAATTCTGAATGGTTATTCCCTGATGTGGTCCTGGTTGTTCTCAGCAGAACAACATTACTGCAAATGTGTTTTAAAGCATAAAACAAGCTCAGTATTTAGGCCAGTGTTAGCTCAGAGAGCATCATTCATTTTTCATGTGCTGGAGTTTAAACTATTGCCCCCTCCTCTCAGCCCTGCATCATTACAATAACCCATGTAAGATTAGGCATGGACGTATTTTAAAACAGACAATAAAGTCTTTCTTTAAGAGAAATCATTCTGTTTGTGGACGTCATAATGGAATTATGACTAAATAAGAAGATGAATAGAAAACTTTATTTGTCTGACACGATGGTACAGAAATGTTCCTTCAACAGGGTTCAGCACAGTACACAATACAATCAGACAAAAAAACATTCAAACGCTAAAAACTCATAGAAACTCATTGTTTAGGGCTTAGATTGTAGTTAGAATAAATTATTTCCTATGGATTTCTTTTTGGGCTAACAGAGTTTTGTATGGCCGACCTGAAGGGATAAGAGTAAAGTAAAGGAGTGATGAAGGAGATGTGATAGATCTTCCAGGATTCGATGTGGGACATTTTATGTTTCACCTGCTAAATTAAACCATTGAAAAAATAGAAAATGTATTTTTAAATTTTTTTTAAGTGAAGTCTGCCTAACATTATGAATGCACATGTTTGCATAACTGGAAATTATTATTGTTAAATATCATCAAGTTTGAAAGAAAAATTTGATGGTATAAAAGTTCATAGGCAAACTGAAGGGGGGTCCAGTGCCCCTTCCTGCCGGAGTAGTAACCTCTCAAAAGTCTTCAGTAGAACTGATGCCAAGGCCACTAGCCTTGACATTAATACTTACTAAAGTTTTTATACATCTAAGAAACTAGACAGATTATTGTTTGTCATGGTTCCCTCGCCTACCACCAGAGGGAGCCCGGGACTTTCCCTTATCTTCCTGATTCGGGACACCTGATGGTGATTGACCTGCTACCTATTTAAAGGCAATCTGCCTTTCCTTCATTGTCTGGTCATCATCCCTTCCAGCCAGGTCTTCCTTGCTGCCTAACCAAGAGATGCTTTGAACCTTAACCGTGAGACAATCCTCTAAAACCATGTGTTTTCTCCCGTAGTGTTGCTGAACTTTTAAGTGAATAAATGTTGTTTGTCATCCCGCACTTGGGTCCTCTTCCTCCTCCTGCACCCATAACTTGACAAAGAAATAATCAAAATACCTATTCAACAGGCCAAAAATACATTTATGTCAAATTTACAGATGCATAATGAATTAATAGAATGCACACCTATATATTTTCATAGACATCACGCTTTACAAACTGTGCTATCAAACTTTTTAAAAGCCTTTTTTATTTGCTTGCCAAGCAGCATGCATGACCAAAAGCAGCACTTCTCTGTTAAAAACTGGTCTTGATGTCATATCAACGTATCCTAGCTGCAGAGCATATGATTACAATAACTAATCTATTTAATACACACCATCTTATTTCTTTTCATCATTTAGATTGAAACTATTTGCAATTTTTTGTTTAATCACATGCAAAAAAAATATCAATCAATAATTATGCACTATAAAGAAGCATTGCAGGATCCAAATGTGCAACAAACAATCCATCAGTTTGTTTCTCAGCAGCACTTCTGCAGCTTTTTCAGAAGAATATGTGCAAACATCAGTTTGTTTCTCAGCAGCATTTCTGCAGCTTTTTCAGAAGAATATGTGCAAATTTTTGCTTTTTATTACCATCTAGTGGTCAAAAGACATTCCTCATACCACTTTCATTCTTCACATAAAAACAGTAGGGGGAAAAGGCATGAAATAGAATCAAAATAAAATATGAAGTGTTAAAAATTGTGCATAAAAATTTCAGAAATTAATCACAGAAATTCAGGATGAATGAACTTCTATTCCTTCAGCTAAAATTTGGTGATGACTGGGATCTACCTTGTTGCACGTGTGTTGATATAACTTGACATTGTCAAAGATTTATAATCTCTGGGCAGTTTTATTGTCTTTGTGCGTGCCACACAGTCACATCACAGCATATAAAATAAGTATGAAAGCACACACTATTGTTTTTCTATCATGTTTTAGCAAATAAGACTCCCTGTGGGTTGAATGCCTCAGTGCTTTTTTTCCATGTTTAACCTCCAGGAAATCTGCTTGGGCATGTTAATAATGACAGAGAACACTTGGAAAGAAAGATTGATGTGGAAACGATTGATGGTTTTCCAAAAAAAAAAAAAACCTCTATGTTCAACTTTTAATTTATTAGATTTCAAGTTTAAATCACCACAACTTGTCATAAAAACATCTTTAGACTGTGAACAAATCAAAAACTTTGATTTGTATTGTTAAAGTGTAGAGTATAACACATGTATACGGTGGTTTTGTGTTTGAGGCATACCAGGTATTTTTTTCCTCATTCAACATCTCCTTTAAGGTGTTTCAGAAGAACATCAGTTTTATGATAGGGCTTTACATCATGTCTAAATGCTCACTTTTTCAATAGATTGATCATTTGTAAGCATTTCTTTACAAGTCTCTTGTCCTTCAAACTTATTTTGCTCTACTTTTCAATCTTCAACATTCTTTCAGTGTCCACCTACCCAAATCCTTCAATTCAGGAAAGTAATGAGATGACGACCCAGTCTTTTTAGAAGCACATCTGACCTCTGAAATCATGAGTGCCCCAACAGCAGGAAGCCCAACCATGGAGGTGAAGGTGGTTTCTGAGGAGATGGCGTTGCTGAGCAACATATTGGCAGCTTACACTTTCATCGCAGGTATGTGAAAGATTTATTGATTATTACTTGTTCTTCCAAAATAAATTTAGACCAAAAACGCTTCACAGTGTATTTTTTACAGTATATGAGGAAAAGAAATGAAGCAGTAGGTATGCCAAGATGAAATAATTGGTAGTAGCTGCAATGGTGAGCAATCCATTATGTATACTAAATTTTATAGAGTAGAAAATTTTAAAGAAATTAAACTGAGTTCTCACCATAAGTTATACAAAAGACTATTTAATAATTCTTAGCAACCCCTTTATGAAGGATTAGGGGACGTAGCAGACAGGAAACAGTGTGACACTTTGTGTACTGGGCTGCATGGTGGTGCAGTGATTAGCACAATGGCCTTGCAGCAAGAAGGTTGGGGGTTCAAAACCCGGGTGGGGACGAGGCTAGGAACACTGACTTTTCTGTGTGAAGTTTATATGTTCTCCCTGTGTATGCGTGGGTTTCCTCTGGCTACTCTGGTTTCCTCTTACCCTCTAAAAACATGCATGCTAGGTTGATCAGCCGTGACATGATTGCCCATAGGAATGAGTGAATGTGTGTGTGTGTGTGTGTGTGTGTGTGTGTGTGTGTGTGCGTGTGTGGCCCTGCGACAGACTGGCGACCCATTCAGGGTGCACCCTGTCCTTCGCCTTCGGGTTTCAGCACCTCTGCAACCCCGTTAGGGATAGACGGATAACAGGGTGACTGACTGCCTGACTTTGTGTACTCACCTACCCAACAAATAGACACAAAATTTTTAAGTAAACTTGTTTTTTCTGTGGCAATCAAAGAATGGAAACACAGAACACTTTGTGCTAGAAAAAGGGTATCAGTGTGTAATAACTTCTCCAAGCAGAATGAGAAACGTATAATAAACAAAGTGTTAAAAAGTGAAGATTCATCTTTTTGTCATTTCTAAATTTATATTTTCGTTCCAGATCAACCCGAAAGGACAGCGTTGGTGTTCCTTGGTGGTGTCTGCGTTGGTCTCCTCATTACACTCTGTGCCATCGTCTTCCAAATACACTGTAGAGCAGACTGTCACTATGGCAACAGTAAAGACCTTCACCAGCGCCAAAGGGTCAGACACTCTCGCCATCGGCAGCACAGCTGTGTCCAGCATCCCCATGGATCTGGCAACCCTGGCCACTCTGGTGCTGTTGTTCTAGCCACTGGGAGAACTGGGAACACTGGAGACAGTGAAAGCGAGGACTGGGAAGACACATCAGATCTGTCTGCAAGGAGACGCAGACGCTTTGAAAGAGCTCTGCTTAATGCTACCATGTTTACATCGACTGAGGGTATGTCTTATAATAAAAGAGACACATGACCTTATTCTTGGGATCGTTGTGTGTGTGTAGTAAATGTATGTGTGTTTGGGCATGCTGAGCTTATGTGTGTTTGACTTTAATTGCTTGCGTATTTTCAGAAATGAACAGGGCCCATCGGCTAGAAGAGCGGGAACGGATTCTTAGAGAGATCTGGATGAATGGACAACCAGACATCAGCACTGTCACACAAAGCCTCAACAGATACTACTGATGCAGAAAGACAGCAACAGACTGAAGGAAAATAGGACACACAGATTCCTACTTAGACGGATGACAAGTAAACAAACTAGATTTCTGTATGGACGGTTTACAATCAACCAAAGAAACTCATCAATTACCCACTTGGGACGGCCTTGCCTCCAAGTAAACAAAGACTGGCATAACTCACTTCTTGTAACTCGATGATGCAAGAAGGCTCTGAAGAAGAAAGGTCAAGAAAAGATAAAAAAAAAGGACATAAAAGGGAACTAAAAGGACACCCAGCCAACAAATTTTAAATTTAGTTTTATATTTAACTTCTGTAATAAAGTCCGAGGAACATTCTGATTTTTCCACTTCAAAATGTTCTTAAATTAGTCAAAATACTAATTTTACAAATGTCTTTTTGCACTTGTCCCATTTTCTTTTATAAAAAGGATGAAAACGGGAGATTACTTATTGAATCAAGCATTATAGAAAAAAAAAGATAAATGTTTCTAAAACTTGCCCTAAAGACAATCAGATTAATTTAATGTGTACACTGGTGCTTTTAACTGCAGTAATTCTGGATAATCTACAAATGATTGCACACTTTTTAAAGAGGCACAAACCAGCATGAGTAGCTTAGAAAGCTAACAGCTAATCCGCTGTGTGTTTTGTAGCACATTAGAACAATCCTTGTGTAAGATGATGGTTTTGTTTAGTCATTAAATGGAAGAATTCTACCAATGTCTTGATGTACTGTGCAGTAAATTCTCCTATGATTATTACTTGAGACTTCTTGAACACTATTAACATCTCAGGTTTTGTGTTTCCTCCACTATGGTTTGTGCACAAACTGATTTGATGTGATCATTAATTTTAAGTAAATGTAGCTTAAACTCCTGGGTGTTTTCTGTCAAATTTAGTTGGAAAGTAAAAAAAAAAAAAAAAAAGCACATTAGATAGCTAATGATGGCCATGGGATGTTAAAAAATTCAACTAATCTGCAGGTTATTCACTCTAGGTATCACTTTTACCTTCACTTTCCAAGTCTTCTCCAGATTTTTCCTGAGGCCTTGGTCCTTCTCTGTTTCTCATGCTCCTTCTTCCTGATATTACCATGTTTTGGTATTGCCACATCCACCACTACTGCTTTCCTCTGCTCCTTATCCACCGGCACTATGTCTGGTTGGTTCACCATTACCATTCACTCAGTCTGGATCCGGGTGTCCCACAGGATCTTGGCTTGGTCATTCTCCATGGGTGTTTCCCACTTTGACCTTGGAGTTTCCAGTCCAAATCCTATGTATATGTTGCTGTGTACTATCCCGGGACAGCCACCTGGTAGGTATTGCCAGCCAGCATCTTACACCCAGCAATTATGTGCTGGACCATCTCAGAGGCTTTCTTGCACAACCTACACCTTGGGTCTTGTCTTGTGTAGTAGATCTGGGCCTCTATTGCTTTTGTGTTCAGGCCTGCTCTTGTGTAGCCAGCATGAGACCCTCTGAACTGTCCTGAAGCTCCACCCTTTTATACCATTGGTAGAATTTCTGGAGATCAGCCAGTTCAGTTATGTTCTGATGGTACATCCCATGAAGAGGCTCGTCCACTCGGCACCTTGTCTGTTGGGCCCTTGGCTTTGAGGTACTGACGGATCTTGGACGTTTCATTCTGGATTGTGGAACTCACATTCACTAATCCTCGGCCTTCTACCTTACAGCTAGTGGACAGTCTCTTGGTGCTGGACTTCAGGTAAAACTCACCACTCACACTGAGGAGCTTTCTTGTCTTAACATCTATGAGCTGTATCTCCTCTTTTGGTTATCTTAAAGAGGCAAGGTATCTCTTGTCATTCCCATTGAATCTCGCAGGTCCCGCAGGTACATAAATTACAGATTGAATGAATATGAAAACATTATTCAGTTGGGTGCTTAGGCAAAAACCTTCGAACTACTGCCTACCTCATAACATGAGAGTTGATTAACTGCACAATATACCGGCTCAGACGTTGCCCGGGTTAACATGGTCTGCATCAGGTGTTGAGGAACAGGACACCTTGATGCGAAGTGAGCTACTGGAACTTTTGTGATATAGAAGGAGGAGGGCCCAAATGCAGGACAAAAACAGATTTTATTAACAGAAGTCAGGTAAGTCTGTAAGACAAAGGGCACAGGATTAACTCAGGATCCAAACGTTCAAATAATATAACAGAGTTCAAAGATAACTTATGGTCAGGCAGCCAGGAGAACCTGGCTAGGAAAAATGACAATGACCCGACGTCGAAGTCTGGGGTGATTGCCCTTAAATAGGCAGCAGGATCCACAGGTGTGTAGCATCAGAAATCAATCTCTGATGTCCCTAATCAGGGTGATGAAGAAGGTCCAGGGCTCCCTCTGGTGGCAGGCGAGGGGATCACAACAGGAACAAGCAGGCGGAAATGGCTTTATATGGAACTACAAATAAATATTTATATACAGTATGTATGTGTTTATACAAATTTTCAGTACAAATATTTCTAAATTCAACCAGTGATGGTAAATTTTTAGTAATATTGCAAAAAATAAACACATAAAATTTTCTTGAGAATTATTACTTAACCTAAAATGACATTTACAGTTCATGTTATTTAAATAATTTGTACATTATAAAACTATCAAAAGACTTCAATAAAATATTCACTATGACACTTTTTGAATAATTTGTGCAAATCAAGGTGAGTCAGATTTATTTTATATACATTTTTTATGTTTTAAGTTTCATATAAGGTTTACACTAAATGAAAAATGGAATATGATGTGAGACTTTTTTATATTTTTTTTTACTTTTTCAAATTGAATCTTCTTTTTTTGGTGGTGGACTAGTGATGGGAAAATGTTCAAATAATATTTTGAATGTGATCTTAGATGATCCACAGTAAAGCTGATAATGTGGATGCTGGTGGTCCTGTATCAGTGCTGTATCTCTTTAACGGGACAGTGTAGGGGTGTATGAGGGAGGGAGAGGGGGTGACGCTGCCGCAGCTGGACTAAATCCTCCACACCAGGATCAGAACCTGGATTCCATTCTACTTGTTTTATTCTGAATAATCCTGCTGGTTTTATTCCACTATGAGAGACTACACAGCTGCTCCAGGTAGTGGAGGAGCCTGCATGCCCTGCTGCCAAGTTTGCGTCTTCGCCTTTACCGCATTTCTCATCGTTGCGGAGAGGACGGCGGGTTAGTCCTACCTGGGACACACACACACACAAACACACACACTGCAAGCTCACACTTAAGCGCAATAACACACAAATTCTATTTCAAATGTTTTTAGATTATTTGTATTGATTTGATGAGATTTTTTTTAACTGATCTCAATAAATTTTTATGGTTTCATGTCTTGTGTTGATGCAGAAGTCAGAAAGATAAATACAGTTTATTTCAGATCAGACTTTATTATCCTTTAGGAATACTTTTAAAGCTTTATTTTGGTAGGATTTTACTTTAAATAACTACAATCTGCAGACAGGATGCACATTTTCTATTTTTACCCTCCAGGTTATGAAATCCTGCATCCCTCCAAACTGCTGATTCATGGAGTGTTTTATACTCTGACAGCATCACAGTATGAATGCTGTTAAATTAAACATAACGGACAGTGTTGCAACATTTCAGCGCCCTTTTTTGTTTGAAAGTAGATGAATGGACAAGGGGATGGGCGGGTACCCCAAGAAGGGGCCTAGTCTACCCAGACAGCCCCCTGTTTGCAGGCTGGAAAAGGTTCAGATTACAAGTAGAGAGATAGGCAAAACTGCAGAGAGAGAGAGGGAGGAGAAACATCAGTCAAGGATGCCAACTGCAGAGTAAAGGTCATTCGAAACAATAAGAAAACTATTTAATATGAGATGCATACAAAAAATGTGTTTTCCTTAATTATCCAAGGATAAAATAGCCCTTTGTACTGATCTGTTCCGATCAGTACAATCTAAACAATAATACACAACACTACTATGATTACATTGAAATATAAATCAGTAGGTGTAAAATCTGGAGTTTGAGTAGCGTCATAGTAATAACTCAAATAATCCTGTTATAGTGTTACCTGCTGATTTTAAAATAATGTAACATTTATGAGAAACTGGACATTTATTTGATACATTTTCAAATGTTAATTGATGTCAACAAAAAGGAAAATGAGGCCTGGAGGAATCGATCCAGAAAAATTAGCGAACAAGAGGCGGGGTACACTCCGTGTAGGTTGCCAGTTTGCCTGGCCACACCTATACAAACAACTAATATCATGCACATTTAAACTAACCACTCAGTATGGTTTTAGTGCGTCAAAGGAAACTGAAGTAATTGAGGACCACAAAGCATAGGAAGAATATGTAAATTCCTCAAAGAAAATTATTTCTCTGGAGTGGGAATTGAACCTACAACTTTCTAACTGTGATAACCGTTAAGATTTGCCTTTTTGTTAACTGATGGAATCTAAATTCTTTTGTTTAATTTTAAAGAATAACTGAGTAAGAAACCTTATGCATGAGCTAAAGCATGAATCCATGTTTACATTTAATGCGCAACAATTTCACCAGAATGGTTTAGAGTCGTTCTGCACCTTTGTCTTCAACTTCATCCGGCACCAGGTTGCGACTTGGGGTGTGCTGAGTACATGGTTTCTCCAACAGGTTTTGGGTCGGTCTCTACGTCTCTTTGGGGTGGGATGTGCCCAAAATACCTTGCTAGCAAGGCTTCCAGGAGGCATCCAAACTAGATGCCTGAACCACGCCGGTCTGGCTTGTCCTGACCTGAAGGAGCAATGGCTCTTCTCCAACCCTCTCCCAGAGGGTAGATCAACTGGTGCATCGCTCAGTTCTTTCTTCATCATGACAGATTGATATTCCTATCTTCGTCACCACCTTACTGTGTTCCAGGGGTTTGCCTGCCCTAATGATACTAGACCTAAGAGCTTTGTCTTTGAGTGCTCATTGCCCCTTGTGTACCCCTCATGAACAAATTTTCGGTTAGAGACCGTTCAAAGCGCTACTCAAAAACCATTGTGGAGAATGGAACAGTGGCCAACTTTCCAGTGCCTCGTCATTCCCTTGCCCCACCCTCTGAAGCCAGGCCGAGGGGTGGGGCAAGGAAACTTTCCCTCCTGAGGCCCTGCCGGACTTAGTTCAAACAAGTTACCCCCCTTCAGCGGGCTCACCACTTGCTGGGGCGGACCGTAGGGGTTGGGTGAGAGAGGGTGTGCGGGTACAACCCTTGGCTACACAAGTTAGAGAATCTACTTAATTTGAACAACTACAGTAGGTAACAACTAGGTGAATCAGGAGGTGCTTCTCAACCTGGAAGGTTGATGGTTTGAATCCCGTTTCACAAGATGCTTGTCCTCACGTTTAGTTTGATCTTTTAGGTGTTATGTTATACCTTTATTTTTAAAGTCCAACACTTATTGTTAATGTTAAAGTATTTTCTCCATGGGTTGAATACATGTGTGTATTTCTGTCTTTTTTTTTTTAGTGATCTACTGCTTTGTTTATTATCTATGGGTGGGTCACAACTACTGCTATGCTCATCTGGCTGGCTTCACTGCCCTGTTCCTTCTGCCTGGTAACACCTACAGTACACACATAACAATGGAGGACCCAAATAAGCTAATGTGAAGTTTTATTTGGCCGATTGTTTTGCTGTTTCTCTCAGGTTGGGGTCCTCAGTGGCTGAGTTATATGTGGTATCTATCAGATGGACGAATCCGCAGGAAGTCTCTCAGGTGGACACACATACTGCATCTGGGAATCTTTAAAAGGTGGACAGACTGATCAAATTTAGTCATTGGGAGTAGTGTGTTTATAATCATTTCTGAAAATCCTGATACAATTTTTGTCTTTCTGTTGCCATCATGATTGCTATTGCAGACTGTGGGAGTGTATGCGTCTACCCGATATGGATGTGTACGGTGAGATCATGCAGCAGGCCGACGTCTCTGCCTTACGACTGTTTGAGGCCCTTGTGGTCACTTTACCCGAGACACTGCTGCAGACGTATGTGCTCATCTGTACAGATATAGGAATCAAGTCTCCTGGTAAGCAGAGAAACTCAGAAACCAGAAAGTCATGTTTATGTGAAGCTTTACTGAGCATGTGTGGGTAGTGAAGAGTACAATTTAGATGCTCAGAGAGGAACTAAACATTGAAAAATGTTGGAAATAATTTCTTTAAAGAAGGGGTATTGTGTTTGTGTGGGGTAATGATTCTCATCTCACTGCATGTATAGATAAACATGGTACGTATTGTTGGCCCAGGAATACAATGTTCTAAAAAAAAGCTTGTAAAGACATTTGTTCAGTTTCACTTCAGTTTTTAACTCTGTGAATTCAACCCTCCTTCTGCTCTCTGCTTAGTCTAGCCCCCTGGTGTATGCACGACACAGCGTAAATTGTGTATGAGGCAGCATTTTTAGTTTAGTGCTCATCAAGTTACCAAAGCTACAGCCTAACCTTTTCTATCCTTTTTTTGGTGCATTTATATAAAACTGTGAGGGACAGATTGTGAACAGAATATTTACAAACACTTCCTGCTAACTGTACATTAGAAAGTTGGCATGGCGAACATAATTCATAGCCAAGAACATTCTTAGTCATTTTTATGTAACCAGCAGAAACGTATTGAGATTGCCAATCTGTTTTTCAAGAGCGTCCTGGGCCAGATGCAGTTAACCGAACATGCATGCTTTTGGAGGAAACCCACACATACACGAGGAGGAGAACATGCAAACTCCACACAGAAAGGCCAGTGTTGCAAGCCTGTGTAGGCCTTGCCCACTTCCGAACTTGAACCCCAAACCTTTTTGTTGTGGGGAAGCCGTGCAAACCACTGTGCCACCGTGTGGCGGTGTGTTCCAAACACTGGACAGGAATGCTTACAAATCACATAAACATTTAATATTTAAATAGAAACCGCTTCAGGTGTATTTTTGATTTAGGAATAACCGAGAAACCTGTTTTAAACCTCAAAAAAGTTGATTTTGTGTAATGTCCCCTCTTTACATTGTCCCACCAAAATATTTGGGCACCATACCATATTAATATGGTACAATCCCTTTTAGTTATTATATGCTGAAAATTACTCACAATATTGGCTTTAATTTTCACTTTTTGCAACATTTTGACATATCGCTTTCTCAAAGTCTTTGAAATGTATCTTTTATGTCTCAATTGTTTCATTTTCAATGCAGTGGTTTCCAACTTTGTAACTGAATCTGCACCAACAGTGTCCATGGACGGCCATCAAAATGCACTCAGTGGATAAACACTGCGCACCATAAACCATAATGAGAGTGTAGAAACCGTGAAAAAATAAGAAGTAGTTGGAAACCTTATATTTTTTATGTATGGAAAGAAAAACAACTTTTATTTTCAGAAACAACCAAAAGTTAAACAACCAGAAGACATGTGCTAGGAATAGTTTGCAAATTGTCTACTTCCTAAACTTTGGGTTCCTTTCTTCTAGCTTCAGTGTGTTTTGCTGTGTGCTTGTTATCTCTGGCTTGGGCCTTGGTCCTCTATGCCCGAGCCTGCTCACTTATCAGACCAGGACACCTACATATGACCCCTGCTGCTATTCTGTGTCGACTAGTTTGGAGAGTGAGTAAATAACACAATCAATTAAATACTATACATATATATAAAAACACATCTATACATGTAACGTGTCGCTGTCATAAACTACAAGTAAGATTCATGTGTCATGTTATATCAGTGTTTTTTAAGCATGTGTTTGTCTGCAGGTAGGTATGTTGGGTTCCAGATTTGCTGTTCTCATGCTCTTTACACGCATCTTTAAACAGTGGGTGTTGGGAGTCATTGGTAAGTCTGGGTCGTCTCATCATCTCTCGATCTGCTGCTGACAAAGTGTCAACTTTCACCATTTCCATCATGAAACATTTTGAATATTTGACCTGTGCTGACGGGAGGCAAAAATTTAACTCTGAGGTGTGTTTGTATATCAGGTGTTCACTGGCTTGGAGCGACTCTCTGGATGGTGTCTCAGCAGACTGACATCATCCGTTCGCCTACCCGATGGGGACTTTTTAACCTCGTTCTGGGAGCCATTCACATTTTCCTCTTCCTCAATGTGAAATATGGACAATCAAGATACAGGATGGCTGGTTTCTACCTGGTATGTTTGTGTGTGTGTTCACAACTTTTTAGTACTTATTTATTTTTTTATCTGAAGGTTTTTTTTATCCACAAATCTTGAGAGAAATGTGATCAAGTTTTATTTTGATAGACTTGTTCTTTTGCTATGAGACAGAAAGACAAATTCACTATTAAATCACACTTTTATATTAATCATTACCAAGTATTTCAAAACAAAAAATAGCCATTTGGCCAGTAATTTGAAATATAATTTAAATTTAATCTTCTTAAATGTTTATTCCATTTCTGGGTTTTCAGGCGATGAAGACCCTAAAAAAGATATTTAATAATTTAAAGAACATGATATTGTTCTTATTTGTACCGTCTGTTACAGGCTATGTTTATAGAGAACGCTTTTCTTCTTTTGGCTTCCTCCTGGTTATTCACCATGGTGTCCTGGGACACCGTCGGCATCCCTGCAGCTATTTTCTGCAGCTTCCTCATAGGTCAGCTTCATGACATTTTACATATTTAATAATCGGATAACTCAAAAAAATATTGTGCATTTTTTTACCCACTTACAAAAACCTAGTTTTTTTTTTCTGATGAAATCGTTTTTGAAAGTTGTTTCCTCTTCTTTAATCCTTTCTCCCTGCAGGACTGATAGCTTTGGTGCTTTACTATCGTTTCCTGCATCCTAAATCTTTTGAGATATTCCAGAGTCTTCGTCACAGAGGAATGAGTGGGGCCTGCACTGAGCGGGGATCTACGCTCTCCCTGGATGAGAAAGCTTCACCCACTTTCCAGCGCCATGCAACTTTGTCTGGTTTGTTTCACTAACTTATGTTTGTAGATGATGTGTTAACATCTTCATCTTTTGACCCAAAGAAATGGATTCCCTCCCCAGGTGGTGGGACTTTAATGGACCTTCCTACGCAATGGGAAGGCTGGAGGCATCACCACTGGCTACTGATTCGCTTGGCTTTGAAGACAGGGAGTATTTCAAGGATTTGGTCAGCATATGGAGAGGGAGGTTTGGTTGGACTGATGGGTCTTTCTGAAGAACTCCACTCACCTGATATGCATCATGTTCCTCGGGTACAGTGACTAAATAACTTCAGCTCTAAATGATTGTTTTTAATTCAAGTTTAAAACCTTAAAAATGGTCAACGTAACGCCTCCTTGAAAATATAAATGTCAGGATGGGGAGTTGTGGAAGGAGGAGGATCCAAATGCAGGACAACAAAACAGAATTTATTTAACCAAAGGTCCAGTAAGGCAAAAGTTCAGTAGCGTTGTAAAGCAAAGAATTAACTCAGGATCAAAAAGTTTTAATGATATAACAGAGTTCAAAGATTAAACTTATGGTCAGTCAGCCATTAAGCCCTGGCTGGAAGGGATGGTGATGATAACGACAACCCGACAAAAAATTCTGGGGGATTGCCTTTAAAACAGGCAGCAGGATCCACAGGTGTGTGTTATGAGATCAATCACCCTGTGGTGTCCCAAATCAGGGTGATGAGGGAAGGTCCAGGACTCCCTCTGGTGGCAAAGGAGGGGATCATGACAATAAACATATTTTTTCAGGTTCCAGTTGTGCAGCCGCAGGTGCCTCAGATTGTACAAGCTGCTCCTCAACCTGCTCCTCAACCTGCTCCAAAACCACCTTCACCACAGGAGACCACGGCACCACAGGCAAGAAATTAAACTTGTTCTTTAAGTAAATATGAAATTACCTTAAAATTTTACGTTTATTGTATAGGGAATGTCTTTGTCTCTAGAGGTAAAAACAACAAAAAAAGAGGTCATTTGCTTTTTCCCAACTCGAACAGTGTTGGAAATGTGCATGCAACTCTTGTTTGTATTCATCTTGAGTGGGGTGCACAGCGACTACAATTTTGTTGTCCCTTTGTGGTTCAATGACAATAAGATCTTTCTCATAACATTCTATTTTATATAAAATGATGGTAATGACAAAACGTTAGGAGATTTTTTTGATTTCACACAATAAAGATAATAAAAATGCTAGCTGAAGAATCTGATGTCTTTAACTCAGTGGAATTTTTCGTATAATCATTTCAACTTGCATGCAGGTGGAAGAGATCATCCAGCCGGCAAAGCCAGCTCACACCATAGTTGTGGCCCGACCAGTTAGAAAAGCTCCTCCTACAAGTATACACGACTTGAGAAGGATTCCAGAAATTATCCCGTTTCAAGAGTCGATTCCAGAAGAGACCGGAGAGGATGAACCAAGCCCACCACCATCCGAAGAAAAAGGTTAGATGTCTGATCCAGCTTGTCAGTCAGTCCAACTTCCTAGTTTTGGTGACCAGTAACTATTTCTATTGGTTGGAGACATAAACCCAGAAAAAGTCAAACAAGGTCTTAATGCTCGCTCTGTACTCATAAAGGGTCTTTAAGCTTTTTGTCTCATTTTTGATGAAGGTTGTTTATGCTTTTATTTGTTTATTTATCTCAATTATGTATCTTAAACCGCTAATTACCCCAAACCCAATGTCTTCTGTCCTTAAAAAGGTGACATATCTACTGTTATCAATTTTCAGGTGAAGAGGAGTTTCAGAGTGCTGCTTATGGTTCACCGTCTATTTCATCTCCTCAACAAGCTGGAAGTCTGCGCCACATCGACAGTAATGCTGCATCTCTAACTGAAGCCTCATCTGCAGAAACGCTGGACATCAAAACCCCGGGCTGGTCTCCAGAGCGACGCTCCCCTCTGCTGCTTGGATCTCCTGAGAAAAAAACGGGATTCCCTGGAGAATCCAGCACCACCCTGTATTTTAGTGCAGATGCTCACTCACCTTCCAGCGGCAGTTATCTCGGCTGGGGTTCAGAGTTGTCTCCTATTTCTGTATATCGAAGCCCATACCGGATAAGAGAGGCCCGTTTTGTAACATCTACCCCACGACTTGAGCACAGAGGCGGTGATGAGAGTCCAGGCCTGACGCCTGTGGTTGTAATACCTGCTACACCTGGTACAACTCCAGGCGGAACTCCGGGTGGGACACCTGGTACGGTCACACCTGCAGCTTCCACTCCTCTTGCATCGACGCCTGCAGCTTCTACACCTGCTGCTTCCACACCAGGAGGCTCGGCTCCTGGTACTCCAGTCATTGCACGTACGCCAGTCATCTCACATGCTCGCAAGCAGATGGTTCAGTTTGTGGACAGTAGAGAGAGGGCAGTGTGAGGAAAAAGGGAAGTTTTTTTCTTGGAGAGTTTCAAGATAAACACAAATTAATGTGATGACCAACTTAGTATAGAATAGAAAATCACATAGTTATTGATGTCGAGATTTCTTTTGTTATTTTGGTTGGGCAGGTTAAGAAGTGATTTTTTTCCAGTCCCACTATTACACATCATTTTAGTTTTTAAAGTTCAGCTAGTTTGGTAAAAACACACTGACACCTGATAGTTGGGAACAGATGATTGGATTTGAAACCATTCTAACTTAAAAATGCTCCACACGAAATTACATGCAGTCAGTTTGAAACTTAGCTGGGAGGATCCTCCAACAATTGGGATCAAAAGTTATCGATAGTTTGCAAATCGAACTATGAGAGTATGCCGTCCCTCGATGATGAAATGTCTAAATTTCCTCAGGTGTTTGGTGCTCATCGTCCACTAGTTTGACCGATAATGAAAACAATTTAATCAGTTTACAACAACTCATCATACAATGATGGTTTAAGAAATACCATGCCGGATTGGTTGTGGCCCGGGTTAACAACAACTCATTATCCAGTTTAAATCAAAAGGGAAAAAAATGAAGTTAAATATTAAATCCAATATTAATGTTAATTTTCCCTCATAGAATAATCAGATTTTTAGAATCCACTCACTCATCCAATCAGTCAAATATCATTCGTTTTTAAAAAGGCTGTTTACAAATCAACAATATTCATTCAGAAAAAATGTGTCTGAATTTCTTACAGTGAAACACAAACACTCCTCTATTTAAAGATTTTTATTTTTTCATTTGCTCTCTCAGCCAACCAAATACAAGTTGCACTTAAAAGCATCAAAGCAGATTTACAGTCCGAAATATCATTATATATTTTTCTTTGCTTAAAAAAAGCAACACAAAATTAAAAACTTGTGTTAATGGTTTAAATATTAAAGCATGTTTTTTTAAAAACAAAATAAACTATTTATGTATTATAATCAAATTTGACTATTTTTTGTAAAGATTTTTTTTACCCGTGTATTATTTTAATGCTTATTTTAACAAGTTATTTTAGAGAGAGACGAGTCAAAGTTCAACATTCAGACACATTCTGTTGGATCAGTTTTTAATAACGTCCTATTTACACAAAAAAAACAAAACCAAAATAATCAGAAAGTACTGATTATAACACCCTTGACAATCCTGATGTACATCTGAAAGGCAAACGTAGGAAATAAAATCATTGATTGCAAATATATTCTTTTCAAAAGTATATTATTTTATTCGTAATCAATGTAACGAAACTCTTTCATGCTGAAAATGAAATCCACTGTATGATTCGCAAATTAAGTTTTCACATTTAAAAGATTTCCCATTAAAGTGTTTCCTCCTCACACACCCCTGAAAAGACTGGATGTAGTTTTCAGACTGTGACAGCACAGAAAATGTTATCAAATGATGGATTATTGGTTAAAAATATATAATCTCTTATATCTATTTGCCTAAAATAACTCAAATGAATGAATAAAAAAAGAAACCATGCAATATAATTCAATGTTGCATTGAATTTTTGCACCGTTCAATTCCAATTACAACTTCAAATTTTTTTAAATATTTTCTTTAATTTATGCAGTCATTTAACCATAGAAAAAACTCAAAACACTGTGCTTACTTTTAGAAATAAAAGGATAAAGAAGTTCAGAGATCCACCAAATAATTGCAAAGCTATAAATCTGTATTTAAACCTTATTCAGAGTGATTTGTATCTAGCCCTAAAAATATATATTTACTTGTTTCTTTGAACTAATATTTACATTTACTTAAAATTTTTAATCAAATTTAGAGTATACTCTTTTTAATTATGTTGAGAAATGAAAAACTCAGCACCAAAAAATAGAGCTCCTCTGAACCAAACTAAGACTGGCTTTGCTGAGCATATGCCGCATATGATGTGGTGAAAATATCAAAACAGATCAGCTATTCTTATAATAGAAAGTGCCATTGAACTATATCAGTTTTCAATTTTTCTTGAAAAATATTATTTACTTTTCTGTGTTTTTTGTTAAATAATGGGTGTAAAGTATTAAAGAGGTAAAGGGTTGTGTTGCAATAATGCATGAGCAGCATCTTAGGATGCTGGAAATCTGTCTTCCTGGAAAAAGTTCTGAGAATATGAAGAGTTTGCTTTATAAATGAAAAAAATTGTTCACTTACCTCAGCATGTTACGTGCTCATAAAGGCAGGCAGAGAAATGTAGTTGCTTCCACAAAAAGAGACTGCACTTCCTTTAACTACACATGCACATCATTGTAGTTGAGACATATGCTTGAATGTATTTTAATAAAGCAACAAATCAGCAAATAAAATGTCTAAGCGCACTTGTAAAAATAGATGCACAGGCTTTTAGTCGCACAAAAAATCGCTTTGCCTTTTTTTTAAACAAAAAAAGCTTAAACTTCCACACCTGCTTTGCTTTTACGCTCCTTTGATGATATTAACTGCTTAACCTTGGATTGTTTTTTGTATTTTTTTATTTCTTTTTTCTATTTGATCACATTTACTGTTAGAAACTATTTGGATGAGGTTTGTGTTGAAATGTGTGAAGTGTACAAAGCAGATTATTGTCACCATCAAACTTTAATTAGATTCCTGATCAAGTGTAAGTTGTTGCCACTGGACTTTTCCTCAGTCATTAATGTGTATCACCTCATCTCCTCAATGCTTTCCATGGAGCCACTGTGGTTAGCAGACTGACTTATTAAGTGTGCTATTGATGTGACAAAAATAAAGCCATTTATCATGAGACTTTTGGGCTTTTGGTTATTCTTTTCAAATTTGAATTATTCAATAGAAAATATGTTGCATGTCTTTTTACAAATTGCAGTACTCAGGGGCCAGTTTGTGGGGGCAACAGGCTCATACGGGAAATTCAGGCTTGTCTCACCCTGGCTGCATCCTCCAGCTCACCCAGGATGGATCCTGAGGCGTTCCCTGGCCAGCTGTGAGACATAGTCTATCAAGCCGGTCTGAGATCTGCATCTTGGTCTCTTCCCGCTGGGACGTGTCCAAAACACCTACAGAAAGCTCATTTCGACCATATATATCCGTGATGTCATTCTTTCGGTCACCACCCACAGCTGGTGACCATAGGTGAGGGTAGGAACATTAATCGACTGGTAAATCGAGAGCTTTGCTTTTCGACTAAGCTCTTTCTTCACTATGTTAGACGGATGCAGCATCCTACTTATTGCAGATACCGCACCGATCCGTCTGTCGATTTCTCGCTCCATCCTTCCCCCACTCGTGAACAAGACCCCGAGACACTTAAACTCCTCCACTTGGGGCAGGACCCTGCCCCTGACCTGCAGGGGGCATTCCACACTTTTTTTGGGCGAGGACCATGAACAAATAAATTTTATCCAGAGAAACAGGACAAGGTATGAGAGCTTGAATTGAAAATACTTCATTAATCCCCTGAGGAATATTTGAGTGCAGCAGTGCAAACAGAAGAACCAAAAGTAGAACGCCGAGGGAGAAGAAACCAACAATCGAAACTTATTTACATACGTACATAAGAAAAGTGTGAATGTATACAGTAGTAGTTAAAATCTGGAGTCCATCAGCCTTTTTTTAAAAATTAAAAGCTATGTTATTCTTTCTAGTAAATAACTTAGTTATGTCAGGTTGTTTATTGAGAACAATACATGAGAGTTGCCTCCTATAAAGTCGTCTGCAATTTGTTGGCAACAGTATCCTTGCTGTTTTCTCTGATCTACTGACAGCTAGACACATTTTTTTTAAAACTTGACTGGATTGGTTGAACTATGTGGTACAATTTTTAATTTTTGTCATGTCATGCTGTAAGTCAGATGACAAACACACAAAGAGGAAGAGAAAACAGCCTGAACATCAGCATGTTGTTTGTGGTGTAAACACCACAAAAAGTTAAGAAACTAAAACAAGATGAAAATAAAGTCAGACTTGCAATAAAATAAAATTGACTCAGGAGTCAAGAGTCGATTGTGGCTGAAGAGAAACTAGCTTCAGCAAAATCAGGTGAATAATTTTTAATGTGTTTCCATGTTATTCTCAAATTAAATGGTTATTTAAATGATTAAATGAGTCAAAACTTTGCTTCATTATGCATATATTGAATTGTTTTACTGGCCTTTTGTCAGATGTACTTATATTTCTTATATTTTCATAAAGTTACACAAGATAAATTATGTTGTTCTTTCCGAGTTTAATCCATATTTTCCACACCAGTTATCAATTATATTTTAAATATTAAAAAAATTCTATCAGGATACTTTTGACATTTTATTAGAGCTGGTTACAGCAAGTTGATTGATTTGTATCATCTGCTCATAATTATTCCACTCATAATTTTCGTATTTTTCTGAGTTTTTGTCATTAAAGTGTGAGATGATCAGCACTCAGGAATATAATGAGGTTATTGTGGGAAAATACAATCAATCTAAAGCATGATGTTAATCTTTAATGAAGGGCACAAACTAAAAAATGGCAACACTTTTAATTAATAAAAATATTAATAGAAAAGAGTGTGGAAAAGAGGTGAAGAAGTGTGTGCAGGCTGGCTGGAACAGGTGGAAAATGTATCAGGTGTGATGTGTGATAGAAGAGTTTCAGTTAAAATGAAAGGGAAAGTGTACAAAACCGCGGTGAGACCGGCAATGCTGTTTGGTCTAGAAATAGTAGCGCTGAGAAAAAGACAGGAAACAGATATGGAGGTAGCAGAGATGAAGATGCTGAGGATCTCTCTGGGAGTGACCAGGATGAACAGGAACAAAGGAACAGCACATGTTAGAGGTTTTGGAGATAAAGTCAGAGAGGCCAGACTGAGATGGTTTGGACATGTGTAGAGGAAAGAGGGAGGATACTGAATTTGGAACCAACAGGAAGGAGGACAAAAGAGGAAGACCAAAGAGGAGGTTCATGGATACAATGAAGGAGGACATGAAGATAGTTGGCGTGACCAAAGTGGATGCAGGAGACAGGGTTAGATGAAAGAAACTGACTTGCACCCCTGAAGGGAAATGACAAAAGGAGAAGATTATTGGAAAATATTAATTTTATACTTATTTTGCTGAAAACAAAACCAAAAAAAGCATCTAAAGAATATGTAAAAGATAAAGTTTTAAAACTTTTAAGAAACAATCTATCTGTGAAACAGTAACTTTAGCACCTTCTAGTGGTCAGAATCAAATACAATGATAATGTCCATTTAAATCACTTTTTGTCAAATAGATGAGTTTTACAGTCTTTTAAATTAAATAATTGTGATCATTTACATGTATGATTCCGAGTTGAATGATAATTTTAAATGATCAGGAAAGGTCAACATGCGGAACAAAGAGAAGTGGAACGTAACAGTCATCAGATCACATGAGCCCGGCTCATGTGACTCATCCACGTGTTTACAGGAATAAATAAGAAAGGAAGTAAAATCAAAATCAAAGATCACTTCATTCTCTTCCACTCAATCCCTGGTAACAAGACTTAAAACAAGACACAGGTAAATATTTTTTTCTCACTCTTTTTCGAATTTAATGCGATTAACTTTGTTTTGATCACAACAGTTTATCTGTAGCTCATGTTGAGTCACATCAGCTGATAAAATAGTTTAAAAAAATTACAATCATGTACTCATCAGTCATTTTTAATATCAATAATTTATGTTAGGTTTAATTCTTTTATAAATGATTGCTTGATCGTATTTAATTGAGGCAAGAATTGTTATTAAAGAGTCAGACAATGTCATGAAAAACGAAACCAGGTTTCATAATCAGTTTTATTCTGACCTTTTGTTTCCTTGAATCAAATGAAATAATGTGTGAAAGCAGGAATAAACAGCATTAGAGAGAGGATCACAGCAGGAACATGTTATTTTCACTTTAAATATGATGGATCGTCCTGTTTTGACCTTTTTTGTGTGTTTAGATGAAAAGCATGACATCTGATCTGTGACAAGTTACAAAATGTGCAGATCATATAAAAATATAAAATATAAATCAAAGAAAAAACAAATTCTTGTAGCTTTAAGCTTTGATTCCTGCTTGTTGAATATTGTCAGATCACTGAGCTGACAAGTGTCTTCATCATTTCTGGAAGAAGTTGGGTAAATAATTACATCAACAATAATCTTTCATCTGAATTATTGAAAACTAAATTTCTGCTGACTCACTGACATGATCTTCATCTAAAACCTCCCACACATTGAAAACATTCTTTTAACCTTTAATGTTAAAGGAAGTAGAGATCTAGTGATTATTTGTGAAACTATGAGCAATCGATTCTCTTTAAAAAAAATTTAAAGATGTTCAAATTAGACATTTAAAAAAAAAGACACATCCTGTCAAAAATTTTCACTGTAATAAATGTATTTAAAGATGTAGTCTTTTTCTCAAGGAATGAAACTTTGCTGGTTGGTGTTTTCATTTCCCTAAATTAAACCAAATTTAAACTGTTTTCACTCACGAGGTTTTTTTTCTTCAGAATGATTCACTTCTGTAAATTCAACAGCAAAAAAAAATCCTAGGTGATTTTCTGACTTTTATATTGAAAAACTGTTATTTTAAGAATCCAGATTAGAAGTTATGAAAGGTTAAATTATAGTCTTAAAGGTATATATAGTTATAGTTACATAGACTTAAAGTTGACTATTCTAATATAAACACTATATTAAATGTTGTTTTTGGCTGTTTTAGGTTACTGAATGTGTTCTCTGGAGATGTTTTCTTACTGCCATCCTTCTCACGGGATATGAAAACTAGCTTTTAGGAAACATGTCTGAACATGCGTGCTTTTTTTTTTTTTTCTTGATATCTCATTCACCCTTGGGTAGTTTATTTAGTCGTGAAAGGAGTGCCATGTATGCAGTGATATCGATTTAGCTGGACTTCCTGTTTTTGCTAAGCCAGAGCTCACTTTATGATCCTGTTAAATATGCTCCATCTATAACCTCATTACTTTCAGGGTTTTATTTCTTATCCCTACAAAATCATAAAACTGGAGAAATTTATGTTGTACTTTTTAATTTCAATAAAGAAGAGTTGTTGTTTTTGGCATTCACTGTGGATTTTTTTTTCATTTTTAACTGATAAAAACTTATAGCAGGTTCCCAGGGCTGGATCGAAGAAGGGCGTGGGGGTCTCTCCTTGGGCCTCCCGCCCCCTGCGCGCCCTTTGGTCTACAAAACAAAAAAAAAAGAAATAAGAAAGGAAAGGGGACTAGTCAAGCTATCCCCTTGCAGGATCAGCGAATAGGCCACCAAAATGCAGAAAAATAACTCTTATTTTTAAAAACGTTCAGGGCCAGAGCTTGTCAATGACCTCTCGCCCCCCTTTAGAAAATCCTGGATCCGCTGGTTTCTGAAGTAGTAAATGTGGTAATCTGTGTTAGATCAGTAATGTGCTTCTAATGTGTACTGATGCGTTCATTTTCCCCACTCTATGGGACTTTATGGGCATGACTGGAGACAGGAGGGGCTCTTAGTTTGTTGTGAGTTCCACTTGTAGTTTCCATCAGTGTAACAACCAGCCAGCTGTGGATCTGTGTGTTGTTTTTTTTTTTTTGGTCCTGTAATTTATAAAGCATGTCTAAGTGGAACATCCTAAGTTTGGGCCAAGCGGTGCATTTAGTTGAAAAAGTTTTAAATTTTTCTCTCATGTTAAACTTGGGAAATTAAACTTTTAAAAAATACATATAAAGGTTCCATTCTCCTGACACATGTGCAATTGTACAGTTTTCTGTTAATTCTTATATTTCTAAAAAGATTTATTACATCCTGAATTGATTTTCAAAGCTCAGCTTTTCAGTTTGGTGTGTATCACAAACTAAAAGTGTCCTTCATTTAATATTTTTCAGCCAAAATGTGGGACGCAGCCTTCCTCTTGTTGGCTGCCTGTTTGTCTTCAAGCCTGGCCAGACCTCACCTGCACCCACTGTCCGATGAGATGGTCAACTACATCAATAAGATCAACACTACCTGGAAGGTGGGTGTTAACTACTTTCTATTCAATCCAAGTCTTACTTGGAGTCTTTAAATTTAACCTCTATGTTGCAGGCTGCCCCCAACTTCCGAAAAGAGGACTACAGTCATGTCAGAAATCTTTGTGGGACAATGCTGAAAGGACCTAAGCTGCCTATCATGTGAGTCTCGCACTAGGAAAAGGAAGTACCTTTGAATGTATAACAGTACAGCACAGTAATGAGAATCATCTCCACAGGGTTCAGTATGCAGATAACGTCAAGCTCCCGAAAAACTTTGATGCTAGGGAGCAATGGCCTAACTGTCCCACTCTGAAGGAAATCAGAGACCAGGGGTCCTGTGGATCCTGCTGGGTGAGAAAAACCTGCTACCGTATTCAAAATATCTCAAGGCCTGAATCTATTAACCTCTTAACATCCACCCGATGGGCAGTTTTGTGTTTTAGAAATGTCTGCACTCACAATGACACTTATTCTTTGTTCAACTCCAGTAAGTCATACCTCATTTTAAAGCTTAGACTTTCAAGAAAATGGTCATAACATTCATTCTTATGTTTTCACTAGTTTCAAGAAGAAATAACTAATTGTCCGCAAGCATAATTAAGCTCTTATAACGCATTTCTTTCCTATGACCCAGTTCTGATGGGCTCAGACGGGTTCAATCCATGAGTAACTGGACTTGTTTTGTCGGTAATAATCCACAGAATAACTACGTGAAATTGTATTTTCTCAAAAGTAATCCAGTTGGGAGAAATACTCCAGAAAACATTTTTTTATGTGAGAAGTCCAATGGAATAACGTAGTAGTTGCGTTTCTATCTCAATAGCAACCGCCACGCTGTGTCTATGACTTTGTTCTTTGTTCTTCAGGTATATTTTAATTTCCTCACTAAGTCACCTACAAAATGAGACCATTCGCAAAATTTTCCGTTGGCGGATTTGTTTGATACATGCCTTTGAATGAAACAAGCGCTCATCACTCAAGTAAAGGGTCCGTTTGCTTCTTTGCTGCTAGCTGGCCAATAACATCACTTTATACTAAATAATCAACATGAGAAAATAGCCAATGACCACAGCTTTCTAACAAGGGGCTGGACTTTAATGCGAGTCAAGCACATGACTTTCTATTCATCTATGTACCGGAAAATTATTGCCCAAAACATGCAGTCCCATTGGTGACAGAACGATAGAACGACACAATTTCTTTTCAACTTTTCTTTTGGCGATCTGTATTTCTGAGGTTTTGGAGTATAATTTTTGCTGAAAAACATTTCTTCTGCATGATTTTTATGGAAAAATTTCTATTACAGCCAAAAAATATAAAAATATAAATTTTAAAAATTTTTATAAAATTATTACTAATTACTATTAAAAAAAATCATCTGTGGGGAATGTTTGCAGTTACCAAAACACTAATGTGCATTTTTATGACTAAAAAGGTGAATTGCAAAAATTAAAATCAGCACATTTAGGACATACTGTATTTGGATCCACCAAAAATAGGTGGATTTTAAGGTGTTAATGGGTTCTGTGGCTCAACATACAGGAACATTAACATTTGAATCCTCGGGTAAGGAGTCATTCAAACACAGACATACGAAACACAGACATAAACTTTCAAGAAAGAAGAAAAACTAGCATCAGTGAAGTCAGGACTCTTGAGTTCTGTGATTGACTCAGAAGTTCTTTGTCTACTTGCGGAAGTGTGTTTTGATGAGGGATCAAATGCTAAAAAAATCACTTATTTTATACAAAGTATTATTTTATTATAATGTATGTGTGAGAGAAAGAGAGGGTGAATGTGACACCTAAAAGGACTTTAAGTGATCAATAAGATCATGTGCTCAATGACTGTTTATTTATCATGGATGATGCTTCATTTTCTATGATGCCTCATTTTATTTTCAAACAATCTAAATTTGTTATATAATAAAAATAATAATAATAAAAAAAATCTTTTTTTTATTATTATTCTTCCAGGCGTTCGGTGCTGCAGAGGCTATCTCTGACCGTGTCTGCATCCACAGCAACGCACAAGTGAGTGTGGAAATCTCCTCTGAGGATCTGCTGACCTGCTGTGACAGTTGTGGCATGGGGTAAGAGGCACTGATACTGTGGAAATATTTTTCTAGATTGAAGATGCATTTACATTAAACATGCAGCATTTAATCAACTATTTCACAGACAAAAACCCAACAAATATGGAGTTAAAGGTGAATTGTGATATTGTGCAAGACATTGATCTGGATTGCTTTCTTATCTACAGTAATAGATGATAGAAAATCTGTTATTTCATATTCTCTTTGACTCTTATTTTTAGATGCAATGGTGGTTATCCTTCTGCTGCCTGGGACTTTTGGACCAAACAAGGTCTGGTCACTGGAGGACTTTATGACTCCCATGTCGGTGAGTTTTAATCTCAAATTCACATCGATACGTTCCAATGTCTAATTACTCTTGGCTAAAGTCAGTATTTAGAGCACATGCGTTATGTTTTCATAGACTGTTACAGTGATGAAGAACCAACACGAGGACATATATTTTATTATAATTTTGTGTTGGCAGGTTGCCGACCGTACACTATACCACCCTGCGAGCACCATGTAAACGGCAGCAGACCACCCTGCACTGGAGAAGGTGGCGATACACCACAGTGTATTAACAAGTGTGAATCTGGTTACACTCCTAGCTACGGAGCTGACAAATACTACGGTAAGAAAAAAGCTTAACTAATCTAATCTGGTTCATTTTAAACACTGGTGTTAATTACAGCACATGATTAAAAAACATATTGATAACAGTAAGGATTTAGTGAGATTCTAGAAATTCTAGAAATGTGTGCAGCACCTGAGTTTAGCAGCAACAATCTGGGCCTACCTAATGTTTAAAGTGTTTTTTTTTTTTTATCTGAAAATTAGAATTGTTTCTATTTTTGTTTCAGGGAAAACATCGTACAACGTGCTGTCTGATGTGGCAGAGATTCAGCGTGAGATATCCAAGAACGGCCCAGTAGAAGGAGCATTTTCAGTCTATGAAGATTTTCCACTGTACAAGTCTGGTAAGAACACTTTGTTACAAACATCTGCTTTCTCAGCAACAGAGCAAAAATTTAACAATGAATATTTTTTTTCTCTCCCCAGGAGTGTACCAGCATGTGTCAGGGTCACTTTTGGGGGGACATGCCATCAAGATTCTTGGCTGGGGAGAGGAAGATGGCACCCCTTACTGGCTCTGTGCCAACTCCTGGAACACCGACTGGGGTGACAACGGTGAGTAGATAACAACTATCTACTCTGATGCACTGTCAGCTACCTGAATAGGCATTGTGTATACATATATTAGGCCTTTTATGTATGTTATGAACTTATAGTTTTACCAATTAAATCAATAAATTGCCAGATCAATTCAACATTTCTTTGACAATAATTCAAAACCATGCAAATATACGAATAGATTTATGAATAGAATATGATTATTTCTTCATAGGCATGTTTGTTGTGATGTCTCTAAGTTTAAGACAACTCTGTATCATTTTCAGGATTCTTTAAAATCCTGCGCGGATCAGATCATTGTGGTATTGAGTCTGAGATTGTGGGAGGAATTCCCAAATAAAACCTAAGGTAAGCAATTAAAAACACACTTGTCGAATGCAAAACTTAAATCACGCCTGTATTGCAAGTTTTTACGTCAAAATTGTAGTTTATCACAGGCTTGACTGTAACTGATTGATTACTTTCAATTTACATTTGCCTGAATTTTCATTCATAAAGTTCACTTTTTAAAAATTCATTCCACAGATTTGTGCCTGCTACGTCATTGGATCACCACTAGAGGGCCACACAACTCCAGTCATCTCCAAGAGAACAGCAACTGCTTCTTTGTTCTAGTTTTTTTTTCTTTTTAATGTTTTTTATTTTGCAGATGCATTGTTACATTCAATAGAAATACACAAATATTTGTTAATTTCAGGTATATTTTTAGAAAAACCTGACAGGATCAGTGCACCTGTAGGCTCATAGATCCTAAAGTTCAAAAAGTTTTGGCAATCCTAAAGTTTATCACAGACGGGTAGAGTTTCAATTTTTATGTGTATTTTAGGTCATACTGACTGCTTTAAAGCAAATTGTAAAAAATGTATGGATTTAATCTTTATTCATTGGTGGAGGAAGCAATGCAGAATATTTTTTTTTAAATAGTTGAACAAAAATTTTTAAAGGTAATTTATGTTTGGTTATTTGTTCTTTTTATTATTTCAGTCGATCAATAATTCAACAAAACATCTATACAAGTCAAATTAAGAAAAAGTTTGGTGTGATAAACTTTTTTTTTTTATCAGTGGCTATGTCTTCAAGTAATTCTGCCATATGAGAATGTATTGGTCATAATTGATGACTGTTAATGTTAGGTAACGTGTACGAAATGAAACTTTGATTCTTTTATTTTACTTGTACAATAAATATGACCGTTAGGTTATTCTGATCACAACTCTGATTATATCATTGAGTTTTATAACAATGTACATATACACTACTGTGCACCACTTTTAACAGCTTTGTCACTCCAGATTTGGTCATGCACAATCCTAGTTCCTCCTCTGCATACCTTTTACAAGCTTTCTTTAAATCTACAAAGCAATGTAGCAATGTAGCTCCTTTCACCCCTGCCAGTACTTTGCTAACATCTCAAGGATGAGGGGGAGACGGTGGCCGCGTGGTTAGAGCGTTCGCGCACGGACCGGAAGGTCGCGGGTTTGCGTCCCACGGAGAGCACGTCTAGGGTCCTTGGAGAAGACACCTAACACCCGCTTCTCCCACCATTGGCGCCGTTGAAGGGCAGCCTGCTGCGGTGTAAGGAGTGCAGCAAACAAATTTCCCTGGTAATTTCATAATCATAAATACTATCCGTGTGGTATTTTGTCTTGGCATAAAACCCTACTGCTGTTCACTTCTGCTCCTTGCCCTTTTTTGTAACTCTTTCCCAGGGGTTTGGCTCTGACCCCTGTAGTTATCAGAGTTTTACAAATCTCACTTGTTCATAAAAATGAGATTTTTTTTCATTCATTCATCAAACATCTTCTCAATCTCTAAGATCCTGTTAAACAACACAGTTAGGATACTTTACTGCTACATCATCTAGACACTTGGTTTACGATCAAGACAGTCTTTCCACTCTTCATCCTCTTCAATGCACTCCAAATTTGGTTAGTACTTTATGGGAAAAAAAAAAAGTAAATGCTGCCTCTGTGATACTTTGTTTTTGGCGTAAAACAAAACTGCTTGTGCTCAAAGCCCTTTTCTGCACGTATTTGGGCATTGAAGAGGATGCAAAGCCAAGGCCATTGAAGAGCCCAGTGGAGGGCATTGAAGAGGATGAAGAGTAGTATGTGGAGGGCCTCCTCCTTTTGGTTAGTACTTTATTTAAAAATACTCAAATCTAATCATGTAGAGGATGAGCTTAGAGGTAAATTGAGAATAATTTGTTTTTCCTCTTGAAAAGTTGACAGTTAATTTAAAAAGTCAAAGCTATTTCTTTTTGGTCTACTTGAGTTTAAAACTCAGGATCTTTATGACCAGGACAAAGATTCTCTCTACTCTTCATCCTCTTCAATGTCCTCCACATCTGATTAGTACTTTCTAAATTAAAACTCCCTCTTGGTAGTTAAATGTTATTTAAACCTGACAGTGTGCCATGTCACCTGAATCAGGTGGAGTTTAAAATTTCGCCCTGTCACTAAACTAACACTTCCCATCCCCCTGGCAACAACAAAAAGAAGGGCTTGTTTTAAACACCGGCGTATCTTGGATTTGCTATGCTTTTCCACAAACGGCTTCTGAAACAAATCTAAACAAACAAAAATAACATACCAAAAAAGAGTAACTGCGGTACTCATTTTTATATATTTATGATACAATAACTCTGATTTTCTTGTGTTTTTGTGCAAGTTGAATCATATCCGGGACACGCTGTGTATGAAACAAGCTAACATAGTGAGAAACCGGAAAGAGCTGCTTCATTCTGTAAAGATCCTCCAAAGCGAGCAGCAGTGAATAATGGTGAAGAGAGACAGAGTATCTTGGATGAAGTATGGCTCTGCTGTGTCCTTGGTTGTGGTACTGCTGGCTTTTTGGTTCCGTTCACCACAGAATGCTGTGCTGGATGAACGGTTGGACACAGTGCTGTCCTCCTTACTGCGGGCAGAAAGAAAAGTAGGAGTGAATAACATGGTTAAACCTAAAGTAGCCATTGGTAAGTCTGAGAGCTAAGCTAACTGCTAACAACTGTATTTTATCATCCATATCTTGTTAAAATATGGCTGTTATATGTTTATTAACAGTAACATTTAGTTATTTTGGCTCATTTTTAGCTCAACATGTTAAATTTTCCATGTGCAAAATACCTAAACATGCTGCAAATGAAGCTTCAGTTTAAAAAGTAATAAATTTCTTGGATTTAAAAATCATTTTTATAAAATGTAAGTTTGAAACTATTTGTACTTCTATTTTGCATCTCCTTCAAAAGTATAAAGTGACTTTAAAAAGTCTTTCTTAAGCTACTTGAAGTGTCAAACTCAGCATGTTGCTATGGGATCAGATATGGGATCAGCTGAACTGTGAAGCTTTCCATGAATATGACATCAGATCTGATCCCAGATCAGGTTATGGAACAGTTTGTCTTTCAGTGGGATCAATGCCGCTGTCATCAGACCTGCTGGAGTCAAGATAAAAAAAAAAAAAAAACTACTTTAAAATAAAGGAATTCATCATGGGTTGATGTAGAAAAAATGTAAAGCTTTGGAAAGTTAAAACAGTAAGAAGTTGATCCTCCAGATTTCAGTGTTATCATCCTCCAACAAATCTGACTTTATGTTCTCTCATAATATGAGATTTCATTCTCTTATACACTTATTTATTTTTAATAAAGCGAGTTACTCCGAAATTATTCTAAACTTGCAAAATTGTTGCCCACGTGTTTCGTCTCAAATATCGAACTGTAATAAAAAGAATCTATAAATATTTGAGGAAGGTTATCACCGCTATGGTGATAGAACGAAGATCGTGAATCATGAGATCACAGATACAAGCTGCTGAACTTAGCTTCTTCTACAGGGTGGCTGGGCTCTCGCTCAGAGATGACGTGAGAAGCTTTGCCATCCAGGAGGAGCTCGGAGTAGAGCCGTTGCTCCTCCGGGTCAAGAGAAGCCAAATGGGGTGGTTCCGGCATCTGGTTAGGATGCCTTCCAAATGCCTTGCTGGTGAGGTATATTTTAGGCACGTCCCACCGGGAGAAGACTCTGAGGCAAGCCCTGGACCCGCTGGGGAAACTTTGTCTTACAGCTGGCCAGGGAATGTCTCGGGATTCTCCTGGGTGAGCTGGAGGATGTATCTGGGGTGAGAGAAGCCTGGGTTCCACATCAGAGACTTTTGTCCCTTCGACTCAGCCCTTGATGAGTGGAAGTTGACGAAACAGAAAGGTTATCATTGCAACTGGTTTTATGTAGCTCTAGACATCTTGATATCTCTGGTGATTAAATTCTAAGATCTTGTCTTTTGAACTGTGACGCTGAGACAATAAAATGTTTTACCCGTCCAACCTTTTACCTTATTACTCAGATGAGTCACATTTACACACAATTAGAAATGTCAATAAGGCTTTGATTAGGCTTTGATCTTGTCACTAGGATTCTAATGGTTCAAATTGTTTATGTACTTATCCAAACTACGGTATTCTAAAAGTTACTGGCAGATTTTTTTGGAAAGTAGAATGAGGGCTCTAATGCAAGGCATCCTGAAAAATCCTCATCACCCTCTGCATGATGTGGTCACAACCCAGAAGAGTGCCTGAAGTAACAGGTTCCTCTCATTACGCCGCTGGACTGAGTGATTTAAGAGGTTGTTTATCCCTTCAGCCCTCAGGCAATTCAATCAAACAGATGTGGCTGGAAGAAACTGAGACCAATATGAGTATCTTATTACTATTGATAGTAACTTTTACTACTGGTGTTTTATTTATTGGTGATTTGTTGTTGCTGGACAACTCTACGGGACACCAGAGTTTCTCCTGTCGGAGATTAACAGAGTTTTTGTCTATTTTATCTATCTATTTATTCTGATGCGGTGCAATCACTTAAATGTGAAATACATCTATTTGTGTGTTCATTTTTTAATTGATATATTTACTTTCTTCTCCTTGCAGGTTTTGGGGGATGTGTTGATTTGATAGTAGATGGTGTACCATTCCTGAATAAATTGGGGATCTCCAACTCTGACAAGTCTGTGCATCACGACTATCTTGAAAATGCTGAACAGCTGGCTGAGAGTTTCGCCTACTTCTTCGCACCAGGAGCTGCCTCAGAGTAAGTCAGTTAAAGACTTGTAAATATACAATAAAGTTTAAACATACTGTATGTAAATCAAACCTGTCCTGTTTTTTACTTTTAAAAGATGGTTATTAAATAAAAAAATTGGATAAAGTTATTTGTGGCTTTTTGGGATTGATAAAAGTAGAAATAGTGGTGACTCACAACCTGCCACGATGACACAGTAGTGAATGGTCAAATTTCTCTCACTATTACCTGCTGACTTGGTTTAAGATGACCTGGTTATAAATAAATGTGATGATCACATATATCCAGTATGAAAAATAACCCTGGAAATCAGTCACCTTTTTTTCAACATAGCTTTGTCTTGCTTGTAATTCAAAATTACCAGGAAAAAAAGAGGTATTCATTTTCAAATTCTGTGTTTCCAGCTCATGCAGTTCCAGGATTAGTTGGATTGTAAAAGCACACAACACACCCTCTTTTGTCCTAAAGCTTACAGAGCAAGTCGGGTCTGTTAAACCAGAAAAAATTCTGACCCTAACTTAAAGCTTCACCTCAAGGATGTCCAAAAGTCAGTCCTGCTTATGATTCAAAGAGTTTATCCAGCAATGAAGAACAATTACTCTGTGATTAATGTAGAAACACAGATTCATTAATATCCTGAAGGATTATGTTCCTCAAGGTTCATACCTGGCCACTCCTATTTTCTTACCTAAATTTTTAGGTTTATGTAAATAAATTTGGATTATTTCTTTCTTTCTCACATGCGTTTCTGCTCTGATCACTAGACCAGACCGTTTTATTGTTTTAATGAAATAATTCATTCGTAGAAAACAGGGTGAAAAATGTATTTTTTCAGCTTGTGCAGAAAGTACGAGCAAGAAATTATCTATTTTAAAAAGGGTTGATGTTACAGTTAGTTTTATGATCAGATTTAGTTTCTAACTTGCATTGTGTTCATTCAGGCGTTTTATGTCCAACGACACCCTGTTTGCCGAGCTGGTTGAAAGCGCCCGTGATTTACCCGGCAACAGATGGTCTATTGGCGGCAATGCACCCGTGATGGCTGGTCGCATGGCAACGGAGGGATGTGACGTGTTACTCGGGGGAAGTTTTAGTAGTGATTTCACAGATGTTCTGTCCCAACACATTTCGGGTATGGACATACACACCCCGATGAATTAGTCAATAATAAATTATCTTTTTATAAAGAAAATAAATAGAATATCTAGCTAAGTTGTTATTTTTGTTTGGGCTTTTTTTTCTTTGCAGTTGCTGGTGAAGTGATAGATGAACAAGACATTCATCTAATCCTGGAGTATTCGTCTGGAGCTGTGTGGGGGCACCACACCTCACGCAGAGCAAACAGGTTACTGGATGATTTTATTTGAGGACAGGGATGTTGGTGATTTATATTTGTTTTTATATTTCTGGGTTATTTTTGTTCATTTTTCTTCTTTTTATGTGCAGATATATCATCCACAGTGACTTCCACAACCCCTACCTGGCTTCCATGGATGAGTTTGCTGAGAAACTAAAAGACTTTCACCCAGATCTGCTGGTGGTGGGAGGGCTGCAAATGATGGACAATTTCCCTTTTAAGTCTGGTGAGAGTAAAGCAGAAATTTTTATGCAGACGTTTGTGTCACTGCTCTGCTTGAAAACATTCAGGAAGTCAGAAAGATCTAATTCCTCTCCTTCCAGGTGAGCGAGATCATCTCCTCTCTCAGCTGGCCGACTTGTTGTCCTCTTCCACTCCTCAGATCGGAGTTCATTTTGAGATGGCAAGTTTTGTAGAAGAGAGCATCATGGAGGACCTTCTACACCACGTCATCACTCATGTATGTTTGATTTAAATATAAATTATTTTTATTGAATGAATTAAATCCATCAGTTTAAAGTAACATGGCATCTAATTCAATGTTGTTTTTGGCAGCCATCTTAGTTTTCGTTTTAGTCTTTGGAACAAAAATTAATTTAGGTTTTGTTCACATTTTCATCATGTCTATGTATTTCAGTTTTAGTCACGTTTTAGTCAACGAAAACTCAAAATCTTCGTTGGCTAAAACTCAAAAGAGTTTTTGTCTTGTTTTAGTCAGTGTCTCGTCACATTTTCATCACCCAAAAGTTGCATTTATTTTGTTATTGTTACGTCATCGTCATGAAAAAAGCTTTGTCAACGAAATAATTTTGTTATCGTTGACGAAAACAGCACTGATCTAATCTGCTTTACTTTATTAGCATATACAGGCATGTGAAAAAATTAGGACATCCTATGAAATCCTGTGTATTTTAAAATATATTTTGACATATGGGTAGTTAATGTCAATTTTAATTAAACTCAGGGATCTAAGTAATATAACTAAACAATAAAAAAATAAGAAAAGACTTTTTAAAACTTTCTGTAAAATTTAATTAAAAAATAATGCAATTTCTGGTGAGGAATAAATTAGGACACCCCCAATATTATCCCTCTTAAAATGTTAAAAATCCCAAACAGGTGCATCACGTCTGGTGCACATGATTTGTACATCGTTACCCAGCATTTGAATGGAGCCTTGCTCTATTTAAACCTCAGATTTAGTTTGGTGTGGCCCTGACAGTTGAGATGTTGAGGTGAGCGCCATGGTGAGGTCTAAAGAGCTTCCTGATGCCCTCAGAAAGGAGATTGTGGCCGCTTACGAGTCTGGTAAAGGATTTAAAAAGATTTCAAAAGAATTTAACATCAGCCATTCCACCATTCGCAAAATTATTTACAAGTGGAGGACATTTAAAACAATTGCCACCATGCCAAGATCTGGCCGTCCAGGCAAGTTTACCCTCAGAGCAGAACGCAAGATGCTCAAAGAGGTCTTGAAAAATCCTAAAGTGTCATCAAGGGAATCACAGCAGGTTCTGGCAACTGTCAATGTGAAAGTGCATGACTCTACGATGAGAAAGAGACTGCACAAGTGTGACTTGCATGGGAGGTGTGCAAGGAAGAAACCTTTGCTCTCTAAAAAACCATCAAGGCCAGACTGAAGTTTGCCAGAGAGAACGTAGACAAAGACCACAACTTCTGGAATAAGGTTCTTTGGACAGATGAGTCTAAAATTGAATTATTTGGACACCAGAACAGAAGACATGTTTGGAGTAAACCAAATACAGCCTTCCAAGAAAAGAACCTCATACCAACTGTAAAGCATGGAGGGGGCAGTGTCATGGTTTGGGGTTGCTTTGCTGCAGCAGGACCTGGCCAGCTCACCATCATAGAATCTATCATGAATTCTACTGTGTATCAGAGGGTGCTTGAAGAAAATGTGAAACCATCTGTCAAAAAGTTAAAGCTGAAGCGTAACTGGATACTGCAACAAGACAATGACCCAAAGCATACCAGCAAATCCACCAAGGACTGGCTAAAAAAGAAGAAGTGGAGAGTCCTGGAATGACCAAGTCAAAGCCCTGATCTTAATCCCATCGAAATGCTGTGGGGTGACTTGAAACGGGCTGTACATGCAAGACACCCCTCAAACATCTCACAGCTAAAAGAATTCTGCATTGAGGAGTGGGCCAAACTTTCTCCTGATCGATGTCAGAGACTGGCAAAAGGCTACAAAAAGCGTCTCGTTGAAGTTATATCAACCAAAGGGGGCAACACTAGCTATTAGGGTGTAGGGTGTCCTAACTTTTTCCTCCATTAAAATACATACTTTATTTTTTTTCTTTTTTTGGATTTGTCAAACAATGTTAATTTTTGTTGTTAAATTGCAATCAAATCACTTTCTTTTTGAAAAATACATATAAACATGACTGGATATTGGTATGTGAACCATTTCCAAATAAAGAGCTGATTATTCAATGGGGTGTCCTAATTTTCTCACATGCCTGTATTTGTTAGCCAAAGTCCGACTCAGTGTAATTTGAATAATGCCATTTGTATTTGCGTACATTTGGGTTTTTTTAAACGTGTGAAAGCAAATGTAGGTCAGACACTTAGACAGGATCATTTTTTATTATTGAGTACAACTTTGAGCATCATCAATACCTTCTTTTATGGATTTAAATAAGATTAAAGTTGACCTGCATCCAAAAAAAACACTTTAAGGCAATATCAATTATTAGCCAAAGTATTTTTTTATTTGATCATTTTTCTAATGTTTTTTTTCCAGGCGGACTCTTTAGGAATGAATGAACAGGAACTCCCTAATCTGCTCAGCCTGCTGAAAGGCTCTAACATCACGGTACTATCGGACCCGAGTCCCCGCGTCGCCACCGTCCTTGACCAGATGAGAGAAGTTTACCGTATTTTAAACCAACGCCACAAAGACGCTGTCGCTGCTAACCCTCAAGCAAAGAGCAAACCACTGACCCGCCTCCACGTCCACACGCTGGCCTTTCAGGCTATGATTGTCACACGTGGCTCTCAGTGGAAGAACACCATGTCGGCCACAGCCAAAGCTTCTCTCACTGCTAATCGTCACGTCTGCGGCTCAAATGACATTGACCCCAGCAAGGCGAGGCTCCTGATGGATGACTCCTTCTCTGTTAGCTCTCGGGCAGGAAGCCAACGCATGCCCCTGCAGGAGAACAGACCTGTCAACTGCTGGGATGAGGAGGACTATGAGATCTGTGTGGCTCCGGTGCTGGTGTGTACTGAGGTGTACCAAACTGCAGGAGGTGGAGACAACGTCTCAGCTGCTGGTTTAGTGCTGCAAATATAAAAAGGGACCTTTCAGGCTATCTACATGTTGGCGAACAGTGTAACAAAAGAAACTTTGGTGTGATGCACTTTAGCTGTCTAGGGCTGAAAGCGTTAACCAGGCTAATGCTATCACTTTTACAGATTGTGATTCAGATTGAAGAAGAAGTCATTGATATTAAAAGAGGCAGTTGAGGGAGGATGGTGGTTGCTAATGGCAGTAAACCACCAAAATGTGAAGAATTATAAACCTTAATTTGCTATTTGATTATTTTTTTTTTAATCCAAACCAGATTTTTTTAGGCTTTATATTTGGTTTATAAATTAGATCAGATAGATTAATTACTTAAACTTACAAATTCACTAAAGTTTCTTACTTAAGAGTCCAAATTTCTTGTCAATGATCCCAAGTGTCTCTGGAGTGTCATTCGGTCATCTGACCTCTCTGATTATATCGACCCATCCTTTGTCTACTTCTCAGAGGCCTTAAAAACTTGAGTCTCAGTCCGGATGGGACACATAGGGATGAAATTTAGATGAAATCGGAAACAGAATCCCAGGTTGTTTTTATAGCACCACTTGGATTATCTGAGCCAGGTTGGAATGTTGGACATTGATTGTTTTAATTTTGAATGCAGCTCTGCAGCCGATGTCATCGAGTGATTCAGAAACATCTGAATGTCTCGTTACTCGGCTGCACGTTTATCAGGTTTTTAACAATTAAACCTCTTTTGCCTTGAAACAAAGTCATTTTCTCATCAGTCACGCTTGACTTTGCAACATTTGACGTTTTCTATTGAAAGTTGTTCAAACTCTTCCTTCTTCAGTCTCATCCTCTAAAGCAAAGCTAAATGACGAAAAAAAAAGGTTCTGTGCTTCCCGGTGTATGTGAAAACTGTGCGTAGTGGTGTGGGTGTCTGTGGTTTGGATTATAATCTCTCTGCAGTTCAGTTGCAGCGATGTATCGTAAAAACAAACACATATTAAGACGGCACTTTGGCCATCATGATGTCAAGATTTTTCTCTCTACCTCTGAGATCATCAAGCTTGTCCTTCTGGTGTTCCATCAACCACTCTTAACTTCTTATTGGTCATACTTTTATTTCTTTATCAATGACTTTTAAAGGACCAATCATTCAGTGTTGACATCTCTGTGGAGATTATTTGGCTGGATTACTTGAATTATTCAGAAATAACTATCAAATTCAGGTTTTTGTCTTATTTCCAGAAGGATTAAGAAGCTAGATATTTCCGTTTAAGGCATAGCTCAGTTATTTAACCCCTCAGATCTACACATTTACATCATTGTCCAATAAATTTATTAGATTTTTTTTTTCTCTGCCTATGGCTAAAAAATAATAAACTGCTATTTAACTTGTGATTTGTACTTTCTGATGCAACTGGACTCAGCAGGGAATAATGGCATCTCAAACATTCCTAACATTGAATATTTTACATGTCTCTTCACCTTAAAGGGGATTTGTAGCATGTCAAAGAGAGAAAGTGTTTTAAGTAAAATTAAGATTTTTTTTTTACAATGAAAGGTCAAGAAAAAAAATGATTGTTTATGTGTGGAAACCCCTTAAAAAATCTGTACTGATACTTTACTGACTTGATGCTTTTTGGTGAAGCTGATAGTAAATGAGCCTTATTGTATTTTTACTGTGATTTACAGTGAAAAGAAATTAATTTAGGCATTTTCTATGATAATTGTTTGTTTCTTGTTGATACTTTGTCTTAACTCGTGATTAGATGCCAAAGGGTTGTTTTCTATTGAAATACTGTAGCATGGTTTCATGCTCGCTGAGGAAACTATTTGTGTTTGGAAGTAAGACTTATCTTGAGCAAAGATAAGTTGGATTTCAGATTTTTAACTGTTCATGCATGGTGAATAAATACAAAAGGATTTGAGACTTAAAAACCCCCATCCTGACCATATCTTTATTACATTCATTCATTTTCTGAGACGTTACCAGAGCCTATCAGGCATATTCAAGGCGAGAGGCAAGATACATCCAGAATAGGTCACTGGTCTGTCACTGGGCCACACACACTCATTCCTCAATTTCATAGCAGCCAATTAACCTAACATTCATGTTTTTGGAGGGTGGGAGGAAACTCTTGCAAACATGGAGAGAGCATGCAATTCTCCTCACAGAAAGACCAGTGTTCCAAGCCTTGTCCCCACCTGGGACTCCAATCCCCAACCTTCTTGCTGTGAGGCCACTGTGCTAACCACTATGTGGCCCCCATTTTTAAATTTTATTTTTCTTTATTCTACATCACTTAGTTGAAAACTACATTTGCGTACATAAACTTTTGTCTAAAAAAGTCAAAAGTTTTTTGCTTCTAAGTTTACATCAATGGACATAAAACTTGGAAATTTTAAACAAAGCAACATCTCAATTTTTTCACAAAGTAACGGCACCAATACATGTTTCTACTTTTCATGACTGGCTGCCTGTATATAAATGTTTTACATAAAAGCTTTTGGGTTTTTTTTCTTTGGATTTTACTTGTAAAATTTTCAACTCTGCACTTCTGCTTCGAGTACAGATCAGGTTACTTAGCTCTGAAGGATCGACAGGCATGTGTCTCCACGTACTGTACCGAGATTGCAAGAAGCTACTCCTATTTTAAAACCATTCAGGTTTCATCATCTATTTTTAGATCACGTTCAGGATTCGGGAACAAAACAAACTTTCCATTAATACAACTTTATTTTCAGCTCTAGGAGGGTTTCACAACATGTAGCTGTTTATGGTGTCATATTCAGTGTATTAATTACAAGAATGTGGGCCTACAGTTGGATTTCTGACTCATCAATTTTAAATTATTTAAAACAAAATCAGACAGTTATATGTATGCAGAGATGTTCTTCTGGACCTGTACATGTTCACAAACATGTTTGACATTTAAGCAGCTATGGTGACGCAACATTGTCTCCTATAGGTTAGGATCAAGGGTCAGTTCAGTAAAGATTTCATTATAATAGATCCGGTTGGTGGCACGGTCGGCGAGTGCTACCAGCATCTCATCCATCTCTTCTTGAGTGAAAGGCTCACCTGGTTTAAAGAAAGAGAAGACAATTTACTCTTAAAAAATGGGATAAATAGCATAGAAAAATATGTTTTTCTCCTTGGTTTTACGTCACCTTCTTGTGTCAAATATTTCGTCAACTCTTCAGCATCCAAGTATCCCTTTTTTTCTTTATCCAGAACCTGAAATGATAAAGAAAAAAATCACAATAAGCTAGACGTTGATACATTTGTGTGACATTCAGTGCAAAGACACTTGCTTTGGATTTGTAGGATAAATTGATTTGAGATAAAGTTACCAGTTTAATGTTTGGAGCTTTAAAACAGAGATCAAACAAAGAGAGTCAAGCTCTCAACAGAGACAAAGGTGCTCTCACCACAAAGGCCTGAAGGAGAAGATCCTCAGGGATGGGTGGAAACCTAACAGAAATAAAATATCCATAAAAATCTTGATCTGCATCATTTTACATCTAGATATATCTGTGCATGATATTGATGTACGTGCAAATATTGATATGATGTGCAAATAATCAATTTGTTGTTAATTGTCTCAAGATGTAAGAGACTTGCAGACCCTTGGGAACTTATTTATTTTATTTCCACTTGTGGTTGTTTCCTTTTTAGGATTGGTTTCAAAGAAATACTGTGTGTCGTCCGTTAAAGCAACATAGGAATTATGAAAGTTTGATTGATTAAAGTCAACAGAGCCACACACCGTTAAAATAATATCCTGATTGTGTAAAGTTATCTTTGTTCATTTCCCAGTCAACGTAATACCGCACATGGAGTTTTTATGATCCAGAAATAGAAACGTCAACAATGCATTAATAAAGAAAATAAAACTTTTTTTCTAAGTAGCCAGATTTTATGTTCATCAGAAAAATATTTCTTCTTCTTTACAGCAGCATCTGAATTAGAAAAATTCCATGCAAGAAGCTAACATTTTGCTTTAGTTCGTGGCTGCCAGACATCATTAGTTAAGATAATAATAGAGTAATTTATTCATAATTACTGCAGTAGGGGTTGGAATAATATTCTGTTGAGCCAATCAAGAAAGATTGTGATGTTAGTATTAATCAGCACCAAAAATCCTCTAAAAAATTAGAGTAACCCACTGGGAAAATAACTTATTTTGTTGACTGACTATATTTGTTGACTAAAGCAAACTATTTATGCTCAAAAAAATCTTTTTTTTTTTTTTTTTTTAAAAACAATATTTTTTCCCAAAAATGTAAAAGAGCACTGATTTCTGAACTCTGACTAATAATCAAAAATAGTGTATGGGAAATGTATGTATTCTATACAGATTAAAATTTGGAAGTGTCTCTGTCAATGATTTTAGTTATGTTTCAAAGGTCAGTACATAAAAGCTATGTAGACATTTGTAAACTCATTTTTTACTGCTTTGGGACAAAAAACTTACTTCTTCTCCATCAACATTGAGGTCATGACTGGGAGGAACTTGTCCAATTGGACGTAACCTGTTTGGTCCTCTTCCACCTGTTAAAAAAAAACTCACTTTTATACTGGTAGTGTAGTGTCTGAAAAATATGAAATCATTTCAGATAAATATTCTCTACTATTTTCCAGTGGAGGTCAGGACTGGGTTGAAATGAAGGTCACTAAACTGTATGGTGTCTGACTTACAGAACTGTGTGATATAGCTGGTAAATTTATTGGAGGTCATCTAGTGACCTTAATGCCCACCCAGAGAAGATGGTTGATCTAAACTAGAGGAATGTTCTTTGTCTGCTTATAATTTCTAATCACTTTTTTCTAATTTTCTAATCTGCTTATATTTTCAATCTAATAAGAGGATTGCCTTTTTTTTATTATATACTTTAAATATCGACTTCACAATCTCTTGGTGGGGGATTTTCCTTCTTGGCTTTCCTCCAATTCATTACTATGATCTTTCTGTGATGAAGAAAGATCATACACTTTCCTTCCCCATTCAAGTTTTTTTCCACTTTGATGGGAAACTCATGTCTGAAGACAACAGCACTAGAAATTTTAAATTGATTTTTTTTTTTCATTTTTTTTAGAATCAAACCCAACCTGAAAGGTTAAAATGATTTTATTTGTTGTGGATCTTGTTAATCTACAAAATCCAATGTCCTAAAATGGGTTCTTGAAAATATTGACACATTCCCCATGAGGAAACAGAATGGAATCCAACACTATTAATGAAAACTAGACAGATTTTTATAAGAACTACATATGCAGGAATTTTATACAAATCCAGATGGTTGACATATTCATATTAAGACCAGTAAATATAGTTCTGACCTCAGCTATTATGTCATGTAGATCTGCTTGTGTGGGGAAACATCCTAATGAACAGATAATGGTATCAATCTCCCTGGAAGACACAAACATAACTTTAAATAGTTTGTGGATTATTAAAATACTTTAACAGCATATTCCTTCTCCTCCACTAGTATTTAAAAAGTATTGTTAAAAATCAAGCATGAAAAGATACATGATCATTTACATCTAGCCAGCTATTACTTTTTAAGTGTTTTTTTTTTTTGTTCCAACAGGACTTTTTTTTCAACAATCATAAAAAAAATCTGTTCATTACTTATTGTTAAATGTCAGCATTTTTAATATTTATTATATTTACTGACCGGACATCCACTGAATTGTTACATTCATAGTCAAAAGCTTCAAATGCAGCCTTAATTTTCTTCTGAAAATCAATCTCTGTAATAAAATAGATCTAATTATAACCAAAGCCTAGAAAGAAATTTGGAATTTTATTAACGAATCCAAAAACATTAAAAGATTTAAATATCTTAAACTAGTAAATAAATCCTACAAACCTGAAGGTAACTTTTCAGTCATCTTTGACTAAGGAGGTTGTGTTTGTTGATCTGTTGCTTAGCAACAGCTTGTTAGCTAAAACTAATAAATCTTACATATAAATTTAATGTAAAATTACATTTGAAGTGTTAGTAAACAAATAAATAAGTTTATCTGTAACAATTTGGAGCTGGAAAGCCGATTTTCTCAAGTTGAGAAACTTGAGTTTTTCAGTGGATTGTTTCCTGATGAGCGTTGCTAGGTTACACGTAAACAATTTGAAAATAAAACAGCACACACACACACACACACACACACACACACACACACACACACACACACACACACACACACACACACACACACACACACACACACACACACACACTTAAACAAAACATACTATAGCATACTTTAAATTAATTTTTGCTTCATAAAAAGTCATTGCATTACCTTGGCTTGGGACGTGCCCGAAACACCTCGCCTACGAGGCGCTTTTTTTTTTATGCTTTATTTTGAAATATCCTTTGGTTTTGTTTGTGATGTTGGGCTGACATGCTTTTTCTTTATTAATCTATAAGTATCACGCAGGTCGAGGAGATCGGAGAGATCCAGCACGAGGCCACAAATACCTTAAAACAGCAAACAAACATCAGTCTGCCACTGCTCCCCCCATTACTCATACCACCTCTCACAATTGCAGTAAGCATGGTAGGAGCTGCAGCTCCGCATCGGCTTATTCAGCTGCACAACAAACAGATAAGTATCTAGGTGCAGACTTTAATGTTTCTAGAGACAGAAAGATGTGAACAATACTGTTATACTCCTGCTTTGATTAGTCTGTAATGATGAGGCCAAATACATATAATTAAAAAATGTTTAAGTGCATAGTTGTTAAAAAAAAAAAAAAAACTCTGATCTGCTGCCAAATAAAAAAAAATATAAAACTACAATTTTTGTCTTTATTTTCCAGAAGAAATTCTTTCCATGTAAATTGATGTTTTTTTTCAACACATTGTATTAAATTAATGTTATTTTAATAAATCAACAATGCTGTTATTAACTCTTAAAAAAATTCTCAATTTTTAGGAGTTGATTGTTAATCATAATTTATTCTGCAAATTTTATATAGACTGCATGAACACAAAAGTTCTAGAGTGCATTCAGAGATGCATTAAATAAAAAGTGTTTGCATATCATTTACTCTTCAAAAATTATTCCACATCTTTCAAACTGTTCTGAGATTTGTGGAAATACAGATAAAACAGCACAGAAACGTTGGTCAAACTCCAAAAGAAACTAACCAATTAAATAAAGTAATTCCTTATTTGGTGTAAATTCAAAGGTATTGTTTGTAAAAGAATTTTCAAAATGACTCCTAAAGGGAAGTGGAATCCAAGTCCAATGACTTTTGGATAGGCTCCAAATAAGCTTTTTAAGGTTCAACCTTTTTCTTTCTGATTCATATTATTTATGTTGTAATACACGCCAAAAGCTGTGACATAATCAGAGGCGGATCCAGGTGGGGGCATACCTCTCCCTTTTTGGTCCACAAAAAAAAAAGAGAAGAAGACATGAAAGGGGACTAGTCAAGCTAATGACTCTTATTTTTCAATATGTCTCCTCCTTTGTACTGGCTTTGTGAATGACCTGACGTCCCTCACGCCCCCCTCTTAGAAAATCCTGGATCCGCCCCTGGTAATAAACCATATGAGTTTGATAATGAAGTACAACAAATGCTTATAGTTAAATAGAAGTTTATTTATTTCATCCATTTATCCAAATGCATTTCTATTTTTCTTCAGTCATCAAAGAGAGAAAAAGCAAATACAATTCTAAAAAAATAAACCAAGTAACATAACTGTAGGATTTCTGAAGGGAAGACATTGTGTTTTTTGTCCAACAGACCACTTTAAGTATCTCATAGTGCAGTTGATATTCTTGTGCATTTATGCTGAAAACATGCGAAGAATTGAACAGAGACAAACTTGCAAAGATCAGTGCAATTTCAAGTTGAGGACCATGACAAAATCGATTCAGTCAAACAGATTAAAGATAAGCAGGAAATCAAAGTCTGCTTATTATTGCACGTAAAGTGATTAGAAGTTTTTTTTATATATATTATTAGACAATAGATAAATACAACTAAAGCAAAAATGATTTAGAAGCTTGTTTTGTTGTTTCAATAGAAATGAAAAAGAGCATTAGTGCACTTTTTGAGACTTTTTAAAAGTCTAGATGCAGTCTTTTTTAAAAACAGTAAAGGAAAAGCACATCCTTTTTAAACTGGCTAAACTACGCAGAACACCTTCCTTCCTCCTTTTTTATTACATGGCAAGTCTTATTATAAAATAACAGTCTATAATCCAAGGAGGTTAAGTGATGTATGTCTAAAAGTTAAGAAATATTCTGTTTCTGGTTCTCCTTGATGTGATGGAACATCTATGACTAGTTCTTGTTCTCCAGCAAGGGCTTCTGGAAGTTGTTCATCATCCAGAATGACTTGGTTTATTGCTTCTTAAATCATTTCTTCCTGCTGGGTTCCAACTTCCGTTTCTTTGTTTTCATCTAGAGGTTTAATCTCTGTGTCAGTTTGATCATCTCTGTGCTCCACTGGTATTATATTTTCCTCTTCAGTGGTTGTGTTCGCTGTCTCATTTTCCACTGCTACTCCCTGCTCTTGAGATGGTACGTTCATGTCATTTGAGCCCTTTGAAGAAGAACAGAATGTATTATGTTACCACAAAATAGCTGATTTGTGTAAAAGACTAAATTCACACACTAGTAAAAATGAAAATGTAATAATAGAAATGTAAACTGTGAACCTTTGTATGAGTTAAAGGTGGAGAGAGCAGCTCTGAGGGGTCCAACAGCCCATCCTGGTTTAAATCGTGGGACTGGAGTAAGAAATCTACCATAGACACCACCTGAGTAATGACACATGGATACATGCACATTGAGCCTGACGATCACACCATGCAACACACAGTGATTTGGAGTCATTGTGGCCTACCTGCTCACTTGTCTCTGCTCCAGGTTTATGATGAGAGGTAAAATCTGAAAGAAGTTTCATCATCTCTAATCCATCCAAAAACCCACTGCGATCATAATCATAAAGGCGAAAAAGGAAAAAAACCTCTGGAACAGAGTAGAGTGAAAATTTAATATTTAATAAACAGGTGCAAAATGTTTCAGGAGAAATAACGAGAAGATATTTTTAACTACAAACAAAAATGTCTCGTCAAAAGTAATAAAAACACAATGAAACATGGTAAAAATGACCTTAATCTGACTCATTTTCTTTACACATAATTGTGTAGCAGTGTTCCAAGTGAACTGTTTTATTTTATGTTTTATTTTAATGGGTATAAGAACTAAATAGAAGGCATCAATTAAACATCAAATGTATTCAACTGTATCTTAAAAGCAATGATCATCCTGGTAGGAAGTGATCCTCACCTTGCTCCCAGGAGTTTAACTCAGGTCCTATTTGGTCGTCTTTTATTGTGGATTGAATATAACTCTGTAAAAACCTGTAGATAAACACACCAGAAAGAAATGTTTAATAATTCAAAATGTATTTACAACATGTACAAAAGGCTAATATAAAGAAACGATTGTTTATTTAGAAGATCTAACCATTAGCAGGGGCGGATCCAGCACTTTCTAAAGGGGGGGCATGAGGTATTGACAAAGCCAGGATAGGCCCCCGAACATTTTTAGAAATAAGAGTAATTTTTCTGCATTTTGGTGGCCCATTCGGTGTGCCCTGCAAAGGAATAGCTTGACTAGTCCCCTTTCCTTTCTTCTTCTTCTTATTTTTTTATGGACCAAAACAGAGGGCGGGGGGGTGTGTGAGCCGCTGGCCCCCCCTCGATCCGCCCCTGATTAGCAGCTAATTTGACATCATTCTTGAGTATTATTATTTGTGAAAATTCTTTCTGTTTTACTCCTATTTCAAACTAAGAGAACTCAAGCTCAGAAAATCACACATTTTCACAAAAAAATAGCTTTCAACATTGTGTTAAGCTCTTGAATTGGCTATAAAATTTATTTTGCTTTAAAAAAAACTGCACATGCAATAATTTTAATAAAAATAAGTACACCATTTTCTTGTTCTGGACCACTTTAATTTCACATTTAAAACAGGCAAATTGTTGTTTATTACTTCTACAACTGTGAGTGCAAACCTTTTATTATGCGGTTAATCTTATCAATGGATGATTTCAGAAATTCTATTTGTACAACAAAGCAACCAAAGTCCATGAAGCATGACAACATGCTATGTCAAGAAGCACTTTGTCTTATCAGTGTCTGACGTTGAGATTTATTACTGATGTTTGGTTCAAAAACACCTGCAGAAACAAGTAATGTCTGAAAATGTTTGTGTCTTTCAGAGAAAAAAAATTGTTGTTCTCCCTCAAAACTAGCACAACTGTTTCTATTTTAGATTTCCACCAATTGTGCATCCAGCAAGATCTGCTCACCTGCGCTCCTCGTCCCCTGAGCCAAATGGATTAGGTAGTACAGGAGGAATATGGGCGTCTGCTGACGTCTCTCTGTAAAGAAAAATATATCAAACAATATGTGTCTTGTTTTTTTTTTTGTTTTTTTTTTTACAATTTTAATATAATTTCTTAGGCATAAACTGATCATTCAGAAAAACACTGTTTTTTTTTTCCTTTTCTTGTTTCTGCATAACTAAAGCACCCAGTTTGTAAAAGTATATTTTACAAACTGGGTAAAACTGGGTAAAACTGGGTAAAAAAATGAATAAAAGCTGAATGACTAAATTAACTTGCCAAGATGTGAAAGTTACCTGTTTGACCCGGGAAGCCCGGGCGCTGCCAGACAGAGATGAATAACCAGGGAAACAGAGAGAACTTGAAGGACCAGGTGATCCGGTTGGGATTCCATCAGCATGTCTGAAAGTAAACAGCATTTTGTTACACACACTTGATGGAAAACTTAATCAGTTTGATGACCAATTTCAAAATAAACAAATCTAAGTCCTCATAAAAACCAAAAAAAAAGGAACTATTGGTGCATAATTAGCTTTCCTAAAATATCAGCAATTTAAAATTCCTCAAGATTTACACATTGCCCCAGTTATTCATTTCTTTTAAACCCCAAAAATCTTCAATATCATACTACAAAGTATAACATAAGATATAAATAATGAAAAAGTCTTTTCTCAAGATTGAAGAAACTTTTTCAAGTTTAAGTAGTTATTTTGAAAGTAATTACATGTCTATTTCTATATGTGTGCTGCAATTAACATTAAAGAATATGAATTAAACAAATTAATCAATGTTTGGTTTAAGTCAAATCAATTTTGAGATTGAGAATTCATGTGTCCGGTAGGTCAAAGCAGTCCAAGAGAGAGCTCCAAAACAGCTTGAGATCAACTGCTAGATGGGGCAATGTTGGGCGGAGTGGAGCTGGAACACCCGTTAAGTGGAACACGCGACAGTTAGCTCTGTGCTGGACAGAATCTGAGTCACCGTGGTAATGATGTTTAAAGCTCCAATGCATCCTAATAAGATCTTAAACTGCCACTAACAGCTCCACATCTTGACAGAAGCTCATACGCTTCATTGTAGTTAGAACAACACCATTTTTTGTTCTCAAACATCAACCAGTTCACCAGTTTTAGTGCAGCACTTTTTCATGTCTCTATCTGCATCGCCCATGGTGAAGCCGGGTTTGTTCGGACAGCCATCACCTCTGATGTCACTCAGACAAGTCTGTAAAAAAGACTAATCTGCTTTTGGAAAATGTTGTCTTTATTTCTTCACTTTCTGCTTCACTTCAGCACAAAACATCTCGAAACATCTGCTCTGACTTGACTTTCCTCACTGATGAAGACGCTCATCTCTTGAAAATGTGATAAAAAAAATTAAAACTCCAACAAAATACGGAGCGCTAGATGGAGCTGCTGCCATCGCGAGTAGCGCTTTTTTCTTTTCTTTTTTTAATTGATGTTTACAAATATTAAAGTTCTGCATCATTATGGATGATTATAATAAGTAAAAAATAGTATGAATATATAGCTTGGTCATGATTGTGTGTGTGTCTGCAGTATGTGTCCAGCCTGCTGGAAACTAGGTTACAGTGTGCTTGTTTAAAACGAACAATAAACCAACTGGGACTCTACAAATTCACTCTGAGTTTCTATCCTGACTCATTTTAATAAATAATGATTTGTCTGAAATTGTATCCTTGTGTCTCAGCTAGCCATAAAAGAAATAAACCTAAAGCAAAGTGAGTGTGATGGAAATGTAATGTAAAGTGGTGCAGGAGGGTTCTGGTCCTACCTTCAGAGGAGAGTAGATGATCTTTATTCCTGCAGGTTTTAGAGGATCCTCTGAGTGTCTTGTCTGCACTGCGTCACGGTCTAACTGACTGCAGAGTGTATGGATCAATAACAGGAGCCACGTGGAGAAGAATAAAAAAATGATTGGTGTCCACGCGTCGTTGTCCGGGTTTTCCGCCACGTCTTCAGCTATAAAAATATCTTTCTGGTGGCGCTGCTGCAAAACCTCTCCTCTGTTTCATCCTGTGTGCACAGTATGGGAGGAGCTGCTGGATCTGACTTTATTCTGGATTAAACTATCATAGTTTTACAACATCTTTAAATAAAAATCAATGTTTCAGTATTTTAATGTGGTAATTTAGATCATCACTGCTGGAACATCTTGAGATGTGGGACAATAAATGAAGAGGGAATTCAAATCCATTTTAATTTGATCTGTATAGCTTAATTTATTTTAAAGTGAATTGAACAAAAATAGAATTAAAAAAATTCAACACAAATACACTCATTCTGAATCGTCCATCCCTGACAGGGGTTGCGGGAACTTATCCGAGCGGATTTAAGGCGAGAGGCAGGGTACACCCAAACACGTCGCCACACACATACGTATTCCTAGAGGCAATTTTATAGTGGCCAGTCAATCAATCTAACATGCATGTGTTTGGAGGGTGGGAGGAAACCTGAGTACCCGGACAAAACCCATGTATACATATGGAAAACATGCAAACTCTGCACAGAACTCCACACAGAAGTGGAGTGGAGTGCGCTAACCACTGCGCCACCGTGCCGCACACTCAAAACAGGTAGAATATATATGATCCTCAAAGCATCCTCTATTTACATTCTCTTAAAACTCAGAACCCTTATAAAATCAGTAGTGGGTTAAAATAAAAAAGAAACCTCCTGGAGATCCACGTGAAGGAAACACCCTCCACTGATGGTCCAACTCAAGTTGATTTATGATACTACACACTTGAAAAATATTTATGATTTTCTTCAGTATTTCTTAAACCTGACTTTTTTGGTTTGACTCCTGTTTACAACTAGATGTGCTTAAAACATAAATATAAATTTGGACTCTTTGGTATATTAAAAATAATTCTAGTTGACAAAGCAGATTAAAAAAAAGCCAGATTTCTCAGACTAAGTAGTATTCAATCTTTGCATAGTAATTAGTAATTATCTACTGTACAGTAATAAGTAACTATATAATTGGTAGTAATAATATAACCCTGGAGTGCAGTGTTGATATTTTACCACAAGATGTCACTGCAACCCAGAAATGATCAAATTAATTTGATCAAAAGTTTTAAAAGTAATTAGGAATCAGTAATTATTGTAAAGATAAACCTGTATATATATATATATATATATATATATGTGGCTAATTTTTGGTGCAATGATTAGGATTGATTAAAAACAAAAAATAAAGAGAACATTGTATCAAAAAGTGGGCATTTTTAAAACATAACGTACAAGAATCCATATTTTTGTAAATGCTTTGCCAAAAAAAAAAGCATTTGCAAAGTGTTGTACAAATAAGTGAAAGATACAAAAAAAATAGGAGCAAAAACAATGAAAAAAAATAGAAGATTACATTATTCTGAACCTTTTGACAGGCTGATTTTGGGCTCTGAGCCTTATTTTCTGTGCTCATGGAAAGAAGATTCTAACTCAAAATTGAATGACACCTAAATCCCATCCATTCTGATTTTGATCTGAACCTCAGTTTGAATGACATGCTTCACAATGAATTAAAAAAAAAAAACATCTGTAAGATAAAAACTCACAGTGGTTAAGGTGACTTAATGTTTTAATATGGCAGAGTGTGGTTTGATGGACCACCAATTTGTTATGAGATGATTCTGTTTGGGATTGTTTTTTGCTTTTCTTCCCTCTATTGTAACTGTAGAGCTTAGTTTAACAAAGGTTAAACATGCAGAATATTTCAGTTCTTTACTATTTTTAGAAGGAACAACCTAAATAATTGATCTTACTGTAACTTGCCAATGTTGCATATCTCGGGAATCCGATGCTGCCAACTGTTTTTGGGAGTAGTTTTAAAGACTAATAGGAATGGCTGTTCATCATGCATGCTGATAATGACGATGAAGAAGATAATTAAATGCTTAATCAGCAACAGCAATAGAAGCTGTAATTTCTCAGAAAGTCAGAAAACCCAAAAAAACTGCATCATTATTGGCAGTTTTCTATGTTGTGGAATATTACAAATATTCTTCGACAATTAAAAAAAAAAAAAACTCACTTGAAACTTATTCTGTTCTAGACATTATATCTGTGTGTCTGCAGGAGGGAGTCAGCAATGTGTGAGCAAAATAATATTTCAGTAAAGCTAAAGTTGTGACTTCTTATTTTTTGGGACATTTTCAACATTATTTTGTTGTAAAAACATGGCTGAGGACACTTGAATAAATCAAACTGAGGCAAAACATTGTTAGAACAAAATAAAAAGCTGATAAATAACTTTGTAGCATTGGTTCAGACAAATTATTGCCATCCTTCTGTCTCTAGAGACAATGGAATCTGCACCTGAATACTTATCTGTTTGTGCAGCATCAGCTGTCATGGAATGAGCTAATGTGGGAGCTGCAGCTCTTACCACACTAGCTGCAAATGTGATAGGTGGTATGAGTCATCAAAGGAGCAGTGGCAGACTGACTATTTTGAGTTTCCGGGTCTTTGTGGCCTCATGTTGGATCGCTCTGTTCCCCTCAGCCTGCTAGATACTCCAACACCCTTGGCAGCTATGGCAGGCTCCATCTCTTCAATTCCGGCTCAAACCAGTCCTCATTCTTTCTGTTTTTTCCCAAAGGTGTGTGAGACGGCCAAACAAATGGACACTTGTCAATTACACCTCCCTGAGTGTCAAACTAGAGTCTGAATGTTCTTTTATTGCAATAGAGCCTTTGCATTTTCCAAACTGTTTAATCCATCACTGGAGTGTGGCAGAGCCAAGAGGTGGGGTACATCCTTTACAGGTCCCCAATCTGTTACAGGGCCACACAAAGAGAGAGACAACCATTCACACATACTGTATATTTTTAGGAGCAACTTTCCAGAAATCAATCAGTGTAAGATTCAAGTTTTTGGAGAGTGGAGGATTAAAAACTCCACTCTGAAAGGCAGTAGGAACAGTTCTGTTCAAATCACACAAATATAGCCAACAGGAAAGATGAGATTTGAATCACCAGCCTACCACTGTTTCACTGTTAGAATTCTTTAAACACTGTAATTAAGATCACTTCTTGCTTTCTTCCAATGCTGTAAAAAGAAATACAGCTGCCAGCAAATAACAGATTGTAAAATGTCAGAACGGATCATTTCCTCCCACATGATCAAAAACACAAACATCATGAAATGATCCGACTGGAAACACCTGTGTGGGCCAATGTTAGAAAACTCGCAGTGGTCAAGTGAACACAAAAAAACTACATGTTAGAAGTACTAAGTTCTTTGTTACAAACAACGCAAAGCAAATTTCTTTCATCAATCAATAGAAATCTAATGTAAAAACTTACAAGATCTCCTTTCTACTTATTTGGGCAGCTGGGTTACAGGAGTGTGTTACCGAAGCTGTTCCAGAGGTAGTCCATAGATTCATGAAGGACATGGGAGGGATTCAACATGATCATTCTGTCCCTCGCCAATTCCTTCACACAGGAGTACCATCTCCACATCAGATCTTTCGAAACAGACTAGAGATGGTGAGGACCCCTTTCTACAGAAGTCCACCACTATCTCCTTTGTTTTGGCCACGGTCAGTTGCAGATGGTTCTCCCCACACCACCTGACAAAGTACTCGTCCTCCCCTCCGATCTCCACTCACCCAACAATGACTGAGTCATTTGAGTACTTCTAAAGATGACAAGTCCCAGAATAGCACTGGAAGTCAGATGTGTAGGTGGTAAAAAGGAAGGGGTACAGATCACTTCCTTGTAGAGCACCAGTGTTACTGATCAGGAGGTCAGAGACACAGTTCTTCAGTCTTAGGAACTGTGGTCAACCAGTCAGGTAGTCCTAATTCAAATAGATTATCTACAACGTTTTTGTACTAAACAGGAGACTTTTGATAAGTTTTTCGTTCAAATCATGTCTGTGTAGTTCACAAAAAAGTGACCTAAATAGTCTTTGGATCTAGACAAGGCATGGGCAAACTATGGCCCGTGGGCCACATGAGGCCCGTGATACGTTTTAATCTGGCCCGCCGAACATGAAAAACTTAAATAAATAAACCATGTTAATGTTTTATTTCCCCATGCAATCTAATGTTTCCTCACCAGATGGCGCACTCTAGATATATTGGCTTTGTTGAGAAAACAACAATAACAATCACTCCGTGATGCACACGTTGTCAAAATAAACAGTGTGCACAAGCATGGAAAGTCATCGGGGCCAATACGCACACAAAAACAAGCGTGTTACAAGCAAAATGTTACATCAAGCGCTTAGATTTAAAACTTAGCGTCGCTAAATGCGGGTTTTTAAGCGCTATCGCACTAGATGTCAGACCTAGCGCTGCTAGATTTGAAATTTAACGCTCTTGATGTAACATTTAGTGCGCTTGTTTAAAATTTATCGTGCCATTTTATTGGTCTAATCTAGCAGTTACCAAAGCATGCCATCCATCTACTTCTGTTCCAGTCCCCTGGTCAAATGTTAGAACTCAATGTGGCCCGTGAACCAAAAACTTTGCTCACCTCTGATCTAGACCTAGATGTCCGGCTACATAAAAGAAGAGTTTAAAATCTTAGATCATCACTTTTTGGATATGACAAAACACAGTTGTCAGGATCATGCCTAGGGAGCCTCTGTAATGCAGAGGCTGCTTTTTATCTTCTTCATCAATACCAGATCACGGAACTGTGCGGTTAAGTTTTAACACTGCGTGAAAGTCTTCAAACGAATACTTGCACAAGTATATACTCTTCCTGACACACATGTCCAAACTCACACATATGTCCAGAGACCATGTTCTCATTAGATTATGTAACAGGGATTAAATTTCACGGTTTTGTGCCCCAACAGTTAAAACCATGCAAGTTATTTTTGACCCGTGGACCCCGATGTCATTTCAACAAATGCTTATCACAATAATGGGTATTCAGAGGGTCACTTCTACGTGTGTGGACATGGTGTCCTAACATGTTCTCGTATACATGCCTGGGCCTCGCACAGTTTCAAAGGGATGTTGATAATATCAACATTATATGAACTGTTAAACAGATGCTATGCATTTTTTTCTTTTAATGATTTAACAAACTTCTTTTAAAACATTTTAGCTTGAATGTAAATTATTAACTTTTGCTTATGCTGCACAATCTGAACAGGGCCACCGGGGGTGCTGGAGCCTATCCCGCCTGATTTCAGGCAAGAGGCAGGGTACACCTTGAATAGGTCACCAGTCTCTTGCAGAGCCACACACAACCAATCGACAGACAGACTCAGTCCTTAGGGGAAATTTTATAGCAACCAATCAACCTAACATGCATGTTTTTAGAGGGTGGGAGGAAACTGGACCACCTGGAGGAAACCCGCTCTTGCGTGGGGAGAACATGCAAACTCCACACAGAAAGGACATTGTTTCAAGCTTCATCCCACCCTGGACTTGAACCTCGGTCCTTCTAGCTGTGAGGCCTCTGTGCTTACTATGACGGTGCTGTCGTGCAGCCTCATTAAATTCTCTTGAGATAAAACTTGTCTTGAATTCTTTAGTTTGTAGTTTTGTTCCAGCAAAAACTTCTTTTTTTTTTTACTTTTGAGCCTCATTAGCTTTGTTTATGAGGAGAAACAGTTTGTCAGTCTAATAAAATAAAGTTGACAAATTGTTTAAAGAAAGAAGATGCTCAGATAAAAAAAAAAAATGCTGTGACCATCTCTCACACAACATCATGCAGCTTCATGCTATGTATCTGTTTGAAATAGTTGCTGTCACATTCCACAAGCTAAGTACTTAGGGTTCGGGTCAACGGGGGAATGGGAGGAAGCTGTAGTTCTGCTTCTGGGGGTACTAGAGCTCAAAGTCCCTTCTATCGCTCTGTCCCACATACACAGACTTGGTCACACACTAATACTGTCACTCACGTGTTCCCAAAGTTTTCCACTGTCACTGTTTCAGTTCGTAGCCTCACATAGAGAGGATGTTTCTCTTGCACTCTGGCAACACATACTGTACTTGTACATACAAACTCACACATACACACACTCACAGGGCAGTTCCGCTGTCTTATTGGGGACTTGTGTCCATCTAAAACGCAGCTATGGAGAGATACACTTTTGACTGAAAACTTTTAAAGTACCACACACATGTTCAGACAGTTTGTACAGATGTACTCATCTGCAAACTGTTTTATATTTCCTTTTTTAACAAGAAAACGAGATCAACATGAGTGTAAAACAGCTTAAATCTTCTCATGAACAGTAACACGTTAAAATTCACATTTATGAAAGATTTTTCAGACCACATATTTGTCCATGTTTAGTCCATGAGACATAAATAAAAGCATATTTAAATCATGTAATAATATATGACATAATAAACTAGGTGACCGATTAATTTCTTGAGCTTTATCTTTAAAAATGGCTGAATTAGTTGACTAAAAATGTTAAACACGTTGGTCAGTAAAAAAAAAAAAAAACGGGGAAAAGTTTTTGGGTTTTTTTATGCATTAGATTTTTTTTTCTCTAATTTGTTAAAAATATAGTAATTTAAAATGTACCTACAGGGCTTGTGTGATTAGTTTAAAATGATCCACAGACAGACGAAGTGTGTGACTGACAAAAATGATGAATGAATACAAACACACACACATCTGTGCACAATTACAATCCCCACTGATTGATGGTGTTTTTTTCCATCAGGAATTTTATTTTTAAATGTTTGCACAACTCTTTTAATTATGTTTGTTAAAGTAAAATATCCTTAAGATATTTGGAGTGCAGCATTTTATTTTTTTTAACAATTTTCCTAGAAATTAATTTGAACTCGTAGTATTTTTATCCTTCATACAAACAAATAAAACCCAAAGTAGAGCTCGAGATTTAAACACAAGCACTGATTATCACACGGTTGACTTACTACAATTATTAAACCCTCAATGAAGACATACTGCACACTCATGCAGGGACATGGGTGAAATATTTCCATTCATTAGTTCAGACTCACAGATGAAACGAAAACACATGGAAGCATCACAGGAATTTGAAGAGCATGCATGTCATTCTTGTGTATGCGCAAAATGTTCTCTGTGTGTGTGTGCATGTCTGTTTCTGTGTGGCCCTGTGATAGACTGGTGACCTATCTAAGGTGCACCCTGCCACTCCCACTCTGGTATCCTATATATATTAAACTAATAAACAATTACTATGATTTGAAATGAGAATATTTTTAAATAAAACACTTGGACCGGGGCGGCATGGATGTGCAGTGGGTAGCACAGTGGCCTCACAGCAAGAAGGTCGTGGGTTCGAGTCCCAGATGGGGATGATGCTTGGAACACTGTCCTTTCTGTGGGGATTTTGCATGTTCTCCCTGTGTATGCGTGAGTTTTCTACAGATACTCTCCAAGCCTCTAAAAACATGCTTGAATGGCCACTATATGATTGCCCATAGGAATTTGTGTTTGTGTGAGATTGTATGTGTGTGGCCCCACGACAGACTGGTGACCTGTTTGAGGTGTACCCTACCCCTCGCTTCGAATCACCTGGGATGGGCTCCGGCATCCACTGCAAGGGATGGATGATGCAGAAGGTGACCGACTGACTGTGACTGACACTTGAACGGATGATTTTCATCACCTTTTGGAGAAATAAATACAATCTGAGCAAGATTTACTTTCAGAGATTACAGACATACTATACTGTATGTATTTTTTCCTTTCAAACAACCACTTTAAATTGTTATTTACAACAAAACTGTTCCTCGCATGCACACAGTCCCATGGAGCCCAAAACCCACACACTCACAGTCATTCAGCTTCTATTTTAAGTCATTTACATGGGTGGATAATTAATGTTCAATTGTTGGAGTCATGAGGCTGAAACACAAAGTTTCTCTTTCAGTGTCTGAGACAAAAAGAAGGAGTGGGACCAACAGGGAGATCAGTGAGGACAGAAAAATGGAGAGACCTGCTAAATGTGCTGAAAGTCAAAGAAATTTCAGATTCCAATCAAATATTTATAATTTTTTTGTCCCATCACAGCTACCTTTCATTTCCAACACTTTACAAGACTTTCAGATTATCAGAACCTTCTGGTTGTTTCTGGTAAAAGTTGGTGTTCCATTCCTGGTACTTGGATTGGAGAGTGCCTCCCTGCATCCTGAACCCCCACCCCTCACCTCATCCCTCTTTTCCTCCTCCCTCTATGTAATAATCCACCACTCCACTGGTGCTCAAAAGCCCAACAGCAGGCAGGGGACAGCTGATGCTGCGAAACTGAAACAGCTCAAAGAGAAAAAAATTAGGAAAAACTCCTTGCTGGACCACTTAGGGCAAACCCAGCAAACCCTGTAGACAGAAGATCAGAGTTCAATCAGCAGTGAAAGTAAAAGAGAAGCAGAAGGAAGACGGAGTACCACCAAGAGGAGACTCTCAGAGGAGGAAAGATTCCCCCAAACACAGTGAAGGCTTCGGATGAGGAGAGCAGGAGAGCGGAGGGCATAGGATAGCCAGCAACAAGTAAGTGTGAAAATCTATCTGTAAAAATGGGAAATAAGATGGTAAAGATTGTGAGAATGACAGATTGTTTACTTTATAACTAAAATGGTTAAATATCAGATGCAAACAGGTTGTTATCCACCAGCATCCTCCCACCACCATGTTCACAACAAATCTGATGCAAAGTTCTGAAAAACTCACATGCAATCTTGAGGCTTGTGTGGTTTATTTTGTTTAAACATTTCTTATCACACAACTAACTATTTTTTAGATTACCTGCAAAAATTAATGAAAGAATCTGTTTGAATTTCTATATGTTGAGCCATTATCCTGAAAACAAACAAAAAGAACAAGTTTCCAAGTCATGTTTCTTCTTCGTTTTGTCTTTTCTTTTTTTAATCCTTTATTTTTGACCATTTTCTTCAATTTTTGTTTGATTTTTTAAAAAACTTTTTATGTTCATAATTAATCAAACTTTCTGCATCTTCTCCATCTTTTTAAAGTAACGCCTTTAATTAAAAACTGCAAAATTGAGCATAAAAAGAAGGAAATAAGGTGTATATTAGAAATAAAATTTGATACACAAACATTTTATCTACACAACTTAAAATTTGAACTCCAATTACATGCCATTGAATATAAACATCCTCTTGAAAAAGTGAATTAATCTGTAAATTTTGACATTTTTCAATATAAATTAAGGTTGTAAAAAATGTAGAAGTAAATAAAAAATAAAAGCAGAAAAGTAAGCTGCGACATTCTGCTTCACACTCACTCTTTTTCTTTTGAAAAACACACTTTATCCAACTAATTATTTGTAATTCAACAACTTACAGAGAAGTACATCAATAATAGGCACAATTTTTGCTGAGACATGTTTTTTTTATATTACATACATGTTCATTTTTACGTTGTTAGTTTTGCATTCATTCCTTAATCTTTCTTTGGTCCAGAGGGCAGAGGTAATCATCCCTTCCCAACTTTCATTAAATAAGTTGTTTGGGTTAAGTGATCCTAATTTGACATCACAATTTACAATAAAAAAACGTACTGAAAATTCCGTGGTTGGAAAAATATCTGTTATTTTTAATTCTCCTGACAGTGGCAGCGCCAGACTTATTGGACCCTAAATCTGCCACTCATCACACCAAGCCGCGCCTCTCCTTCTCTACAAAGTCCATGCCCCTTACTCCTCGAGAGGAAAGTGAGGTGAGAGAGAGAGAAAGAAAAGTTCAGTCTGTTGGATGAAGATTAGTCAGTGGGTTAATTGACTTGTTGTGGTGCTGCAGGTGGTTGCCACAGTGATGAAGTGGAAAACGGTGACAGCCATCTTCCTTTTGGTGGTTCTGTATTTGGTGATGGGAGCTGCAGTATTCAGAGCTCTGGAGCAGCCTCATGAGAGGTAAAAAATCTCTCACAGATCAGAATCAAACTGCAACACAAATCACAAGAGTGAACCATAAGCTGTAGTAAACATCATGTAACTTGTTTTTTCTGCACTTGAAATGAGCTTTTGTTAGTTTTGTTACTTTCTCCGTGTAGTCATCAGGGTCTGAACGTCTGTGTTGCAGTGCCCAGCGTTTGGCTATCCTGTCCCAGAAGATTGAGTTTCTCTCCAGTCACGCTTGTGTCAATCAGAGCCAACTGGAAGACCTGGTGAAGGTGAGACTGACTCACAAAACAAAAATGTTTGAGTGAATTGCAAGCTCTGTGCTCTTGCCTGATATGATGGTGGTGAAGTAGCACCCAGATGCATAGTCAGTTTATTGCAGGACTGCAGAACAGGACATAGAGTTTAGCAGGATGAGGGACCAGAGGTAGAGCTCAGCAGGACGAAGGACCAAAAATAGGATGAGGAACAGGGTGAACAGGTTGAGGAACCAGAAGTCAAGTTCAGCAAGATGTGGAGCCGGAGATAGAGCACCACAGGATGAGAGACCAGAGGTAGAGCTCTGCAGGATGAGGGACCAGATGTAGAGCTCTGCAGGATGAGGGACCAGATGTAGAGCTCAGCAGGACGAGGGACCAGAAGTAGACAAATAGCAGAACAGTAGGTTGCAGCAGGAACATGGTGAGGGACCAAACAGCTGGAGACATCAGGGTAAGGCAATTAGGATCATGTGCAGAATTAGGGCAACGGGCAGGATTAACAGAGAGGAAATGTTCCAGATGAGGAGGATCACGACACTTGTTTAGTGTTCTTTGAGATAAGAATTATTACTCAATGAAAGCACATAACTACTACTTTAAAAAAAATATGTAAAAAGAAAAGAGGCAACGAACAACAAAACAACCAATAACAGCTTGGGTGTTGCAGAGTCATGAAACAGTTTTTGTTGCCGTGTAGTGAGCATCTTACCCCCTCCAATGGAGACCTTGATCAGAAAGGTAATGAAGTCCACCACCTCAGATCTTTGTCCTCAGGACCACTTCATGCCGTCATTATTGGCTCCTGGTGGTTGGTTGATCCCAGTCATTTTTCTTGGAGATAACTTACCATCAATGGGTCATTAGGAATGGAGCGGGTCAGGTCTGAGGTCAGACAGTTCTAAATATAGCACACAATTAACTCGATAATATACGATGCTGTGTAGGGTTTTAGCATTCATAGATGCCAATGAGTTACCTTTAGAGGAGGACACAGAAAAATTACAGACTAAATTCTGATCATGTCAACAGTGTTGGATTTTAACACTTAAATGAGACATCTGTGATGCAATGCAACAGTATCCTGTCATCCAATAAAAATAAAATCTAAATGTTAAATGAATTCATTTGCATTTTCACACATCAAAATTCAGAAGCAGGGTTTTCTGTGAGGAACTAGAAAGCAGGTTCACTAAGAAGAAATCTTGAGCTTGATTATTTTGGGAGTTACTTGTGTTTTGTCTGGTTAATGTCTTTGTGCTGAACCTTCAGTAAAATTTTAGAAACAATATTAAACATTTTAACCAGATTTGTCTCAGTGGGATCAAGTTCAGCACCTTGGACAGCTCCACAACTTTTGTTTGATTTATTAATATGTGTTCATTTCTCCAGGACGGCTAAAAAACTTCTACAGTTTATATTGACTATCAGCCTCTTCACGTCACATATTTAATTAATTATTGACTTGACGGGCAAAAGAAACCAATCTTCAAATGATTCAACGTTGATAGAAAGTCAAAATTTTTAAAACAAATTTTCATAGTATTTTTTTCTTCTTTTATTTCACAGCAAGTTGTGTTTGCTATCCGTTCGGGGGTAAACCCTGCAGGTACCCTGAGCAACCACAGCAGTCTCTGGGACCTGAGCTCTGCCTTTTTCTTTGCCGGGACTGTCATCACAACCATTGGTAAGAGCACAAAACAACAGTTTTTCACTGAAACCCTAAACGATGTTTGAGCAAACACAGAGTAAAGGAGAGTGAGACAATCAGATCATCAAACCTGAAGCTTTCAGTTGGTTTTAGACAGACTGTCAGTTTCTGTTGTTTCATCTAAAATTGGAAAGTTTTTGTTAATTCTCCAACATCTAAATAAAGCTGTATCATTTCATCTGGTAGAAAAAGTTTCAAAAAAGTCTTCTGGACAGTTTAATTCTTCATCGTTGAAGAATTAAACTGTCCAGAAGACTTTTTTGAAACTTTTTCTACTATGGATCACTCCTGGATGAATGAGGGACTACACGAATCATTTCATCTGGTATTATTTCTCAAAGTCTGACGACTTCATTCTTTAAAAGAAGAAATTCAGGAAGTTTTTACACTCAAGCAAAACACAGACAAGGATTTATGGTTCATTTATTTTATCTGCAAAGTGTTTTGCTTTCAAGCAAAAAAATATATATAATCCTAACAAAACAACTTATAGTCAACTAACTAGTTTGTAATATTAGTTTATCAACTAATTTATTTGAACCCAATTAGATATTGTTGTACCACCGGGAAAGATTAGGGGTTTTTATGCTATGATCAAACTAGAATTTTTTTTTTTTCGTTTTGTCTTCCGAACTGCTTATCCGTAAGAGGGTTGCAGCGGACACCAAAGCGTATTCTGGCAGATTTCAGGCAAGGGGCAGGATACACCCTGAACAGCTCCCCAGTCTGTTGCAGGACCACACATACAGGCAACCATCTGCACACACATTCATCCCGAGGGGCAATTTCATAGTGTCCAATCAACCTAACTTGCATGTTTTTGGAGAGTAGGAAGAAAACCAGAGTACTGAGAGAAAACACACAAATACACGGGGAGAACATACAAACTCCACACAGAAAGGACAGTGTTTCAAGCCTTGCTCCCACTCCAGGACTTAAACCATGACCTTCATGCTGAGGCCACTGTCCTAAGCACTGCACCACCGTTTATTCCACCAGGAGATTTAATGTAACGTCGTATTTGTTGACACCGATTTTGCATTTGTTCAGGAATGTGTTTTATTTCAGGCAGTTGCGCTTGAAGAGTTTTGTATTCCTCGTATTTTTTTAAATCTATATTTATTTTGATTAATGGTGAAATTAATTAAAGAAAATGGAGTTGCAAAAACAAGTGAAATGATTTATCTTAAAATAATGTAAATCTGAAAGTATTTCTTTTTGTTGTAACTTTATTTCTAAATGAAGTTTTATTCACACTGAATTGAAGTAGAAATTGAAGAAATTATAGAAGGATTTAATCATTATTTTGTTAATGTAGGAAATACCTTGGCTGAAAGTATTGAGAAGCATAACATAAGCCCAAGTGATGCTGTAAACAGAAATCCTTTTACATTTTATTTAAACCCAACAAATGAAAATGAAATAATTAAAATAGTAAAGCAATTTAAATCAAAAACATCTAAAGATACACTTGATATTGATATGAATTTAATAAAGAATACAATAGAACATATTGCACAGCCTCTGACATATAATATTTGCAATAAGTCTTTTCAAATCGGTAAATTTCCTGAAAAAATGAAAATAACTAGAGTTATTCCAGTCTATAAAAATGGCAATAAACACTTATTTTCAAATTATCGGCCTATATCCATACTTCCACAGTTTTCAAAAATAATAGAAAAAGTATTTGTAATAAGATTAGATAAATTTATAGAGAAACACCAGCTCCTTAGTGACAAACAATATGGGTTTAGACAAAACCGATCCACTAATATGGCTGTTACAGAACTAATAGAAAATATTTCTACATCAATAGACTCAAATAATTATGGCATCGGTATTTTCATAGACCTTAAGAAAGCTTTCGACACCATAGATCATAATATATTACTGAGCAAACTAGACAGATTTGGTTTTCGAGGAGCTGCATATACATGGCTTCAGAGCTACTTAGAAAATAGATATCAGTATGTACAAATAAAGGAGGAAAAATCTGATTTATTAAAAGTCATATGTGGAATTCCACAAGGCTCAACGCTGGGGCCTAAACTCTTTATCCTGTACATCAATGATTTGTGTTACACATCCAAACTAATAAATTATGTACTGTTTGCAGACGACACTACTCTTTACTTTTCAGGAAAAGACCTGAACCAAATGATACAATCAGTTGAAAGAGAATTGAGTAAAATAAAAATATGGTTTGACATAAATAAATTATCATTAAATATTGAAAAAACGAAATTTATAGTATTTACAAAATTAAAAGTACCTAAACAAATTCAAATTATGCTTAATAACACCCCATTGGAACGAGCTTACGACAGTAAGTTCCTTGGAATGATTATAGATCACAAATTAAGCTGGAAATCACACATAAATTATACAAAAGATAAACTGTCTAAAGTAATAGCAATCATTTATAAATTCAGATTTGTCCTAAATAAAAAAAGTTTGTTTATGTTATATAATACATTAGTACTTCCATATATAACTTATTGTATCGAGATTTGGGGAAATACGTACAAAACTAACACAAAACCAATTTATATTTTACAAAAAAAAGCAATACGAGCAATAACATTCTCATCTTATAATCAACCTACCAATAATCTATTTATAAATTTAAAAACATTAAAGTTCTATGATCTAGTGGAATTACACACTTTAAAATTTATGTTTAAGATAAAAAAAAACATGATGTCAAACTCTCTACAAAATATGTTTAATATTAGGAAAAGTCCATACGAACTAAGAGGAAATGATGTGTTCATTAAAAATAAATTTAGAACAAATGTTAAAAAATTCTGTATTTCTATTAAAGGTGTGGATCTTTGGAATAATTGTGATGATGAACTTAAATTGTGTTTAAATCTTTTATGCTTAAAAAAGAAATTTAAGTTATTAATACTTAAAATATATGCAAGTCTTGATGGTTAAATTCAAGCTTCTATAAAAAGTAAACAATTATGATGTGTTATGATTATGTTATATGTTATGATGTGTTATGATTATGTTATGTGTTATGATGTATTATGATATTATTATGTTATGTGTTATAACAATTGTGATGACTTAGTATTTACTTATGTCTTTTTGCTTTTATGATGACATAAAAAAAAAAAAAAAAAAAAAAGGGTCGGCGTAATAAGCGTTTGCTTCAGCCGATACCTTTTCGGTCCTTTGCTGGAATATGGTTGTTTTCTTTATTTCATTGATATGAGGTTGCACTGTGACCGAAATAAATAAATAAATTAAAAAAAAAAAAAAAAAAAAGTCTCATGATGTATTTGGTTCCTGGATCAAACAATGTCAGACGATGTAAAAATTGAGTTTTTATGAATCATTTGTTAGTATTTAAAACTTCTTTATTCCTCCATCTAACCATCTGCATGCTTGTGGTGCAGGTTTTGGAAACATCTCCCCCCACACTGAGGGTGGAAGGATTTTCTGCATCGTTTACGCCCTGCTGGGGATTCCTCTGTTTGGTTTCCTTTTGGCGGGTGTGGGAGACCAACTCGGCACCATCTTCGGCAAGGGCATCGCCAAAGTGGAGAAGATGTTTGTGGTGAGTCTGGAGTAGCACAAAACCACACACACACACAGGTGTGGACACACTGTGTATGGGCTGGTTCATCCAGTCTGATCCAGATGTGACGAAAACATAACTGAATATGAATCCATTACTTCCTTGTGTGTGAGCAGGTTCATGCAGCTTGTCTTTGTGAGTGTGTTGGATTAAATCACCACCTCAGAAGTGCCCCGAGTGACAGGGGATGGGGAGTTATGAGTGTGTGGCCATGAGTTAATGATGCCATGCCTGGAAATCTATAAGTTAATAAGTCAATAATGCTTTATAAAATGGGAAGTCCTGCAGGTTGAACTGCTTTATGGACAACAGGATGACATATTAACCATTAAAAGGAAAAAAGAGAAAGACACTATTTTACTGGGCCTTAGAAGGTCAATTATCTTTTAGATTCAGAATATTGAAAAACTAAAGAATTAAATCACACTTGCTGATGAATATTTATGGTTCTCATGCAGCTTTTTAGGGCCAATTACTGTCTGAAATGAGGAAAAAATTATTAATAAAAAATAATGCACTTTTTTTCCAATATTTTCAAAAGTAAAAATATTGTAACACAAATGAATTACTGATTAACTGTAAATCATTTGTGTTTGAATTACAGTTAATCAGTCATGTTTGAGGTATGAAGTAAGACGGACAAATGATGTGTAAATTTGTCCGTCTGGTTTGACTCCGAAGAACTCACTGACCACTAAGATTAAAGGAGACCAGTTTATTGAAGCCTTGTGGTTCTGCTGTCGACAAGACTGTGAGCAAAGAACGCAAGAGCAGAATACTCCAATCAGGTCAATGTTTTACATCTAAATTAGTTTTCTTGCCACGAGGACGCTTTTTAGAGTTGCTCAAAAGTGTTTCCTTCAGACACTTTCTGCTCTGTACGCGGGCGGTGCCGGATGCTATCCTGGCTGCTTTCAGACGAGATGCTGGTTGTACCCCCAACCGGTTGCCAGTCTGTTGGAGGGCCACACACACACACTCATTCCTAGGGGTAATTTCATAGTGGCCAATCAACCTAACATTCATGTTTTTGGAGGGTGAGAGGAAAACAGAGCACCACAAATACACAAGAAGAACATGCAAACTCCACACAGAAAGGACAGACTTTCAAGCCTCAACCTTACCTGGAACTCAAACCCTGACCTTCTTGCTGTGAGGCCACTGTATTAACTTCTTGTGCCGCCCTACTTTCTGCTCTGTTTTTTCAAAATCATTGACAATGCACAGAAAACTTGCAGAGTTGGCATGAACATGTCTTTGGTAAATTTGACGTAGTAGTATTTTCTCTATCATATTGGGTTTATTTGTGAGGAGTAGAGACATCTATCTGTTGTTTAGATGACACAGGATTCCTAAAAAAATATATATACGGTATATAATTTCCAAACACAGCTGATCAAAAGTAGTACTTACCCTGATTTTACAAGGTCACACCTCTGTAGTACTAACATGTGATGACTCGTGATGCTGTAGAAACAATCCCACTGTGACCAGCTTCAGTTGTTTCTTTTCTCCTCCAGCAGTGGAACATCAGCCAAACAAAGATCCGGGTGATCTCCACACTGCTGTTTGTGTTGTTTGGGTGCCTCCTGTTTGTGGCGCTTCCTGCAGTCATCTTTAAGCACATAGAGGGCTGGTCTGCTCTGGAGTCTCTTTACTTTGTGGTCATCACCTTGACAACCATTGGATTTGGAGACTTTGTTGCAGGTAGGTTCAGCATAGAATTTTTTTTCACCTAAATCTTTTGTTTATTGGATTTTGTACAACAATGTTACTAAATAATGTGAAACATGTCAGGCTTAATTTTATAAAACCAAATGCCAGTTAATATTTCATCATGAGTTCTTCAGCAAACATGTTGCAGTAAATTTAAAACAGAAGAACTCCCGAAAAAGACAACACATAAAGGTGTTTAGATGTTTTGGAGATAAAGTCAAAGAGGCCAGACTGAGATGGTTTGGACATGTACAGAGGAGAGAGAGAGTACATCAGCAGAAGGACGCTGGATTTGGAACCACCAGGAAAGAGGCCAAGAGGAAGACCAAAGAGGAGGTTCATGGATACAGTGAAGGAAGACATGAAGATAGTTGGTGTGACCAAAGAGGATACAGCAGATAGGGTTAGATGGAAGAAACTGACTTGCTGTGGTGACCTCTGGAGGGTTAGAGAAAGGGGTCAGAGCTGTAACTGGAAGATTGCTAGTGATGTCATAAAAATATCAGTCCAATATTGTTTACACATCGCTGCGTCTCTGTGTGTAGGAGGCTCAGAGATTGAATACCTGGACTATTACAAACCAGTGGTGTGGTTCTGGATTCTGGTGGGACTGGCCTACTTTGCTGCTATCCTCAGTATGATTGGAGACTGGTTTAGAGTCATCTCGAAGCGAACAAAAGAGGAGGTAAAAAAACAATCTTTTCTGTGTCATTGTTTTCTGTTCACTTTTTTTATTCTTTATATTTATTTATTCTTTATATTTCCTTTCAGAGCCAATCTTTCTGTTTCTGCCAACAAAGACACATCCTCGTTTTAACTGTAATAATAATAATAATAATAATGCTTTGTATTTATATAGCACTTTTCAGGACTCTAAAAGACGCTTCACAAATGCATTATTCATTCACTCCATACCAGGTGATGGTAAGCTACTGTTGTAGCCACAGCTGCCCTGGAGCAGACTGACAGAAGTGAGGCTGCCATTATGCCCCATCGACCCTCACCAACCAATCACACACACACCATTCAGCCTAGGCAACGTGGGTGAAGTGTCATGCCCAGGGACACAACAGCAATGTAATCTCAACCGTCGCACCTGGGGTTCTGGTGGTCTACCATCCAAGTACAGCCCAGGCCCAGCATGCTTAGCTTCTGAGGTGTGACGGGATCAGTCATTGACAGGCTGGTATGGCCTGTCAACTCTAGTTCTCAGCTAGACACTAAAAATGTTTCATACACAACTTAAAATGTAAAAATGGACCCAAGTGTTTCAGAAAGGAGCATGGATAAGTTTCTAGATGTAGCTCTAAAGGCCTCTACAGACACAGAGGTGTGTGTGAGTTAGATTTCACTGACTTACACTGACTTTTCTTTAAAATAACAAACATCTTTCCATCAGACAAAAAAGACAATCAATGAATGAAGAGTGGCAAGCATTTAGTCAGAGAGAAATGATGGAGCGGCTGTGGAGATGTTCGATTATTTCAGTGTGTGTGTGTGTGTGTGTGTGTGTGTGTGTGTATTCATACTTCCTGAATATTTCCTCATGCTGAAGTCCTGCTGCGATGCACAGTGAGGCGTAACGTTGTGAATATGTGTTTCTGCTGTCTCTCACTGGGATGCTATTAGAGATTAAAGAAGCAAATGGCTTTTTTTCAATCTGACGTAACACTAAGTAAAAATTTGTTTCAGCAGAAATCTTACAAACAAAGCAGAATTTCAGTCATAAAAACACATTTTTTTTGTCATTGGTAGATGGCTTGATGAGACAAACTTGTTGCCCCCCCCTCCAAAAAAACAAAAACCGTTTTACCGTTTTTAATGATACATTTGAAATCCCAACGTCCTTTCGGCTGATGGGATCAACAACTAAATAGCAATGATGATAAGTCATCTTGTATGTTCTGTTATCTTACATACCGGCATTTTCTATTCATTGTAGATTTATTTTAGTTACAGAATTACTCAATCCTGACCCTTGGATTTTTTTTTTCTGCAGCAAAATTGTATGAGCATCCAACATAAGAGAGAAAATAAACATGGAGAATAATTTGACTCTATGAAGAAACAGAACAAAAGTAAAATCATAATTGAAAGTAAAAGTATTTTAGTCCAATATTTAGTTCCTTAGAGTACAACTAATCCATGGATGACCACATCAGATCATCAACCAGCTAGGTCTGCTTTAAAGTATTGAACTTTGACTTTTACTGATGCAGCAGAAGGACTTATTTCTAATTTACTTTTTATGTGACCACTTAATTTTTTTCTTGCAGGTGGGGGAGATCCGAGCTCATGCAGCAGAGTGGACAGCCAATGTTTCTGCAGAGTTTAAAGAAACCCGTCGACGTGTGAGTGTAGAGATTTATGACAAGTTCCAGCGAGCTGCTTCAATAAAACGAAAACTGTCGTCTGAGTTGGGATTCAGCTCGGCCCCTGAGCTCACCCTGCCCAGACGGACTGTGTCCATCAACTTCAATGACGAGAAGAATGAGAAAGAGGGTTTATCAACTCCTCAGATCAGAAATGGAGGTTTGCTGATGAACGGTTTGGATCCAGAAAGAGGAGACATCTCCATCATCGAACATTTTCATTAGCTTTTAAAGGTTTTTATAGTAGATTAAATGATTGATGAGATGAACTGTATTCCTAAGAAACTAGAAGAAAAACGTTTGGTACAATGTAATCCTTAAAATGTGAAAATAGGAAGCGTTGCTCACCAGCTTTCAGTGGATTTTCAGGTTGGACATTTTTATAAACCAACATCAGAAATCAAAACTGAGCCTAAAGAACATGTGAATAAACTTGTTGAAAGTGGATTTTATTAAAAATAAAAGTTTAAAAAGAAAATTGTTTTCACGCAGTGATTTAAAAACAATCGTAACATATTGGGCCACCTTTTATATAAAAGGCAGGTAAATACGTACCACGGTCTTTCCTTTTTGTCTTTTTATTCACTAGTCATAGTTTTCTGTTGTATTTTGTATTCTTCTATTTCACATTGGATGTGGTTAAAAATCAAAGAAACTTTAACATAAAACTCAAAGTGTCTGAGTTTTTGGTGGATAAGGCCGAGGAGAGCAAAGAGTTCCAGCGCAAGACCCGGAAACAGGAAAAAGGTCAGTCTGCCACTGCTCCCCCCATGACTCATACTACATACTGTATTACATTTGCAGAAAAGATGGTAAGAGCTGCAGCTTCCACATTGGGAGCTTATGAATAAGCATAAGCCATTGTCTCTACAGACAGAAGGATGCCAATAACTGGTTATCAGATGTAACAAGTCTTAGTTTCAGACAGTGTGATCCATAGTTTAAAACAGAACACAAAAAGAGTGCTTTTCACATACATATTTGGTCCTCCAGACGCTACAATGACATGTTACTACAGTAGATGACGTTAAATAGATGGTGTTTTTACAGAAACTGACCCAAATCCTGGATGTAGTTCTAGAAGAAAAAGTCTCTGAACATTTGTCAAACAACTGGAGATCCTAAAACAACTCAGACTTTTTACTTTGCCAACAGAATTGTCACAAAATTAAACTAACAGCAGTTCTTTAACCAGAATTAAGATGAATCCTTGGATTATGCTGATAAAAAATTGCATTAATTATGTTGCAGGTCATTTTGCCTCATACAGTGTATTCATGCAAAAACAGTAACAAAAACAGGTTCAACAAATGAGATCTTTATCTTGTATAAAATTTAAAACAGAAATTTGCGATTTCTTTATAACTGAACTATTTAAAATTTGCTCCACTTTTAAAATGAAAAATACAAACTTTATGACATGGATGGGAGAAACAGGGGTGAGGTGTTTTCCTCAAGGACACCTAGACATGAGCTCAGGGGGATTCGATCCGGCTTCTCCCAGTTCAAGAGCAGATGTGTTTAAAATGACAGAAATGAGAAGTTTTTCGTTCCCTCCAGAATTTGCACCAACTTACTTATAGATTATTTGTTAATAATTTTAAAGAAAAAAAATTGATATAATTGATATCAATCCTAAAATATTGTTTAGAATGATATCTCTTCAAAAGAGGGGGTACTTTAGGACATGCAAACTGGATTTATGATTCTCACATCAAATAAAGAACACTAGACGTTGTGCTCTAGTTGTGCTGTTTGGTCTAGAGACTGTCACTGAGGAAAAGACAGGAAACAGAGATGAAGGTAGCAGAGATGAAGATGCTGAGGATCTCTCTGGGAGTGACCAGGATGGACAGGATCAGAGGAACAGCACATGTTAGAGGTTTTGGAGATAAAGTCAGAGAGGCCAGACTGAGATGGTTTGGAGATCTGCAGAGGAGTGAGAGAGTACATTGGCAGAAGGATGCTGGGTTTGAAATCACCAGGAAAGAGGCCAAGAGGAAGACCAAAGAGGAGGTTCATGGATACAGTGAAGGAAGACATGAAGATAGTTGGTGTGGCCGAAGAAGATACAGCAGATAGGGTTAGATGGAAGAAACTGACTTGCTGTGGCCAACCCTGAAGGGAAATGGTGAAAGAAGTCTAAATGCTTCTCTGATTTCATTGGATCTCTCTCGATCAGGTGTAAATTCGGGCTTTCATGTAAAAACACATTTTGTAATCATTCATAACTTTATCATGTAATTCTATCAGTTACTTTCTTTCAAAATGACCTTTCCACAATCAAATGGACATTTGGAAGCACATTAATATGTGCACATCTTAGAGTTCATAGCTGCTTGTTCATAGTGAGGTCATCGGGGATCCTTGGACTTCCCAGCACATGAAAGCAGGTCCTCCTGATGATCGCCTGTTGGAATTTCAAATAAAGTCAGAAAAGTTGATTCAGCCATAAAGATTAGATTAGCAGCTAAATGATATCCTGTGTGGTGTCGATGCCCACCCTCCTCTTCCTGTGAGTGGTTCTCTGTAGCCTGGGAGCAAAAGCTTACAGTGTTGATGAGTAAAGAATGGGACAAATCATGCATACATCAGGGGGATCGGCAGTCAATCTGTCAGTTTTACAGACAGACACACACACACATGCATGAACAAACACACACTCTCTAGTCTCAGTGCCAGTGATAACACAGCTCAGCAGAGACATCTCTCCATTTCCCGTATCCCGGGCCAGAGTTGGTTCTGGCACTGCAGCTTCCGCCTGCAGCTCCAGCCACAGACATCAGAGCAGGACCATGTCCGCTGTCTGTTCCCATAACCCAGTAATGCCCTTCTGTCCCTTCGCCCACTGGTGGGCAGAGCCAAGAAGAGCGTGGGATCAGAACAAGCCAGGTGGATTGAAAAAAACCGTGGCACACTTTTTTTCTTTTTTGTGATCCATATCCTTTTAGATAATAAACTAATTAAAATATTTTCTTCATTCTATTTTAACATCTCCACAAGAGGGCCAAGATCAAAAGGTCAGCTCAAATCAATACCTCATTTTAATGTCTTTAGAAATAATCAATGTTAATGATCCAAATCAGAGTTCTTCAGATTCAACCTGAAAAAAACCTGTACTAATCATTTTTTCCGCCAGTCTCTGTTCCTCAGGAATAAAGAACTAAAACATCTGGGTACAGCAGCTGGGAAATGTGTGTGTAGAAGCCTGGATGAATGGAGAAAGGTTAACGTGTAATATTATTACATCCAATAAGACCTAATAAAGAATGAACAGCATGCCAGGAGGTGTGTTTGGAGTAAGATCGACCACATTGGGAGTTTACGTTGTAACCATTTTAACAAAGTCTGCTGTTTGTCTTTCTGAAGGGTTTAATTTTCTGATAAAATATTTAAAACACACTAATTAGTAATCAAAAATGATGAATTAAGATATTTTCACTCAATCTCTCACTGTGAATGAAAAGTGCAACATTCAAAACTGTCCTTGGAAAGATTTCTTCATGTTCTGCAGCTGTTAGGCATCTGCAGTTCATCTAGAACCTACTGGAGGACGTATGATCATATCTGATCCGCACTGGCTTGGTGCAGATGGGTGTGGAACACCAACTTGTAATATTGAAGGCTTTTATGAGTTCTTTGGGATTAGTCTAACGCTGCACACGTTCAAACAACTTTCAAACAGCAGAGGAAGCTGTTGCTAATGCAGTTAGATTCAAAATATAGAGAACTTCAAGGAGATCAGAGATGGAGGTAGCAGAGATGAAGATGCTGAGGATCTCTCTGGGAGTGACCAGGATGGACAGGATCAGAGGAACAGCACATGTTAGAGGTTTTGGAGATAAAGTCAGAGGCCAGGCCAAGATGGTTTGGACATGTGCAGAGGAGAGAGAGAGAGTACATTGGCAGAAGGAGAGAGTACATTGGCAGAAGGATGCTGGGTTTGGAACCACCAGGAAAGAGGACTAGAGGAAGACCAAAGATGAGGTTCATGGATACAGTGAAGGAAGACATGAAGATAGTTGGCATGACTGAAGAAGATGCAGGAGATAGGGTTAGATGGAAGAAACTGACTTGCTGTGGCGACTCCTGAAGGGAAATAATCTCCAACCATAAATTCATCCAACTCTTGCTCTCCACCCTGTGGTGATAGTCGGTGAATAATCCACTGCACACTTTGATCACACTTTTCACACATATTGTCATTATGTAGAAAAAAAAACAGCTTAGAAACACAGGAATCAAAGTAGATAAAAAAATTTAATAAAAATAACAAGACTCATGTTTTGAACTATTTACAGGAAGCTGAGCATCGCTCTGAAGCTGAATAATCACACATAAAAAAAAAAATCTTATTGAGGTTAGATCTCAAGTAAAGAATCATGTCATTAAAACCGAAGCGCCATTTAAGACTAATTTTAATCATTAAAAAGTTCCCCAGAGAAATCAGTCTGTTACAAACAGTAAAAATTAATCACATTTAAAAGAAATGCTGTAGAAAACAAAGATAAAACACAGACTAACACAAAACTACAGACACAGGAACAGAAAAAAGAACGTGGGGAACTTGAAAACATCAAACTTAAGAAAATATTAACACAACGTTTGGAAAATAAAAACGGGATTAATCATCTTAATGGTGAACAACTAGTGAACAAAGAGATCAACAGGGTGGCACGCTAAAGTGAAAAGTTATTCAAAAACACCCGCCTCAGTGTGTATTTTAGTGGTTAAAGGTGTTCAAAGTTAAATTTGTGCTAGTTTGTGAGTGTGTGTGTGATTCGATCTACTGAACATGACAGTTATCTTGTGTTTTCTCCTCTTTTTCCTCCTCCTCCAAACTTGGTGAACAATGCAAAGGTTTGTCCCCGTTTGACCCGACTCCAGAAACATCAGCCGAGGGACTCTGGAGGGATCCCAAAACCTAGAGGGCAAAAAAAACAGAAGCACAAAAATAGATATTAAATTCAACAAACTAAAAAGAAGAGGAGCTGCAGATTGTCTCTTTGTCCCCCTCTCTTGTTTTTCTGTAACCTATCCCCTTTCTTTCCCCCTTCCTCTCTCCTCAGTACTCCCCATCAGGCCCAGCAATAACAACCACAGAAAGTACAGGTAATTTGGATGTATTTAAAATAAACAAATAAAATAGAGCTTGTCAGGGTCAGCACATGGTCGGCTGACCCTAGTAGAGCAAAACTGTCCAGCAATACTTGACATACAGATCATCATTCTGCTTGTCATAACACCGGCCGGGGTAAAAAAAAAAAAAAAGGCAATTTATGACCTAAGATGTAATAGAAACAAAAACATATTGTATGTTCACAACCATAAGGCGCGTATGAAAGTCTTAGATTTTCTTCAAAATGAGCAGTGCGCCCTATGTGTGTTGTGGAGAGTGGATGTTTTTTCCACGCATCACCATCGTTTCTGTATTTTTACTCTATGCGTCCTCATCTCACCGCCGACGTAAAAAAAAAACAAGTAAAACAGATGAACGCTACGTTTGCTGTGATTCCAGGAGGTCTGACAAAGAAACTCCAACCGCTGGACATCAACGTGAACCAGTCGTTCACAGTAAGGCTGCGAGCGATGTGGGAGCGATAGATGACCAGAGGAGACCACAGCATCACGAAGAGTGGAAGGCAGCGCTGGGCGAGTTACGCCACAGTTTGCCTGTGGATCGTAGAGGCTTGGGCTAACGTGTCTGCTGGCATGTTGTCTGAGCTTTTGCAACAGCAGGCATCTATTCCGAGGAGCAGCGCGGTACAGAAAGTGATTTCGAAACAGAGGATGAGGACTTGGATGGATTTGATAAATGACTTTATGACGGCTGTAACTAATATTTAAATAAAGCTAATCAAACCCGGTTTTGCTCCCAATCTATTTTTAAATACACACACTTGTCTGCTTGTGTGTGTTGTTGTAAAGCGGACGTACGTAGTAGAGGATATGTATATAAAACCCGCACCCAATCATCAGGTGCGCATTGTGTGTTTATTAAATACAGAGCACATGAAACTGGGGCAGCGCCTTTTAATACGGTGCGCCTTTTGGTCGCACCGTAGCACATGTCGCACCAAGCACGTGTCACTAAAATAAATGTTTCACGGGAACAGAAGAACTATCTTTATGAAATATTTGTTCAATGATTTGCTCACATTTCCGTTGTTTCCGGTCTGCTTGGAAGCCAACCGAGTGCTACGTCTTGCGGTCGTTCTCCTTAAGATGAATGGACTTGCTTCTCCCAGAGGAATGTCGGCAAACCCTAAGGAAGAAACGATAAAGTTTTAAAATCTTTTAAGTGGAAATGTGGTCTCGTTATTGTGGGACGTTTAACACAAACCTTTCTGCACCAGCTCAGGAAGTCCTTCTGGTCTGAACTCCTCGTCTGTCTGCTCAGGTTTGGATTGAGGAGTTGCCATGGTGTTAGCTTTGATTTTCTTTGTAAGGTTATAAAGAGCTTCTTGAGCACTTTCTTTGTTGCTGATGTCACAATGACCCCGTTTTCCATGGTGTAACATCTGAGGAGATACATTCTCTGTGTCGACAGCTTTTCCTTCCTGGCGTCTAGATGTGGACCTCCTCGCTGAACGCACGAGGCTCTCACCCGTGTTGGACTCAGCAGTGATCTGCTGCAGACGTGCTTGCAGAACATTGATGTGTTCTTCCGCTTTGTGGGTTTTAACAATCAGGCTGCAGTATTTCTCTACGTTAAGATCAACCTCTTTGCTTTTCTCCTCCAGAAGCTTGTTCAGATCATCCAGCTCGCTCTTCATCTCCTTTAGCTTCTTGTCCTTCTCCTCTACTTCTTTTGTCTTAGCGTTGAGATTCTTGACATTTTCTGTTAGCTCTCTGCTTTTTATCTCCAGAGCACTCTTCAAACTTGTCACATTTTTCTTCATCTCCTCTGCTTCCGTCTTAAGCTGGGTCATCTCTGCCTGAACTTCTTCGGTGATCTTTCCTTTTCCTGAAACACAGACGCAGTTGGTTGTAACTTCTAAAATGAAGATATCATCGTGCAGTTTCAAAGTACACTGTTCAGAGACAAAAGAATATTTTTGTGTCCTTTGGATTTACTACCAGACTCTATCTGAGGGGTCGCAACATTCTAGTGGGATGAAGGTTTGGGGAAATCATACCTGAGCTGCTTAACATCATTTCCTTCTCCTGTTCCAGCTGTTTGCAGACGTTCATGCACAGGGTCATCTTACTCAGGGCGGAGTCCTTCTCTTTAGTCAGACGAGTTATGTGACACGTTACTTCAGAGACCTAGAAGGAATCAAAAGAGATCAGTCATCTGTCATTAGCAGCATGGAGCCGAACAGTTTGCACTTTCTCAAAGTGATGTCCAGAACTTAGTGTCAACACTAACTTAAGAAGTCCTCATGGTCAAAATGTTCAAACTGTATGAGAGCTGCTGCCAGAATAATTCTGCTACACATGCAGTCAAATGTAATGCATTTGGAATGAGCTTCCTCCGCAGGGTGGCTGGGCTCTCACTCAGACATCGGGTGAGGAGTTCTGCTATCCAGGAGGAGCTCCTCCTCCCAGATCAAGAGAAGCCAGATGGGGTGGTTCGGGCATCTGGTCAGGATGCCTCCCGAGCGCCTCGCTGTTGAGGTGTTTCGGGCACATCTCATCAGGAGGAGACCAAGAGCCAGACCCCGCTGGACCCGCTGGAGAGACTATGTCTCACAGCTGAACAAGGAACACCTGGGTACCCTTCCAAATGAGCTGGAGGATGCAGCTGGGGTAAGAGAAGCCTGGGCTTCCAGTCTGAGGTTGTAGACCCTACGACCCGGCCAAGCGGAAAACAACGGAATGAACACAAAAATCTAAATGTTAGTTGCATTTGTGCTGCCAACCTGAACAGATCCACAAACCTCTTCTTTTAGTTGTGAGATGGTCTGTTTGTGAGCCTTCAGATCGCTCTCCATGGACTCAATGACGGCCTGAAGACTGTCTTTTTCCTTTAGGAGCTTCTCTTTAGCATCTTCTACCTGCTGCTTTTCTTGTTCCAGCAGGATGAGAGACGAGGACAGCTTCTTATTCTCATCTTGAATTAAACTAAAAGAACTCTGAAGTTCTTGTTTCTCGGTTTCCAGCTCAGCTTTCTGCTGCTCGGTTTTCATCTTTGCTTCTTCTAAAGAGGAGAGAGTTTGCTTGAAGTCCTGCATCTCTGTTTCTATCAGGACGAGGTCGGATTGGAGCTTCACTCTTTCCTCAGAAATCACAGCTTTCTCTTCAGTTAGTCTGATTCTTTCTTCTTCTGCAGATGTAAAACGGCAGAGCAGATCTTCCTTCTCCTGCTCTAACGCCAACAAGTTGGAGTCCAGCTGCTGTTTGTCCACCTTCAGGATTTCATACTCAATCTCCAGCTGTTTCGTCTTAGCTCCTGAGATCGCCTCCTCATCTTGTTTTTGTTTTAAAAGGCTTCTCAGCCCTTGTAATTCTTCTCTCAGAGACTCAGATTGAGTCTTCAGGTTGTTTCTTTCAGCCTCTAACTTCTCTTCTTCCTTCTGCTTATCGGCCAGAGAACTCAGAAGGAAAAGTTTCTCATTTTCCAGCCCTACCAACATGGTCTGCATCTTCTCCTTTTCTTCTTCGGTTTCAGCGCTCTTCTGTCTGAGTGTGTTTTCGCTCTGCTTGGAGGCTTCCAGCTGTTTATGAAGGTCATCTAAACGTGTGGTAAGTTTCTCTGTTTCTTCTCTCATTCCTTTCTCCAGTTCTTCCATTCTACACTTCTGCCTTTCGTCTTCTCTTCTATCCAGCTCAGCTCTCTCCAATCCTCTTTCCAGCTCTTCTTTGGCTGTTTTAAGTTCCTCTATTTCTTGTTGTTTGGTTTCCAACTCTTTCTCTAATTGAGCTTTTTCAGCCCTGAGGTTGTTCAGAGCTGCGGAGATATCAGATAACTTCTCACTGAGTTCTTTCTTTTCCTCCTCCACCTGAACGAAGAGAAAAGTAGATCTGTTATTTAACAGTGAGTCATTTACAATCAAATGTGACGTGACGTTTTTAGGTGGGTTTATGTTGGTACCTTTGATCGTTTTTCCTCCAGCTCAGCTTTGGCCATTTCAGCCTGTGGAAGAAACCGTCAAAGTTAAACAGAAATCAATGTCATAAATAAATGTCATGTTTTCAGCAGCTTTTAGCAAACAAAACATCTTTTTATGTTTTGGATTTGTATATTTTTGCTGAGATGAGCCAATAAAAAAAATAGAATTGAGGTGAGTCTTATTGCATGATTTCTTTCTGATTCCTATGTTTGTGATGATTGAATACCTGCATTATCGTTTCTTCCAGATTCCCCTCTAAGCTCTCTTTCTCTTGCACTAAAGCATTGATGCGCTCCTGCAGGCTGTCAGATTTTTTCTGGGCATCTGCAAAAAAAATAAATCAGATTACAAACCTAATCTAAATTTCCAGTCACCTCCTGGGAATTGGTCTACCTTTCAGCAGTTTTCTCATCTCTTGTTTCCTTCTTTCATCTGACTGGATACGGGTATGAAGATTCATGACTGCGGTCCTCATCTCCAGGACTTCATCTTGTGTGGAATTTAGACGAGAAGCAATTTCTCCTTTTTCAAGTAGAGAAGACTCTAAAGATTGTGAAAGACAAGAGACTTCTCCCTGCAAAGCCTTAAAAAAACAAACCAAGATGAAATGTTATTTTATAAAACAAGTTGTTTTTGTACAGTGTAAACGTGTTTGCTCACTTGGCTGGAGCAGGTTTGTTTAAATGTCCTTCCTACCTGAATCTTGCCCTGCATGGACTCTGTGTTTTGACTGTCAGAGGTTTGTTCTTCTTTTATTTGGTTAAGATGGCCAATCAGCTCCTCTCGTTCTTCACGATGTTGGGAAACCACCTGCTCCAGTGTCGTAAACTGATCAAACATCTTTATAAAGGACAAAAACAATGATAAAAAAAAATCAGTAAAAATGATCCACTGAGCAAATTGGTAGAGGATGCAAAACTAACTTATGGATAATATTAATCAGACTTTGTAGATAAATAAAACAGAAAGACGGACAGACAGGGTACCTGATCTTTCTCTGCCTTCAGTTTCTCTGCTTTGCTTTGAAGAGTTTTGAATTCTTTTCTTCCAGCTTTAATGTCGTCTTCCAGGATCGATATCAAACTTCTGGTGTCTTCGATAGTTTTCTCTAAACTGTGAACTTTCTCTCTGTATTGACCTAAAGACTGACTGAGCTCATCCCGATCTTCTGTGCAACTCACAATCTCAGATCTAAGCTGAATTGTCTGGAAAAAAAAAAACATCTTTGAACGGCTGTTCTAAAGACTGGGAATCCCGTTCCCTTAGATATACATGTTTGTAAGCAGGTAAACTTTTAGAGGAGTCTCACCTCTGTTGTGAGTGTTTGTATCTGTTGTTCCATCGCTGAGCAGGTTTTTCTATGGCTCTCTGCGTCCTCTTTGAGCTTGGTGCTCTCCAGTTGCATGCTCTCCAGCTCAGACTCCATGCCCAGGATGTGCTGCTCCAGGTTTGCTTTTTCAGAGCGAACCCTCTTTAACTCGCTCTCCTGCTGGAAAAACTTTTCATCCCATCCACCTTAAAAAAGAGAATTTAAAGTAAATACAACTTATCTACCAATGTATATAATTATCACGTCAAGAAAAACAAACCTTTAGCCATCTCAAGTCCTTCCAGCATCTCCATAACATCTGCCAGCTGACAATTTGCTGTTTGCAGCTGCAACATTAAACTCTCTCTTTCCTCCGTCAGTCCAGCCAACTAAACATGAACACAAGGTTTTATTCATAGAAAAAAAATACCCCACATGTCCGTGTCTTCATGAACAGATTCACAAAATATCTTGAAATAACTGCCTCACCTCTTCAGTGAGACTCTTCTTCTCATTCAAAGCCATGCCCAGCTGGTGTGTTGCTCCACGTGCTTCTTCCTCTGCAGCCTGAGCTATCTGTTCTAGCTTTTGAACTTGTTCTCTTAAATCAGAGTAGAGTTCTTTATTTAGCTTGTAATCAGAGCTGATTAGGTTCAATTCGGAGCGAAGAGTCACCAATTCCTTTTCTTTTTCTGAGAGGATCATGTTGAGGTCTTGAACAAGAGATTTTTCTGTTTTAGATAAAGATTAAACTTAGTCATACTTTTCTTTTTCATGTGAAACAGATCTTATTGCACTAAGAGTCACAGACTAGAAAAAAATATGGATAAAACACTGGAATACTAAAACTATGTTAAACTAAAAAAATAAAAAATCACCTTTTGTATTTATTCCTTAACTGTCAACAATAAAACGAGTGTTTTCCACGACTTAAAGCGAGTGAAACATTAAACGTTCTAGTGTTAACATAGTTACGTCACTCACCAGGAGATGAAGACAAATCGCAGATTAAAAACTTGTTTTCTAGAACGTCAGGATGGGAACCATCTTCAGAAACCTGAGAAAAAAATAAAATCTCTCTATCACATAAAAAAAAGACTTTCTTATTAAAATATAAAATAATTTAATTTCTAGATTTAAGGAACTCTTAGAATTCTAATCAACCTCCACAAGCCAAGCTTAGACTGTTTTTCTACCTGCTGGTTAAGCACGTTGTGATCTTCACTATTCTTAATTTCTTCCAATCCAGCTTCACAAGACTCCATTCCCTCCTGGATCATCTCTTGCTCTGTCGCATCCACATCAGACACTGGTTTTTCCTCACTAACATCCACAAAAGAACAATCATATTCATAAAAATTAAATAAATAAATTGAAATCAGAAGCAGAAAAAAAAACCTCATACCTGAGAGTCTGAAATACACCACTTAATTCAGACACAAGATGTTGGTCCTTTAAGGGAGCCAAATCTGCATAGACGTCAAACATGGAGTCACACTCTGGTTCCCCTGTGGTGGGCACTACAGAGAAACAGACCAATATTTTATTAAGATTAATCAATTACACACATATATAAATATATATACGGAATTATGCACTCCTAGATGTTCATTTTTCATTTCATTGTCTTCCGCTTATCCGGGGCCAGGTCGGGAAACAGCCTCAGATGGGAAGCCCAGGCTTCTCTCACCACAGCTGCATCCTCCAGCTCATCGGGAAGGATCCTGAGTCGTTCCCCGACCAGCTGTGAGACATTGTCTCTCCAGCGGGTCTGTACCAGCTCGGGAGGCATCCTGACCAGATGCCAGAACCACCCCATCTGGCTTCTCTTGATGTGGAGGAGGAGAGGCTCGACACCAAGCTCCTCCAGGATGGCAGAGCTCCTCACCCGATCTCTGAGTGAGTGCCCAGCCACCCTGCGGATTTGAGTTTTTCATTTAAAAGATAAGATGTAGGAAATTTACTTCTGAGTTTAAAATACTTTGGCTTTTATTCACTTTAAAACCATTTAGTGACCTGAATCCAGTTTATGTTTCAACGATATGATTCAAACTTTTTTGATGCTCAGCAGAATTTTTGATACCTTCAGGCTTGAGGTGGTTGTTTAGTTCTATGTCGCTCTGATTTCTTTGGGCGAGCTCCTGGATGAGACTGTGTTGCTGTTCCACTTCCTCCAGCAGAGTCTGGTACTGCTGCTTGAACACCAGGAGCTCATTCTGTAAACTGGAGAGTTCCTGGTGAAGTTCAGCATCTTCTGCCCTCAACTTTTGAATCCTGTAACACAAGAGAAACGTTTCAGTGTTTCCAGGTTCAGACGAGAACACACACACACACACTAACACACACCTTTCCCTGCGTTCATCCTGAGCCTCTTCATCTCTCATGCGAAGCTGCTCCTGCATGGACTGGTTCTTTTGTTCTGAGGACAGCAGGGCGCCCCGGATGCTTTCATTTTCCTCTCTGAGGGAGACCATCTCCTCCTCGGTGCGTTCCATGCATTTCTGAATTTGGAGTTTCGTTTCAACTACTTCATCCAAACTAGACTGTAGTTTCAAGTTTTCTAAGTCCTGCTGATCCTTTTCCTCTTTTAATTGGCTCAAATGAGAAGCCAGGAGGTTTTTTTCAGTTGTTAATGAAAGAATTGTATTCATGAGTTTTGCTTTTCCTGCATGCAGCAAACTCAAGGTGTCATCCTGCTGCTGTTTCTCTTTTGTAACCAGTTCGAGCGCTGACTCAGCATTGTGGATTTTTGAAGCCATTTCTTGCATCCGCTCTTCCTTTTGTCCCTTTTCCTCACTGAGCTGTAAAACATCAGCTTTCAGATGTTCTATTTTGGTTGCCAACTCGTCAACTTCCGCTTCCAACTTGTTCCTTTCTTCATTAATCTGATTTAGTTTGGTCTCGTCTTCTTTTTTATCTTCCAGGAGCTGCGTCAAAGAAATTTCCAGACTGGTCTTCAGTTGGAGCAACTCATTGAAATTGTTATCTTTGGTCTGAATCGTCTCTCTGAATATTTCCTCTAATTTAACATTTTCTTCTGCTGTGTGACTGAGTTCTGACTCCAAAACAGCAATGTTTTCTTCCAGCTGCTGCCGTTTGATGCTCTCCTCCTCCAAACGAGTTGTTTCACACGTTCTTTCGAACAACTCTTCTCTGGCTGTGGTGTACTTTGACTCCAGCAGGGAATTCTGGGATAGGATGTCATCTAAACGGCTTTCCAAGACGGAAATCTGGAAAGAAAATAAGAATGTACTTAAAATACCAGAACAAAACCTATGTGCCATCTGTGCCTAAGAGTCAAACATAAGACCCGAGGTTCGAGAACAGCTGATGAGAGGGTCTATCTAATCCAGCACCCAGAAGGAAATTATTTGATATGAAAAACACTTTAGAAATGCATTGATCCGTTGTGGTAAAGAAAGAGCTGAGCTGGAAAGCAAATCTTTTAATTTACGAGTCTATCTACATTCCAACCCTCACATTTGGTCACCAGCTGTGGGTGGTGACCGAAAGATGAAATCACAGATGCATGTGGCTAAAATGAGCTTCCTCCGCAGGGTGGCTGGGCTCTCACTAAGAGATCAGGCGAGGAGTTTTGTCATCCGGGAGCTCGGTGTAGAGCCGCTCCTCTTTCAGGTTGAGAGAAGCCAGATGGGGTAGTTTGGGCATCTGGTCAGGATGCCCCCGAGCACCTCGCTGGTGAGGTGTTTCAGGCACGTCCCACCAGGAGAAGACCAAGAGGCAGACCCCAGACCCGCTAGAGAGGCTATGTCTCACAGCTGGCCGGGGAACGACTAAGGATCTTTCCGGGTGAGCTGAAGGATGCAGCAGGGGTGAGAGAAGCATGAGCTTCCTTGTCTGAGGCTGTTGCCCCTGTGACCTGGCCCCGGATAAGCGGAAGACGACGGGAAGGAACGCTTTAGAAATTATGTTAATAAAGTATGTTTAAAAATATGTAGAAATAATGTAATATTTTATTAAACTCATTGCAAGAAATATTTTGTCAGTTTTTAAATAATTATTTAAAAATAATAATAAAAAATCTAAACCATCTGAAGCCGGAAATGATACAAGTTGTTTTTCATCTTTCAGATTGTCCACAACATTTTCTATAAAATACATTTTAGGGGAAAAAAAATGACGTACAGGTCATCATGCTTACTACTTAGTAGTCCTGCGCACGTGGAATACATGTGGCCAATGAAACAAAAATGACTGTCAACTATGATGAAAACATGGAGTAAAATACTGGAGGTCCTGCTAAGTTTTTAAATGAAGCAGAGTTTGAACCTGTGCATTTCTGTCCTCCAACATGGCCTCCAGGTCAGACATCTGGACCTTGTACTCATCAATCTGAGCTTCCAGTGGTTCCACTTCTTTAGCTTTAGAGCGCATCATCGTCTCATTATCGTCCAGGTCCATCTGCAGCATCTCCAGTTGCACCTTCACACATAATAAAAAAAAAGCCAAATAAGTTTGCAGTTTGTTTCCAGAGTTTTAAAGTTCAAACCTGCAGGAATCACCAACCCACCTTGATTTTATTCAAAGAATCATTTCTGTCTTTTAATAGATCAGAAGTTTTGGCCTGATCAGCTTCTGCTTTTGTCAGCTTTTCCTTCAGAGTTTTATTGACGTTGTCCCTCTCTTCTAAGCCACGTAAAGCCGCAGACAGAGTTTCCTTCATGGTTTTGATCTGCTTCCGATGAGAACCTGCGTCCTTCTTTGCATCTGACAGAGATTTGTTTGCAGTTTCCAGCTGCTCTCTGATGCTTTTTTCTTTGTTGATTAAGTTTTTGATCTCTATGGCGTGATTCTCAGATTCATTGAGCATTTTGTTCTTTAGATCTTCGACCTCTTTCTCTAAAGCCGACATCAGTGTCTTGTTCTCATCCAGAGTGTTTTCCATGTTGATTTTTATTTCATTTGCAGAGGAGAGTTTCTCTTGGAGTTCTTGGATAATGTTGGTTTGGTCAGTGAGAGCTTGATGAGCCTCATCCAGGTCACTTTTCAAGGTTGGAAGTTTTTCTGCAGCTTCTTGATTAGCAGCAACCTTTTCTTCTAAAGAAGAAATTTGCTCGAGCAGATTGTTGGTTGATGTTTTGTAATGATCCTGCAGCATCTTTGTAAAAAAAATACAGAGATGGATTATTTCTAAACTGCATTAAGATTTTTAATGAGATTTACACACAAAATTTGATTTGAATGATCAAATTAGACCAAGTTGAAACAAAAAGATTTTACCTCTTCTTTTTTCTTCATCTCCTGGATTGTGTTTTCCAGCTCAGATTGGATTTTTTCTGCAGTTATAATTTGCGTTTTGGCCTCTTTGAGTTGCTTCTCTTTCTCTTCAACGCAGCTCTGTTGATCTTCCAGCTGTTTTTCCAGCTGTTTCAGCTCCTCAGATTTATCCTCACACCTCTTTGTAAGCGCCTGCTCCTTTTCTGAAAGGATTTTCACTTCTTTCTGCAGCTCAGCTCCAAGTTGCTCATGAACCTTTGAGCACTGGTTTATGGCAGCAATCTGAGACGTGTTAAAAAAAAAAAACAAATTTAAAAGGTAAGTCACTAATTATAATGACAAGCTAATCAGCAAGTAGAATTATTCACATCAACAAAAATATGTAAAAAACAAGAAAAACCCACTTCATTTACAAAAACGGATGGACCAATATAGTCCGTTTTTTTAGAACTACCTGATCTAGATTCATGTATACTGGTCCAAGGATATAAATTAAAACCATTTAAAAAATCTAAATATAATCATACAACACTAATTTATAGGAGACGGCAGCTCAGTGGTTAGAGCGTTTGCACGCGGACCGGAAGGTCACGGGTTCGCGTCCCACAGAGAGCACGTCTAGGGTCCGTGGAGAAGACACATAACCCCCCGCTTCTCCCACCATTGGCGCCGTCGAAGGGCAGCCTGCTGCGGTGTAAGGAGTACAGCACACAAATTTCCCCGGTGAGGGATGACTAGAGTAAATCTTTTTTTTTTTATATTAGCAGCATAGCTGTTATAATTAAACTAACATTTATTATACAAAATTATAACAGGTGTTAAGAGTTTACACAAAAATGCTGTGAAAAATTATTTTGTGCACCTGTTTTTTGCCGAGCAGAATTTCATGCTGTGCTTCCTCTAGTTGAAGCTTGATGAGCTCCACTTCTTCAGTCTTTGCAGAAACCTGTTCCTCACACTGCTTAAGGAGGGCTGATCGCTCTTCTGCAAACCTGAGAAATAAAAAAATGCTATTTTAAAAGTAATAGTAATCATGTTTTGTAAGAACTGCAACAAAATATATATAAAAAAAAAAAAAAATTGCTGTGGCTATTTAAATCAGACCTAAACGTGTATTCACCTAGTGCTCAGATCATCTTGCTGAGCAGTGGCCTGAGCAAGACTCTCTCTCAGTTGGCTGATCTCAACCTGGCCCAGCTCCATCAGCTGGTCTTTGGAGCGCACCAGGTCACATGTTACCTGGTGTTCAACCTGCAGCTCTGTGTATGTCCTCTCAGCGAGTTCTGCACGAGATATTTCCTTCTGCAACCGGGTGTTTAGTTCCTCCACCTGTTTAAGAACACCACCTCAAGATTACTCAACAAGTATTGGAAGCTTTTGAATAAAAGTATGAATATTTAGTTAACAAATGTACAGTAATAATCCTGCATCGCTGTTTTTTTTTTTTTTTAACATAAATTTTGAATTGACCAGAAACTTTTTGGAACTCTAATTAGCAATTATTCATCTGAAAGGACACAAATAAAAAACATATTCAATTTAAAACAACGTTCAGCAGATTTTAAAAGCAATATTTTCCAAAGTTGTAAAAAAGATTTTTCATCACCTGAGCTTGGAGTTGAGTCACTTGCACTCCAATATTTTCCATCTCTCTGATGTGGTTTTCTTTAGTCTCAGTCAACAGAGATTGAAGCTCCTCATTTTGAGCTTTCCTTTCCTTCAGTTCTGCGCTCGCGTTCAGCAGCTCTGCTTTTAGGGAATCAATGTGAGCAGACAGGTTGCTGTTGACTTCTTCCATATTAACCATTTTCACCTGCAAAACAAAAGATGTAGATGTCTTTATAAAAAGATCACGTAGATGCATTTTCTTACATTTTTTGAAAAATTCCCCTCCGTACCTGCAGCTCTCCATTAGCCTCCTTCAGTAAGCTCAGACTGTTGTCTAAGTCGGAAATTTTGTTGGTAAACTCCTTTTGCAAAGCTTCAGTTTCATTGATCAAGTTCTCCTTTTCTTTTTTCCACTGCAGCAGAGATTGATGTTCCTGTGTCAGTGTCTTACACTCATTTTGGCTGGCATCAAGATTGGATTTCAACTCTTGGCTCTCTTTTTCTAAGGCTGTTAACTTGTTGTTCAGCTTCTCTGTCTCTTGTTTCTGCTTCTGAAGATCATCTTGTGATCTGTATTGGAAAAAAAAAAAAAAAACAGTTCTAGTGAAGACAACTTTTTTTTTGTATTTTAGAAAGATTAGCAGAGCTAAAGTAGTCTTACTTGTTGTTTTTGGTCTCTGCATCAGAAAGTGTTTTCTTCAAGTTTTCCAGGTCTCGTGCTGAAGCCTGACTTTCCTGCTCCAGTTTGGACTGAAGTTTCCTCACCTCTTCCGTTTGTCCTTCTGATTTGGCTAAAAACAAGCAGTAAGAGATCATCATAAAGTTGTTCACATATTTTTTCTGCTTCTGACTTTGTTCATACCAATTTACCTTTCAGGTCGTCCAAGAGTCCCTGGAGACGCTTAATGGCTTGATCTGAATTTTTCTTCTCCTCTTCTAGTTGAGAAAGGCACCGGTTACTCTGGTCCAGCTGCACGGTGACACAATTCTTCTCTTTTTGAAGTTCCTAAAAGAACAAAGACATGTAGACATTAGATTTATTACCTGGGGGAAAAAAAACTCCTGTAGGACAAGAAGAGTTTCAACTCACTTCCTTCTTCTTGAGGTAGTCTTGTTCTTTGTTCTGACTGGCTTGCAGGCTCTGCTCGGATCGCAGCAATTTCTGCTTGAACTCATCCACCTCCTTCTCCACCTGACTCTTTAGGGATCGCATCTGAAAGATACAAGTGTGACATTGACTTTTTTTTTGTACGTTAAGTTGAAGCTTCATTGAAGCTGAGACATGTACCTTCTCCATGTCAGCTTGAAGAACATTGTATTCTTTTTTGGACTGCTGAATCTCTTGTGTGAGTTTAGTTTTAGTCTGATTTAACTCCTGATCCAAAGCTTGATGGGAACTCTGAAGTTGGCCAAGCTCCTAAAAAACATACAAAGTGCAATTTAAAAAAAAAAAAAAACTTACCAATTTCATATGATTTAGTGAGGTGCAGGAAAACACTCTCTCACCTTTTGGCTGTTTCTTTCTTGTTCTTTCAGTTTCTGCTCCAAGGCTCGCTTGCAGCTTTCGGCGTTGTGCCGCTGACAGTTCATTTCATCTGTGACTTGCTTCAGCTTCTGTTCAACTGATGAGTACTACCAAAAAATAAGAGAGTACATTTAAACTGTCTGTCCCACCACCATTCTTTTTTCTTCAGTTTTTAAGAGGACGTTAGTGAATCTACTTTAGTCTGAAGCTGCTGATGTTTGTCTGTAGTTTGACTCAGCTCCTGGCTCGTCTTAGTCAGGTCTCTGTCCCGGTCGCTCAGGTCTTTGCGAGCCTGGTTCAGCTGAGTTTGTAGCTCCTGAAGTTTGCAGGCTTGATTACGAATCTCCTTCTCCTGATTGGACAGATTTCTCTCCAACTCTGACACACGACTACGCAACTCTGATGAGAAGTCAGATTTATTAGTTAAACATTGGTTCTCGATAAACGAAATTAGCATTAGTCACATTAAATACTCCTTTAAAAAAATTCAAACTTAAAAGTGAGAATGAGAACTCACCTTGATTAAGAGTTTTTAGCTGCTCTGTCTGATGAGATGATTCATGTGGAGTGGAGATGCTCGTCCGCTGGATGGGTTTAATCGGCGTCTCCTCATGAGCATTCCAGAGCAATGTTTGTCTTTTTAAAGGTGTTTCGAACACATCCTGCTGAGAATGGCGACTATGCACCTGATCCTGCTGTTGCCATGGGAATATAGAAGATCCAGCTTGGCGGGCTGCGATGTCTTTGTGGCTTACACTGGTTGATGACTGGTTCAGCAGCTACATGTGAAAAAAAAACTAGTCAAATGACCAAAGAAATAGATAAAAGAATGATATGATACTTGGCATGTACTCACTTTGACCTGCAAAACTTTGAGTTCATTCTCAAGACGTTTTCTTTCGTCAACCTCTTGAGAATACTTCTCCTGAAGTTCCTCCAGTTTATCTGGAGGAACAAATACATCATGATGCAAATACATCATTTGTAACAGTTAAAAAAAACAAACAAAAAAACACAGAGAACACAGATAACAACTGAAAAATTAAAAAACCTTGGTGTTTGTATGCTGGGACAGGTGCAGGTGTGGCAAAACTTTTCTGTGGAGTGGCGTACGATTGCAGCTCAGATGAGGACGACAAAGAGGACGCGCCAGCAGGTTGAGAACGATCAAACTCATTTTTGTATCTGATGAGACAAGAGACCAGTTAATAACAAAATTGATTGTAACTAACAGTTATAATTCATAGATTTATTTAACTTACTTTTTCAGTTCTTGTTCCAGTCGTTCTATGGTTTTCCTGCAGGTGTTAAGTTGGCCCTCCAGGTAGCTCACCTACGTCCAGGAAGATAAATCAAAATTCTTTCACCTATCGTTTCAATTGCAACTACTTTTATCATTTCTACCTAAGTTTTAAGTAAATTTCCCAACCCTGCAGCCTGTGATGGCAAACTAGATTCTTCCAGTATAACATTTAAAGTTTATAGAAGACTAAACAAAATAATCATCTGCATCAAAGACATCCTACAATAGGCTAATTGTACCTGCTGCTCTTTGACTCCCAGGTCGTGATGGGTCTTCAGACGAACTTTTTCCAGAGAGTCACAGGACTCGATTAAAGACTGGTTTTCTCTTTTTAAAGCAGAGATCTCTGTACGTTCAGTATCAACCTGAAAAATACAAACACATGACAAAAGCAATAATTAAATACTGAATAGCGTCAATCTACTTTGTATTTCTACAACAGGCAAAAATGAGCCTCCTCTGCAGGGTGGCTGGTCTCTCACACAGGGAGGTATAGTGAGGAGCTCCAACATCCTGGAGGAGCTTGGAGTAGAGCCCATGCTCCTCTGAGTCGAGAGGAGCCAGATGGGGTAGTTCGGGCCTCTGGTTAGGCTGTCTCCCAAATGCCTCGCCGGTGAGGTTGGAGGAGACCCAGAGGCAGACTTCAAACCCGCTAGAGAGACTATGTCTCACAGCTGGACAGGGTACACCTCAGGATCCTCCCTGGTGAGCTGTAGGATCAGCCGGGGTGAAAGAAACCTAGGTTTCCTGTCTGAGGCTGTTGCTCCTCCACAATCCGTTCCAGATAAGCTGAAGCCCAACAATGACCAACATAGAAAAGACAATAATAATGCTGACCTTTTGCTTTTGTTTTTGAAGGGCAGCTTCCAGAGAGTCCAGCTGGAATTGTTTCTGGCTCCTTTCCTTCTTAAGTTTGTCCAGCTGGACCTCCATCTCCTGGATCTTCTGCAGGGCTTTCCCTGGAAGTCCATCCTTCCATTCCTCCACCGCCCAGCTCATCTCTGACTACCTGAATGAGCACATTTAATCATAAAAAAAAAAAAAAAACTACTGTGGAAAAAGAAGATCAGGTGTAAAACATAATGTAAAATCTCTAAACTTACTAAACAAGTAAGTAGATTGTTTTAAACCACCAAACTGATAACGGTAACAGATCAGCATTCACAGATACGTTCTACCTTAAGAAGCTGTTGGTTTTCTTCACTAAAGCACATGTAGTCTGATGTGCAGTAAAATGATCTAATTAATTTATACATTTCTGAATCAATCAATGATGATTAAATGAAAAAGAACTCATAACATCGTCAATATGAACATGATCACCTGAAACACAGAAATAAAACACAGAAAAACTGAGTAGAAAACTAGAACCTTGAGAACTGACGGTTGAAAAACGGTCAGTTGAAAATGTATTAAATCAAGAAAAAGTCCGAAAAAATTATGAGCTCATTAGCAAATAATAATAATCACACAATAACTGATTTCAACGAACAAAAACTGATGTTTTGTTAGAAGCGATTGAAGTATGGATTCATTTTGCTTTTTTCTTAATTATTATTTCCAAACAAAACGCGTTCTTTTTTTTTTATCGGAGATAAATCAACACTTCAATATGACACAATCTTTAATAAAATTTGAAAAAAAGACAAGGTGATCGATGTTAATTAGTTTATAAAAGTTTAACTTACTTTGAGCGCGATGCTGGTTCTATGATACTAACCACCGACTGGTAGGATTTTGGGAAATTCAAATATAAACGGAAGAAAATTCTCACAGCTCATTGGCTAGCTGGAGTGACATCATAGCTTGAACATGATTGGCCTGTTGGGCTAGGCTGCCTGGCAGGGCGCCATTTTGGGGCTTATTGCTGAGCAGCAATATTAAACCGACATAAAAAAATGTCCTTATTTCAATACAAATTAAACATATTTTCACTCTGCTAGAAATAATAACCTATAACACAGATTTAAATCACAGATTTAATCCAATCAGTTCAATTTTATGAAAGACACGTAGTCCACATAAAACTTAATTTTTATAATGCTTGTTTTAGTCATGAAGAAAAAAAGATCTCTAAAAATTTAAACTTAAGAATTAGTTTAAACGTTAAAATTGACGGGGAAATTTTTTTAAAACATTTTTGTTTAACCTATATCATATCAAAATTAATTCGCATGATGTTAAAACCTTTTTATGGAAGAATAAATCAGTTTGTTTTTCTTCCTTTATGCTCTTTTTTTCTTACCTACCTCACACTTTAGTTTAATCAAACTTGGAAAAAAAAATACTCTAAACTTGACCTACTTTAAAATACAATTGAAAGACGTTAAAACGTAAAAATATAACAATTAAAGAGGCTATACCTCTAATGCAACGAGTAATGGTTCTGAACATTCTGTAGTTGTTGAAGGTTTAGGCCAGAGGTGTAAATCTCGGTTCTAGGGCATTTCAGCCACGGATATTTCAGCCACGGACATTTGAGCCAAAAAACTGCAAGCTAGGATATTTGAGCCATGTGCGCCCCCTAGTTTAGGACATTTCAGCCACGGACTTCTTCTTCTTCTTCTTCTTCAAATCGTTTCCGGCAGGCTATACGCTCGAGTGCGCAATGCTGCCCTCCACCGGTAGACCAATCCACATCCAGCCTCCAGAAAATCCACAGTTAGATTTTCAAGAATCCAACTGTGTTAGATTCTTGAAAAAAGGCCAGTGCGGCGCAGATAAAAAAGCACGGCTTCTCCAACTTGCCCTTCCAACGAAAACAACATCGACCTGAGCGAAAAAACGGTTAACCCTGTGTCTGCCAATTGAACAAAAAGATGTCTTCTTTCACGACTGTATTTGCTGCATGTCAACATCACATGAGCAACCGATTCAGCGTTTCCACACTCACAAAGCCCACTAGGGTGTTTGCCGACCAATTTCAAACCCTCCGCCAGGGCGCAGTGTCCAAGTCTAAGCCTAGTTAGAACAACTTCAGTTCTGCGACAATAGGTTGCAGGGCACCCAGCGCCAGCAACCGAAGGCTGACCCGCAAAATAGTGTCTGCCCCGCCGCTCATTCTCCCATTGTGTTTGCCACTCCTCAGTAATTTTCTCCTTACAGATGCTAAAACATTCCTGCATCCCCAACGCCAAGGACACATCCACCGTGTCTCTACCAAGGGATGCCTTGGCTAGAGCATCGGCCCTTTCATTTCCCACAACTCCAGCATGTCCAGGGACCCAGACAAACAGAACCTCCGAACCTATATCTTCCAGTCGTTTAAGGCAGCACAGAATATCAAAAACCAAATCTGGCCGAGCTCCAGGTGTCCTATACCGGAGAGCTGATAAAGCTGATAAAGAGTCTGAACATACTATACACCGTGATGGAGGGAGATCACGGAGCCAATACAAAGCCCATAAAATTGCCACCAACTCTGCTGAAAACACAGAGACATCATCTGACAGACGGACACTATTCATAACTAGCGGATTAGCAACATACATTCCAAAACCTGCTCTTCTACCCTCTTTCGACCCATCAGTGAAGATATGAATGGCCTCACTCTGCTCGCCTAAGTAGTTGTCAATACACTCACAAGCTGCCCTTTTGCTTAAACTAAGCAGGTCTGTGCTGACTTCTGGCTCAGGTAGGCTCCAGGAGGGCATAGGGGGCCACACCAGGCCCACCACCGAGTCTTTCCGCAACCCCATAGTCTGTGCCACCTTCACACTATGGGTGAAAAAACATGCTTTTTCTGGCCTTTTCGCAAACTCCCAACAGTCATCCAGGAGACACTTAGACGCCAAATGGCCATGCGACCCCGCCACTCTAGCCCAAAAATGGACCCCCAGTTTGTTCCGTCTAAGTTTCAGAGGAAACTCGCCCATTTCAACCAGTAAGGCAGGAATCGACGTTGTCCGAAAGGCACCACAGCAGATCCTCAGGGCCTTTGATTGTACAATATCTAGTTTTTTCAACACAGAAGAAGATGCAGCTCCAAACACCACACAACCATAGTCAAAAATGGATCTAATCATTGCTCTGTATATTAATTGGAGAGTATACCTCTCCGCTCCCCAGTCACTACCACAGAGACTTCTCATGATATTGGTCACTTTCTCACACTTTTTGATGATATTATCAACATGTATTTTCCAAATCAATCTCTCATCAAACCAAAGCCCCAAAAATTTAAAAACCTTTACCCTCTCAATGGGTGAATTATAAATACTAAGAGAAACAGAGGGTATCTTCTTTTTCAATCCAAATATCATAACTTTGCTTTTCTCACTTGACAACTTAAATCCCCATTTAGTTCCCCACTCAATAACTTTATTGAGTGCCTTTTGTGTTTCCGTGAATAAAAACGAAATGTTTTTTCCACTCCTCCAGATTGCTCCATCATCAGCAAACAATGACTTGCCAAATCTAGTATCAACACACTGAAAGATATCATTAATCATAATATTAAATAACAGCGGGCTGATTACAGCTCCTTGGGGAGTACCGTTTTCTATTCCTGCAATTTCAGACACTGTTTTACCTACCCTTACCTGAATTGTTCTTCCACACAAAAAACTCTTTATCCAACAGAACATCCTTCCATGAACACCTGCATCATGCAATTTGAAGAGCAATCCCTCCCTCCATAGACTATCGTAAGCCCTTTCAATGTCTAGAAACACTGCTAAAACTGCTTGTTTATTTACCATAGCCCTTTTGACATCTCTATCTAATACTGCTGCTGAGTCCATCGTACTTCTACCTTTTCGAAAACCATTTTGGTAATTCCCAAAGAAATCACTAGTCTCAAGAAAGAACTCAAGCCTCCTTGTGACCATCCTCTCCATCACTTTACAGAGGACAGATGTAAGAGCTATTGGCCTATAGGAAGATGGGGACGACGGGTCCTTTCCTGGTTTCAAAATTGGAACCACAACAGCATGCTTCCACGATGTAGGTAGGAATCCAGACTCCCAGATATAATTGAATAACGCCAAGATTTCATACAAGGTGTCCTCACCTAGATGTTGCAGCAGCTTATAGCTGACCCCATCTTGCCCTGGAGTAGTGTTCGCACCAGCTTGTATTGCGTCCACTAGTTCTCTCAAAGAAAAAAATAAGTTATACTGAGTGGGTGAGTCAACCCCTCCTCTTAGTTTAGATTTATTCTGTTTTAGGGTTTCGTTTCTCATCATGAGAATTTCCTGACCCAAGTGCTTTGAGTCATGAACATTCTTAAAAACTCGAACGAACATATCAGCCTTTTCTTTATTATTCACAGCCTCTCTTTGCCCATCAGATAACACAGGCAATGTGGAGTGAGTTGTCTTTCCAGCCATACGACGGATCCTCTTCCATAGCTGAACTGAGGGAGTATCTGGCCCTAGAGTTCCACAGAAGTCCCTCCAACTCTTTTTCCTTTCAGCTTTAATAACTTTCCTTGCTGCCGCTCTACACTTCTTAAACTCCATAGCATTTTCCAGGGTAGGGAAACGACGCACTTTTCGAAAAGCCAGTTTTCTTTTACTTACAGCAGCATCACACTCCTTATTCCACCAGGGAACACTACAACGTTCTACAGGAGGCTTCGTACGTGGAATTGAGTCCGAAGCGGCCCTCATAATCATCTCTGTCAATGAACTACAGTACTCATCTATTGATCCCTCGCTATTAACCTCTTCCAATCCTACAGAAGCTAGCTTACTAAACTTGCCCCAGTCAGCTAAGGCATAATTAAATCTGCTGCTTCTTTCTTCATTTTCTGCAACAAGTGACCTCCCAAAATTACTAAACACCGGGAAATGATCACTACCCAGTGGGTCCGTTTCCACTCTCCACTCTGCTACTCGTGCCAAACCTGGTGAAACAAAAGTTACATCCAGACATGATCCTTTATATGAAATTGGATCCACTCGAGTTGGTGTGCCTGTGTTCAAAACAACTAAATTTGCAATATCTAGAAACTGCTCAATAACCCCACCATTAGAATCTTTTTCAGGACTTCCCCAAAGTGGATTATGGGCATTAAAATCTCCAACCCATATCATAGGGGTCCCCACAGAGCTCAACATATCTTCAAATTCTGCCAACACTAAAGGTTTACATGGATTGTAACAATTAATTAAATGAAACTTACTCTCATGGCCGAAAACTTCAATTATCACACACTCAAATGAACCTTCCCACTTTACAGACCTGTACTGAATACCTGCTCTAATAAATGTTGCGCATCCTCCTCCACTCCTATCTGGTCGGTCTGCACGCAGACACTCAAAACCTGGAAGAACAAAATCAAGATTTGGTTTCAACCAGGTTTCCTGAACACATATAAAATCTGGCTTGGGGTTGGAATCCCTGATAAACTTCTTCATTTCCTGCCCATTTGCAATTAAGCTCCTGGCATTCCACTGCAAGAGACACACCATATTAAGTACATTCATCCCCATTTTCCATAAAACCATCGTCGTCATCTTCAAAACCCTCCTGTTCAATTAGATTGCATACTGGCTCAGACTGGCCTTCTTGGCCGGGTCTCTTGAACTGATGCAGGTTCTGTGATGAGTACTTTTTAGGTCCCAAGAATCTATCTGCAGCCTCAGCCACAAATTGAATTATGTCTGATCTGGACTTCTTTTCACGAGCTCCATAAATGACATCCACAATAAAAGCCAGCAATGCTTCCTTTTGAATCAGCAACGCATTTGGACCCACATTTACATCATTGTACTTCTGAGACTGCACAGATAAACTCTCTGCAGTGTCAACTGAAGTACGAGAGTTCGTAGTCCCCTCCACTCTCTTCACTGCTTCCGCATATGTAAGTTTGTGCTGTTCTTTAACTGCCTGGACCTTCTTAGCTTTCGTGAAAATGCTGCACTCTTTAGAAGATGCCATGTGGGCTCCCCCACAGTTACAGCACTTATGGACATCCTCACGACAGTCGGAGATGTCGTGTTCTCCCCCACACTTGGCACATCTCCTATTCCCTCTGCACGCTGCTGCCATGTGTCCAAATCTCTGGCATTTAAAACACCTTAAAGGGGGCCTGACATAGGCCCTAACCTGGAACGATAGACAGCCAATAAACACTCTTGGTGGAAGACAACTACCTTTAAATGTAAGGAGGACTGGAGCGTTAGCGTTACCACCCTCACGTGCTTTAAAACGCCTAACCTCAACCACTTCTCCGCCATTTACATTCTCCTTGATCTCCTTCTCAGACATGTCAGCACACACTCCATAAATGACCCCCTTCACCACCTCTCCATGCTGCTCCGCCACCGTGACTTCAACTTTCTTCCCACAAATTTTGGTAATCTTTTTCGCTCTAGCCAACTCTTCTCCCCCTTTGCAAAACACCAAAAGAACCCCTCTCGGGACAACCTGAGCTTTCACCCTGTCACTCACACACTTTAAAGCCTCAGCTATTTTAATAGGGTTCATGCCCCTAAAACCCTCTCCCACCTGATCTTTCAACTTATAATAAACTTTAAATTCTGCCACAGATTTGGCCATCTTGCCACCCCTGCTAACGTACTCCTCCAACAATAAATCACTCCCGTCCCTCTTCCGCTGTAACCTGGAAGTCTCTCCTGCCGACGCAGAATGCATAACAAGAAGCCGGTCACCGGAGCCGGGTAACAAATACGAGAGCACCGTCTTACCGGACCTATACAGGCCTTCGGCCGGCGCCCCCGCAGATGAAACCTCAACTGCCAGACAACCAACAAAGTAATTGGTTCTATTTTAATATGATTTTTGTTTAAAATCACACACTACCAACAGGGGTTTGATCCAACTCAACCGTGCGCTTACGCTAACAAACCGCTCTCACACCTTTGACTCGTCTGCCTGTCCAACTCTGGTCTACCTCTAATGTGTGATGTCTAATCTCAGCCACGGACATTTCAGCCACGGACATTTGGGCCACGGACATTACCAGGAGCTTCAGGTTCGTCTCCACAACCTGGTGCTTGACTTAAACACAGGCAAGAAGACCATCCCTGCCTTCCTTCGTGGCATCAGTCACAACCTTCGTGGAGGACAACTAAACTTGTAAAATATTGTGTAAAATTGTTATTGTGTATTATGTAAAATATGTAAAAATTTTATCGTAAATAAACAGTTGCACTACAGAAAATAATTGGTTTTAGTCATTTTTATCCCATGGCTCATATAAAAAATTCTGATATTTTAAATTTTTTTTGATATTTTATGTAAAAATTCTGATATTTTATGTAAAAATTTTATCGTATTAAACAGTTGCACTACAGAAAAATTGCTTTTAGTCTTAAAAATTTTTATCGTGCAAAAATTTTTATCGTGCAAAAATTTTTATCGTGCTTTTAGTCATTTAAATTTTTATCGTAAAAAAATTTAAATGACTAAAAGCACGATAAAAAAATTTTATCGCGCAAAATTTTTTATCGTGCTTTTAGTCATTTAAATTTTTTTTTATCTTTTTTTTAAATAAACAGTTGCTTTTTATCTTTTTTTAAATAAACAGTTGCGCCCAGGTTGCAGTTCTTCAAATGTCCGTGGCTGAAATGTCCGAGTCACCGTGGCTCAAATATCCTACCTTGCAGTTTTTTGGCTCAAATGTCCGTGGCTGAAATATCCGTGGCTGAAATGTCCGTTCACCGTAAATCTCTGGGCCGCAGGCCAAATCTGGCCTTAAGAACAATCAAATTTTGGCTAGAAACCCATATCAAATTACCTCTCGTAATCAGTTGAATCTCTCAAGCATTCAACTATTCCTTTCCTGTTTTACTTTATAGATATCTTTCTTATTATCGTCGGCGCGTAAAATCTCAAGAAAGCTTACCGATTTCGGTGGTTGAGGGCTTGAAACGACCGGCTCGACCGGCCATGTGCGTTTCTATTCAACTTTCCGTCTACGTCAACTGTGGGATTTTTTTACACGTTGCTACTGTATTTAGTTTGATTTCTACGGAGAGAAAAATGGCGAGAAATGGAGAAAAGTGTTCAACTGTTATTTGGATAGTTGTGTAAATGTTATGTATGGTTTGATCTTCCAAATATATCGTCAACCTAAAAAGTTAAAAACAAACCTTTACACGTGCTGTACAAATCATTAAATATGAATTATCTGTTAGGATAAATATCTGCTGGGAAAATACAATCCACGTATCTCTTATAAAACATGCAAATTTATTTAAACATTTTACAAAAACAGCACACAGACAATATCAAGAACCAGTAGATATTTTTTTCTCTATCTGCCCATCTGTCTTTTAAGTATGTGTGCTACATTTGAGGAGTTTTTGATTACTCCAGGAGAGTTGCTCCGACCGATGATGGTGGGACCTCTGGGGTTAAAAGGGGGCTTACTTTGAAAAATGTGAGACGAGAGTAAGACCTGACTGACTGAACAAGCTCAACTGAATACGTGGGAGGATTCTTTTGTGATAGAAAGGTTGTTTCACTGATCCGTTAGAGGGTTGATTACAGCTCCATTTATGACTGTAAGAATCAGTAGCATTATGAGGCGAAGGAGGAAGTTCAACATAGAAACCATAAACAAGACAAAAAGAACTAAAGATAATGTGGTTTTTTTCCTTCTTTCGCATTTCCCTTCAGGGGTCGCCACAGCAAGTCAGTTTCTTCCATCTAACCCTATCTGCTGTATCCTCTTTGGTCACACCAACTATCTTCATGTCTTCCTTCACTGTATCCATGAACCTCCTCTTTGGCCTTCCTCTAGTCCTTTTTCCCGGTGGTTCCAAATCCAGCATCCTTCTTCCTATGTACTCTCTCTCCTCTGCACATGTCCAAACCATCTCAGTCTTGCCTCTCGAACTTTATCCCCAAAACCTCTAACATGTACTGTTCCCCTGTTCTCCAGTTTTTTTTTCTTACTCTTCCCCGCTTTTCTCGTTCTCCCTCTTCATCAGTGAACCGTTATCTAAACCCCACATTTTTTCTTTATAAAACGTAATACCTCAAGTTTAAATATTGCTTTACGTGGTTCAATAAAATTAGTAGGGGAAAAAAAAGCCTGAAGAAAAAGTGGCATACAGTCATTTAATGAATTCCACTTCAGTGGGACATAAAGAAACAGTTTCAGACTTAGTTATTCATTCAAGCTGAAAAAAAAAAATCATGCTTTGTAATTAATTACAGATACAGAAAACGGACATAAGCACCCTTCAGCTCAGTCTCTGATTGGTAAAATGAAAGACAATTCAGTATTTCAACATTTAAACACAAACAATTCAATGTAGAACAAGCAGAAATATTTTGTTTTTAGTTTGCATCAAAAATGAAGAGACTTCAACCATTTTTAATGTGTTTTTTTGTCTTGTATTAAACACTATGATAGATGGTAAAAGAACTGGTAAATTCTGGATTACCTTTTTAATGCCCTAAGGCAGGCACCTTATGGATGCATCTTAGCAGGTGAACAAAGAGTAACACTTGTATGAGTTGCTACGAATATCATCACAGGCAAACGAGGAAAATTAGCCACGTCCAGCTGTCAGCTAGCCAAGTGTGGTGCATCAAACTCCTTCATTAGCAGACAAAACAAACATTAGAAAATAATATTCTGGTAGGACAAAATTAAGACTGCAAGCCAGGTCCATGTTGAATAATATTGAATACTGTAACACAGTGTACATCAGTTTTTAAATGTTAAGAATACAAAATTCAAGTGCAACAAGCACCCTTAGATGCAACCCAGGTAGTGATCCTTGTGTTATTCAATTTACCTTTAATACCACCTGAAAGACAAACCTCAGAAATGAGATGGTTTGAAGTAGGATTTGAATTTTTGGGGGGTATTTAATTCAGTCTGAGAAGAATAAATCTGCTCCCGATGATGACATTATGGGCCGCTTCTTCATCCAAATAATCAAGCCATTTTTAAAACTAGCTCTGAATAATGTTTACAGTAACCTGAAATTATTTGTATGTTTTACAATTTTTCCCATTGTTTAAAAAAATGGAATTTTTAAAAAACAAAAAAGTATAATGCACAAGTTGGCGCCACTAAAATTTTCAAAATCAAAATAGTTTTTTTGCAACTGAAATATTATGATGCTTGTTACACATTTTCTTGATGATGTGGATTCACAAAGTAATACCAAACATTGATAAAGATGCATCTCTCATTTAGAGGCAAAAAAGCTACTGTATTGCCACTTTTATCACAGAAAGCAGAGGCTTTGATCCAGGATCATTGGTCGGGTTGTAGTTTCAGAGTTTTTGCAGTGACAGAAGGACACAGCTTGCTCAATTCCACATAAACTCATAACCCATTTGGTCGACGAGCCTCATATGATAGAAAAAAAAAAACAACTAATCTATTAATGCATAAAAGTCAAACATGCAACCCTAGCTCTTTTTTTTAAACAAGTAAAACACTGTAAGACAAGCAGATGCAAACTCATTTGTACTCTTTTAGAAAAAGTTCTTTGCTTTGATGTGATGCTACACAGTGCCAGATGCATCCTAAGTCATCTTTTTTTTTTTAATGTTTTTCACAGTTTGAAGAAGAGTGAATGAGGTCATGCACTATGCTCTGCGGCTAAATATTTAAATTTAACTTTTCTTGCATGTATATTGAAATATTTGAAGTACCACTCGTTTGTTTGAATAGACTTTTAGTAGCCGAAATCTGCTGCAGGTGTGATGCTGAAACTGCTAAAGCAGACATAAACAGTTGTGTGATATGTTTGAAAATTTTAGTGAACAATTTCAAATTCATTTGGAATTTTAAGTTTCAAATGAAAAACTTTTTAATTACATTAAAGCAGGGGGTCACCAACCTTTTTGAAACTGAGAGCTACTGTACTTCAAGGGCACTGAGTAATGCAAAGGGCTACCACTTTGATAATACACTTCTGAAATAACAAAGTTACACGGTGTACCTTTAATTTTATATTATTATTAATGATATGTGAAGACACCGATTGTTAATGATTCATCACAATAATTATTTCAGTATGATTAAACAAGGTAGGAAACAGATACATTTCAATATGCAATATCCAAGTGTTTCATTTTCAAATGATCACTTCCACAATATTTTGCAGAAAATCTTTTTCAATTTCTACTAGCTTCCAACAGTTATCAAATCATAAACTCTGACCCATGTTTGTACAAAGGATCAATTATGTAAGATTTAACAAAAATCTACTCCTTTCAAAATAAGGACAGTGCGACTGTGCGTCGCCACAGTCGCACCGCAGATGAGACACACAGTTTTCTTTCATGCTAATAAAAAAGAACTCTTCCTCCCATTCACTGTGAAAATGATAAGTTTTCTTCTTTTTTTCTGCCATGTTTTTGTGGGTAGAAAATGCGTTCGTAACCTCATCTTTGCAGCGCTCACAAGCTCATCTCAGCAAAGCTGGTTTGTCATGCGCAAACTCAAAACTACGTCAGAGTTCATACGTTAAACTTTTTTTTGTGATATACATTTGTTTTTTTATGTATTCATTTTTAAATTTACATCTCTGTAAATAAAATTAAAAAAGAATAGCAACACAATTAAATAAAATTTTAGACAGAGCTAATTCATGATTAGTGCTTTTTTTAGAACTGGCCTGTGGGCGACTGATGCGGACGCTGTGGATGACCTGGTGCCCGTGGGCAACGGGTTGGTGACCCCTGCATTAAAGTTTAGTTTCTAGAGGCAGCATTATGACATCTTCACCACTCTCAATGCTATTTCACCTGCTGGATTAACACAAGCTCCTGCAAAGAGCCCAAACTTTTAAATGACCTCCAAAGATGGAGGAGTAATACTTCAGATGATACGTCTCCAACTTTAGCTAAAGTTTAAAGTAGCAGAGACATGAAATGATGTCGTTCTTTGACAGAGCGGCTGAAAAAAGGGAACTCTGCCAAGGAGAAGGGTGAAAACTAATTAGTTTCTTTTTTAAATGCAGAGGTATAAGTTGCATGCCATGCATTTGTGATGTGTTTAGTTTTCAGAGACGTTCTTCACATTAGAGCCTCAATAGAATTTTTTTTTTGCTGCTTTTCTTTATTTTTCCACTTTACTTTTGTTCCTCGATTTCTTTCTTAACTTCTGCTACATAATGATGATCTTTTCCATGTGCCACTTCCATGATGGCTAGAGCCTGGTGACAGGAGGAAGAGAAGGTTTATTAAAAAAACAAATATTTATCAGAGGCAATGATGAAACCAAAGAATTGAGCTAAAAATGTGACATATAATAAAGGAATTACATCATAAGCCTAACTCATGGTGGAATACTGTATTACCAATTATATAACCTCAAAAATGGTTCAAAATTCACTTTCTCTTAAAGGCAGAAATAACTTTTCACTTGCTCGTAATTGAATAAGTAAAAACTTTGCGTTTCAATTAGTCATTATGAGTTAATTTGAAAACTAAATGGAATACATAGTTTCTGGAAACCTTTGAAGTCTGATTTCAATTAAAACCATCAGATTATTAAATTTCCCAAATGCCCCAAGTGGAGGAGTTTTAAGTATCTCGGGGTCTTGTTCAAGAGTGGAGGAAGGATGGAGTGGAAGTTCCATAGACGGATCGGTGCAGCATCAGCAATAACTGGGACGCTGTATCAATCCATCGTGGTAAAGAAAGAGCTGAGCCAAAAAGCAAAGCTCTCGATTTAAAAGCAGATCTACGTTCCCACTCTCACCTATGGTCACCAGCTGTGGGTGGTGACCAAAAGAATGAGATCGTGGATACAAGTGGCCAAAGTGAGCTTCATCCCCAGGGTGGCTGGACTCTCACTCAGAGATTGGGTAAGGAGTTCTGCCATCCGGGAGGAGCTCGGAGTAGGGCCCCAGAAGGGGTGGTTCGGGCATCTGGTCAGGATGCCTCCCGAGCGCCTCGCTGGTGAGGTGTTTCGAGTACGTCCCAGCGGGAGAAGACAAAGAAGCAGACCCCAGACCCAATGGAGAGACTATGTCTCACAGCTGGCCAAGGAACAACTCCTTCCGGGTGAACTGGAGGATGCAGCTGGGGTGAGAGAAGCCTACACTGGCAGTGTAGCAAGACAAGCATAAATATTTAACAACTTTTGAAAGACAAAAATGGCTTCTCATCAGCATATGCAACCACCGCTATTGGTTTGAACAGTTGATCTAAAATATTGATGGAAAGCAACACAAAAAAAAATCACCTTCTTCAAAGCTTTGACTCCTTGTGACTTCTTTTCCAGGCCCAAATACAAACGTCCCAGTTTCAGATACATCGATGCCACATTCAAGGAGAAAGCAGGATAGTGCACGCTGTAGGGAGGATTATTAATAAGTAAACAAAGGTTAATAACATGAAAACAGGAAAATCAACACTGGTAATTGAGACTAAGGGTAGATGCAGAAATATTAGGTTCAGTAGAAAAGTGAAGCCATTTTTGGATATTTTAGTCACAGCAGACTAAAAATCTGAGTGCATCTCAGTTTATTTGGACAAATTTATAAAATATGACGATTAAGACTCAGAAGTTGTTGCAATTTCCTACTTTCCAAATTTCAGTGCAATAAAAGTCTTGCCAAAAGAAACAGATTGAGTTTAACAAATTGATTGTTCACAGACTTTCACTGCAAAGCCTCTTCAGAGTGTTTGCTGCTAAGAATAATTATGGTACACCAGATTGGATCTACTGTTCCAGCATGGCTCTCCTAGTGAGGATTTTACCTGTATGGATGGATTATCTTTTCCCCATAACTCATAGCACCATCCCAGTCCTGCATGTATAGACAGATGCCCATGGCCTGATACATCATATGCAGCATATAAACATTGGTATCTGCAAAAATAGCTCCCATCTTCTCCAGACTGAGCTCGCACATTTCTAGCAGCTCGCTAGGAGGTGAAAGAAGTCAAGGAATGATACAAAACAGAATAAAACAAAATAATGATGAGGAGTAAAAGTATTTCTGTTTGACAAGATGAGTTTATAATGAGAAAAGGATATTTTTATAGTGTTTCGCTCTCCTGAACTCCTCGATGACATTTCTGGCATAGCGAACCATAGATTTAACTTCCTCAGGGTCTGGTGGAGAGCTCAGCTTTCTTATCTCCATTTTGGCCTGGTCCTACGGAAGCAGAAAGAAAGAAAAAAATACACAGTTGCAGATCTTTTCTTTTCCAACAATAAAGATAGATAATTTTGCAAAATCAACTTTTTGGAGGTTTTTATGTTTGAAGATTATTCACTCATCAGAATAACACCTGAAGTGGTTTAGATTACATTCATGCATGTTTGAGTAATTCGCAACATCCACTGTATAATGTTCGGGTACTTAATGAATGTCAAGTTTTTCTTGACGTTCTCTGTCATCCCAACATTTTAACAGAACCAGGAAGTGTTTTAGCAGCAGCAGTATATGTGCTTTGCTCATTTTAAATCCCTTCAGGTACTGCTCTCATTAACCTAATTAATAGCAGCTTCACATCAGCAACATTTATGCTGCTTTTCTTATCAGCTTGTTTTTCTACAAAGAAACTTGGTAAAAAGTGCATTTTCGACTGCCTAACAGGTTGTTTACACTTTATACTATAATTGCTGTCTCAAATCAGATTTACGGTTTGTTGTAGAAGGGCCCAGGTGATGGGAGTACGAGAGAAGCACGAGTCATTCATTTGAGTCAAAAACAGTGAAACTGACTAAATGCATTTATAAAGTCTTTTGGGGGACAAATTGCATTTCTGAGCTAACACATAATTAAAAGGATTGGAAAAAAGAAAGAAAAGTTTGTCGATGATTTTTTATAAAACACCATTGTCACCTTAGATTTGGTAGTGCACTCGGAGCACTGGCATGTGAAGAAGTAGGAATCTAGTAACCTCTCTCTCCGGTCCTCTGTGGGATAGAGCAGGTCTATGTAGCTGTTAAAGATCTAAAAGAGACAAATGAGAAACAACACTTCACAAAACATATATCTCAAACAATTTCTCCATCAATGTCTGGATTTATTTACCTCCTCTCCAGGATTTATCTCTTTAACAGCTCTGACTTCAGCCACTGGTCCTTTATAGGTCACAATGACATTCGGACTGCAGCTGTGATTCATGAGTGCTACACTGGAGGAGGAGTAAAAAAAAAAAGAATAAACTGAGTAAAGTGCGCAAACAATAGCATATATGAGGATTATGAAGTTCTTACTCAGGGAAAACTGCTGATCCCAAGTGGGAGAGCTCTTCATCTTCTATGGTGAAACCATTACAGTTCACCTGATTAGAAAAGTGAAAGGAAGAACAGATTAAACAAACAGAGGGCTGATGGAGTGACAGAGCAACAGGGTTTGGTTTCTGTGAGGAATCTAATATGCTGTAAAACTTTCACAGAGGAGGAGGAGGAAATCCGGTAGGGGATATTAAATGTAGTGCTGCAAGCCGAAGAGGTTTTTTTTTCCATTAGCTTAGCTTAAAGGGAAAGAGAAAGCAGGACTGCCAAACAGATCAAATATACAGTTAATAGCTGTTGACAGGATGCTGTGGATGAAAGGTGCAGGTTCTGGTTGGCCTATGTAGGATTTTTTGAATATTGAAAATAATGAGTCAGTGTCATGCAAACGATTTTTTTACATTTGAGCCTTCAAAATGTATATTCTGATTATTTAGCATTGCAATAGAATGTAGTTAGGAAACAAAACATAGAAAACTACATTTTAATTGCAGTATGTTGTTAAATACCTGTGCAAAGAGCTCAGTGAGGACCTGGTCATTAGGAAGGTCACTAATATGTCTAGAGTAGAAATGATGCAGAGCGGCTATGTCCGTCTGGTTCATCTCATCTTTTTCACTGTCCATCTTATCCAAGTCTGAGGAGATACAGACCAAACAAAACAAAAAAGTTTGACATTAGACAGAGTTAGTAGAAGATGATTAATCTAAAGACTGTCTCCTCTTCTGACTGTGAACATTATCAACAACCCTTTAATTATTAATGCGAGTTAAATATTCTACAGTTTAAGATTGAATGTCTTCATACATTTACACAAAGCAGCCGGACTAAAGAAAAAACTGTTCCAGGGTGTAGATAAACGCACGTCAGAGGTTCAAACCTGACAATCATAAGGTGACACCAATCTCTGAGCACGAGGTTGGAATAAGAAATTTAGAAGATTTGTATTTGGAGTTACTTATTAATGTCCTGAAACTATAATGGATTCATTTTTATATATCAGCTTAACAAAGTTCCACTTTTTTTCTTTCATTTTTAGTTGTAATGGAGACCTTGTCTAAACATTTTTCTCTTTCGGAGTCGTACGAACCACTTTGCTTGAGGGCAAAGTAGCGGAAGCTGTAAAATGAGGGAAGCGAACATGAAATTACCGCACCCAGAAGCTGGGGATTCAAATCCCAAAGCTCACATACTCAGAATGAATGTAGGAGACAGAACCAGTACTGGAGGCTACAGCCTTATATATTAATAGTCAGCCTGAAACTCACACAGAGACACTGCAAAAATGACATAAAAACCTGCACATACACACCATGTAACTAAAAAAGCAAGAATATGTAACTAAAAATTCAGCTTTTCATTCAAACACACAGATTTACTAACGTGATTCAAACTCTTTGAGCAGGAGGAGCCGCTCCGAAGGCGTGCGCTCTGTTGTTACTCTCTGAAACACAAAACACAATATGGACACACAAAGATAAATTTAAGTACAATATTACAAAAATGTTTGTTTTTAATGGTACTTAATCTAATCAAAGTATCTTAACAGCATTTCTGAAGCTTTTTAGATGAACATAATACAAGTTAGGCACAAGTAGCAAAAATTCAGTTTAACACTTTACTTATGTATTAATCATTGATTATCCAAATACTATCCAGATTTTTTCAAAAAGATTTGAAAGGAGAAAAATAAATAAAACACCATATGATTTTTCGGTATATAAACCAATAGGTTTCCAGCTAACTTGCCTGGTAACATGTTGTACAGTTGCTTAGTGTTTAGCAATGCAACCTCACATCTAGATGGTTACTAGTTTGAGACCCGGCAGACACCAGCAGATGATATGGCACCCCAAACCATCACTGATGGTGGAAACTTTACACTAGACTTCAGTTGCCTAAAGTCTAGTTGCCTGAAGTCTAGTGTAAAGTTTCCACCATCAGTGATGGTTTGGGGTGCCATGTCATTTGCTGGTGTCGGTCCACTCTCTTTCCTGAAATCCAGGGTCAACGCAACAGTCTACCAGCAAGTTTTAGAGCAATTCATGCTTCCTGCTGCTGACCTGCTCTATGGAGATGGAGATTTCAAGTTCTAACAGGACTTGGCGCCTGCACACAGCACAAAATCTACCCGTGCCTGGTTTACGGACCATGGTATTTCTGTTCTAAATTGGCCAGCCAACTCCCCTGACCTTAGCCCCATAGAAAATCTGTGGGGTATTGTGAAAAGGAAGATGCAGAATGCCAGACCCAAAAACGCAGAAGAGTTGAACGCCACTATCAGAGCAACCTGGGCTCTCATAACACCTTAGCAGTGCCAGAAACTCATCGACTCCATGCCACGCCGCATTAATGCAGTAATTGAGGCAAAAAGAGCTCTAACCAAGTCTTGAGTATTATAGATGCTCATATTTTTCATTTTCATACTTTTCAGTTGGCCAACATTTCTAGAAATCCCTTTTTTGTATTAGCCTTAAGTAATATTCTAATTTTGTGACACACGGAATTTTGGATTTTCATTTGTTGCCACTTCAAATCATCACACTTAAATGAAATACACATTTGAATGCATCAGTCTGTGTGCAATGAATACATATAATGTACAAGTTACACCTTTTGACTGCAATTACTGAAATAAATCAAGTTTTTCAAAATATTCTAATTTACTGGCTTTTACCTGTAATTAAAAATATTAATATAAATATAATTCACTACCATTATCCTTCACAATTATTTAATCTTTTTCCATTGACCAATTAGTCTATTCAGTAGATTTAACTGTTCATTTCATTGTTGCTTCACCTGCTTCATGATGATTCTGGCCACCAGTCTGACCGTCTCTGATGGACACCAGTTTTCTCCGTAGGCACACATAGCTACACATTCCAGTTTATGCATGGGCCAGTCTCCTCTCTAGAAAAGAGAAAAAAAATTCATTAAAATGTAGCATTAGCAACATATTAAGGTGAAAAAAAATTCAAACAAGCACAATAAATTTGATATATTTATATACACACATATATATCTTCTATTGTTTCAACTTTTAAATCTGTTTGTTGGAACAGTTATGGACTGAAACAACCAGCCTAAACTTAAACAAGGGAGTGACCAGGATGTTGAACGTCCAGTAAAGTCATTTGTTTTTTTCAGGTTAAAGAAATAGTGTAGTTTTTCACCATATAGAGAGGGGAGTGAGGGGATGTATGACTCTCCGAAGGCTTTGTCTTTGAGCTGCTGTTAAATAAGTACTAAAAAATGGATTTTATCATTACTAAACATCTTGAAAAATGTTGGTGTTGGTTTTACGTGTTACCGCAGAGCAACGCAGATTTCAAACCTTATCATTCAAACAAGTCTTTTTTAACAAAGATGGAGTGGATTGTCATAGCAACAACACTCATCTTTGAATAACAGTTGTACGGGGCACAGTGTGTTAAGAGCCTGGTGAGCACTACCAAAAGTGGGTCATAAACAACAAATACAAAAAAAACACTTTTATTGGACTCACACTGAAATACTTAGAAAATCAACTTTATAAGAGTGATCTCAAAAAAAAATATATTTATATTTTTTTATTTAGTTATCTTTTCTCTGAAAATATTAAATTTGCTGAGGGTAAAATTTTGTTATTGGCAACCAAATAAAGTAAAATATTGCTGATTTTGGATATTATTGGATTATTGGAATATTGGACTTATTGATGGAGATGTCATTTTCCACTTATGATGTGCCCATTTGAGGGGGCGAAAGCCTCAGACAGGAAACCTGGATTTCCCTCACCTCTGGGTCTCCTCCTGGTGAGATGTGCCCGAAACACTTTACCAGCGAGGCATTCGGGAGCATCTTAACCAGATGCCCAAACCACCTCATCTGGCTTGTCTCGACTTGGGGGAGCAACGGCTCTACTCCAAGTTCCTCCCAGAACTGCTCACTCTACTCTGGCCAAGATGTTTTTTGTATTTTTTTTAAATATTTGTAAGACAACACTGAGATATTTTAAATGTTTCCCATTAAAAATGAGCTTTTTTTTGTCAACAAATGTCAAAACAAATATAGATTGTACTGAAAAGAACAGCAAAATAGCTGCTGGCCACATCAAAATACCCTCTAACAGGAAATGTGAACGACTCACTTTTTTGTTTGTTAGTTCGGTTTACAGATTAAGAAAACTAACAAGGAAAAAATAAGTCTGTGAATAAAAGTTCTGAAACAAAGAAAGATTAAAGGAAAATGGCATGCACACAAAAAAGTGTCAATAAAAACTCTCGTACCTGACAGTCCACATTGCAGTAATAGGCTTGCTTACATTTCCCACATTTAAAAAGGTCTTCTCTCCTGTAATAACAAAAAAATATCAGATCGTTTGTGCTGCAGAGAACCAGTAACACAGTCTTACTTTATTCCTCTGAGTAAATAAAAGAAAGTTTACAAGCAATTAAAAATGTTTCAATCACAAACGTATGAAATCCTGTTTTTAATTACAGAGAGAGCATTTTGTTCATGCTCTGCTTGCTCCTCCCTAGATGATAAGTCATTTTCCCATAATTCACAACTGACTGTTTCTTGCTGCTTGAAGCTTTGTTTTGTTGAAACCAACCTATAACGTTAAAAACAAAATCTAATTGAAAACTTGCAATCAAATTAATTAATCCATAGTTTAAGAAGAAAGAAATAAAGTCTATGGAGGTTCATGGATACACTGAAGGAGGACATGAAGATAGTTGATGAGACCGATGAGGATACAGCGATAGGGTTAGATAGAAGAAACTGACTTGCTGTGGAAACCCCTGAAGGGAAATGCCGAAAGAAGAAGAAAAATGTTTTTATTTTTTTACTAAAAACTCACTAAAACAATAAGATTCTAATATGATTGTATGTTTTAAAGAGCACCACAACCAGGGCTGCATGATGGCACTGTGGTTAGCACAGTGGCTTCACAGCAAGAAGCTTGGGCGTTCAAGTCCTGGAGTGGGGGCAAGGCTTGAAACCCGGTCTTTCTTTGTGGAGTTTGCATGTTCTCCCCATGCATGTGTGGGTTTTCTTTGGGTAAAAAAAGATAAACATTAGGTTAATTGGCCACAATGTAATTGCCCCATGAATGAGTGTGTGGCCCTGCAATAGACTGATGACTTGTTCGGAGTGTATCCAGTCTCTTGCCTAAAATCAGCCGGGGTTGGCCCAGGCAATCCCTGTGAACCCGTTTCGTTCTGAGCTTCCTCCGCAGGGTGGCTGGGCTCTAGCTCAGAGATCGGGTGAGGAGCTCACCATCCGAGAGAAGCTCGGTGTCGAGCCACTCCTCCTTCGGGTCGAGAGGAGCCAGATGGGGTAGTTCAGGCATCTGGTCAGGATGCCCCTAAGCACCTCGCTGGTGATCTGTTTCGGATACGTCCCACGGGAGGAGACCTAGAGGCAGACTCCGGATCCACTGGAGAGACTATGTCTCACAGCTGGCCGGAGAACGACTCGGGATCCTTCCGGGTGAGCTGGAGGATGCAGCTGGGGTGAGAGAAGCCTGGGCTTCCTGTCTGAGGCTGTTGCCCTCGCGACCTGGCCCAGGATAAGCGGAAGACGACGGAATGAAATTATCAACTCAGGGAAACATTCCCAATATCCCTACTTGAAAAAAAAAAAATCAAATCAATTTCTGTGTGTATCCTCCTTGAGATTTCCACCAAAAATAAATAAATAAAAATTTTGGTTTCCAAAGTGCGAATAGATTAAAATAACAATACAAAGCTTTAGAGGGTTATAAAAAAAAATCTTTCAGCACCACAGTAAGAGATGAGACGATGTTCTGTGTGTTTTATTGTAGTCACCTCTACAAGAGAATACCCACCCTCCTGGCCTTCTTATCTCTTGTCCCAACTCTTTTGGAGCACATGGAGGTCTATATTTAGCTTCTAACCTTTTGGTGCTCAAATGGCAGCCTGCTTAGGACACATGTTACAGTATGGAAGTGTAGAAGAAAGCAAAAAGTAGGACAAATTGATCAACTCAAAATATTAATGGTTTATCAAATCCAGTAACTGCACATTACCAAAAAAAAAAAGCTATTTAGATGACCACTTATTTTACATCACTGACATTTAATTCTATGAAGGTTTATTTTCCTAAATGATTACAGTATTCAAATGGGAAGCAGTGGAAGCTTTGAGGGTTGATTTTGTCTAATTAATCAGGTAAAATCATTCTGTAAGTGATCTTTTCTCATTTTAATATACCCTTGAGAGATTTCTCAAAAGCTGTGGAACTATACAGGTGAGTTTTCTCAACACATTGACCCATTTAGGTAGTCTTTATTAGCTGGTGTGGGTCCACTGGTTAAACTTAACAATATAAAGAGACCATCAGATGGACTCTTCATGATATCTCTATGTGGTAGTTTTTATTATTTTTTCTGTTGTCTAAGGAGTGACGGTCAGTTTACCTGGTGAAGCAGTGTTCACAGTGAGCTCCTCTCTCATTCACAGTCAGCACGTAGGAGTAGGCAGGGCAGGAGAACACCAGTTCCCCCACCGCGAACTGTCTCACAGCCCGCAGACCCAGACCTTTATCCGGACTGAGAAACCTTTCTGTACCCTCAATCCCTTCGTTAGTCATTGTTCTTTTTGGGGTGTATGTATCCTCATCCACAGGCGTTCCGTCTGTTTGCTGAGTTTGCTAATCTGAGCTTCTTCTTCTTTTCTGCTCTGAATGTGTCCAGTGTCTTACATTGCCTCCTGCTGGATAAAAGGTGGAACTGATGAATATTTAATCCTCAATGCAAAATTGTTCAATTTGATCCCATTTTAAATATTTTTTCAGACAAATAAAAGCTTATAACAACAATAGAACACATGTCAATGCATGTGTGCAGTGTTTTGTGTAAATGTGTGATTTTTAATGTATGTTTGCTTTAAGTATGTTATTCTCCTGACTACCAGTAGTTGAAATTTGTCCTCTGTGGAGGACATTTTTAAACCTAAATATCTCTCACCCACTGCATACTACTGCATAAACGCTCTTTGTGATCTACAGAGGACATTGAGGCTTTCCAATATACCAAATATAAAGGGTTGCTTTAATTACCTTACTTAGACTGGCGAATGTACAAAAAAAGTAATCAGACTTTTTTTCCACCTGGTAGTTAGGAGGATGTCAAGTGATATGGATTTGAATTCTGTTTGAGTTTCTATTTGTTCTGTTTAGCTACTTGAATACATTTATGTTTGAAAAGTGCTTAACAAATAAAGTTTGATTTGACATGTGAAACATGCCAAGGAGGTATACCCAACCACCTCATCTGGTTCTTCTCAATGCAGAGCAGCTGTTCTTTGCCACGCCTCTTCTCTCCTTTTCCTAAAGCAGTGACCAGAGATATGGATAGATGGCTTAGGTAGAAGAAACTTAATCGGATCCTTTATACTTTATAGATTTTGATTTATTTTTTTTTTTAATTGTCAAGAAGTATAATTTAGTTTGACAAATTTTGTCTCGAGGATTAACAAACGCAGTCAATGGATTTTCAGCCTGCCATCTTCAACACATAGAAATTCATTTAAACAATAAGCATCTTTTGAAACACTCAAGGACAATTTACAAAACTAAAATATACCAAATATACAAAATAAAATGATTTAAAGACTACACTTGTATATTCAGTGGAGTAAAATAAAGGTAGGGATGAGACTAGAAGTCAGAGAGAGAAAAGGCTAATTTGAACAAGTGTTTTTTAAGTCTGGATTTAAACAGGAGGAAAGATGCAAGGTGGATGAGAACCCCAGAGATGAGGGGTGTGGAAGCTCTACCACATTGTGCTAACAAGTGCAGAGAGAGAGTGAAATGAATGGATAAGGAAGGCCTAAGGAAGTGAGACCAAGTGACAATCTGAAAGAAACCAGACAGAAAGGAGGGTGCGAGGTTTTGGAAGTGTTTAGAGGTGAGAGTAAGTATTTTGAAGATTAACCTGGATTAAATCAGAAGCCAGAGGTCTTACTGGAGGACCATGATAATGTGGCAGAGGAGTTGCAATAATCTAGTGACCAGACTGTGAACAAGAATGGCAGCGGGTTGGGTAGACAAAGAGGGGCACAGACAGTTTGTGTTCCTGTGGTGAAAATATGCAGACCAAGTATTGTTATTAATGTGTGACTGAAAGGGTAGAATGTAGGATGACAGCCAGATGTGGGGCAGGAAGAAACTGAAGAACAGTTTGTAGGGAGAAACTGTTCATTTTGGAAGCTGTGGATTTAATGTCTACAAGAATGTCTGTTTTATTGTAATTTATTTTTAAAAAGTTAAATGTGAGCCAGTTTTTAAAATTCTTTGAGTAGGATGGAGGTTTTACAGAGTAAAACAGAGTACATGTGTGTGAATGAGAGGGATCCGAATGGAAAAGCAAGGTTACAGGGAGAAGAAATAAAGAAGGTGGAAGATTTGAAGTACTTAGGATCAACAGTCCAGAGCAATGGAGAGTGTGGAAAAGAGGTAAAGAAGCATGTGCAGGAAGGCTGGAACGTGTGGAGAAAAGTATCAGGTGTGGTGTGTGATAGAAGAGTTTCAACTAAAATGAAAGGGAAAGTGTACAAAACCGTGGTGAGACTGGCGATACTGTTTGGTCTAGAGACAGTGGCACTGACGAAAAGACAGGAAACAGAGATGGAGGTAGCAGAGATGAAGATACTGAGGATCTCTCTGGGAGTGATCAGGATGGACAGAATTGGAAATGAGTATATCAGGGGAACAGCATGTGTTAGAGGCTTGAGAGATAAAGTCAGAGAGGCCAGACTGAGATGGTTGGGACATGTGCAGAGGAGAGAAAGAGAGTACATCGAAAGAAGAATGCTGGATTTGGAACCACCAGGAAAGAGGACTAGAGAAAGGCCAAAGAGGAGGTTCATGGATGCAGTGACGAAAGACATAAAGATAGTTGGTGTGACTGGAGAGGATGCAGCAGATCGGGTTAGATGGAAGAAACGGTCTTGTTGTGGTGATCCCTGAAGGGAAATGCCGAAAGAAGAAGTAGTAGGATGGAGGTAGAGGGGTAGTCCCTCCATCCCACCTCATATGTAAAGTTGGACGTCATCTGCAAATCAGTGAAAGTGAAAATTAAATTTTTGGAGAATATTGCCCAGGAGTGTGTGCATAGTGGGGTTGTTAAATAATAAAGAGAAGGGTTCCCAGGATAGAGCACTGGGGAACATCCAAGGTATTTACTGGTAGGTTTGGCTGAGTTTTTGAACACTTGAGATTTCTGCATGTAGAAAATGTAACAAAACTTGTAGATGAAACAATATGTGGAGGAACATTGAGAGGATTTGTTCCATTGCTCATGGTTGCAAACTAAAATGCTCCACACCAAGTTTTATATAAATGCCTTTTATTTAAGTTAATCATTTCTCCGCATTCAAGGTTGAATTTCTGCAGAATCTATAAAACAGGGACAGTTAGAAGCGCTGTACAGTTTGACAACAAAACTAAGAACTGCAGCAGAGTACACTGTGTATATATGTACATACTGTACACACAATGATGTAGGTATATACAATAATATACACTTTTACATGTGCAACCCCTCCAGTAATGTCTCCTAAACCCAATAATAACACCAATCATTCATGAAAACATTCCTCACAGACTCCATCATCATCATGTCATGCCTTTCCTTTCAGATTACTGCTGTGTTCTGTAATCTGACAGTAATGCTTAACGCAGCAGTGTTGTGAAGGCTTACAGTTTGTGCATGTCATCTCACACATACACAGTTACAGATGTTTAAAGGAAAACATTGGAGAAGCTTAGGCAGCCCTGTGCTGGATGTCTCAGCAGGGATTTTCACAAACCAAGAAAGGTTCCTCTTCTGGTTATCTTTAGATGGGATGAAAGATGCCCCAATTTTAGAACAAATTATGACCAAACTTTCACCCTGTTCAAATGAAATGCTAAGAACAAAAGGCTTCTTTATTTAACACTTTTCAATGAACTAATGATCATTTTATTGAAAGACAATAAAAAAAAAGAAGCATTGTCTCAGTTGAGGAGAATTTCCTTGTCTATTGACACGTGTTTAAATTGGGGTAACGATGTACTGTGACTCTTTAACATCTGATGACAAGTAAAGAAAATGTGGAACCTTAAAAACTCACCCTCTTAAAAAATATCACAACTGAACCAGCAACTTAGAGCCCACCTCCCAAAAAACAGACATTTAAACAAAAACTGGAGAAAATGAGAAGGATGAACAATATCGTTTCACTGTGAACCATTGCTACAGATCTAAACTCCATACTTGTACCCTCTCAAAATTTTTTTCTAAAAAGAAAGAAAAATAAAGTGGAAGTTTGGCACATTGTGCTAAAGATGTAAACATTTAGTCATCGAATCAATATGAGGTGCTAGAATGCAAATATTTGGAATATTTTCTCGGTAAGACATGATCATTTTAAGGAAAAAAAAAAAAAAAAGGCAAAATGTCACTTTCAAAATCATAAAACAGACTTGAAATGAAAAGCTTTGTCTGAGGTGTAGTTATTGCAGAATTCAGCTGCGTGCAGTTTCTGTGTTTTCATCATGACGACCTGCAGGTAAACTCAACTCACGAGTCAAAAAAAGAGAAATTAATCTATGACATGGCTCAAAACGGTTTTCTTTCCTATGTTAGTTTTTGATAATAAAAAGACCAACAGTCATAAAAAAATGAATTGAAGTTAAGATAGACATGCTTTTTCAATCCAGAAATCATGTGCAGATTAAATAAAAAAATAGTCAGCCATGGGTTTAACATTTCCAAAATCAGAGTAAAAAAAACCCAATTATTTTTTAACAACAAAAGAAATTAATAATTCTAAAAAACATTTCCATATCTGAATGGCACTGTGTAGTTCTGGGAGCAAAATGTCAGCAGGAAGGTACATAAGTGGAAATTATATTAATCATATCATCATTAGGATGTGATTTATATATCCATGTCTATATATTCTTTTAAAAAAATAAGCCATCTCCTCTAATTTGCATAAATCATGATTGAAACTATTTAAGACTTTGCCTTTTGTCTCCAAAACAAACTTTCCAAACATCTACATGGTCCTTGCCTGATGGTATTGTACCCCTTTCAAGTCAAAGGAAAGGTTTTCTAAAGAGCTGCTCAACTCCTGCTGACCTTTTTCATCCCTCCTCTTTCAGATGAACAGATTGTTCAAGGCGGAAAAAAAAAAGACACAAATCAGAGTTACTGAGGAGACAAAATGATCCAGAAACAAGGCAAACACATTCAGATGTTACTGGAAAGCTCAATGAATGCCTGAGACAGAAAATAAAATGTGCATAAATCAGAAGTTTCTTTACATTAAAAACTTAAATTCAAGACAGTTTTCTTAGACTTGGACAAGAATGCAGTGATGGAAATGTGAAACATTATTTGCGTACAGATAATTCACTTGAAGATGTTAAATAAGGATTTCCTTAATAAAAAAATATGCAGACAAATTCATCTGCCTGATTTTTTTCTCTTGCTTATCTAACGAGATCACAGCTTAGAAATAATGTAACGTGGGAGCTGAAAGAATATTAACCTTCCAAGAAATGCATCAAATAATATCACATCTTTACACAAAAGACAGAAAAATGTGCTGAAGATGTGTGTTAAAATAATTATTAACCAAAGATGTGCAGAAAGAGACAAAATAGTTTGTTTTAGTAGTGAAGTGTCAAAAAAATGAAAAAAAAACCCCAAAAAACTCCTCTTTCTACTTTATATCTGCAAAAACAGAGCAGCAATGAAAAAAATCGGTTCAACTCCAACACGATTAAACATAATGTTAATCCGGCAAAATTGGAGGAGCTTCGTTAGTTTGCATTTGTATAAAAATGTCTTGTTTCTTGCAGATGACTGCACCTTCAATAAAAAATAATTTAAGATTTCTGCCATGGATCAAACGGCCGAGCTAAAAGAAGACAAATGTCTCAGAGACATTGGAAGAGCTTCGTAATTATACATAAATGCTGCTTTCACCTGATTGCAGACAAGGAAGCGTAAATAAATTAAGTTTGTGTTGAATTAAATGATGAAAATGGCAACAGAGACACAGGCAAAAATATGACGTATGCAATCAGAAAAAGGGAGCGGTTAGAGAGCAGCATGTAAAATAAAATTCTTTAAATGGCTCGGCTGGTTTTACTAAAACCAAAAGTAATCTTTAAAAAATTGTAACTTTGGATAAAAATAAAAAGACTTGTTTTTTTTCCTATTTGTTTAGAGTTGTAATGTTTAAGTTAAGATGCTCCAAAAATTGGAGACAAACACCCCCACTTTTCTTTCTACCTCCAAGAGTTTCATGTCCCAGATGGATGACCACTATTCCACGAAAACCCCAAAACAGACCTTTTAAAGACACAAAAAAGGGAGAGGATCCATCCTGTAGAAATCAAAAGAAACTATTCCTCTTTATCTCCATTTTCAGTTCCAGGATTAAGCAAAGTACCATCTTCTTTTCTCACCAATCAGCATCCACACACTTATCCCAAACCCCGACACCCCCACTTATGGTCACAGAATCAACCTTTTCCAAGTCTCTGTGAACGTTTAACAGCAAAAAGAAAAAAAAAAACATGTTTATGAAAATAAAATAATTATGCCAAAAAAGAGTTCAGTTTCACTAGCGTCAAAGAAGAAGAAGATTCACTTTGCCTCTGGAACCATCAATGAAAAACACTGAGGTAAGTTGTTTGAAACAAAAGCCTCCGCCGTCTTCATCCTCATCTTCATTCTCTTGATTTGCTCCATAATGGTCTACAAGCGCCTCCCCTGTTGGGCTCACAGTTTAAAGGAGGAGCACGAAGTGAGGAAGAGAGGTGTTTAGATGAATCTCTAAGGAGGAGAAAGACCGACAAGTTTGTTCTCCTCCTGGAGTCTTTCACCTTTTCTCAAGTCTCATTGTAATTTGTATCTAAGTTCAAAATTAAAGTCTCCCTGGAGTCTGCAACCCTTACTATGATTGTAAATTAAGGGTGAACTTCCACTGCTGGCTGAGGCTGGGCCCGCAAACCTCAACAGTGAGTCCACCCATCCTGGAGCTACGGCTGTCCAGACAGAGGTTGCTGCCCACATGACGGAGTTTTGAGTTTGACTCAATCTGCTCCCATTTCTGCAAGAAAAGAAAAAAGACATTGCTGTAGTAAAACATGTCCTTGTTTCTTCGGTCTGCACAGCTGTTTCCTGTCCGGTTTTACCTGTCTGCTGTCATTTTCTCGGCAACCTTGAAGTTTGATGAGTGATCCGGCTGTTCTGTCCACCACAGTCAGACACAGGTCCATGTGTTTCACAGATTTATCCTTGGTCAGAGCCCATTCCTTTGTAATACAGTGGAAAAAATGAGCTTAGAGATGTTCAGAAATAGATTTTTTTTTTTTTACAACATCTATTTTCTATCTTTTGTAATTCAAAAGTTTAGAAGGCGTTTTGTAAGAGTGTATGCAATACTCTTATGTGAACTGATTCTTCTTATTGAAGGATCTGTCCAAAAATGTTGTTTAAAGAGAGAGGCATTGCCCTTTCGTAGGTTATTAATTCTGATCTCACACCAGAAGCCTCCAAAAAGTTGCTTTCGAACGGTGTTATAAAACTAAACCGTGTTAATCTTTTTCCTCTCATATACAGTAAATACATAATTTCTAATCTGAGAATAGACACCAGCCACGGTGTTGAAGTGCAGAGTGGTTAAGCTGACATGTGCAGCCAGGTGTTTTTAACCCTACATTCTTTCTGCTCTCCACCTGCTGTTCTATTTCAGGTTAGCCGTAATTTAGAAACTCCCCACAGACAAAGATAAGTAAAAGTTACTTCAACACAAATAATATAGAACATTTATGTTCAGGCAAAATGTTCACATTAATAAAATGAATACATTAATAAGTCAAAAATTAAAATCAAGAGATATTTGAAAAAAAATCTGTATTGTAACGATCAAACTTTATTGATCTCTCATAAGAAATTATTTTTCCTGCATTGCACCACAACAGGCAGCCATGACGGTGCCAAAGGTGGGAGTAACTGGGGGTTAAGTGTCTTCTCCAGGGGCACATAGACATTTGCTCATTGGGAATCAAATCGGCAACCCTTCGGTTCATAGTGCAAGAATTTTGTTAATTCTCTCGAACTCTTCTCCCTTAAAAATCTTGTGTCTCTTTGTTCAAGAGATCAAATCAAAGAATAGCCGTATAATGTTTCCACTAAGCATTTTGTTAGACTTCTAAAATAAACGTGTTTAATTCAAGCAGAACATATGATGCTTCAATGGCCGAAGGTGAGAAAAAAACATTAGCGGTAAATCTTTGCTTTTGGCTTGTTGTTAAAAGGTGTTTAAAAAGCCAACTGTAGTAAATTACAGTAAACAAAAGAACATTTGTGTAAAATAGAATATTAAGAACAAGTGTGTTTTATTCCTGAAAGACCACCCAGGTGTTTTACGCCTCATGCCACCAATGTGCTGGGAAAACCAACATTCTACCAGCTGACCTGCAGGGATCGCAGTGGTAACACTACCTGGTTTCCACCTGCGTTGTGACACTCATAGACACCCACAACCCCGTCAGCAAAATGCCCGAGGGTGTCGAGGCAGTTCCCGCCCTGCTGAAGGGCTCCAAAAGCAATGTCTTGGTGATCTGGAACCCTAAACACACACACACACACACACACAGAGCAAAATATTAAATTATTACCCCAGGGATGAAATTAGGTCACTTGTTAAGTTATGCATTTCATTTGATCATATTGTGATAAATCAAATGATGTCAATTAGATGTTAATTAAATTTTGTTAGTTTTTGTGTAGTGACAAAGTTAAATTTAATTTAATTTAGTCAGTAGCATTTTACAATTTTGCTCTAATAAAATTATTAAAAGATGCAATGTTATTTTAATCTCTAAAAAACAGATTTGTAACATTAAGCCATCGTTAACTCGAATCATTTAAAGGAAAAGTAAGAACGTTTTTATGACGTAGTCTAATCATAACTTCCAGATATAGTTATGTAACTGCAGTCTACTGAGAATCTCATTAAATATGAACCTTCATAAAAAATAATTTTATTCAAGCAGAAATCTCTTTATTTTACCTCAGTTCAGGGTAGACGTTCTCCAAGTACCATTTGAACGGCTTGCAGCCTAATCTTTTCTTCATCTCCAAGCGACTTTGGATGCTGAAGGACAGACACAGACTCAGGCTTTCAGTACATCTTGATTTATAGTGCCAGTCAGGGAAGTCAGAAGAAACCTAGGGCTTTACTAATGTAATTTTTTTAGAGAAAAAAACCTTCTACAGCTGACGCTTCAGGCAGAAAAACAGGAGGAGTTCTACAAAGCCGTTTAAATTTTTTTTTATTGTTGAGTTTCTAAATTAAAGTGTAACGTGTGCAAATTTAGAATATAAATTAGTGAGAGTGACCTGTAGGTAAAACAGAAACAAACCAATAGAAGAATGGCTAAAGTTTTTCTGACATGTAAGAATGAAAAAGAAAAACATCAAGTGGGATTTAGTTTAATTTTATCTATCTAATCAAGTTTTTCACCTGACGCTGTCAGGGAATAATTGGTTCACACAATGAATGGATGAATAATTAATTTCAAACAAATAAAATTCTTTTTTAAAACATATCTGCATGACAAAGAAAAGCGTTCATGCAGATTTATCAAAATGACACGTGGGCCTAAAATGCAAAAAAATCACTGTCCAAATCAGGAGGTAGAGTAAATACACTACCCTTGATAATTGTATTTGCACAGGTGTTGGCTTTGTGCAGTGGTACTCAAATAGTGGGGCCTGCCTCCGAGGCTCCATCAAGGGGGACGTGTTTGACTTCGGAGAACATTTTTTTTTTTTTCTTAATTTTACTATTTTTATTTTTTCACTGTTCCCAAATACAGTGCAATACCACCCCACTACATTAAGGGGCATCGGCGCTCTCATTGGTAGGAAGCATTCAGTCAGTGTTACAGTTAACAAAGCAATTTTTTGTTGTTAATTTATTCATATTTCTTTATTTTTTTATTTTCTTATACATTAATAAAGATACAGTGTTATGCAGAGATGTATTTATAGAATACTAATTTTAAAAATACAATTATAATCTTCGTAATATTCAAATCATTGTATTTATAGTCATGTGGTGGTTAAGGTGGGGCTTCCTCCTCCGGTGTGACAGAAAATAATTGAGAAGCACTGGCTTTTGGTAGAATGTCTGTCTTTGGACCGGGAGAACACGGTTTAATTCCCACTGGGCCCATGCCAAAGAGTCCCTAAAGAAGACACCCAACTGCCCCGAGTTGCTCCCACCATTGGCGCTGTTATAGCTGCCTGCTGCTGAGCAATGTAATTCCCCCATTGAGGGATAAATATAGTACGGTTAAAAAAATTAAATCAAGTAAATAGGGATGATGGTAAAAATGTAAATTATAATATAAACATCATTAGCTACACTATATAACACACATATCACAACATACTGGATTTAACAAGAACATGCATAGTGATATTTAAATGTCAAAACAAAGTATATTCCTCCTGATCTAAGAGATAATAAACTTAAAACATAATCGATCCTTCTTTTATTGAATACACTTTAAATGTTTGAGAATTCAGCATCAAGCTGCTGAATGACTCAGGATGATTCATGAAGCTTCAAGGCATTCATCATCAGCAGCTGTTCAGAAGTTGTTTTGGAGCGTAACTGGACACAGAAACTTCCCCCGCAGGGGATTAATAAAGTATTTTGAATTTGAAGAATTGAAAAGCTACCAAATTGACACAAGTTTGCAGACTGATCATTTTTTGGCAGTTATCTATTCTGGTGTTGTTGTGAATTTAAGTGAATTTAGACGTCACTATTTACGTCTAAATTTACTCAATTTTTTTGGTAACTTGGATAAACAAGTGGAAACGAGCCTGCTATACTTAACATGTTTTGAAGTATTTTTTCTTTTCAGGGCATTCATTCTATACTTAAAAAACCTACATATACAAAAGAAGGTGTACCGTGTTAAATGTAACCTTATTTCACTTCATCTGCTTCTAACACTTACTTTCCGTAGGGGACATTTCTAGCCGAGGGCACAGCAGCATAGTAGAAGTTCTTATATTCATCCATCCAGACTTCTGCAGCTCTTCTTGTGTTCCTGACAGAGGGAAAAAAAAAAAAAAACAAGATAAGTGGAAGTCCAGGGCAATTTTTTATTTCCTTATTTTTCTACATTTACTTACTATTTCTTTTTTTTTTTTTTTTTTTTTTTTTTTTTTATGATTACAGTGCTACTGCTGTAACACAAAAATTTCCCACATGTGGAATCAATATTGTACTTCCGATTCTGATGTTGGATCACTAAAATAAAAAAAATGAAGTTGCCGACAAAAAGCCGAAGGGAAGAAATACAAGTTTTAAAAGAACAATGTTATAACGTGGCAAACTGTCCCAGGACTAAATCCATGCAGACACTCATTCATCTCACAGCCTTAAGAGGGCACAGTTCAACTGGTTAAACGTCAGCATGGGAACTAAAGCAGAACTCAACACACTAAATGCTTGTCCAACAGAACTGTTTCCTTCTAAGATCCTTCTGGTTTTACTTGAGTCTATTTTGGGAGTTTATCCAATATTGTTGTTTTTGCTTAATACAGTCACTAGAATAAATACCAGATTGATCCTCAGGGTGATTTAGAGTTCCTAAGACGAATCAAGGACCAGAAATGTTCAAGTTTTACAAACCAAACTCATTCTAGAGACCAATCTAAACTGTTTTTTTACCCCAAACTATCTGGTATCTAACCTGCTGTTTCAGGTAAAGTTCTGAAGAAGAGTGTTTAGTTTCTGTTGAAGAGCGGCTGCTTTGAGGATTTCCAGTCAGACTTACGACCCTGGAAAGACGTGTCCTATCAACAATATTCTCACCCTTTACAAGTTTGATTTTATACTTATTCCTAATCATAAGTTTAAATTTGATTTTAGGTCTGAGTTCCAGTTGTGGCGAGGCTCAAACATTGGTCTTTCTCTGAAGAGTTTGCTCATAGAACTCCGTCTTCCTCCCAGGGACAGAAATCAGATTTTTCAGATTTAAATTCCTATTTCTTTTTTGCTACGAGGGAATTTCAGCTATCTCCTGTATAAATTGAACTATATGAATCATTTTACCTTGCTTCTGCTGGTACACCCAGTAAAGTCTCACGAGTGTGAAGAGGCTTTAAAAGATTTACATCTGATTATTTTTCTACTTATTACTGCCATTTCTTTAACAGTGAGTGCTGTTAGTGTCGGACTACACTCAGAGCAGCTGGAGGCAAAATGAAAATTTCAGTGTCAAGATTTTTACAGTCCACACTGTCGATTGCATTTGTACATTTTAGTCAAAACCTGCCCCAGAAAAAAATAATCATTGGGTTAAATACAAACTTGTTGGACCAGAGACTGACACAGAGTGTTATGTGCAATCTTGCCTGTGAATCACTAAAAAATTTTTTTTAATTGTTCAGTAGGCTTTATTGCAACTGGTTGAATTATTGCTTTCTTAGATTAACAATGAATCAAATAAAGACTGATCACTTATGGCCAGTTTTGCTGCTGTGAATTTTATTTAGAATACCTCCAAAATTGCAGACCATAATTTTTATAAACTGAAAAAACCCTAAACTTTTACCAAAAAAAGTCTTGCAACGAGATTAGTTTAGACAAAAATGCTAAAAAATGAGGAATGTTTTGAAATGGTGCGGTTTTGTGATTCCGCTTATCCAGGGCCGGGTTGTTGTGGTAACAGCCTCAGATGGGAAACCCAGGCTTCTCTCACCCCTGCAGCTCACCCGGGAGGATCCCGAGTCATTCCCTGTCCAGCTGTGAGACATAGTCTCTCCAGCGGGTCCGATGTCTACCTATGGGCCTCTTCCTGGTGGGACATGTCCACAACACCTCACCAGCAAGGCATTCGGGATGTGCCCAAACCAACCCATTTGTCTTCTCTTGACCCAGAGAAGCAACAGCTCTACTCCGAGCTCCTTCTGGATGGCAGAAGTCCTCATTCTGTGTCTAAATGAGAGCCCAGTCATCCTGCAGAGGAAGTTCATTTCAGCCAATCTCGTTCTTTCGGTGACCACCCACAGCTGGTGACAATAGGTGAGGGTAGGAACGTAGATTGACTGGTAAATAGAGAGCTTTGATTTTTTGGCTGAGCTCTTTCTTCACCATGACGGACTGATGCAACATCCTGATTGTTGCGGATGCCGCACCGATTCAAGTTATTTATCGTCTTTAAGTTCTTCTTCTTCTTTCGGCATTTCCCTTCAAGGGTCGCCACAGCAAGTCAGTTTCTTCCATCTAACCCTATCTGCTGTATCCTCTTCGGTCACACCAACTATCTTCATGTCTTCCTTCACTGTATCCATGGACCTCCTCTTTGGTCTTCCTCTAGGCCTCTTGCCTGGTGGTTCCAAATCCAGCATTCTTCTTCCAATGTACTCGCTTTCTCTCTCTGCACATGTCCAAACCATCTCAGTCTGGCCTCTATGACTTTAAAACCTCTAACATGTGCTGTTCCTCTGATCCTGTCCATCCTGGTCACTCTCAGAGAGATCCTCAGCATCTTGTCTTTTTCTCAGTGTTACTATTTCTAGACCAAACAGCATGGCCGGTCTCACCAGGGTTTGAAGTTTAAAGTTCATTAATGACTAAAAAAAAAAGTTGTGCAAATTCTTCTCACTTTAGCCCAGCAAATGACAGTTTCTATAGACCCACTTTTAGTGAGTAATTTTATTATTTGTCAGAATAACTGAAAACAGTTCTCATGAAGAAAAATAACAGTTAACGTCAAACACTACAACTCTAAATTTAAGATTTCAAATATTTTATGAGTTCATCAAAACATGTAAATGATTAACGGTCATGTCTAGTTAGTTTTATTATTACGATCATAAAACAAAATAATCCGATTTGCTAACACAGCCATAATCATTTCTTTCTATTTTAAATTATGATAAAGCAACAATTACTGGCAACACTAAGAGAAATCTAATGATTCATCAACCACAGCAACAAAAATAATGTAAACATGCTTCTAAAAGGCAGTTAAAAACACATTTAATTGAATTACGTATTGTTCAAACTCCCTTGATAGTTTTTCTCGAGCACAAACAGCAAATACCTAATTAATCTTTTCAATCGGCTAAGGCGCTGCCCTGGGCGGCTGCCTGCTGCAGTACTCCCTATTACTTGAGCGTTTAAACGCCAACTTTTGCTAAATTTTTGTACCGTCTTTTGGCTATGTTTAGTCTCTTTTTGAAAATTTTATTTTGAGTGCACTTTGGACGTCATTTTAGACTTTGTTTGTGTCTGACTGCTGATTTTTCAGAAATTGTCCAGCTAGCTCCCTGCAGTTGACATGCATGTTGACATGTCAACTGGCTCTCGGAGGCACATCCGTGTGTGGCTGGAGGAGTTGGTTCAGTCCCGGGAAAGTTGAGAAGGAGTCGATCTGGAGGAGGTGCAGAGACCTCCTCAAGGAGACTGCCTAGAGAAGGTGCTTCGGGCCCTGTGTTTTTGCAGTATGAAAACGTCCGGTTGCTCACTTGAGGAACTGGAGATGCATTTAGACCCAGTGAAATACAGAGAGGCCAGTTTGGTGTTCTTCACTGCGGCCAGGCTTTGTGACCCATTCCGGACTCCAGCTTTTGGGTTGCCAGGTTGGATTCAGTGCGACCGGACTGGCACACCAGTGAATAGCGGTGAGGGGGCATCAAGGCATTAAACACCTGGTGTTTACACTGTAGCACTCAAATTTCCCTTCGAAGGTTAATAAAGTGTATTCAATTCAATTCAATCAGCAAATTTCTTCTCACTACTAACAACCTATGAAGTGAAAATATTTTTAGTTATAAATTCTTGTGAAATGTGATTTCTGTTTCTATGCATTGAAGCATTTCCACACAGTCACAAATGTTCTTAAAAAAACACAATGTTCTAAGGTGTTGCCATGTATCTCTCTGAGTTTACATCAGCGTCCACCAGAATGTAGACTGAGACCAAACTGAAACAGACAAGTGAGACACTGCACAACAAATGACCCTGCTCTGTTCTGTAAAAAATAAGAGCACTGCTGCACCTGTCGATGTCTGTTAAAGAAGATGTGGTGCTCTACTGTTAGTTTTATTCATCTGACAAACCCACTTGGTCTGTAGACTAGAAGAGGAGTCTAACCTCCGTTAGGGTCACATCATGTTATTGAGTTATTACATATCTGCAGATGTTTCTCCAAATGACCTTCAACCTGGGCAGGATTCATAGATCAATAAGGAACCCAGACATGTGTGCACCTCCACTTTGTGGTGAGAGGTTAAAAGTTCACATTATGATATGGGTCAAGTGTCATAGACTGAAGTGTGGTGTTAAAACTTAGATGTTTTTCTTTTCTACAAAGAGAAAAATAATCTGTGTACATTTAAAAATGTCTTTTCTCTGGTTGATGGTTGGCCAGCGTGCTTTTAATCAGTACCATGAGATTCAATCCCGTTAGGGATAACATGTTTAGAAGACGAAACAAAACTATATCTGGGTGTCAAAGTCCGGTCCTCGAGGGCTGGTGTCCAGAAGGTGTTCCATGTGTTCTTGCATCTAAACACCTGATCCAGGTTATTGAGTCAATGTGCCTAATTTTATTGGCTGTTGATTTCACTTCATTTGCATCAGCTGTATTGAACCAGGAACATATGGAAAACCTTCAGGACCGCCCCTCAGGAACCAGACTTTGACACCCCTGTGCTAAGGTATTTATTAGCCCTACAATGGACTGGTGACCTTTATATGGTGTACTTCGCCTCTAATTCACTAACTGACCCAGAGTCAGACTAATCTGTGAGGAAAATGAAGGAACAGCTGCAGAAAAGAAACAAGTATAATTAATGAAACTAAAACATAGTGGTGCAAAAATGAAAGAATAAGTCTTGGAAAAAATGTCCAGGTTTGTTAATATACACAATCTATATAACTAGAAACTGTTAGGACAACAATGTCCGATTAAATCCACAACTATTCATCTTAACATCTACATTAAAACCTTCACTCAGAGTTAGTGACAAAATGATACAAAAGAGGAAGTAAGAGGAACAAGTTGTAAGGTAATTAGTTTGAGAGCACGAGACCGGATTTTGTGTCCAAAGTAAAACCGAGGACTTAAAACTCTAAATAATTCATTTTAGACATTGTTAAAATCTTAATCTTTGTGTGTGTTACCTTGCAAACACAGTCCCACTGCCTCCAGGGAAGGTGTACGGGTGCTGTTTTCTGAAAACGTGACCAACTCTACTGCAGGGGATGATTTCCAGACTGCCACCACACTGCCAAACGCGGAACGAGATTTCTAACAAAACAAGTCAAAAGAAAACATGTCTAAATAATCAAAAACAATTTAGTCATAAAACTGGAAGAATTTATTCAGAATGTCTTCCCTAGATAGATGTTTTTGTGTTGATGTCAGGCTCAGCTCGAACATTGGGTATGAATACAAACATAAACCGAACTGTCAATCCTGCTCTGACTCACAATCCCGCCTGGAGAGTAGTGTTAACAACCCTGCCAGAAGTGTGATGTCCCAGCTGAGTTTAAACAAAAGCAGTGAACAGAAACAACTGTTATTATATTAATGTAGTGTTTTCAGATGAGCTTTTCTCTGTAGTCTAGCTTGATTTTCACACAACGTTGAGACTAATCGTTTTCCCTGCAGTGCGAGCAGTTAGAATGTAATGTGAAGGCTTTTCTTTCTCAAGGATGAAACATTAACTGAAAAATGATCTGTTTATTATGTGTTATGCTCTTGGCATGAAATGCGGATCATTTTAACATGGTGAGAGACATACACGCGGACACACACACACTGCTCCACTTCTGTTCTGAATCTTACAGAAAAGTGGCAATTACAATACCAGCAAGTGATCTGTGCTTGTGTGAAGCCAAAAACATCAAAATTACAAGGCAAAGGAATTCAAGGTGTGTTTCTTTCCAGGATTTAAGGGAGCAGGTTAAGAAAAGATCTCTAATACTTTCACTTTAAAAAGAAATATCTAAGACCTTTTCTTCTGAACATGTGTACATATTCATATGATTTGATATTTACCCTCTAATATGTCTTTGTTTTGTTTGTATGAACAGGAGTTTTTTCCGTTTGCTTAAAGAGTTTTTATATCGTGAAGCGACCAGGATGGGAATCAGCGACTCCAAATCAAACACCATGGTACTCGCTCGGAAAAGAGTGAATTGCCCCTTCAGGTCAGGGACAGGATTCTGCCCCAAGTGGAGGAGTTTAACTATCACCGAGTCTAGTTCACGAGTGGGGGAAGGATGGAGCGGGAGATCAACAGACGGATTGGTACGGCGTCCGTAATAATTAGGACGCTGCAATGGTTCGTCGTGGTGAAGAAAGAGCTGAGCTGAAAAGCAAAGCTTTTAATTTACCAGTCGATCTACATTCCTCCCCTCATCATAAGCTGGTGACCAAAAGAAAGAAATCACGAATAAAAGCGGCCAAAATGAGTTTCCTCCGCAGGGTGGCTGAGTTCTCAGAGTTCTCAGAGATAGAGTGAGGAGCTCTGCTATCTGGGAGGAACTCAAAGTAGAGCCTTTGCTCCTCTGGGTTGCAAGAAGTCAGATGGTGTGGTTCGGGCATCTGGTTAGAAAGTCTCCCGAGTGCCTCGCTAGTGAGGTGTTTTGGGTACATTCCACCGGGAGAAGATCCACAGGCAGACCCCAAACCCACTGGAGAGACTGTCTCACAGCTGGCCGGGGTACACCCCGGGACCTTTCCAAGGTGTAAACTAAACTTTGAAGTGAATTAAAATACTGACTATTTCTTTTTATTTCTCTGATTACTTTATTCCGACTTCTTTTGATCACAGTCATCCATTCAAGGTGAGTGGTGGGAATTCTCAGCACTCACCGAGGTTTTCTCCTCCCCACACATCCATCATCATGTCATATTTCCCCAGCTGCTCAAAGTATTCTTTATCCATGACAAACAGACCTCCTGCAATCATTGGAGTCCTGAAGCACCAGAAAAAAAAAAAAAAGAATTTTTAGGTGATCGTGTTGTCAACTTTGTATATTTTCTGTGTTACTTACTTGATGGGAGCTATGGGGTTGCCTTGCCTGGCTCGCCTCTGTTCCGGATTCATGTAATCCCACTTAAACACCAGATTCCAGTCGAAACCTATCCGCATAAACACATTTGGGTTTCAAAATGAATGGACCACATTTATGCAAACACAGACACCTCTAAAACCCTACAATGTGAAGACATTAGACTAAACATCACCATGTTCGTGAGGCAGAGTGTTGCACAGCAACTCAAGTATTAATGTGAGTAACTTAGATCACAACGCATGCTTAAAGTGACTAAAATGTAAAACAAAAAAATTGCTTTGAAATTAAATTATTTACGCAGACTTGCAAGTGTTAAACCTTCTGTCTGTTCTTTACCTCCTTTCAGATCAGCCGAGGCTCCCACATACTGAAAGTTATCCATGTTGATAACATCAATGATGGGAGATACCACTCTGGTCTTATCCTGGAAAACACATGGAAGACAGAACACTGAATGAACACAGAAACTCAGGATCTAACACAAAAAAGAAACTAAAAGTGGACAAAAATGTAAAATTGTGCAAATATTTATTCCTTAATGAGATGCAGAGAGAGCGTTCTCCTTGGTACGAATGACTCACTTTGGTTTCTGTCTTGTATTTCCTTCATAAAAAGTGGTTTTAAATGAAACAGAAACTTCTTATGACAGAAACTTCTTATGAAGGGAACAAAACGTTATTTTTTGGTTATTTTCACAGTAACTAATAGTATGACATTGTTTTAAACACAGGAAATTATTTAGTTGCACCACATTATTGAAAAACTATTTTAATGGCTTAATTGGAAAGAAAAAATCCGCCCTCCAGCTGCTAACGATGCACATTTATTTTAACTCTAAAAACTGGACTTAAAGCACTAAAACACGGAAAATAAAGCTTTAAAAAAGAAACATTAATTAGGGAATCCATCGATCAACGTTCCTACCCTCACCTATGGTCACCAGCTGTGGGTGGTGACCGAAAGAATGAGATTGCGAGTACAAGTGGCCAAAATGAGATTCCTTTGCAGGGGGACTGAGCTCTCACTCAGAGATCGGGTAAGGAGTTCTGCCATCTGGGAGGAGCTCGGTGTCACGCTGCTCTTCCTCCAGGTCGAGAGGAGCCAGATGGGGTGGTTCGGGCATCTGGTCAGGATGCCCCCCCGAGCGCCTCGCTGGTGAGATGTTTTGGGCACGTCCCACCGGGAGGAGGCCAAGAGGCAGGACCCGGACCCGCTGGAGAGACTATGTCTCACAGCTGACCGGGGAATGACTCGGTATCCTTCCAGGTAAGCTGGAGGATGCAGCCGGCGTGAGAGAAGCCTGGGCATCCCATCTGAGGCTGGTGCCCCCATGACCCAGCCCCGCATAAGCGGAAGACAACGAAACAAAGACATTTATTAGGTTTTTAAAGAACAAAAAACACTCAAAAATGAGAAGTATGGATTTGCTGTGACTTCAACTTTCAATTTGCACTTCCTTAAAAAACTTAGCTGAGGAAATAAGAAAAAATCTGTCGATACTGAAAGAAGAAATTGCTCCTGCATTGTTGAAGGAACTATCAAACTGTATAAAAACTGAATATCACCTTATTAATTTCGGCTAACACATGGGAAATACTTGTTGAAGAAAGACTTTAGACAGAAGTGATACAAAGAAGTAAATAATAATAATAATAAAAAGAGTACCACATATGCTGTATTTGCTTTGAGAATGTTGATAGAGAAGTACAGGGAAGGTCAAAAAGGGAATTAGAAATTGGTCTTTGAGGATCTACAGAAGGTTTATGACAGGGTGATTAGAGAGAAACTATGGTATTGTATGAGGAAGTCTGGAGTGAAATAGAAGTATGTTAGAGCGGTGCAGGACATGTACCACGACAGTTGTGGTGTGTGCTGTAGGTGTGATAGAGGAGTTCAGAGTAAAGCTAGGACTGCATCTAGGATCTGCTTTTAGTCAAGCTAATAGACGAGGCTCGACAGGAATCTTGTTGGGACTATGTTGTTTGAAGATGACATTGTGATTTGTGGTGAGAGGAGGGAGTTAGTAAAGCAAAACTGGAGAGGCGGAGGTTTGCCTTTGACAGGAGAGAAATTGGAAGGACAGCTCATTGGGACCTCCGTGAAGCTGGCCCCTCTTTAAAAAAAATATATATATAAACAAAAAATATGTCAATCGTTTGTGCTGCGTTTGTGCTGTAAAAATATTCGTTTGTGCTATTTTAGTTTTTTAGATATTTACGATTCTTTTATAGGTCCATCTGAGGTCATCCAGCCCCTCATTTTGCTTAATAAACGCGAGAAAACTCCAAAAAATGGTGTCAATCGTTTGTGCTGTTTTGTTTTGTAAAGATTTTCGTTTGTGCTATTCTTTTTTTTTTAAAGAAATATGATTTGGACAAACACGACATTCAGCCCCTCATTCAGGAAAAAAAAATGGGGGCCGTCTAATTATAGCCAGAAATAGGAATGCAGACCCACAAATCAAATTTCTTAAAATAAAATAAAAAACCTCAAATGGCACAAACAAAAATTTTACAGCACAAACAATTGACGTATTTTTTGTTTATTTATTTTTTAAGAGGGGCCGGCTTCACGGAGGTCTCAGTGGGTTGGGTGACCGCTCTGTAACCGGAGAGTCATGGGTTCGATCTACCCGCCTGGAGTTTATGCCCTGAGCAAGACAACCCCCAATTGCTCCTGATAGTGGTTTGCACCTTGCATGACAACTTCCACCATCAGGGTATTGAATGTGTGTGTGAATGGGTGAATGTGAGCTACACTGTGAAGCACTTTGAGTACCATGATGGTAGAAAAGCACTATTTAAGTAGAGTCCATTTAAGAACGAAGGTTTAATAGAAGAGGATAAAGAAGACAGATTTAGATGGAGGACACAGACTTGTTGTGGTAACCCCTGAAGGGAAAAGCTAAAAGCAGAAGAAGATATGAAAGTCTGGCCTTTTTGTGGCAAGTTGTTTTCGTACAAGCTGTGATAAAGCAATCAGATCAATCAGCTATAAAGTCAAATGTTTCTTTGGGTGATTAAGTGTTTGTACCTCAGCAACTCTCTCTAATAGCGGCTCTAACCAGTGGTCGTTACATTCACAGTGAGAGTCTAGGAAAGTCAGGACCGGCGCTGTGGCAGCATCGGCCCCACGAACTCTTGAACGCATCAGTCCTGAGCAAAGAGGCAAAAAGAAACAATTCAATCATTCATCGCATTCTTTTTGGTTTTAAATTTACACCTTCTTCTCATTACCTTCTCTTCGATCGTTTCTTAGAACCCGTACTTTTTCAATCTTTCCCAGAAGCGCTCCATCTTCCGCTAAAACCCAAACACACAAGATAATTTCCTTACATTTACATCTGATTTGAAAACATTTTTCTATCTTTATACATTAGCAAATATTACTCACAGTTATCGCTGTAATCATCAACCAGGATGATCTCTTTGACCAGATGTGTAGGACTTTTCTTCAGGACACTGTAGAAAAAGAGAAACATCATTAAGATAAAAAGCAAAAGATATCTTCGGCAACATTTTAAAGTAGAAGAAAACACACACCATTCACCTACCTGACCACAGTCCGAAGTAAAGCGGAGCGAGCCTCATTGTGAAAGGTGATGACCACGCTGGACGGCTGAAGCTCAGACTTCCACTGTTTATGTCTGCAGCTACACACACACACACACACACACACACAAAAAAATCAGAGATTGAAAGAGACACACTAATGAAGGAACGCCTAAACAGCTGCATGTGTGTCATAACCTAATAGAAATGAGATAAATAAGCAAACATTAGAATGCCAACTAAGGCACGGCATATTGCCAAAAGTTCATTCCGTTCTGTCGACTTCCGCTTATCCGGGGCCGGGTTGCAGGGGCAACAACTTCAGACGGGAAGCCCAGGCTTCTCTCCCAACTGCATCCTCCAGCTCACCCTGAAGGATCCCGAGTCGTTCCCCAGCCAGCTTTGAGACTATGTCTCACCAGTGGGCCCGGGGTCTGTCTCTTGGTCTCCTCCCGGTGGGACATGCCCGAAACACCTCACCAGCGAGGCGCTCGGGGGCATCCTGACCAGATGCCTGAACCACCCCATCTGGGTACTCTCAACCTGGAGCACGAGCGGCTCGACACCAAGCTCTTCCCTGATGGCAGAGCTTCTCACCCGATCTCTGAGTGAGAGCCCAGCCACTCTGCGGAGGAAGCTCATTTCGGTCGCTTGTATCTGCAATCTCATTCTTTCGGTCACCACCCACATCTGGTGACCATAGGTGAGGGTGGTTTTATTGCCACAAGTACATGATCAAAAAGTAAATCCTCACTTGAAATAAAATGGAGAAACATTGTGACACAGACAGCAAGGAAGAGAAAGCAGAACATGTGAGGACATGTTGGGACTGAAACAATAACAGAAAACAAAATCCCCAATGTTTAAAAAGAAAAAAAGAATTAGTCACATTTGTTTTGACCATGACGAGAAGGAGTGGTACAGAAAAAATGGATTACATTTTGCGAGTGGTCAATGTGGATCTTTAGAAAACAAGTCTGCATCATCATAAAAATGAGCCAAATACGATCTTAATCCAGAAAGTCATGAAGAGGAATTACATGCCAACATAACAATTTTCATATTGCACTCATAAGACAGATGTTTTTTGTGTTTGGAGAGAGAGAAAGTTTGGTTTTACTCATGTCAGCAGATCTTTTAAATCCTATAGGCAAGACATGAAACTTCATTGGATCAAACTATTTTTTTTTTTCCGTTTTTGACATCCACTAAAAATTGAGTTGGTTTAAGATGGAAACTGCTGTCACAGCAGGATTTTTTCTAAAGAGATTAATGTTGATCTAATGTTTCAGTACACGGTGCATGCTGACGCTATGACCCCATAAACTCAAATTTCAACACAAAGTGTCCGTCTAACCTCACAGAATCTACAGTATTTGGTTAGACTTTGTTATAAAACATGCGTCCATACAAATGTAGATCATTTCATTTTAAAATATTCTGCACTGTTAAAATGACAAACCAGTGTCAGATCAATATAAAATACATCATACTCTGTTAGTGGGTTAATGGATCCAACTGACTAAATCAAGTCAATACAAAAGCAAGACTACAGGATTGATATAAACAGCGTTTGGATCCGTGTGAACACCCTGACAGAAGTAATCAGAACAGGATGTTTCATTACATAAAATGGGTGTTTTGATGCGAATAATAAAATCTAATACATTTACGTTTTAAGTTCTCTAACAACTAAACTTATTGTAACTTCAGTGTTACCAATATATCTCAACAAGAACCCCCCAAAATTTATATAAAATTCTAAACAATTACAGAAAGCATTTCTGGAATTAAATATTTTAAAAAAAGATTGGAGGAATTATCTTATTAGGACGCTGCATCAATCCGGCATAGTAACCAAAGAGCTGAACCGAAAACTAAAGCTCTCAATTCACCAGTCGATCTAGGTTCCCACCCTCACCTATGGTCACCAGCTGTGGGTGGAGACCGAAAGATCAAGCTCACGAATGCAAGCAGCTGAAATGAGCTTTCACATGGTGGCTGGGCTGGGTGGAAGACAACGGAACGGAAGGAGTTATTATATCATGTTATTGTAAGAAAGTGCTCAATGTTCAATGTGTCAGAAAGCCTCCAAATGTCTTTCTTCTACATTAGATTTAACGGTTTCATTCAGAGAAATGTACTTTTTATCACCTGATTCTAATGAATTGAAACAATAATGGTCCAAAAACCCACATAGTTTGTCTTATTTCAGTTATTTTTGTCTCGTTATTCCTTGCAAACTGAATCCTAAGTTTTAGATTATTTAAAACATCTCATTTAAAATTAGACTACTAAGTGGCAAGAAAACATCTTTTTATAGTGATTAGATTGAGTTCAGGTTAAAAGAAGCAGTGTTTTTTAAAACCTAAAAGTCAGAAATAGTCACTGAACATCCCGTGTTTAAAAGCCTGGATCAGAAATACCAGTGGGGAATTGAATGAAAGCACAAGTTATTACGAACTAAACGTTCACAAGAACAGATGTGTATTGTACAGAAAACTAAACTCTTACACACACGCACCGTGCTGTTTTGAAATCGTGTGAGACGTGATAATAGCAGACAGCTACTATGCAAACATAACCGTGAGAAGAGAAAACAAGCTGAGAAACAATGTAGAAATGATACGGAGTAGAGTATAGACCGCTATCCAAAGATAAGACGAACAAAAAACATTAGTTTTATCATCTCTACTGTGAGAAACTTTCATGGAGTCCTCTGGATGAAGTCAGACAGACTGAATAATCTGTGTCTAACACTGAACGATTACAGATGTAAGATGAGCAGAAATTTGACAAAAAAAAACATGTTTTTGTTTCTATTGAGTATAAGTCCTTTTGAATTAGTAATTTTATCACTTTAAACCAGTTCACTGGTATTTACAAGAGTAGCTGATGGCAAAGGACAGAACATCTTTTATCAGTCTGTCGTCGCAACTGCAGTTTTCTTTGCGGTCGTCTGCTGGGGAGGCAGCTTGACCACAAGGGACAGCAATAGGTTAGACAGACTGATAAGGAAATGTGCATCTGTGGTGGGAGAAATGTGGACTCTGTGGGAGCTGTTTTGGAGGGGCGGATGAGGGCTTTAATGCAGGGTATCCTGAATAACCCCTGTCACCCTCTACATGATGCAGGACTGAGCGCTTTAGGAGGTTGTTCATCCCTTCAGCCCTCAGGCAATTGAATAGATCAGATGGTTCTGGAGGGAACTGAGTCCTATTTTATTATGTGTGTGTGTTGTTTTTATTTATTTGTATGTACAGTTTGTGTGATTTCTGTTGCTGCTGGAAACCAGAATTTTCCTGCGGGAGATTAATAAAGTTTTTATCTATCTATCTGATTATCTTTTAATAACTGCGTAAAACTGGTTTGTACTTTAATAAATTATTCAAAATCCTGTTATGTAAAAAAAAAACAAAAAAAAAAACTGTCAAACTAAAACAGATGGGTTTAAAAAAAAAAAAGTAAGACATAATCAGGCTCATAAATGCAATCACAAATAAATCAGTGGATGAAACATGACGTTTTAGCAGATTAAGATTTAACCTCTTCAAAGAAATTTTATCGATGATTTATGTATCTCTTTTCATTTGATTCCCCAAACAATAGGCGACTATTCAAGGGGTTTGTTTTATGTTCGGGGCACAGAGCGTGTCTTCTCCACAGTGACTTCCTGGTTTCATCTGATACACCACAATGGTGGGAGTTCCCAAGAGATTTTATCCTATCTGGTACCAATTAGTCAAATCAACCAACGGCAGAGGACACCACGTACAAGCACAATCTCACACGCAAAGTAGAAAACGAGATAGATTCGTGCTTTCCTGTCTAATTACGGTAACGTACTGATCGTGTCTTGTGTCAGGCACGGCTCTATCCATCCGCAGTTTGTCGCTCTCCACCTGGTTGAACTTGTTCCTGGCATACGGATCCTGACCTGGTCGCACCACAGTGGCTCCAACGTACAGATCCTGGTCAAAATCTTGCCAACGCACCTTCCCTAAAAGTAAACACATGAACAAACACATGGATTAAAAATTCTGTTCCACAACTTTTCTATTAAATCATTTTTCCAAAAGGTTATGAAAGCACCGCCTATGAGCAACAAAAGCCACCCAACGGCAGTCATAGAGGTCAAGAATGTGTCTCGGAATAAGGGAATTTAAATTTATGTATAAAAGTCAGGCAGGAATCCGGCTGATATGAAGACCGTTTGTAAGTGACAGCGATGAAGTCTCACTCCATCCTGCAGCTTGGCAAGCTGCAACATGGCTGTCTGGAAGCTCGACAGGAAATTTATGCTGCCTGCATGCAGGAATATGCTGAACAGAATTCAGCCGACACTTATGCACAATAAAAAAACGTAATGCACTACCATGAGTTAGAAAATGATCAAATATTCTCATAAACTTTGAGTATAAAATTTAAATGCTACAATATGTTTTAAAACCCCCACATAATCGGGCCTTTACTGTACTCAGGTGGCGGCTGACCAGATTACTGAAGACCATAGCATCCTATAGAGAGAGAATTGTCATGTTTAATTTCACAGTTTATTGGTGAGACATGGCCGCACATGAATAATAATGTAACTCATTAGCAGAGTGCAGCTGCTAAGTTAATGACTTGTCTTAATCGTGTAGCGGGGTGAGATTATCTCTCGGTATAGATGAGTATGTGCCTGAAAGACAGAGACAAGACGGTAACAGAAGAAATTGTGTGTGTGTGAGTGTGTGTGTGTTTTTCGAGGCGGCATGCGATTGTGTCTGGCATGTTAATTAGCAAAAGCTTGCAAAAATCTGCTCAAGCAACATCACAGGGCTCCTTGTGATGGAGAGAAATGCCCTTGCTGATATTCATGTTAATATTAGCAAGAATATCCTGCAGTTTGATACTGAAACCTGCTCAGCCTTTGATGGAACCGCTTTCAATGATGGTATCAACCAAAAGCAATGTTCAAACTCATGTGAACCCCCAAAAGCACTACACAGGGTCAATTCTAGATTAATCACATAAAGGGTGTTTAGTTTCTACCATACATTAAGATCTTTTTATCTCATTCTAAACAGCTTTTTGATTAAATTCTGCCTGTTCTTATACATTCATTCCATATTGATTTGTTTTTGTGGGACACTATGGCCTGCAAACATACAGGTATTAAACAACACATTTTAACACACAAATGATAATAATTCTCATCTTTTGCATGTTTAAAAAAAGCACATCAACTTTTACTAGCTCAAAATGTCATATTTGCAAAGAAAAGCTTATAAACGCATTCATTCAGTTTCATTTTCATTTTTGACATTGTTAATCCCCCCTCCCCGCTTAATCCGTCCACCTATGCGTATGTGTAATACGACTTAAATCTAGATTGAAGCTGCTGAAACTGTGTAAAGCGCATCAAGTTAGCAAAGCTCGAGAACATAATCTTTTATATTGTACTAATGTTGGGACTGAGCGTAAGGAGAGTTTAAAAAGAGTTCCTGCTTATGTTAGGAGGTGGGCGTGGCAGATAATAAAATCCATGGCCAAGAACAAAATGGCATTTTAAATAGTATCCGAATACTGCACAGAAGAGCTTATGAATTGCTCAAACATCCATGAATGAAATATAAAAATCCGCCTAGGTATGTTATTGATGTACGGATAACGTTCCATTTTGCACGATACCATCTCTCTAAAAATACACAGAAATTAAAAATCATAAACTTTAGTTTACTTGTATAACAGGCATATAAAAAAGAGAAAATCAGGTTTTCAGAGTGCTGCAAATAATCTAAATGGTGCATCAGCACCACTAGAGATGGTCTAGACTCGCCCCTGGCTCCACAGCCCACATAACAGAAGCATTCATCTCTTCTAATCAGCCTGCGTTCCTAGTTTAGTCCACGTGGATCAAACATGATGGAAGGTGTGGTCCTTTGACTGCTGTCACAGCTGTTTGAACAATCTTTACTCTCGGTTGATTGAACGCAGCCCTTTCTACCCATCCACATCCACCCACCCACATCCACCTGTTGCTCTTAGTATTGATCCTTTTCTCAGTTTTAAAAGAAAAAAGTTAAAGTTTTAGTAAATAAAAAAGCTATTCTGGACCCAATAAAACAAGCATACCAAAAATAGTGGTTAGTTCATAGTTGAGGTGAAATTTGTTGCTCAAAAATGGACTAAATGTTCAACTCTTGTTTAATTTTTGTGATTCGGTACAACTTGTTTTTGGGGTTTTTTATGGCTGTTATTCAAAATCAAATAAAAAGAGAAACCTATTCAGGCAGGGTGGGGATCACACTCGTTCCGCAGGCGCAAACAAAATGTTTATCTTGTTTTCAGACTAAACTAAAGCAGCACCACACTAAACCTTTCTTTTCTGTGGGTTTTATTTTGAACGATGCAGACGAACCAAACTGTTGTGTTACTTAATGGTAAAACCAGAGATCCTCAATTTTTTTTTTTTTGCAGAGCTTCCTTTGCATTGACGTCAGGCCCTTCAGGGCTCTTCATCCTCGCACCACGTGCACCCAATCATTTTTTAAAATGCATAAAGAAATAAGCAGCAATAGAGTCATCTTTAATAAGAAATTACTGGAGTTTTTTTTTTTTTAGTTGACCGGCTTCCACTTAAATGAAAACATTAGAAGAACTGTTTTTGTCATCAGACTGTTTTGCAACTTTAAGTAAAGAATATACCGGTACTAAAACCACCATGGTTTTAGCCATGAAGATAAATATATGGCGACAGGTAATCCTTCAACATGTGAGCTCAGTGTTTGCAGATGAAGCGCATGCTGCTTAAGCTTTGAATCTGGTTGACGATGACACATGAATGCTCTGATTCTCCTCCAAAAGCTTTTCTGCGAGACTCTGTTAAAAGCTGCTGGACTGTGAGCAGTGTCTGTAACTGGGCCGAGATCCCGGATTGTGTTCTTTGTGGAGTTTTATGACTTTTACTGGTTAACTTAAAAAAAAATTAACCTTTTAAGTTTTAAATCAGGCATATGGTTTTTATAAACTGTCTTCTACCTCCATACTTTAAACACAAAAAGGAAAGAAAATGTTTGTGGGATTCTTGTGATAAAATCAAACAACAGTGTCTCCTGCTTCTGTAAGAAACATTTTTTTGAATTTCTGAGTAAAATGTGGGACACAATGATAAAAGAATAAAAAGTAGGGTTTTTTTTTTCCTCTGCTCAACAAACCGAGGAGCTGGGATTTATTTGTTGAGCAATTTTATCTTTAGTTCAACAATAACTCCACAAAATGAAATATTGAACTCCTTCCAGAGCTGCAGGGCATCCTGGTTAAATATCCTGCTGATAAAAGGTCGACATCATGGGCTTGATTTATGTCTTGCACACAGCAGTAAATGGCCATGTTTTTTTCCCAGCAGGGTGGACATGCTGCAAGGTGTGTTTAATAAAAGGTAAATATGTTCAACCTAAAAAGTGCCAGATGCAAAGTGAACGGCACGAATACCGGCATCACTTCAGATTGCTAGCGTAATTCATCTGGTCTGAGGTGAGAGAAAAGAGGAGCATAAATAAATGAACATAAATGGAAAAGTTAGTAGAGTTCTCCACAGTTTTCAAGCTCCTCATGCTCAGAGATAGCTGAGCAAGAAATCAACTTTTTATTTAAGGTGGTTTTTTTTTTTTAGTTTTAGAGATGAAGAAGATGGAAGATTTTAAGTACTTAGGATCAACAGTGCAGAGCAATGGAGAGTGTGGAAAAGAGGTGAAGAATCGTGGGCAGGCAGGCTGGAACGGGTGAAGAAAAGTATCAGGTGTGATGTGTGACAGAAGAGTTTCAGCTAAAATGAACAAGACATATACAAAACCGTGGTGAGACCGGCCATGCTTTTTGGTCTAGAAACAATGGTACTGAGAAAAAGACAGGAAACAGAGATGGAGGTAGGAGAGATGAAGCTGCTGAGGATCTCTCTGGGAGAGACCAGGATGGACAGGATCTGAGGAACAGCACATGTTAGAGGTTTTCGAGATTAAGTCAGAGAGGCCAGACTGAGATGGTTTGGACATTTGCAGAGGAGAGAGAGTGAGTACATCGGAAGAAGGATGCTGGATTTGGAACCACCAGGAAAGAGGACTAGAGGAAGGCCAAAGAGGAGGTTCATGGATACAGTGAAGGAAGACATGAAGATAGTTGGTGTGACCAAAGAAGATGCAGCAGCCAGAGTTAGATGGAAGAAACTGACTTGATGTGGCGACCCCTGAAGGAATATGCCGAAAGAAGAACGAGTGTATGTGTGACCCACAACAGACTGGCGACCTGTTTGGGGTGTATCCTGCTCCTCGCCTGAAATCAGCCAGGATAGGTTTCGGCACACCACATGACCTCATTGGGGATAAGCAGTTCTAAATCTGGGACATTAAGTAACAAATACCAACTCTGAATAAGTTTTCTTTGAGAGCCAGTTCATTTAAAAAGGTAAAATGTGATCAATTTGGATTAAACAGCCCTCCTAAAACAAAATAGAAAAATAAACAACAGTTCAAACATGGCTCAGCTTGCATGTATCATCAGAGCTTTAGCAAACAGACACCCTCCTGTATTAACCTGCAGTAGATGAACACACATCTTGTGTAGAAAAGCTTTGGTCTTGATTCGACAGGAGATGGATCAGGGTGAGCTCAGCTCTTTGGAAGCCTCTGAGTTTAGTTCGCCCCAGGAAATCATAACAATCTAAAAATGTATTTCAAGTCTCATTAGTGAGGTTGTTTGCAGGCGAAAAGCCTCAATTATTTATAGCATGCAGGGAACAAAATTAAGAGTCACTAATGTTTGTGCAGGTTCTGTGAAATTACCTTTTTATAGTAAATGATGTCACATCTAAAAGCTTTCCTCATCTTTTATTAGGGTATCACTGTTCACAGAATGTATGGAGTCCTGCTGTGTTGATGTATAAAGTGCACAAATTCTCAATGAATTCTTCATGTCTTTTAAACTGTCATGTTTCAAGAAAACGGAAAGAGTTACTTTGTAGACTTTTAAAGGGATTCAGAAATATTTGAGAGTGAAATAACTTAGTGATGCCGCAATGTGCCCTCCATAATGCTAAGACGAGGTCTTAGATTGAGGTGTAGATTAATACCACTGGTTTCTTTAGCCTTTTTGTTCATTTCATTTTTAATACAAATGATAACAGCAACATTGACCACTAACTTATTTCTCTCATTTCATCTTGAGAACCGCTTATTCCCTGATGGGGACACAGAGGGTGCCAAAACCTATCCCAGCCACCAGTCTGTCACGGAGCCACACACACACACAACCATCCACAAACACACACTCATTCCTAGGGACGATTTTATAGCGGCCAATTAACCTAACATGCATGGTTTTGGAGGGCAGGAGTAGACCGGAGTAAAACCCGCAAATGTGGAATTTGAACTACATGCAAATTCCACACAGAAAGACCGGTGTTTCAAGCCTCATCCACACCTGGGATTCGAACCCTGACCTTCTTCCTGTGAGGCCACTGTGATGAACACTGTGCCTTATTTCTTATTAAATACAAAACAGAATCAAACTTTTGGACCAAACAGCGATGGAAGGGGAAACCAGCACCATGTTTCCACATTCAGTCAGGGGAAGCAGTTAGGTGAAACCAGGAAATAAAGTCTCCTACCTGGTGGCAAAAGGTCCGGATTGAGGGCCTTGTCGTCTGCACTGTGAGCATTTCTGGATGAATCACTGGAGCTCCATTCATCCTGAAAGCAAAAAAAAAAAGACAACTCGTGAGCCATTTTACAAAATTTAGTTCATGTTAACCATCTAATAATTACTCAAACACTTGATGGGAGTGTGAAATCTCACATGTCTTGAGGATATCGGTGGCAATCTGAAAACGTCTGAATTTTAGTATCATGCAAGCTCATTCATTCATTCATTGTCTGAATGACTGATCCCAGTTGGGTCATGGAAGATGTCTGAGCCTAACCCGGCTGATTACAAGAGAGAAGCAGGATACACTCCAAACCGGACGCTAGTCTGTCATGGAACCATAAAGGGCTGTTTCAAATATAAACAAAAACATCTGTCACAAATTTGAAACTTTAAAAACAAGAAAAAAATCTCAAAACTGAGACAAATACAAAGGTTAAAGTTGTGTTTCAACCATTTGTCCAAAAAGACAGATTTGATTCGATATGCATCATATTCTGAACTCACCATTGTGATAAAAGAATGAAAGACTTTTCCGCCTGTATGAGGACAGAGATAAAGCTCCACCTTGTAAATCGTGCCAGGATAAAAGAAGGTTTGATTTTGACATATTGATCTGCTTGTCCAACTTCAAAGAGCTTGCAGTCATTAGATTACATGCACACAGTTGAAGCTGAAACACAGCAAGTGGAAATAAGCTGACCACAAAAAGAGGGCAAAAGAAGTGAGGCGAGAAACGCAGGGCACAAACATTATGACTCCAATCTATAATTGCTTCTCGGTCAAGCATCAAAGAGATAGAATATGCACAGATGACTGTTTTAGAAACATTACATCATAATTGGGGGGAAAAAAAACATTTCATAAAATGGAATCTACTTGAGAAAAAATGTCAAATCCGTACAAATGGGATTTTTAAAGTCAAACCAAATGCTTCTTCTTAAATTAGTTTGCATCATTCAGCTTGCTTTGGCTAAGATAATCTACTTTTAACTGCTATTGCCTTAAATTTTTAAGAGAGTTAACATTAAAAAGTCACAGCCCTCTATTTCAGAATGACTCAAACGGATCGTTTATTTGAATGACTTCACTTATCCTCTCTAGAGATGGAAAATTCATCCAGTTTCTCTTAATCACTCTTTGATCCATGATGAACAGTGATTCAGAGGTGTCGAACCAGGTTAAAATATCAATTACGCTTCACATTTGTTCTGGATTTCCATTAATTACCTCTTGATCTTTTTCATGCCTTTCTCAGACAGATGTATTTGTGGCTGCACATTTACAAAAAGAGGCGGATCATTAAATCACTCATGCTTGCCACTGTTAAAAGAAAACGGGTCAATAAAAAGGAAGGCAATGCAATTACCACCAGTCAGTCCTGTCTAGCCCACTGTACCTGAATGAATACATTTATTGTTCATATTTCTTTACAATTTCCTCTAGTTCAACTTTTTGCACATTGATTGGTTTACATAATTTTAAAAGAAACTAGCGTCACAAATGTAGTTTTATTAAATATGTCCTTGAAAAAGGAAAATTACCAGGTGATCACTCTTTTTAAACCCAGTGTCAAGTCCTACGACAAAATATTACTTTTTGTTTCATTCTGATCATTAATATTGATGATTAATAATAAATTTGATTTAAAGGGCACCTGATGACACTCTACATCAGGGATGTCGAGTTTCATTGGGCTGGTCGCCCGCCAAGTCACCTGATTCCAAGTTAGCCACCAAAAGGGAAGAGGGGTATAGTCACTACAGCCGCTAAAATATGTGACTTTTTTTTGGTTTTAGTGTCAATCTGGCAGCTTTTTCTAGCGTTATTTTCTAAGGCCTATCTCCCACCCAAAGCGCTGCGCGCGGAAAATGTGTGTGTTAAGAGAGAAAAAAAGAGAGTGGGCAAGAAAAAGGAATTTGTCTGTCTGTATTTGAGAAAGAGAGAAAGAAATTTGTCTGTGTGCGTTTGTTTTAGAGAGAGCGGAACTTATGTCTGTGCATGTGTTTGAGAAAAAGGAACTTGTCTGTGTGTTTGTTTGACAGAGGAACATGTCTCATGAATCTGTGTGTGTTTGAGAGAGAGGAAATTGTCTGTGTGTTTAATTTGCATGTTTATGATGTGATGTCTAATGTTGTGAGGGTAGTTTTACTGCACGCTGGAAACAATCTGTGGAGGGTTGCAATATTAATGCTGGACTGGTAGATCTCAAGAGGTTTGTTACTTGAAAAGTAACAACAAAAGGTTGGGACAAAAAAGGTTGGACACCCCTGATCTACATGGTCATCAATAAGACAAAAACTAGGGCGAAAAACATGATAAAAACTGTATCAACTGGATGGATTAACTGAATGATTGCTTGAACAGATACGTTTTGGGTTTGGATTTGTGTGTAGGTATGTGTGTGTGTGTAGTGCGTGTTTGTGTGTGTGTGTATACAGTTAGCTGGTAAAGCTCACTGTAGGATTTCCTGTCTAATCTGCCTCTGTTTGCGTTACAACCCACTGCTCAGCCCAGCAGAAGCTGAAACTTCGCTGCAAACTCGTCCTCCAGAAAGAAAATCCTACCCAAAAGAATTGCTGCTCATGTGCAATTTTGTTTGCGACACCCAAAGTTCAAAACTGATTGGAGAATTTATAAAGATGCAGCGTCATATGCATCATGCAAACAACTCTGACAGGCAGCGTGTCAATGTTTTTAAAAAAAAAAAAAAAAAGGCTGCATATTTTTTTAATCATTTATTTTCACTCATCACTTTCTATGTGTGAGTTTGTGGGATAGAAGTGGGAAATATTCCAGGTATTTGACTGATGACATTCAAGCTGTGTGCACATGTACAACAGCTTGTGGGCATGTCTACACTTAAACTCACAACACAGCAAAGCAAACAGCTGCTAATAATCACATTAACTCTGCTCCAACCATGTGTAACTACATTGTAATAGTGTGACTGCAAGTCAGCGGGGTTCCAAAATGAAAGAAGCATGACTAAATTTAGCAACAAATAAAATAAAGACGGATTATAAAAGCAGGTTAGAGAGCAAGTAGCTGTGCAACTATCGACAGGAAACATAGGAAGAAGAATATTGCTGACAACTTGGTGAATATCTCTTAGCTTATTGCCACGGGTGTTGAAAAACTATTTGGATGACATTTTTGCAGCTTCCTGTCAGGAACACGCCACTTTCTCTTCTGCTTTTGCCAAAAATGTTCAATTCTCCATATGCGTGGTTACCTCGAATACCCCAAGCAAAGAACTCATAGCGAACGTAGAAAGGGTTTCAAAGTTGTTTTTGGAGAGTATATTTGATGATCGAGACGTTTCGACTTCCATCTGGAAATCAGATTGGATCCAGATTGATTCATCTGAAACGTCTCGATCATGAAATACACTGTCCAGAAGACCACTCTGAAATATTTTCTACGATGATTGGGAAGATCCTGGAAGATTGAGGGATTACACAAACTCACATTGAAAATATGTTGACGCTAATTTTCATTTACAGTTTTTTTTTTTTGTGCAGTCGCAAAGTTAGAGGTGAACCACTAATTCTGTGGGATTTGTTGAAATCCTGACTTGCCAAAATAAAATGTAAAAAAAATGAAGATGATGTAAAATATACAATGTTTTGAAAAGTCTGTCACATTTATATAACAACACTGAGTCTCTATACATATGTCTTAGTGAACCATGGTTTAAAAGGTTATAGAGAGGGCAGATTTTTGTTTGCTATTTTTATCACATATTACATGATCTCAGCGCCCATCTGCTTCTCTGCCCTGAAATATGTTTTGGACTAAAAATCCTCTAGATTTGACCGTTTTTTTAAAAAGCGCTAAATGATTCTGTGAGGTGCATGCGTGAAAGAGAGTGGACGAGTGAGGTTAAAGAGAAGAGATAAAGACGATGGAAGGGTTTAAGTACACAGGATCAACATTCCAGAGCAATGGAGAGTGTGGAAAATAGGTGAAGTGTGTGCAGATAGGCTAAAAAAAAAAAAAAGATGGAGGAAAGTGTCAAATGTGATGTGTGATAGAAAAGTTTCTACTCAAATGAAAGAAAAAGTGTACAAAACTGCGGTGAGATCCATGTATTATAACAAAAGACAGTGAGAAAAAGGCTAGAGGCGGAGCTGGAAGTTAAGAAATGAAGATGCTGAGGTTCTCCTTTTGAAATGCATGGTAGGATGCCTGGAGGAAGACCAATGAGGAGTGATGGAGTCAGTGCAGTGCTTCTCAATTATTTTTTGTAACATGACCCCTAGCAAGAAGGAAACAATTTGCACCCTCCCACTCTCCGCAACAACTATAAACACTACACTTCCTATCGCCTGCTCAATGCAAAAACACCTACACCTTAGCGCTAATAGTCCCTGCACACTCCGACAGTCAAAGCATCACTGCTAACTACTGTGGTGGATGTGCAATTATACTTTATTGTAGCATCGAAAAAAAAAAAGCTTGTTCCCCGGGGTCACACACAACCCCGTTGGCATCGCGAAATGTGCCCACTATTTGAGAAGCACTGAGTTAGTGTGAGATAAAAAAGTAAAATCAAAGATATTTTAGCATCTTAGATACAGAATACCTATGGTCTCACCTATGGTCACCAGCTGTGAGTGGTGACCGAAAGAATGAGATCACGGATACAAGCGGCTGAAATGAGGTTCCTCCGCAGGGTGACTGAACTCTCACTCAGAGATCGGATAAGGAGCTCTGCCATCCAGGAGGAGCTCTGTGTCGAGCTGCTCCTCCTCCAGGTCGAGAGAAGCCAGATGGGGTGGTTTGGGCATCTGGTCAGGATGCCCCCCAAGCACCTCGCTGGTGAGGTGTTTCGGGTGGAGAACAAGAGGAGACCAAGAGGCAGGCCCCGGACCCGCTGCAGAGACTATGTCTCACAGCTGGTCGGGGAAAAACTCAGGATTCTTTCAGGTGAGCTGGAGGATGCAGCTAGGGGGAGAGAAGCCTTGGCTTCCCATCTGAGGCTGTTACCCCGGTGACCCGGCTCTGGATAAGCGGAAGACGACAGAACAGAACAGATACAGAATACAGAGTTTGAAATTGGCGACTGATTTGTTACGAGGTCATCTGAAGGGGAAAGCCAAAAGAAAAAAAACAGTTAAGTTCTTAATCCATTTCATAATATTTTTCTAATACTGGTGAAGAAGTCTGTGTTTGAGAAAATTTATTACTAAAATATAAAAATAAAATCACCCATGGTAATTATTTTGGGTTCCTGTTTGTTTCCCTACACAGTGAAGGAGGCCCATGAGGTTGGTATTGCTACACAGACCACTTTGTTAGCCTTCGGTAGACGTATTGACTTTCAGTCTGAAAGAATGAAACCATTGAATAAACTTTGTGAAGACGAGTTTCATGACTGTGACTGATTGTCTCCACAAACCACTTCTAAGTATCTTTTTCTCACATGTGGTAGCCTTCTTCCTGAAATATTACTTATGGGTATTTTTATGGTTTGAGAACATTATATATTAACTGTGAAAGTAAAAAAAAATCTTCATTTAATGTGAATATTAGACATTACTCAACTTTAAAAGTGCATAGAGGAGCATTTTGGTCCCGTAGATAGAACTCTGGGGGTTTTATATCCATCTAGTGATTATGCTGCGCTAAGCTGTACTGTATCTACTTTGCCAAGACAAGTCAATCCCACCATAAGTTTCACTCATAAGAAATGCATTAGTTAGTTTTATTATCACTCCACATATTTCAATCTTTATTTTCCTCTTGCTATCCATCTTTTTGATTTTTTAAAACTGTGCTCTGACGTGTCACTCAAGCAGAACTCTGCTTTGTCAGTCGTTTCACAGATGGTCACAGCTCGTACACAATAGATACACTTCATAAACACACACAAACACAGCAGAGGCGACACGGACACACGTGCACTGATTTGTTCAGTTACATTTCTCAGTCATGTTATGATATCAGCAGCCGAGCTGGCAGGTCGGTGAGACAACCCCATTGAAAGACAGTTTTGTCAATACAAAATCAGTTTCTATCAGTGGTGGTACAGAAAAGAAGGAAGGCAGTTGAAAATAAAGTGCTTATATCGCTTCTTCTTAACAAACAAGATGCCAAGGTATCAAACAATATGCCTCCGCCTTAACATAACCTCCCTAAATATGCCTCCCTAAACATAACTAGGTAGAAACAGTCATATGAATTTCCTTTCGTCTTCTGAACTGCCCATTTCTAAATGCGTTGCAGAGGGTTCCGGAGCCTATCCCGGCTTAATTTAGGCGAGAGGCAGGGTACACCCCGAACTAGTCACCAGTCAGTCACAAGGCCACACACACACTCATTCCCAGGGTCAATTTCATAATGGCCAATCAACCCTAACATGCATGTTTTTTTTTGGAGGGTGGAAGAAAACCGGAGTATCTGGAGAAAACTCACACATACATGTGCAGAACATGCAAACTCCACACGGAAAGGCCAGTGTTCCAAGCCTTGTCCAGTCATACGAGTAAGTTTTGAAATTCTTTTGCTATCATATTATCAAAATGTATCATGTGAACTCCACATCCTGTGGTCAAGGGCATAAAAAACCTGAAGGACACTAAAAACTAAAAGTTGGTACAGATGGTACACTAGTACAGATGCGCAGCAGATGTTCCATTTTGGGCTGTACAATGACAGGGTGCAGACAGACTACAGAATACAGACTCCCCCGCAAAAGACCAGGATCAAGAAAGAGCCTTAAGGTAGATCTTTGGGAAGTTTTGCAGTAAGACGGTAGTACCGAGAGAATCCATTGCTAGGACAGTGGAAGTATTGTAAAGACTAGAAAAACACTTCAAAGCATATTTAGGACTTTTTAGATTAGACCAAAAAATTTTATATTTATACATTTAATTTTACAGTTTTAAAGTTAATTCTAACGCTGCTGAAACTTTTGAGTCAATTTAATGCTAAAACGCACAAAAATTACATCAGCCAGAGTTTTATTGAAAAAGAAAGGGGATTAAATCATATTTATTGCATTTTGCAAAATGTTTCATACATTAAATATTCAAATTTAAAGAGAAAGCTTAACTTGGCTAAAACTAATCTGAGCTCATAAGCTTGGAGACATTGAAAAAAAAAAGAGGCCAGAAAACCAAAGTAATTACTAGACGTCTAAAACTCACCAACAGTTCATATGTTTTCCAAAAGATTTTACTCACATTTGGTCAATAACTCAGCTAACAGTTAATCTCCACTTAAATCAGTAGCTTTACTTAGCTCTGAGATTTATTAACTCAATTTTGGCAGTCTGTTTGTTTTTCCTTCAGGTTTTTGATGATTTTTTTCTGTCGAAGTAACCAACAACTCGTGGTGTTCATGTGGCGTACCTCTGGGCTTTGTTATCTCACTTAGAGCAAAAACTAAGAGTGTTATTGTGTTCATCAAAGTATTTAAAAACAATGTCAGTGTGCGGCCCTGTCCGATTTGCAACCTCACACAGTCGCAACCAGGGATGGGATCTATTACAGGCAATATATTACTATTACGTTTACATTCAGCTATTACTATTATTACAATACCTTTTGTAACTACTGTATTTCCGCACTATAAGGCGCACCGCATTATAAGGCGCTACAGTAAAGGCTGGGGTTACGTTATGTATTCACTAAATGGTGCTGCGCTAAAGGGAATGTGAAAAAAAAACAGTCAAATAGGTCAGTCAAACTTTATTAACAATTACAAAACAGCTTTCTGTTTTTACTCCCAAAATGAATAAACAGCTGTTTCATTATTTTCTCCGAGATAAAGTATTAGTATTTTCATGACACAGTTTATCTTTCATTGGAGAGAAACTCTGTTTAATCTTACTTACTTGGCGCAACCCATCCGCTTGCTTCCGCCACTTCCTCACCATTGATTCATTGATGTTAAACTCTCTCGCTGCGGCTCTATTCCCGTGTTCTACTGCGTGACCAATCGTCTTGAGTTTAAACTCTGCAGTGTAACAGTGTCTCGTGGTAGGAGCCATTTCCGGGTCTTTACACAAACACACAAATGGAAATAGGTGCGTTCGAGATGACACAGGCGGACGCAGTTTTGATCAGCGCAGATCGGTGCACAATGCATGCCAGTTAGGTTTTGCATTCAAAAACTAACCGACATGCATTGCGCACCGCGCCTGTGTCATCTCGAACACACTTAATGAGACGCCCTCTCATATATCCCAGCGTGCACCGCGCACTATTTCTTCTATGGGGGAAATGAAGTCGGCGGCTGCTTACCGCAGTTGCGACACCTGTGGTAGCTCAATATTAATCCATATATAAGGCGCTCTGGGTTAAAAGGCGCATCGTGGACTTTAGAGAAAATGTAAGGTTTTTAGGTGCGCTTTATGGTGCGGAAAATACGGTATGTATACTACTACAAATTACATCTATATAACCATACCGGTGAGTATGGACATTCTTTCTTGACAGAAATGACCAACACACAGTTTGTACTTTTATCATCTTTCAAAATGTATTTCTATTTGGTTGAAACTACCACAACAACACTACTTTTATAATCTATACACTATTCTTCACATCAGTTCCCTGTAATTATGAATATAGCCATTTTGAACCTAGTCCAAAGAGGAAGCTTCTTAACGTGAATCTATTCTCTCTTTGGGTTTAGCAGTTTCAATTCACAGGGCAATTATCATGTGAACACTAGGGGAGCGTCTTACTGGTTGTTTAGTTTCAGTGAAGACAATAGAAGGTGGGTAGACCACTGTACAGATTAGCCAGACCCACTCAATTGTAAACAAGGTACTTACCTGTCCACTAGCTGGACTGCAATGACCATCAGGCAATTGTCTTGACTTGCAGCACCCTTACAGTCAATTATCACAGTGCCCAAAGCCATTCACACCCCTGATAGTTAATGGGCCTAAGCACCTTTCAACAAGTCAAAAACATGTGCAGTAATAGGTAGGTAATATACAGTCACCCCAACAATAGATAACGTTATCTCTACTGTTCCTGTTATATTTTCTCAATGTATTGCTATTACAGCAAACCTTCTATTACACATTACTATTATATATTCCCCGTCCCTGGTCGCAACATTGTCACAATGGAGACAAAAATACTTTGTAGATGTCTTCTCAATATGAAAGAATTTTTAGAAAGAATTTCTAAAATGTTTGAAAAAGATGGTTTATAATTGCCATTCATATTTTCACAACTGATTTCTAACTAATTTCTCATTTGAGTAGATTTGTTTCCAGACAAGATATTTTCCTCTTACTAACTAAGAGATTAAAAAGAGTGATGGTTGGAACCTGTAAACCCTCTGATCTGATAATGGGATGATTAAACTTCCAGTAGACTAGGTCACGCATCTAAGTTTAAGGTGTCAGTGTATATTTGTGTATGTGGGAGTTCGGTGGGGTGAACGCTCATTGCAAGTGTGTGTACAAGTGTGTATGTCATCTAGCCTCATCTAAGCCTTTAAACAGTTTGAATAATCCATGGTAATCTCATAACCTCAACTGATAGATTACCACATGTCAGGAATTGAACAGCAACAGACTCACAAAGTGCTCCTGAGAGTGTACGATACAAATCACATCCAACTCTGCGGAGTAAATTACTCTCAAACCATCAGGGCAGTTTTGTAGGGAACATCTGTACATCCCGTGAGGGATATTTCATGGTGCTCCAGATAACTTCTGTGACTCCACATATGAAATCTGGTATAAATAAGCAATGTGATGCAGGGTCCCGGGGATAAAAGTCAAAGTAAAATTTCTCAATGACCAGCCTGATTACATCTAAGCAATGTCACAGTGTCCTTATAGCAAGGTGAAAAGATGTTTTAAAGACAAAAAATTAAGCTGTGCAACAAAAAGACAAACCGGTTTTGGATTCACTGTGAAAACACTGTTACACCTCCTCTCTAACAAGTTGTGCCAGTGATACGATTTACTCTGCATCTTAAATCCATCCTAATGCTTCTGAATGACAACGACACGGAGCAGATAATCCGCTGTCACAATCTATAGATAATGATTGTAATGAAACAAAGTGATTACACGATGCAGCATTCACATTCACATTAATTTCCATCATTATTTGCTTTGCAAATAAGACACATTACTGTGGACATGACCAATTAACCATATTAAAATTACAAGCAAATTTAAGCATGACTAGAACTTTCTTGACCTGACCTATGTTGGTAACATAACCAAGTACAAGCTGACCAGTAAAGAAATTATTTAGTCATTAGGGTCCTATTAACACATTCCTGTTTTAGAGCCATTTTTATTTGGTCCAATGTGCTGATATTATTTAAGCCCAGAGAGAGATATTGTTACCCACCATCTGTTACAGGCTTTCACCCAAAGGCTGGTGTACAGCATCATGTCGTTCCTGATTAGAAATGTCCTTCAGTTGTACGACTTGAGATCCAAGCCGTTGAGACAGCCAGCATCTGTCCTGCTTAAGCAAGACGCCGACGCCAGAGCAGCTTCAACTCCAGCTCTCAGCAGGCAGTGCCAAACTCTGACCTCCCTGACGTGAGACGTGAAAGGGGGAAACATGTCCCTGTGGCTCGAAGCAATATCATAAATATGGCCCAGTTTTGGCAGCACCGCAGGGCATTAAACCACAGCTTTCCTCCGCTCAGGGAAGAAGGTTTTATAACATAATATGTCTCTTTTTTTCACTACTTTCAACCAAATAGGGCAATTAAATGAAAAAATGTCTCAGGAGTGAATTCTGCTCACAACTCAAGATAGTTGTGTAATTTTTTTTTCATTGCTGAGCTCTAAAAACTAAATACTTCAACACGTATTTTACAATTCATTTCTTCATCGCTTCTTCCTTTTAAATTAACGAGACCACAATTAAAACCTTATGTTTTATCTTTATACAAACGTGTTTTGTGAGCTCTAAAAAAATAAGCAGATAAAACGAACAAAAATCAAGCTCAGACATGTGCACATGAAAGACAAAACAAAAGGAGTGAACAGATAGTGAAACAGATGAATAAATATGCACACTGTAAGAAATATTACTCATACAAAACCAGCACATTTTCCCGGCATTCTGCAAGCCAAAACATGAAGTTAAACTACCGCTTGCTTTATACATAGTGAAGACACTGTCTCTTTGTAGAGGAAGTAGTCATGTGAGGCTCTTTACATGCCTGGATCACATCTTGATAAGCAAATGAGTTGCTATTAACTGAGTATTTTCCTCTTGATCGTCTCTCAATTTAAGTAGCAGAGGTCATGTATTGGTGAGCTGGTCTCTGCACGAGATTTTCAGTTCATCCAGATAGTTTGAAACACCCTTGTCCTGAGCTACAAGTCCGGGTAATCCCTCATCCGTGCAAGAGGGATCCGTCATAGAAAACGCTTCAAAGTGTGTTTTCGACAGTGTATTTAGGGATCGAGACGTTTCAACTTCTATCTGGAAATAATTTTCCAGATTGACAATGATTATCAAGACATAGAAGTCGAAATGTCTTGATCATCAAACACACTGTCGAGAAGACACTTTGAAGCCTTTTCTACATTGTCTTAGACCAGGCATGCTTTAAAAAAAATATTATTAATTTGATTTTAGGTGTTTAAAGACTCATTTTAAAATCAGAGATTTTGTTGTTATGCTTTTCTTTATTTTCATCGGAAATGAAAGCACATGTTTTCCGTGTATTCTTTCTCCAATGAGGTGAGGTTACCAAACACTGCCAACCATCTGCTCCAATTCCAGCCCCTTTGTCAAATGTTAGAGCTCAATGTGGCCCGCAAATCAAAAAGTTTGCCCACCCCTGGGTAGACTCCTATCCTTAACATGCAGAACAAAACAAAATGAGTCGAGCCCATTGCTACTTGATTTCTTTCTAACATCGGGGAAACTGAAGCAACCATGTGCAGGCAGAGATGACGAAAAAAGCAATAAACAACAATAAACCTAATTGATTCTTGCTGTTTATGGATCAAGATGAAATTGTAGTCTAATGTTTGCTCGGTGCAGATTTCTGAATACACAACTCTACAGAAAACTCCCAAAGACCACCTAAGGCTTTTACAACACTCCCAACATGATCATTACCTTCAACAGGGTTACAATTACTGCAACTGTTTACTGTCCGAAATGTGAATGTTCTCATATGACACATGCAAGAAGAAAATAACTTCGTTTTTTTTTCATATTACAAAAATAAACTCACCGGTAAACAAAAAGTTTCAATTTGGCGAATAAGTTACAAGCATTTGCCATCAATATAAAATAAGAATTTATTTACCATAGAGGCAACATTTTCAGTCAGTCATCTTCTTATCCGGGGGTTTCGGAGCCCATCCCGGCTGACTTAAGGCGAAGGGCAGGGTACACCCCAAACAGGTCGCCAGTCTGTTGCAGGGCCACACACATACAACCATCCACACACACAATCATTCGTAGGGGCAATTTGGCACCGGCCAATCAACCTAACATGCATGTTTTGGAGGGTGGGAGGAAACCGGAGTACCCGGAGGAAACCCATGCATACACGGGGAGACCATGCAAACTCCACACAGAAAGGACAGTGTTCCAAGCCTCGTCCCCACCCAGGACTCGAAACCACAACCTTCTTGTTGTGAGGCCACTGTGCTACCCACTGCGCCACCGTGCCGCCAGGCAACATTCCAAATTTCCAAAATAAATTTCCATGACAATAAAAACAAAATATGAACCTTGTGATGCACGAGTAACGATTCAGTGATGAGACCTTGTCATTATCATTAAATCGAGCTTTGATTTCATTTTATGTGCAAGAAGTTGTTATCCAGGAGAAGAAATAAAAAGAAAACTACTTCAAACTGCTTCTCTTTCTTTAATCTCACATCTGTTCTTAAGCAACACAAAAAGCAGTTCAACATTAAAGATGAAAGATGTGAAGAAAGAGGGTTTTTTGTTGAAACAAGTGAAACATAAGTGGAATGCCCTCACACAGCAGGAGAGAGAGGTTATAGGAGGAGAGAGGATGCAGATGAGTTCTCTTGGCATTTTTAATTTTTTTGCTTTGTCATCCTGCTTCTTAAGAGAGGATTTTGACGCAGGGAATGCTAGAAAATTTCAGCCAACTTGTATATGATGACCTTCTTGTACAAAAAGTGCCTCGTCCCTCGATTCCCGAGCCGATTTCATTTTAATGTGTTTCAACTTCCTCACCCTGAACTTTCCTCCCTCCTCTCTTTCACTGCTCAGCTCGTGCTTTTTACTCCCTGCGTCATCCTCAACCACTGGCTTGACATTTAGTCTGTCATTTGTGGCGGCCTTGAGTTTTATTTGCAAGAGGAGCACCGGAGTAAAAGAAAATGGAATGTGCATTCTATTGAAAGGAATAGTTTTTTTAAAAAGCACTTCTGAGATATATTCTTTAATTTGAAATTTACAAAATAAAATTGAAGGGGGAAAGGTGTAAAAGTTCGGCGTTGGTAAGATTATCCACAACAATAAGCTTCAGTGGACAAAGTGATCATAGAAAGATTTAAAGTGCTATTCTGGACAGCACATCAGAAGATCGAGAATTTCAGCTCTCATCTGAAAGTCATTTTCAATTGCATAGAAGGGACCTGAGATTGGTTGCATCAGCTTTGTTAACTGTTTAAATTTTCCATTTCTGTGCAGCGGGGTGCCACGACGGTGGGAGAAACGGGGGGTTAGGTGTCTTCCTCTAGGACACCGAGGCATGAGCTCAGTGGGATTTGAACCGGATACTCCCGGTCCAAGGGCGGACACTGTACCACTGAGCTATCGCCTTCCCTAACGCTTCCCCCTCCCCCAACTCCTCTAACTTAATCCCATTTACACTGTATTCATGGCCAACAAGATTTACGCTGTGTCATGCACATGATGGTTGGGACTGTGCATGGAGAGACAGAAGCGTGGAAATTAACAGTGTCAAACACAAACACTGTTAAAAAATGGTCCATTTTTTAAAATGGACCATGTTTGGGGTGTACCTTACATAGGGTACAACAAGAATTAGTACCCTCTGAAAGCACAATGCCCTCCTTTAAGGAACAATCACTCACTGCATTAGCAGGTCTTTCTACTCGGCCAAACGATGCACATCAGCTTTAGTAATGAAAGAGGAAGGCGGATGCCTTTTTTCCCCTTCTAGCAACTGATTAAAAGCTACAGGAATGTCTTTCTGTGGATTTAAGAAAATTTGGTGAATTGGATTAGTGAAGGTCAGGGTAATGCCTGCAAGATTAAAATGACTTTCTAAAATAAAAGATACAAAGAAAGTCTGGCCTTTGAATTTAAACATGTAATGCTTTAAAATAGACATCTGAAGATAGTTTTTACACCCGAGACGAACAACTTTAAACATAGATTTTTATGTTTTCCAAAACCAACATGAATTTTTGTTAAAAAAGTTGAATTTAGAGATAAATACAACCTTTCAAAGCAGCAATTTCTCAATGTTCATGTGTAGCTCTTGCAGGGTTTGTGTGATGTAATCATCATTATCGTTGGACGGAAAATCTGTAATGACAGAACTGACTGCCGACTTGACAGTTTCTAAAAACGTCCTATTCTATCATTTTTCTTTAAATGCTGATCCACGCTGGTCCTTCATGTGGACAGTATATTCTCAACGTCTTATTACAAAGTCTGCTAGTGTGCAAATATGTGACTAAACATGCAATGTAAGCATTTTCTTCTTTTTAATCACACTACAAACTATAGAAGTATATAACGTGCAAACTGGGATCTTAGACACAGCTGAGGTACCAAACACTTGAAAGGTTTGATCTGCTGGAACTTAAAGATCTGCAACAGATATGTGTATACTTTACTGATCCCTAACCGGAGAAATTTTTGTGCTGCATTAAACCGCAGCAAGCTGCCACCACAGCGCCAATGGTGGGAAAAATGGGGTGTTAGGTGTCCTCTCAAAGGACCTAGATGTGAACTCAGTGGGAATCAAACCCGCAAATTTCCAGTTAACTTCCGGTCCGAGGGTGAACGCTCTACCACTGAGCCACTGTCTTCCAACTACAAGCGTTCATTCAACCATCCCAAGATGTTTATAGAAAAAACCCCAGATTTTTAATAAAGTCCAGCTGACGTTATACCAAACATTACAGAAGTCATTCCTGCAGATTCACCAAAAACTAACAGTTTATTTTGCTTTAAGCGAGCAAAAGAATTATTATTTGTTCCTCTATTTTGTACAATTTTTCTTTCGAAAATGACAGAATAAATAAACAAGTATTACAGATAAACAAGTGTGCAGAGGACTGTTTATAATGTCTACGAAGAGACCCCGCAGTCCGTTCAGCTTCATTCAGATCAGGCTTCAGCCTCCACTGAGCAAACTGTGACAAGTCTCACCAGGGTGTGTGAGAAAGAGAGAGGCTCAGGCATTGGATGACAGCTCAATGGGACAATTGTGTGTCCTGGTCCTTCTCCAAAAAACCTCTTTTGCATCTTGCACAGAGAGAGCGAGAGAGACTCCAGCTTTGACAAACTATCAGATCTCACTAAACCTCCATAGCTGTATGTTTTGTTAAATTGAATTAACTGAATTGTGACTTCAGACTGACAAAGTGCCACACGGGGAGCAAATTACTGAAACACATCATATTCACACTTCCTAATGTGAGATTAGGACTCAAACATGATGTTTTAACAAACCATTTAGCTGGGGAAAAGACATGTTTTGATGCCTTTTTTATTGATAGAAAGAGGCATTGCTATGGCGTCGAGGGTACATTGAGCCAGCGGAAGATTCGACTGTCAGGGGGAAAATAAAGTTTAACATTTGGCACATTGATTTTCCACAGCCGCAGCGTAACGACTCTGGCAGCTACTGTTCCAGACAAGCATTTCTTTCTTTAAAGCTGGATCAGTCTGGAAGAGCTACCAAGCCAATTCCAAAGCAGTTTCATGTATAAAAATTAAAAGAACTTCACGTTATTTCTTTGTTTGTGCCTTGTTATAAAAAATGGTTGGTTTATTTTTTGCGATTTGGCATAATTTGACAAAAAATTAGACTGAAATTCTCCCCAATTTAGGAATTAAAAATAACCTTTCATCCACCTTTTATTGCAAATCAGTCAGTCACCTTCTTAACCGTCTATTCCTTACAGAGTTCAGGGGGGTTCCACAGCCCATTCCGGCTGATTCAAGGCAAAAGGCAGGGTACACCCTGAACAGGTCAACAGTCTGTCGCGGGGCCACACACATACAACCCTACACACACACACACACTCATTCCTAGCGCAATTTTGGCACCGGCCAATCAACCTAACATGCATGTTTTTGGAGGGTGGGAGGAAACTGTACCCAGAGAAAACCCACGCATACATGATGAGAACATGCAAACTCCACACAGAAAGGCCAGTCTTCCAAGCATTGTCCCCACCTGGGACTCAAACCCACGACCTTCTTGCTGTGAGGCCACCGTGCAACCCACTCCACCACCGTGCCGCCCTCTATTGCAAGTCTGTTTTTATTAAATCTCTTTATAATCAAAAGTCCCAATGAGTTGGGCGGAGTCGGGCGGAGTGGGAGGATGAGCAATAGTCAGGCTTTCACACCTCCTGATTTGTGATAAAGTTCTCTAAATCACTAGGATTGCATAACTGATATTGTGTAATGGATTTTCCAAAACAAAATTGATGTTTATTTGAATAAGATTTATGAAAAAAAGTTATTTTGTAGAAGATGAAACTGTTTATTTCTATTTCACTAAAAATACCAAAGAGAGTCAAAATAAAACGGAAAGAACATTCAGCACCATGGTTGAGGAGCAAATCATCAACTGGTTTGTTAAAAAGTTAGTTAACCAAACCATAAATTTCCCAACATCTAAAAAAACCAGCCCTGTGTGTACCGTGGTCCTCCTCCCTATTGTTCTACAGCAATGCTTTCTGAGACAAACACGGCCTTTTCATGTTGAGCGAGAAAGGTCAGAGCCAAAAGAGAAGCCTTTATGTTTCTGTCCAAAGCGCAGACAGACATAAAAAGAGATAAATAAAAAGTAGGGAAGACTCTGTGGACGAGAGCCTAAGTGTTAATAGACAGTTGTTGACAGAAGTGGTGAGGAGTTTTGTGGGTGTGAGAAACAGGAAGAGAGGAGGACAAATAAACACGGGGTGAGTGGCCGGACACCTGATCCAATAAATCTTCAGTTCTGCACCATTAAGAATGTCCCAATTCCTCCGTCTATAAGGCTAGAAAACTAGATCCCTCACAATGAGAGTCATAAAATCGTCATTTATTGGTGTTTTTTTCAAAGCATGAACACAACACCAAAATTGACGTAATGTATTAAAATGCTGAGTGTATGCGATTTGTTTCTCTTCTGCAGATTGGTTGAAGTTTGAGAGTTTTAACAAAAAGTTCCCAATAATTACTGAGGTGATATTTAATCGTTCCAGACAGAGCAGGCCCTGCTGGAACGCCACAACAGAAGGGAGGAGATATTTACAAAACTGAGACAAATGAGAGCAAGAAGAAGTGAAGCGTAGAATGTGAAGACAAGGGGGCAGGGGGGAAGCAAGTAAGGAGGTGAAGTGAAAATCTGAATCATTTGAGCGTGTTTCGGCAGGAGAGAAAGTCCGCTGACGTAGTGGCATGCAGCAGGTAACAATGAAAATGTCCCTAATTCAGTTGGTCAAACTCTTTCACCTACAACCAACTTCCTCTCCTTTCTTTTCCTTCAAGCCCTCTTTTCCTGCCAGCCTCTCCGGTCTATTTTCTCCATGTTAAACAGTAATTGTCAGTACTTCCTCAACAACCGCTGCAGGTTCTGTGACGACTATCTTTGCATGGAGCTTGGTTTGAGTCATGCTTAAGGCCGGGGAGTTTTTCCATCATGCCATTAGGTTAAATGGTTGATTTATAGCCTCCTGCACCGCTGTGTTTCGTCACTGAAACCATATTAAATCCCACTAAAGCACATTTCCTCAAACTATATCTATGTCTAAATCTGTACTGAATGCAAGATTTAAGGAACTTCCTAAATCTTAGAGACAGTAATTTTGCCCAAAAGGCTTGAAAGATATTTTTAGGAGTCGTGACTCGGTTTTGGTGTCTGAGTTAAGAACTGGTTATGGTTGTAATTACAGTAAAACTTGAGGAAAAGCGTTTAGCTCACATGGTTATCATTAGGTTAAAGGGCTGCAGAATGCCTCATGCTAACAGATTATCTACGCCCACATAAAACACACATTCGTGTGCTTGTGTAAGTTGGTCTTTTTTGCCGTAAAAGTAGGAAAGAGATGTCTGAAAGTTAGAAAAAAAAGCTTTGGGAAATTAATAAGTAGTAAAGGTCTGTACTGCACAAACACAAGCATGATGAGTTTGCATTTATTTAATTAAAACTGTAAACTTATTAACTTCACCATGTTATAAATCACTTTCTTTTATTTTAGGCCTCAAGTCAGTGTTGCATTCAAAACTTGTTCGGTGGTTTTAATACTTCAGGAGTTAATAAGCATTGTTTCCTCCACAAATTGGAGTGAAACAGAAACACATGGACACAAACCGGAAATGTTGTCACCTACTCTGGCAACAGCTCATTACGGAGGAGCCAGGCTTAAGTAAGAAACAGCTTTGATCAGAGCGATCGTTAAAAAGAAAAAAAAAAAATCTCAGGCCAAACTAGACCTAATTTAAAATCAGAACATAGTTTGAAACAGAGGAGGTTCATGGATACAGTGAAGGTAGACATGAAGATAGTTGGTTTGATCGAAGAGGATGCAGGAGATACGGTTAGACGGAAGAAACTTGTGGTGATTTCTGAAGGAAAATGCTGGAAGGAAGAGACGATGCAATTTTAAAAACAGTTAAATTTGAGCATTAGTTATGTTTTCTTCTTCTTTTGGCATTTCCCTTCAGGGGGCGCCACAGCAAGTCAGTTTCTCCCATCTAACCCTATCTGCTGCATCCATATTCAATCCATTCTTACCTGATTCCTAGCTACCTATTCTCTTACACAGTCAGTCACTTTCCTAACTATCTTTTTCTTACGGGATTGCGAGGTTGCGGAGCCCATCCCGGCTGATTCGAGGCAAAGGGCAGGATATGCCCTGAACAGGTCCCCAGTATGTCGCGGGGCCACACACATACAACAACCATACACAAACACATTCGTTCCTAGGGGCAATCACATAGCGGCCAATTAACCTAACATGCATGTTTTTGGAGAGTGGGAGGAAACTGGACTACCCAGAGAAAACCCAAGCATACACGTGGAAAACACGTGTTGTGGCACAGTGTGTTTTTTTTTTTTTTTTTTTTTTTTATTACAAAACGTAAAAAAGTCTAAGGGAAGTGGTAAAATTGCCATCTTTGGACCAAAGAATTGTCGACTTGGTTCCTGCTGAGCTCATGCCTAAGTGTCTCTAGGGAAAACACCTACCCCCCAATTACTCCTATTATTGAAGCCGTCATTGGCTGCCTGCTGCGGTGAAATAAAGCACAGAAATTTCCTCATGAGGGATTAATTAATACAGTATGGTAATAATAATAAAATTTAAGGACAAACTCAATTAAAGTGTGAAAGCCAAGATGGCAAAAATGGAGAAAAAACTAATTATGAGACATTAATTATTAATCCAAATGTTGATGCTTGAGATGGATTTCATGTAAAAAGAAAAAACAGTGCTGCACACGTACTAACAAGCAGAAAATGCTCCAAAAATCTTCACTAATGTTTGGAGAAGTGTGTTAAAAATAAACAGAAAAGCTCAGATTTTGTTATTATTCAGTTTAAATTCAAGATTTCAGGAGTTTTGAATGGCAAATGCCCTTTTTCTGCGTTGCATTAAAACATCTGTTTTCAATTGGCCATCGCTGATGCACGACTACGTCACATGTCGTGTGCGTGTTGCAACACAGTGAGCACACAGCCTGTCAGGATCACAGCATTGACTCAGCTCGGCGTTAAATAGTTCACAGGCTGGATTTACAGACAGAGAACAGATGTAAGGCTGTTAATGAACTCTAATGACACACCTCGACTCTTGTTTTGTGGCTCTGATTGGGATATAAACCTTGTGAAAGGAATTGCGTCTCATCATGTGATTTTTTTTTTCCCCCCTGAAGGAGAAAGAATCTGTCTCAGTCTGAATTATAACTTGGGAGTTTAAAGGAACTAGACAGTGATATATTACAGAACTTTATCAGACTTTCGTACAAACCGGTCTGACAATTTGTGGGTGTGTCATGAACAGTTTTGCTCAGCTATGAGAAATATTTGGCTGAAGGCCTATTTAAAACATTTATGGAAGATACTTATTAAGTTCAGTGACGTACAAACACCACTTGCAACTATCGTATATAAAAAACACACTAAGAACTCAGTAGCAGGATGGAATATGCAAACAGACAATGAAGACGATGCAATGTAAGCACTAACGATGTTTAACACAGTTATTCCTCTGTATTGCAGATGCACACAGTTTGGTCAATCATTTTCTAACAAGTGAACTCTGACCCATAAGAGCATCAAGCACTCCAAGGCTGCCATATTTTTATTGGATGTCAGCAGATAGAAGAGCAGAAATGAGATGGGGGCTGACGGGTGTGACAGGACGTCAGAAACAGACTAAACTGACAGCAAGCAGCCTGTCCGATAGTAAAAAAAACAGAATAAATAAAGAAGTGAGATGCACAATTGAATTTAAATTTGGGAATCAATTGAACACCTCAGCGCTCGGCGGTAGATTCATCTGTGAAGTGTAGCGTGGAGTAGCACGTTTGGCCTCTTCTTAAACATGACGTCAGACTCTCGTTCATATTAGCAGCCAGCAGGGAAGGCGAGAAACAAGCCATTTCAAAGCAATCCAAGCTAAGGTGTTAGATGGCTTCGGCTATTCTTAGCTCGTCTTGACGAGGTCTGACACAATCACATCTGCTCCACCCCCACCAAACTGAAAGCACAGATAAATCAGGCATACCTTTTAAGGCAGAAACACAGAAAAAGAAAAAGGCACAATTGCCTTGAAGGCTAAAGAGCTCAGAATACTTTCATATCCCATTCATCTGGTTTGTTAAAACGGAAGCTTTGGAACAGAAACGTGACTAAAAACCTGCTTTCTGATCGGTTTGGAATTTGCAGGAATGTCATGTAAAATAATTAGCTTCAATGGGCGATTGCATAATTTACTGCCGTGTTTTAAATGAATGTAGTGGACAATAGTAAGCTTGCAGAGCAAGAGGGGAATGGGATTACAATAAAAATATAGCAGGAACAGAGGGCGTTGGAGAGACGGAGTGGAATGAATACATTACCATATGGCGTGTTGGAGGGAACATAAAATACAGTCCGAGTTGAGAACAAACAAGCAAACACACACTGGGATTGTGTGTGGTGATGAATGAATATTTGCGAGATGAAACCATCTCTAGTCAGAAAATAAATCTAAAAAAAACTATCCAAACCATCAAAATGTCATGTGCTACTGTATGGTACTATTGTCACTGCGGTCAACCATCTACTAAACACGTTTTAATACTGATACAAGTAGACAATCCTGCAAGGCAAAGTGACACAAAAACATTTTCAGGAATAAACCACCTGGATATGGGCCTACATTTTAAAGAAACCTTCATAATATTTGTTTTAAAATGAGTAACGTATTATTTTGGCAAAGAAAGAACTGACCGACATTTTTTTAATTTATGATAGTTGCTTTGACCTTAAATATAAAAATTAGAAACCAAGAAATTAAAGAAAGCTGACACACAAAATCATTTTTGTCAAAGAACCACAGCAAAACAGGATCAACCAGAACTGGTTTTTCTACATTCCTATCTTCACTTATTGTCACCAGTAATGGGTAGTGGCCCCAAGATAAGAGCATGAACACAAGGTGTGGTTAGGCTAAGCTTAAAACTGTCACTGCTCCACTGCATCATGAGGTAAGGGGTTCTTGCATCTGGTTGGGATGCAAGAACCCTTAATCTCTACCTGGTCGGGTGTTCTAGACACCTCCCACCAGACCTGCCAGAGAGACTATGTCTTACAGCTGGCCAGGAAAACCCTAACTGATGAGCTGGAGAATGTGGCCGAGATGGGGGAGGCGCCTCGTCTGCATTTAGCTGGGTGTGTGGGTGATTGTTCCCGAGATGTCTGCGGTTCAAGACGTCCGCTTCACTCCTTTCCCCGAAGGGACCATTCTGGACTGGGAAAGATCTAGTAATCCTAATGAGTAAACGCATGCATGCGCACCCACATTTGCACATGTACACAGAGTCACACTGTTTCCTGTCTGCTACGCTCCTTGCTCACTCCCTCAGTGATCTGGAATCATCAAACTGTCTCTTGTGTAATTTATGGACACTTAGAGAAGATTGTTTCAGGTTTTGTTTCAGTTTCATCTCTAGTTTAAACATGTTTGTTTCAGATGATCCAGCATCGATGTTGTAATCCTCAAGATTGTAACAATGAAGATTATTGTAGTTTAGTAATTACATCCACAAATTTTCTCTCCTTTTTCATATCACTCCACTTGTTTCTCTCCTTCCTTTGCCGCTCTTTCCAGGTAAAGCAAACAAACAGCTGGATTCTTGTCTTCATAATGGACATAAAGGACTGAGTAAAAAAAAAATGAAGATGTGGCCAGGGAGAGGGAAGTGTAGATTGCTGCCCTGACAGCCTGAGCCAGATAAACAGACAACAAAAGGGAATGGGCGTTGGGACATTTTTTAATGAAGGACCTGACCTCCCGCTTTACATCACATATTTTGCAGATTCAAGTTTTATTGTTACTCCAGTGAGTTTATTCTTAACGTGGATCTAAAATCTAGCAGCTGACACTGAAAATAGCCATTGCTATTTTTGTTACCATGCAGTTGTTTGTGAAATGACTACGTGGACACTGTAAATGCAAAACTATAACTTAAGTTTCCAAGAACTGTTTTCTTGAGTCACTCAGTCTGTTTCTGCACATTTTAAAAGGTGCCAAAAGAGGCTTGCAAAGCAGAGTCAGCATCTTTGCTTTGCAAAGCTCATTTTGCCATACCGGAGAACATTTTACAAGCTTTTACCTCACTGGAGTCAGCCAATAACCCTAAAGGTTTATTGTCGAATCTGGACCTTTTTATGCCTTTTTTTTAGGGTGAGACTATGGAGTTAAAGCAACTCATCTAGAGATCCACACTGACTGTTTCAACTCAATGGTTAGAGTTCAACACTCCACTCTAACCATTAGAGTGTTGCACTTTGTTTTTGTGATCTACAGGAATACGATTTAAAAATCCCACCAAGTTACACAACATAGATTATGAAGTTAAGACATCGTCTTAAGCCGCTACTTGTACAGAAACAGTTCATTTCTATTCTTAATATCCTAATATTGATCCCAAATGATGACAAGATGACACAATAAGAAAGTTTGCTTTACTTGTTCATCTGAGAAGTGAATGTTTGAAAGCAGAATAAAACACGAAAAGGCCTAAAACCAAGGAAAACTGGAGGATTAATCAGAACTGGTAAAGTAAGCAACAGTAAAAAAGGGGTTTGACCAAATTTTTATTGTTTAGTGATGGATTTTTGTTCTCTAAAATGAATTTAAAACAGACAATAAGGATTATAAAGTGACTGGTCAAGAAACATGCGAAATATTACTTCCACATATTACACATGTATTGGGTAAAGATTCAAGTGTGAGTATGTTTCACTTCCCCAGATTTTTGCAAACTTATTCTTTTCTGAAATTCAGTTTCATCACAGCGGGACTATTTTGTAAACCATCTTAAAAGTCTTGAACATCTAAAAGACTGTTTTCTAACCGCTTTATTAAAGCACAAGACGGCAAGTTATTAAAAAATACATCTAAATTTCAACTCTTCCAAACCAGAAACCTCAACTTTTCAAAGACAAAGACGAGTAACTTTCTGATGAGAAACGGAGGAAATTAGAGAAAAATTTTGATGAAAACGAAGTTCAAAAGAAAGTTCAACAGTGAACAATGACCTGTGGTTTATTAAAGATTGAGGAGGTGTGAAGTCAGCATCAGAATCCTGTGACCCAGTTGTGACAGATCACACACATTCAAACTGCAAATGTGTTTAGATCAAAAATAAAGTAGGTGGGAGGACAAGATGTTTGCTTCTTTCTTAATGTATTCCGCATTTATTTGGTGTTTGATCCCAAAGTCAGCAGCTAACAACCGAAAGTGAGACAGATGGAGAAGCTTTTAACAAACAAGCGGAGTTAAAACGACTGCAGATGGGACACATTTGTTGCTGCATTCTATCTTTCATCGTTTGTATTTTTCAAGTACAAAAGGCAACAGTTCTTAATTCCTTAGAGAAAAAAATGACACATGCATTTAAAGTAAATCCAAAAAAGATAAAGAAAAGAGAGTACAAATGTAACTGAACATGTGTAAAACACATGCAATCTGCAATGACAACCCCCTAGTAGTTAGATAGCATTATGTGATCCATTAAACCAGATTTCAGTTTGCCAGCGGACATGACAGTCCGAAGGCATCAGAGTCACTATGGGAGCAGATTTAGAATAATTGGCAACTCAGAGTTGAACAAAAGCAGACTGCTTTGTTTTCTTGAGAAGTTTTAATAAGGAACAGCTCTTTGGAAAGCTTTCAGCTCCACACGGGTCGTGAGAACAATGGACACTCTTCATCCCTCTTTTTTTTGTAGATCTGCCACCAAAGAAAACCAGTAAAAGAGCAAAACAATTTACTTTAGTACACACATGTAACCTGCGGGGTTAGTTAACGATGAGGAGCGAGGGGAGCTCAAATTTTATGTTAACACAAAAAAAACTCTTGGTTTTGGTCTAGTCTGTCTGTCTGCTTCTACAAATCATAGGATCATTTGGTTGCACTTCAAGATATCAGTGGGATTCATGGAAAAAAAGAAGCAGCGACTTTGTATTGTTTTTGACACCTTAAACTCCCGTACTCATATTTGTTCTTCGAAAGAGTAACGATAATCTTTCACATTTTATTTCACACTGAATAGTTTCTGGTTGATTTGATGCCGCCATGGAACAACCGCCGTTAAAGCCCCCAATATCATTTTAGAAAAAAATTAGAAACAAACAAAAACCACATTAAGTAGGAATCAAGAGTGTCATGCAATAATTCCAAAGGAGGACAGGTATGAAATGAATTTTTCAGACTCTAAGAGAAGGAAAATGTTGTTGCATCCCTTCTAGAATCTTTTGTTATGCTGAGAGTCGACAAGAATAAAAAAACCCTGGTTGCCAACCATTTTTATAACACAAACTCTAATGGTTGAAGTTATTTATATGAGTATGAAGCTTGGCGAGGGATTTAGAAAAAAAAAAAAAAAACACAGAAATTTGTGGTTGACCTTAATGTCACCTTGAATTCCAGGAATATATGGAAATAACTCTTGAATGATGGCTATAAATTATTCAATTTTATGTGCAATATTAACACGTCTTCTTCTTCTTTTGGCATTTCCCTTCAGGGGTCGCCACAGCAAGAAAGTTTCTTCCATCTAACCCTAATGCATCCTGCTGCATCCTCTTCAGTCACGCCAACTGTCTTCATGTCTTCCTTCACTGTATCCATGAACCCCCTCTTTGGTCTTCCTCTAGTCCTCTTTCCTGATGGTTCCAAACCCAGCATCCTTCTTCCGGTGTACTCTCTCTCTCCTCTATACATGTCCAAACCATCTCAGTCAGGCCTCTCTGACTTTATCTTCAAAACCTCTAACATGTGCTGTTCCCCTGATCCTGTTCATCGTGGTCACTTCCAGAGAGATCCTCAGCATCTTCATCTCTGCTACCTCCATCTCCGTTTCCCGTCTTTTCTTCAGTGCCACTGTCTCTAGACCAAACAGCATGGCCGGTCTCACCACGGTTTTGTACACATTCCCTTTTATTTTAGCTGGAATTCTTCTGCATTTACTAGGTAATTATTTTAACAACAGTTGGAAATCTGGGCAGAGAAAAGTTAAAGATTAAACTGGGGACTATTTAGTTGTCGTTATCACAATTAATTATAAAAGAAACATTTTGAGATTGATAACTAGATTGTAAAATATTTTCAAAGCAGTTGTTATAAGTCTTAAAATTTTGAAGCTTTTTTTCTTTTTTACCATCTCAAAAAAATAAGTAAACTTTATAGACCTCATCGTGCAAGGAACAAAGTCTAAACTTTTTACTGGTTCTCAAATGATCTGACATTGCTCATCAGAATCTTTCCACTAGTAAAATGATTGAACAGAGAAAAATAAAGGGCTGCCTCACAGCAAGAAGGTCAGGGGTTCAAGGCCAGGAGAGGGAGCGAGGCATGAGACTCTGGCCTTTTTGTGTAAAGTTTGCATGTTCTTCCCGTGTATGTGTGGTTTTTCTCCAGGTAAAGACTGTGAGTGTGGATTATTGTATACGTGCGGCACCGCAACAGACTGGCGACCTATTTGGGATGTGCTCTGCCTCTCGTCTGAAATTAGCACTCCCCGCTATCTCAGTACAGATAAGCGGTTCAGAAGACGAGATAAATATTTCCAGAAATCTCCATGGATAACACAAGTCACAAAGACATCTGCAGATTGCCATTTGAACATCTGGACCAAGACCTAATATACAAAAAATATATCAAAGGGTGATATCAAGATAGGTAATGAAAAAAGCTCATTTTATCATAAATATTTTGATCAGACCAATGTATTGGAGAGTGTGGAAAAGAGGTGAAGAAGCATGTGCAGGCAGGATGGAACGGGTGGAGAAAATTATCAGGTGTGATGTGTGACAGAAGAGTTTCAGCTAAAATGAAAGGGAAAGTGTACAAAACCGTGATGAGACCAGCCATGCTGTTTGGTCTAGAAACAGTGGCACTGAGGAAAAAACAGGAAACAGAGATGGAGGCAGCAGAGTTGAAGATGCCGAGGATCTCTCTGGGATGCTGGTTTTAGAACCACCTGGAAAGAGGCCTAGATGAAGACCAAAGAGGAGGTTCATAGATGCAGTGAAGGAAGACATGAAGATAGTTGGTGTGACCGAAGAGGATACAGCAGATAGGGTTAGATGGAAGAAACTGACTTGCTGTGGCGACCACTGAAAGGAAAATGCCGAAAGAAGAAGAACAAAAGAAAACTCTGAATACAAACAACTTAAGAGTTATATGTCAAGAAATCTTGAAGACATTTAACATCCCCGAGCATCACAATATTTCAATGATTTGTGCCGGAAATGCCGAGTGTAGCAGGTATCATAGTGAATTCCAAAAAAAGAGTTAATGAATAATTTTAAAAAACTATAAAGCAATAATTTGAGGCAAATTAAGTATGACATAAGCTATAAATCTACCCTCAAGCGGTTAAAATAATTACAAACTCAAGAGTGAAAATAAAAATTTGTCTTATTTTTGCGAAGAGACAAAAGTTAGAAGAGTTCTGCTTTCCTGCACAATAAAACCAACACGTGTATGTGTACATTAGTACACATTTTAAAAGTTAAACAACACAATTTAAAAAAAAAAAAAAAATCGGCAAACCGCCAAAACATTGCATTTATCAGAGTTATAATAAGCATAAAACTGAGAGTAAAAACTCACTTAAATATGTAAGAAAGGTTATCTTGATTTTATATCTCAACATTATTTTACAGACCACAACAAAACGGAGGAAACTTTCTGCATACTTTTTGCTTCTGTCTAAACTTCTCTCAGGAAGCCAGATGCTACGGTAACTGCATCTCCTCGCCCACGTGCAACTTCAACAATCCCCTGGGTAACGAGTCTGTCAACCAAACACAAGTCTGTAAAGCTGCTCCACCGGAGCGACACCATCTTTCCTCATGAGATCCTCGCCTACAAACTGCACAATTAAAAATAAAAAAACAACATCAAATCTTCATTTAACTATACCCTAACAACCACGTGAAGCATTGTTTTTTCTACATTTACGCCCTTCAGAGCAGACGCATCTATATAGAGTGATCATTTTAAAAGGAGCATTCATCCGCACACTTAGTCAATATTTTCCATCAACACCTCACTTTTAAAAGGTATTCAGGGATTTCTAGTTTAATTTGAATCGTATTGATCGAAGTGCTTGTTTTGTGAAGCCACATTCTGGATATCAATACTACATCTGAGTGCTTGTATTTGGGAACAATAAAAATATTGAGTTGTTTGGGCGTCAATGAGTTTTAAAAATGAGAGACTTTGCTGTCATTTCACAAGAGGAGGACATGTGAAATGATGCTGCGTGTCTATAAAGAGCTTATGAGACAGTGCATGCATACACTTGGGGACTAAAATGACAACACTGAACTCACTAAACACATTTTAGACCAACAAACACCAAAAATTTACATTCCAAGCTAATGTACTTGTTACTACTGGAAGTGTGATTTATTTGCACAAGCTCTAAAAATGTGCGTTGCATGCGACGAGAGACAGAAATGCACTGATAAAGCCCAAGTTTGAGACATGCAGCTACAGGCAGAGCCCGAACACCTAAAGCTTCAGATAAAAAGTCAAGATTCCTGTGTGATCTTTTCCCCTCTGCTGCTTTCTGAAGGATGAGGAACTCACAAGAGGTTTAGCTGTCACTACCATAGAAACCTCATACAAATCTACTTGGAAAGCATTCGCATCTCGGAAGTTCAAAGCTCTGATGTTCTCTTTAAGAGAGAACTCGGTTAACAATCAGATCTAATCAATGCATTTACAACAAACAGTCATTTTCTCTAATTCCCTGTTTAATGTAAATTATTTTTGTTCCCAATTTGAATGTTAAAGCCTCTTGAATCACTTGAGAAAATACTTTGGGGGTTTTTATTATCATTTGCTCAGAGAAACGGTAATTATTTTACCGAAACGCTGCAAATGTTGTACTTCCTAAAAATCAGCACCACCTTCCTTTATCCGCCAATTAGCTCCACTTACATCCTGGTGATTAGCAGGAAAGTAATCTGTACAGCGAAGAACTGGCTTCCAGAGAGCCGTGGGGAAAAAAAAAAAAAAAAAAACTTTCTTAGGTTTGTCCAACAAGGATGACTTTAATGGGCGATTCCAGTAAAGAAGCCAGCTCATGTGTCCAACATTATCCTTTATTGTGCAACGACAAACTTCCTGACATGTGGGCTTGTTTTTAAAGCCCATCTGCTGGGAGTCTCCCAAAACTCTTTAAATTTATTTTAGTCAGTGTGGGTGAAAAACAATGGAAGAAATTGTATTCCCAATTTCTAACATAAGAGTATTTATGTAAAAATTGGATAATAATAAAAATGTTGAGAAGTAAAGGAAAAATTTAGCCATAAAAAGGAGAGAAAAGTGAGTTTAGAAAAAAAAGCCCACTATGGATCCAAACTGTCGTTTATTCATCCATCACCTACAAAACAGAAAAATGAAATTAAATCCATTCGAAATGCACGTGCATGCAAAATAATCTGAAGTCAATGTGTGAACTAAAAAGAAAAAATGTTTCCATTCAGTAACAAAAATCTCTGATAAAAGACACAAAAGAAACTTTGTGCACAAGCTTTGCTGGTTCTCACCATTGAGAACATTGACATTTGAGTTAATCGGAAAAAAAAACTTCACTTATCTCCTCTATATAAAAAAAAAAAAGAGATAACATGCAAGCACAGAAACCACCGTAAAAAAAAAAACGTCTTTAAATTGGCATACACACTTCAAGCTGTGACTCATTCTCTCAGATAGACGAAGGCTGATAACAGCAGAATCCCTTCCTTTGATATGAGGAGTCAGATCCTCAGCGGTGTGTGACCAATCTAAAGAAGACAGTTTAACTTATTCTTTTTGCGGGAAGATGGTTTTTCAAAAATGCTTCAGAAAGAGACATTTAAACCAGCTGTGTGCCAGCAGCAGTCCAGATGCTCTCATTACTCAGGGACAGCGGTGACACAACAGCATGCGGTTAGGTCGGGTGGGATGGATGCAGGGTGGAGAATGTGATTCGTTTCCTGGTTGAATGTGGGATGCGTGTAAATTTCTGCTCTTTGGACACAGGTAATTGGAAAACTCAAGTAGAGAAGCTCAAGTATCTCAAAGTCAGGCTCACAAATGAGGAGATGAAGCGAGAGATGGACGGGGTGCAGCTTCCGCAAAGAGTAGGATTCTTAACATGCACACCAGAAAGAAGGAGCTGATTAATCAGGAAAAAATGCTAATCATACACACAAGGCAAAGTCACCGGCCACTAACGACACTGACAAACAACCACCCCCGTTAAGGAGTGTGGAGAATTCCAAAACATTGTTAACCCAACAACATGAGTATGTTTTCATAGAACGACTCATTCAAACTCAACTCAGAGAACAAAGCCAGGAATCTTATTGTTATGACTAGAATTAAATCTATTTCAGATGTGTTTATTGTCCGAAAGCTCCTGACTAGAAAACAAATAGTTGTTTACGATTGTCAAAAAGCATCCCGGTAAGGTTTGGATCGTTGGGTTTGGTCCACTAGACCCAGATTCATAAAATCAAATCTTTTAGTTAAGACTATTTTTATCAGAAAATAATAATCACTAAACCAGATTATAAACCCCAGAGAGGAGCTAATAAATGCCTATGTTCTCCCAAACGGGAGGAGAATCTGATGGAAAACTCTCTTGTTGTTTGAACAGATTTACCATCCCTGTGTGTAACGACACCTGCCAGACAAACTGCATCATCCATATTGATGCTGTCCACAACCCAACTCCTGAGAAACTTACTTATCAAAGTGCATCATTTTGACCCCACAGAGAAACCCAAATCCACACACTCACATACACACACCAAGTGGAGCTATCAGCCTAATGGAAAAGTAAAAGGACTGCTCTGGTTGACTGGAGCAAAGCAAACACCGAAAGACAGATAGGACAAGACAGGAGACAGGTGGAATACACACAGGACGTTCGCACGCACACACCCTGATACAGAGTGGTTATACGGGCAGTGTACTGAGCACACAGTATCCAACGCATGGCAGCACATACATATAAATCAGGAAGTTGTGCTCTCTATCAGTATCAGGAGGAATACTTTGAGAGGGGATAAGCATGTGCACAAGAAGCGGCATGTTTTTAAATACAACCGGTAGATGTATTTGGCTGCATGATCAGATTAGAATTATGAATGAATTCAATGCCTACACATTCTCTGACACTCAACCAGACAAAATGCATGGAAAATTCATTCATTTTCTGAGCTGTCCATCCCTAACAGGGTTGCAGGCATTCAGGGCGAGAGGCAGCATACAAGTCGCCAGTCTGTCGCAGGGCCACACACACACACTCATTCTTAGGGGCAATTTTATACTGGCCTATCAACTTAACATGCATGTTTTTAGAGGACGGGAAGAAACTGTAGCAATAGCAAGAAGGCCAGTGTGTCAAGCCTTGTCCCACCCGGGACTCGAACCTCTGACCTCCTTGCTACGAGGCCATGTGAAAATTCTCAGAGGAAATAAACAAAGTAGCCTTTCATGAACTCCAGCTAAAGATAATCCAATTTCATTCAAAAGTCTTAACAATTCATTCATGAAGGAGTCAAACTGGAGGTCACAGCTTGTGATGTTCATCTAGGTTTCATCAGGATCTTAGATTAGTCTGAAAACATCAGTTGTCTTGATTTAAGATTAATTCTTAATCTTCTTCTTTCGACATTTCCCTTCAGGGGTCGCCACAGCAAGACAGTTTCTTCCATCTAACCCTATCTGTTGTATCCTCTTTGGTCACACCAACTATCTTCATGTCTTCCTTCACTGCATCCATGAACCTCCTCTTTGGTCTTCCTCTAGGCCTCTTTCCTGGTGGTTCCAAATCCAGCATTCTTCTCCTGATGTACTCTCTCTCTCTCCTCTGCACATGTCCAAACCATCTCAGTCTGGCCTCTCTGACTTTATCTCCGAAACCTCTAACTTATGCTGTTCCTCTGATTCTGTCCATCCTGGTCACTCCCAGAGAGATCCTCAGCATCTTCATCTCTGCTACCTTCAGCTTTGTTTCCTGTCTTTCCTTCAGTGCTACTGTCTCTAGACCAATCAGCATGGCGGGTCTCACCACGGTTTTGTATACTTTCCCTTTCATTTTAGCTGAAACTCTTCTATCACACATCACACCTGATATTTTTCTCCACCCATTCCAGCCTGCCTGCACACGCTACTTCACCTCTTTTACACATTCTCCATTGCTCTGGACTGTTGATCCTAAGTACTTAAAATCTTCCACCTTCTTTATCTTCAATCAATCCTTAATCTTACAACTTCACAATTTATTCACAATTACAAATCCCTACACTTTCTTTGAAATCACTCAAATTAGAAAGCAAAACATTTAGAAATGAGATTTCTGACCCGCATTGACTTCAGTATAAGATTTTCAAACCTAAAGTGAATCTCATGCAAAAGAAAATGAAATTATCTCTTTAACAGATCATTTCATTTTGACATCCCAGTGTGTGAACAGTAGAAAGCAGTTCCTGATCTTAGGAAGCAGACATGTAAGATCAGAGGAAGAACCAGCCAGATCAGACCTCTCAAATTAATAAAGATTCCTCTTTAAAACAGTAAACCGGGGGATCTTGGCACCCAGACATTTTCCCCTAAATCAATGCATGGCCAGTGATTCCAGCAGGCCTTTATCACATTACTCACAGCATCGTGCAGGAACAAAGCTGATAAAAGAAGCTCAAACAGCATCCAAACATCTCTGGAAAAAATATATGAAATCCACCAAACATCCAGATAAACCTCCACTGAGCTTAAAGGATGAATCGTGTAGCTAAATTAAAAAAAAAAAAGACCATTCGAGGACCAAAAACCGTACCTTCCGACTGAGTGCTGTCCCCGAGTAGAAGTAGTAAGCTATCCCCAGCACCCACAGCACCGCAAAACACAGCAAAATACGAGATTTTCTCCGCATGGCTGCCGGGATTCTTTACGCGTCTTCACCGGCTCGGGCTGGAACGGCAGCTCGTCCCGGTCCGTGCGGGGCGCTTCAGCTTCAGCAAGCTTCCGTTAGTCGGTGAGAGAGAGCAGGAAGCACCGAGACATCAGCGGGGTTAGAGGGGAAAGGCGAGCCGCTCTAATCCAATCAAACACCGGATCAAGAGGCCCTAGAGGAGGCCCGGGGATACTGGTTCTATCTATTCACAGGGACTGGTGGTACTAGTAATACTGGTAGTGTGGAAGTTCCTGTGTGCTCTGAAATTTGTAGAGAAATGTCACTGATAATCGGAAAGCTCCATGATTTCTATGTCTGTGTTGGACTGTAGGGGCGCCACTGAGCCATGTTAAAACACAGAGACCCTTAAAGGTGCCATGGAGGAACTTAAAAAAAAAAAAAGCTTTATTTTTGGTAATATTAATTAAATCTACTTGAAATTTACTGAAAATAAAATATGAATATTTATAAAAATAACTATGGACTCTGTGAGGCAGTGAAAACCTGAGTCAATCATTTGGTTTGGTGAACAAATCCTATTGGTCCTTAGCCTGTCAATCTCTCTCAATATCACAAAAACAATTGTCTCAACAAAGAAAGAAAAAAAAGGGGGTTACATTCATTTTAACAAACAGCAATGGGGGGAAAGAAGAACCCTCAAGGGGATCCACATGAATGAGGGATCCCTCCCCAGGACGAGCAGTCATTGTGTCTAAGACTGTTAAATAAATATTAGCTTATTTTACTGTACAGCTTTATATCTGTAGAAATTAGTAGATGGGCTTCATCCTGATGAAAACAGTATGATAGTTCAAAGACAGAACCTCCTCATTCTGGACGTGCCCAGGACGGGAACACCCAGGATCCATCGCTCCAACATTAGATGTTAAAAGTTATCTCAAAAAAGAGCTGAGTAAAAATGTGTCTCTGTGAAATGGGATGTTCTATTATATTTTCTTGTTTTATTTTGTCTTGACTGTATCTTTTAAGCAACTGTATTTTTGTTATATAGTTTTTTTTAAAATATATAAAAAATGTAATCGTATTATTTTTAAGTGATGGACCCCAGGAAGACTAGTGACTACCATGGTATCAACAAATGGGGATCCATTTGAACAATTAAACTTCTTGGTTTCAGTAACAAGAACTATGAAGACTTCCTGGCCTGTCAAATTTAGAAAATCTTCTAAAAAATAAGTCCCCCCCACAGATAAAAACCCAGTTACCCAATAACACACATCCATACTTGTACAACTACAGATAGAGCACACACCCTCATATATGTACACAGGCACACACACACACTCACTTAAAAATGCAATAGGCTAGATGCAGAAGGAACACCCGAGAAAACGGTATCTGAGGAGCCACTGCAGCAGGAGCCGATGCACACCTGCGATCACCGGCCATGATCCAAGGCTCCGAATAAGAGATAAGGCCGGAGCCAGATCCCCACCATGGCCCCGGAGCCAGAACCAGCAGCCACTGATGACCACAGGCTCCTGCTGCAGAGGGCCCCTTACAGGAAACTCTAACTCTTTTATTATATCAATCTGTCAGAAATTAAACTTGTTTAAAATCAACATTTAGTCCATTTTTATTTGCGACAAGGTTATTTTTTTCCAAGTCTAATACATTCATTTTTGGTCCATTTTCTTCCAGTTAAAAGCAACAGTAATGTCCATAACCTGGGTGGTTCAAGACACAAATAAGATTTATCATTTTAAGTTTGACAAAGTGAAATTTAGTCTAGTCTGAGTAAAAGTACAATCAATGCAGACTTTGTGTTGCAAAAGATGTTCCAGTAGTATAATAAACCCATTTATTCATCGCTACACTCCTTCTGGCCACAGAAGAGACCAAATGTGTTTGGATTACCAACAGTAGTGTTACAGCATGGATGGATGCAAGTCAAACTGGAGGAGAGTGGGCTGGAGGAGTGAGAAATAGAAACAGATGTGGAAAATTTAGCACCAAGAAAGTAAAAGATGTTTGTTTACCTGAAACATTGTATTGAATCTCTTGGAATGGTAGTTTTAAAAAAAAAACTGAAAAGTTAAAGAAAAAAAATATGTTAATTCTGTTTGGAAAATATCCTACAATCCCCTTGATGGAAAGGAGAGATTCTGGCATGTAGACAAATATCAGTTTACATTTTTGAATTTCTGGTGGTATTGAGGTCCATTGGTTTCTTTTAAACTGGATTCACTTTTTAAATTCTTATAGTTTTACTTGGAAGGCTAAGGGTCAGCAAAACCAGTGTTTTATTCTCTCAGGTTCACATCAGCACATTTCAAGCACAATCTGTGGAATCACTGGTTATAGTACTGTATCTCTATAGACTGAAATAAAAAAAGATGATAATCTACTTATGTGGATCTCATCACACAGGTTTGAGGCCTGCGTAAATACTGTAAATATACCTCTCTACATGTAAATATGATGAATGTATACATTCACTGGAATAACTTTTAAAGATAAATGAGAAAAGAACATTTTAAAGCTGCTTTTCATGGAATATTTACGTTCTATATTTTCTTCTAGTGCATAAAAACAAGGTGTAACGGAGACTAACTAGAACAGTTTGTCATTTCATGGCTCACTGGAACAATATCCCTCCCTCAAAGATCCAGTTGCAAGTTGACTCAGTTCCCAGGTATTTACAGACTATGGGAAAGAAAAGAGGAGACACTAAACAGTGATAAACACGAGCCCATTCCAATTACTTTGGGTGGAATGCTGCTGCCACTAGATTTGTTACAAGCTATTTTTCTTTTGAATACTACAATTTTTAGTACTATTGTCTTTGTTCGACGGTGTGTCAATTTAGGTTAACTGAATTTACAAAATCTTTTGTTCATCTTCAAGCAAAATAAACTTTCAGTTACAGACAACAGTGTTACTACAGTTTTACTTTAAAAAAAAACACTCAACTCAGCATTAAAAAACATATTTAATTACAAAATTAATAGGCAAACTGTTAGTCTCAGGTGTGATGTTTGATAGAGTTTCAGCTAAAATAAAAGTGTACAAAACCGTGGAGAGAGCGGCCATGCTGTTTGGTCTAGAGACAGTGACACTGAGGAAAAGACACGAAACAGAGATGGAGGTAGCAGAGATGAAGATGCTGTGGATCTCTCTGGGAGTGACCAGAATGGACAGGATTAGAGGAACAGCACATATTAGAGGTTTTGGAGATAAAGTCAGAGAGGCCAGACTGAGATGGTTTGGACATGTGTAGAGGAGAGAGTACACCGGAAGAAGGATGCCGGGTTTGGAACCACCAGGAAAGAGGCCTAGAGGAAGACCAAAGAGGAGGTTCATGGATATAATTATGGAAGACATGAAGATAGTTGGCGTGACCGAACAAGATGCAGCAAATAGGGTTAGATGGAGGAAACTGACTTGCTGTGGCGATCCTGAAGGGAAATGCCAAAATAAGAAGTTTAGTTACAGCCTAACTGATAACAATATTGACAAAAACACATTACTGCCATTAAGGTTTGATTTTTTTTTTTAATATCGAACAAAAAAATGAACGTTTTTACAAGAACATTTTAACAAATTGAACTAAAAATAATTTATAAATCCTCAAAGTTAAAATACATTTATAGAAAATTATTTAAATGAAAAAAACAGTGAACGGACATATTTCAACTCAAACAAACACAGCTTCTTAGAGGTTTTTCAACCAAAACTTTCAGCCTGGCTACTATCTTGTCTGAGACTATCCAGCTGTGTGTATGTGTGGGTTTATCTGCTCTTCATCAGCCCCGTGCTGTGCTGTCAGTCCTTTGGGGTGAAACCAACTGATCAGTGTGAAACTTGCTTTGTGTTTCTTAACTTTGCAGTCAACATAGATCTATAAGAGGAGTGTAATATCAGCAGGCCAGTATAAAACCATCCTCAGGCTATTTTCATAGATATACTTCTCAGACCACTTAGACTGTTAAAGCATCCAGAGAGCAACTCTTGGGTTTAGCGGCATTGCTTTAGGCTATTTCTTTTGGACTGCTGTGTTCATTTTTGGTGAATAATCTTTTTTTTTTGGTCTACAATATTATCAAATAAACAAATATTTACAACAAAACTTGAATATGTAAACTTGAACGTTGAACTTTTATGGTACCAGAGCTTGTGGTCTGATCTCTATCAGACTGTGTACTTGTCTTCTCCTTGACGCTGAGTTTTGTGGTAATGAGTGTAGCTGCTGTACAGCTCATTGAAAACCTCTCTGACTCCTACGTTCAGGCTGGTCTTAAGAAACTTAAGATCTTGCTCCGTGCAGAGGTCCAGTATGCAATAGATGCCCTCAGTGAGATGCAACTTCACATCTGGTCGCAAAGTCACCTTTGGGGTAAAAACAGAAGAAAAAAAAAGATTGGTAAAAATTAAACAGCTCAGAAGACAATGGGACGCTAAATGACCAACTCAATATAAACTTAGATGAAATTTTGTTTGTGTATGTGATGAATATAATCAGCACGTGGATCTTTTCATTTTAAAATGCAACACTGTTTTTAGTTTATAAACTTTTCACACAGATGCTGATTACATCACCTCATTAGTAGCATCATGATACAGTGTAGTACTTCACTAAACCCGAGGGATGACCTCACAAGAACAGGTTAAGCTATATTATCCCCCTTTTAGAGCCTTAACAGTCAAGTTAATCCAATCTCTGCTGAAAATCAAGTCTAAATTCATCTTGACAAATCCAAATAGTGAAAATAAAACAGTTGGTCAAAAAGAAAAGTCTTGATAAAACATTGATTTGAATGTTAAAAAACATTTACAACAGTTTAAAATCCTTCACAGTTTTTTTCCCCCATTTTCAACCAGTTTAGCACACGATACTCTACAGTAAAACCATAGTTCAGCACTAATAAACTTTATCTTCTTCTTCTAAACAACAAATGTCTGTCCAGCTTGTAGTGTAATATTTATGCTTAATTCTCTAACAAGAAATAAAAGAATAACTCCCCCAAATGACCAAAGTAGTCTGAGAATCCAGAAAGAAGACAACCTCTGTAGTGTTGTGTTTTTCTCCACCCATACAAAAAAGCATTATAGTCAAACTAAAGTTATTGTGTTCAACGAACCCTACTAAACAAGCCAAGAGGACATTCGATAGCTGTACATTCATCTCTGTTACATCATCCCTCACAGGTGTACAGGTGATACACAACATAATCTGCAGGGATCTTCAGGGACCAAAGTCCACAAACATTTGTCATGGTCCATGAAAAGGGCAGAAGGCGACATCTCCTCTGAGCTGCGTAATCTATTAAATTATTTGATCAAAATGGACTCACTCAAAGACAAGCATCATGTGAGTTTGTAAAAAAAAAATAGAAAATATCTTAATTTGCGTTTGATTTTGACTAAATACACAAACTGAATGTTGACATATATGAAAGAGTTCCAATGTACTGTTTAAATAAAACAGAAATTTTTTTTGGATACTTTTGCTTGTTCAAATTATAATTTCAATTATTTGTAAAGATCTACCTTGAATAACTTCCTTTTTTGTCAGTGTGTCTCTTAATCAGGGCAGTATTTTTATGGTTTCCTTTTGATGAGTAATTCCTCTGGAAACTGCCGAGTCAGGATTGCATCATGAGACAGTCTGGCATCAGGCAGTGGCAGAACGTAATAAACCAGACAAGACTCAGAAAACTGAGGAAAACATCCAACCCTAAGCTTTGCCTCACCGTGCGGAGTTACAATAATCCAGGAACTTGTGACAGATTTGTGAACATCTCCACTATGGGTAATGGAAACACTGAGTGCCAACATCGCCGTCATTCAGGTTTAAGGGATAGCAGACAAGGTGTGGTGGATCATGGGATCAGCCGAGCTCCCACAGGCAAAATAAGAACTTATGTGTTTGAGTCACAGCTGTAGAAAATTACAGCGGATGACAAACGGGATCGGATGAGGAACTGTGTTGATGAGACAACACGACTATTTTCAAGCACGTTTGTGTATTTCTCACTTGAGTCAAATTGTTTTTCGTCCAACAAAATAAAACTTTGAAAAATAACATCCAGACTGCAAGTTGCTTTCAGACATAAAATACAGACGTTGTGTGTTTGTGCCGTGTGCATGTGTACCTTCTGCAGCTCCGTGACGTACTGAGCCACTATGAAGGCAGACTGCGCAGTGAAGCGCTCGGATAGCGCTGCAATGTGTGTGTACATCCTCTCTACCAGCCTGGAGCACCACAAGTACTCATCACCGTCTTCATCTTCAAAGGAAAAAATATAAAATATACATTATTATATAAGGCATTACACAAGATGTTGCTCAAAAACTCAATTTCATTTCCTCAGCAAAAGTGTTGAGATGTGAACATGATAGAGGATCTACATGATAAAGGATCTCCTGATTCTGAAATCCACTTTTACACAGTTTCTACTCCCAGTGGTCTGTCATTTTATTTTCAAGGATGAGAACATGATAAACCACATGCCTGAGCTGGATTGAAGCGTATAGGACCATAATTCCTCAAAAACTCTTTACCATCACATGATCTTTTTTAATTTTCCATCAGATCCTGACAATTTTGATGTACTTTCCTGCAACTTTTCAAAGGACAGGCTTTAACTGAAACCCTGACCACACAATATATCAGAATAAATCAATTTATGTATTTGTATATGCAAAAAATAAGATTTATTTTATTTAAGTCATCCATAACCCAAGGTATTTGTATTATTCTATCATATCTATTGCCACACAATAACTAACAGAGCTGTTGAGGATGAAGAGAAATGAAGTTGCTTGGAAATAAAAGTGTTGGCAACACTTAGAGATTTTATTCTACCTTGTTTTCCTTTCTTTTGTGATGCACAGGGCTGCTTTTTAATAAATGAAAAACAGAAAAAGGCTACAGCCTTGAATGCATTGTGGGCTAAACGGCTTGAGAGATTCTTTGAATCTAAAATTTCACTCGTTTTAAATTTTGTACTTAAACCAAGTTGTTCTGACTAGATTGAATTCCAATCTACAAATCATATTATTACACGTTATTCTAAGGGCTGCAATCCTGGCAGTCACTAAAATGGGTTGCCATGGCACTAGACAGAAATGAATTTCAGAAGTAAAACTTGAGAACATTTTCTCTTTGAAATAAAAAAAACTTTGACAATAACACAAAGAAAAGTTTCTGTATCGACAAAAAATGTATACCAGATTTATTTAGATAATAGATTTCTAATTGGTAGTTACCCAAATCCAAGTCTTCTTCTTGTTGACCCTCCTGCATGATGGATTCCACCTGACGGTAAAATATATTTAAAAAGGGCGGAGTCGCTTCTGATATCACCTAAAAGAACACAAAGAAGTATCACATCTGTTAAGGACTCAAAACACAGAATTATTCAGGAAATCAATCTTCTATTAATTAAAGACATTCACATTTCCAGATGAGTTAAAACACAAATAAATCCTGCCGAGTCGTACTTAAAGTCAAAGTATAGTGCGACAACTTTAAGTTTGATGGGACTTTTGGAGGATGTTAAAAATGCTACATATGAACAAATTCACTTGATTATTACATAGCTCGGACCACTCCAGCAGTTACAGCTCCTACAGCTTCTAGCTTACAACATAACTGAGAGGAAACTTGGAAACCTTCATTAGCTACGTCTGCATTTTTTTCAGTTTCTGACGAAGCCCCTCTATGGACAGAGGGAAGAACAGATAGAATATAAACCAGAGTAGTGATGTCATCAGCACTGGTGCGGCTCAGCGATGGTTTCTATTGACTAAAGCACACTCCTCATCAGCCCGCTCTTCTTGCTGGCCTATTCCGGCTTCTACATCCCGACACACCTCCTCTCTCCAGATTACACCTCTTTCTAAAACTTTCTACCATATATCTCTTTGGACTTGCCATCTTCTCCCATCATCGCTTATGAATCCTTAAACTCCAGAATTTATCACAGCTGTCCCAAAGCACTAATAGTCTGTCATTGTGTTCTAAAGCAATCAAAAAGAGAAAAAAATGACACCAATAACAACACAGCAAAAGGACTCGTGTAAGTAAGAATAATCTCAATATTTCAAACTAACATTTTCCTAAAGATATTACAAATAATAGGTTAGTTGTTTTTGTGCCTTAAGCTTTGATGCAAACACTTTGAACGGTTGAGATGAAAATGTTGATGTTATGAAGTTTTTATGCAGCTGAAACACGGCTACGGTGAGCTACAATATCCTCGAGGAGAAACTATCGTTCTTTCTTTTGGAATTTCCTCTGGTGCATTTTTATGGATTTAAACCAGTTGACCTAACTGGCAATGACATCCATTAGATAAAAGCAGAGGTACAGTTTCTCAGAAGGGGTGACATCGGAGTTTGAAGAATGTTTTAAATAGCATTTGAGAAAATCTATGATATTTAAACATAACAGAATAGTCTGAATTTGGCCAATAGCAGAATCCCTTCTTTCTGTGTCTCTTTCTTTTAAAGTTAACAACACAACCTTGTATCGGTAATAAGCAACAGGTGGCCAATCTATTCTCCATACATTCTTCACATTATCTAATTCTATATGTCCTCCCATTCATTCACACCCAGCTGTCCACTGGTAGGTACCTTTGGATGACACTGGATGATGGCAAAAAGTCCCTCATGAACAGCCAGGAACACACTGTGGTACATGGGTGGAGTCAGGTTGTCGAGTGAAAGCCATTGAAGTGCTTCGAGGATCAAAATCACATGCTGGGGTTTGGAGATGAGCCTTCCCCCATGACGAAGTAGTGATGTCATTGCTGTCACAGTGGGAACAGCAACTTCCAAGATCAGGCCGTCTTTACAAGAAGCTCTTACCAGGCACTGTTACAATCAAAGAAGCCCACAAACCAATCATCAGTGAAAGACAGACTGAGTGAAAAGTAAATGCAAATATTATATAAAATAAGTCTTTCACTTGAGTCTCAACACGTCTTTTAGGTGTTAAACTTTGGTTTCTTTAATGTTTTGATATGAATTGCTTCACATGCAAAAGAGAGTTTAAATGAACAAATTAAATTCAAAAGGTCTTTTTTTTTTCACCATCACTACATCCAAAACCTTGCATTGCACTTGGTGGGTGATGTATGGCTTCAATGCAGCTGGTCACTATTGAAACCTCCATCCATTAAGCTGTTTGAGCACCGTCCTCAAGCTAATCTGAAGGTTACAAGAAGTATGTCCACACAGACTGACTTCGCAGAAAGTTGGAGATCAATTTCTATCAGTACTAAAAACCTATTCAAATCCCATGTTGTTCTTGACCAGGCATTTTGTTCTCAGCCACACCCACATTCGAATGTAAGCAATGTTTTGCTGCAGGAGCGCACACGGTTTGTGTAAGGTGGGGTAATTTTACATGAAGGTTGTTCAACATGCTGAGCATTTTTATGTAAATGCACAAAAATAAGAATATAGAAGAAACTGTGCTAGCTTTGCTAACTTGATTCAATGTATTTCCAGCCTCACACTTGATTTACACTGTATTGTAACCCTTTGTTACAATATTCTGAGCATCAGAAGAAAGTGTGCATGCCCCAAAACACTATGCCTTGTTAGAAAGTGAACATGGCACAGAAAAAAAAGGCGTGGAGAATAACCTGCAGTTTAAATAAAATCCTGAAGACGTAGAAACCTAGTCTAATGGATGGGAAAGCTCCCTAACAAATCAAAAACATAACTGAAATAGATACAGCTTCAGAGATGTTTTTGTTGAGGGAAAAATGTTTAGACATGATAGAAAGCTAAACCCCCTTTTCAGAACAAATTTCTCAGCTAAATTAGTTGCACAAGTGACATTCTGTTGTAGTTCCTTGCTGAAATTCTCTGAGCACATTTGACACAGAACCCATGTAATGCACAAGACAATTAAAAACCCTGAAAGCATTGTGGACTTCTAAAATTTCTTAAACAAAATCTACAATTTAGTGTGATTGAGTAATAATACATGTGGTTCAGTGTTTCCTGGACTAGAAGCACTTTTTTTCTCACACATGAGCCCTGTATGCATGCGAATGCAGCTTTCTCACCATCATAGAAGATAGGATGTGTGGCACAATCCGCCACAGAGCTTCCCAGTAGGTCTCAGGTAGAGGACAACAAATAAGAAGCTTGGTGAAAATAACCACTGCCAGTGCCTCCTGGAGGACAGAAAAGAAAGCCCAAAGTTGATCAACTAAAACTAGCGTTGCAGTAGAATTTTTGTAATAAAAGTGTCACACAGTTTAGAGGTCAAAGTAGAATTTATTAAAGTGTAAAAGATTAAATAATGCAGTGTTCAAAGTTCATACAAACCAAATTTTGATTAGCAGAAGTTCACTATTAGTATAGAAACATATGCTTTTTAAGGTTGACTTAAAAAGCATGAGATCTTTAGTTGGACATTTTCAACTAAAGATCTGTTTCTGTTCCTAATCTGGACATGAGCTGAACAAACGTGTTTGAACAGCAGACAAATGTATTTTAGAGTCTGTTTGTGAGCAAGGAGCTAGCAATTTAGGAGACTGGACCATCTGATGGGCCATATTCCTACACAGGTGATGGTCAAAGTCAGTATTATTTTTTCTATCACAGCACGTAATTGAAAGTGCCACAAAAAGCTCATCTTATAGCTAAACAGTGTAAATATATTTATGAAATGTGACACATTCTCATGTAAAGTCACATTAAAAATGATTAGAGAACAGTAGTTGACAGATTGGGGTTAAAGAAAATCTTTTGTTATTACAAGCATCACTTTTAATTAGTTAAAGCGATTATCCTTTGTTTTTAGACTACAAATAATGAGAATTTTCTGGGAACATAAAGAGAAACTTGAAACTGCAAGATTAAAATTAATCCATCCACGTTATCAGACACAATCTTGGCCTCACCTTGTAGTACCGTGCCCTCACTTTGTCAATATCCAGATTGTCTTGTATCATTATCAGCAGCATATTGAACTGACTTGGAGAACTCTTCTCCATCATATGGTCCAGAAGTTCTTGCACAGCAGGTTCCAGCTCAGCAACATCAGCTGATGACATCCAGGAAGCTGTGAGCAAAGAGTTCTGTAAATCTCACTGCAAGATTATTGCATCCTATTTAATTCATTAGTTTGAATTAAACTGGGAAATTAGCTTTCTTTAAAGTTGACAAAATCTGAATAAAAGTTAATAAAAGATATTTGCCATCCCACTGAGCATTTACATGACCCCATCCCAAAGTGAAAAACTGAGCAAAAACACAAAAATAAAACAAGGAAGGATGCTACGAATTGCTCAATTTGTCTTTTTAATAGAAAGCTGTTGTACATTACCCCCATGGTATTTCAATCTCACTTCTAAACACATGAAAAAAACTAATTTTCTGCTAACTTGTTTCTTTATGGTTAAATCATGCTAAAATAATATCAGAGACTGACCAAGGAAAGTGTTTGCATTTGTATGGTCTCGTACCTGCGATTAACCTTTGCAGACTCTGCAGAATTTGTCCAAAAAGTTCCTCAAATTCTTTTGTTGCGACTTCTGTTTCTTCTTTTAATGTATTTTCTTTCATTTTTTGCAGTGCCACATAAAAAGTAGAAAGGAAACGGAAAGTGGAAACTAGAAGGTCTCTGGGCTGAGGAGTGACGTGCAATTCTCTGAGAATCTGTTTGCAGAAGCTTTGGTAAAGCATCCAGCGGATCAGAGTGGGTTTGTTTGGATCCTCCACTGAGAGTGCCGCTGCTTCACAACGCAGTTTAACAGTAACAACCTCAAAGAGGAAATCTTTACCCATAATGCCTCCTGGTTTGATGTGTGTCTCAGTTTTAGGCTGTATGATAGAATCAACAGTTGGTCCGAGGGATTCAGTTGTTCTCATGAGCACTTGGGTTAAAGTTTGATCGAGTGGTTTGCTTCTCCCAAAATTGGAGATTATTGCCTGGCAGAAAGCAGTCTGACATACGAGCAAAATATGTGCAGACATTGAAGGTGGCGCAGATCCAGAAGATCCAGCCATTTCTTTACTTGAAAGATAAGTAGCAAACTGGTCCAGGTTCAGCTTAACGCTGCTGTTTCTGCTGATAATCAGCTGGACTAAAGAGCTAATGAAACTTTGAGTTGTTTTCAGCCAATCAGTGCTTTTTGTGGTTTTCACTCTTGTGCTTGTGAGAAGACATGAAACAATAGTTTGTAGTAGAGTACCACCATGCATGAGCTTCAAGACACTTAGGAAAGATTTTCCCTCCAGGAGATGATCCAAAAGCATAAGGACCTTAGATAGAAACAAAGCATCCACCTTGGATTCAAGTGAATCGGTGCTCATCTGATCTGGCTGCCTGGAGGTAGAAGTTAATAAGAACAAATGAATAAAAAAAAGAGAGGCGAGGTCCTCAGAGTTCATCCCATCTTGGTTGAGCTGTTTAATGATTTGAATCAAATCTAGTAGCTTTTCAGTTTGTGCGTCAGTCAGCAGAATGTGTCCATTCACATCAGAAGATCCTAAAATATCTTCAACTAATGCTTCTTTCTTCACTTCAGATGGTGGGTCTTCCCTTCCTTTTTGGAAAAAAATCAGAAACTTTGGACCTGTTTTGGGTTGGTGCCCTGTTTGGAGAACACCAATAATTCTTTCCATGAGGGAGTGAACTGTGGCAGAAAAAAGCGAGGGCATCTCAGCAAAGTTTGGATTTCTAATAATTTGTGAAGAAATAAAGGAGAAAGTCAGATAGCCAGATGAGACATTTTCGATTTGTCCATTTACCAGCGAACCAACAAGGACATTTGCAAGGCGGCAAACCTCTTCTTCACTCAGGAAGGAGAGCATCAGAGGCAAGTTAGAAACAACCAAGTACCAGTGTGCTACATTATAGTTGCTAATATTCACAGTGGTTAGCTGAGTATCCCATCTCTGCTCTTCATCGTGTCTCACCTCAAACTCCAGGTCAGTTAAAATAAACTTAGCTGCCTTGTTCAACAGTGCAATTGGACTGGAGTCATGTAGCAAAGTGCTCGTCAGCACTATCTTCTTCATGTGCTGTAAAGTGAGATGTTTGAGTATCAATCGGCTCATGGGACTGAAGGAAGAACGATGGAGTTGTCCTGGAAAAAATGCACCCGATATAGGATTCTTCAGGTGGAATAGAAGCGAAAGGTTTTCTTCCCGCTCAGTGGTGAGAGATGAATCAACAGAGACATATGTGCTACAGTAGCTGAGAAAGAGGGTGTCCAATTCCACCAAAGTGTATCTGAGCAGGAGAACAGCTTCTTGGATCTTATCCTCCCATGTTTCTACATTAACTTCTAAAATCTTTTCTGTGTCTGAGGGATTAAGACTTTTTCTGCTTTTCTTTCTTTCTGGTGATGTTTCTTCAGGTTTCTCAGTTGGCAAGAGATTTAGTAAGTCCTTTGTTGTCTGCTCCATCTCCTTCATTAGACCTTTGCACTGCTTGACCAACGGCAGAGGAGAGGTGTTATCTAAAACCTTGACATTCATCATAATAACATGAAGCAAGTTAATTAGAAAAGCGAGCTTTAGGGAGGCATCAAATTTTTCTTTTTTATCATCAATTCCATCAACTTCCATCTTATCCGCCTCGCTGTCTTTCACCAGGTCAGGTAGTATGCAGGTATGAATGCACCTCAGCACAGATGAAGAGATGTCAAGAATTTGGGAAGGTGGTGTGTCCAGAAAGCAGGTTTTCAGACAAGCGGAAACAAACTCAGGAAACAGAGGAGGTCGAAGGTCCCCCTGAATAGGCTGACAGATTACAGAAAGGAGGGAGGAAAAAAGATGAGGCAGCTGGCGAAGCTTGGCGTAGATCTGAAGCAGAGTGCACACCATCAGCTGGTAGAAAAACAAAAATATGCATTAAAAAAATAATCATTTGTAGTAATTCATTCTCAAAGTGTTTAATCTATAAAACATGGAAGTAAATGACTAAAATAAAGACCTCTCTGGCCTGCTGCACTTGTGGTTCCATTTCTTTGGCATCTACCCAGGCAGTGGATAACAGTAGCTCCAAGTCAGGTTCGAGAATCAGATGGTTGAGATTTAAAAGTACCATTAGGCAGGAGTACCAAGAAGGTATCCTGAAAATGTTGAAATTAGATTAGTTACCAAATCACAAAAAGACAAAAAAAATTTTGTTACCTTGGTTTGGCCTCTTTGAGGAGAATTTGGGTCAATGACCGATAGAAGTTGAGCTGGACTTCTTTGTGTCGTATTCTATCTGCAGCGACATTGTAAATGTCTGCTGACAAAGTCTGATTTAGCAAAGCCTTCAAAGCCAGCAGAGCCTGGCTCCAGTTTCCTGGAGCACAGGGGGAGGCTGAATGCGAGGAACAAACACCTTGCTGATCTTCTTCGCCAATAGTAAGGCATCCATTGGGGTGAAGATCCAAAGCTGGAACCAATCTGACAAGAAAATAAAAACACAGCATTTGCTGCTCCTCTTCTGCGTTTCCCCTCTGTTTTCCATAACTTGACAGAAAGAACTTGTAAAGCAAAGTCAATGCCTCTGCTTTGACAGAGTAATGCAGAGACTCCTCGCAGTAGCCTGGGCCGCTTAGTTTACTAAGTATAGCGTTGACTGGCTTCAAGGGTCCTTTTGTTCCAACAGTACATTTACCAGAGTACTCTTTAGCTGGAAGAAGCTCCGCCTTATATGCCAGCAGGTGCTCTGGTGGGAACAGGGCAGGCTGGAGGATGGACTCTATGTTCACCTGGATGTCTTTTTGAACCTCCTGATGAAGTTTGATCCGAGTGATAGAATTTGAAAACTGCTGAGAAGTCAGTAGGTATCTGAGTAGAACCAGTGGCTCAATCAGCTGGTTAGTGACCACAGTGAAGACCCTGTTTGGGTTGGCTTGTCTTCGCTGAACTGACAAATAGCAAGAGAGCACCTCATGCAACACTTCAAAGAATTGGTTTCTATCTGGGTTAGAGTGGGCATTAGCATTCATCTCAGGCTGCTTGGGCTGGCATTCAGCAAGTGACGAATTCTGTATCTCCTGGCAAGCCAACGAGCTGAACTTGGACACCAGACTGACAATGAGTTCAAAATTTGAGGTAAAAATAGACGAGAGCACAGGAGAGGAAAAAAACCCTCTAAACGTGCACAGTAAAGTTGAAGCACCCAGTGGTGACTGATCATTTACACATTCGGGCAGTTGCTCAAGCAGCAGCTGAAAGTATGAGAAGAACAAAGTGGTCAGATACAGCATTTAGAAATCTAGATTCAATCAGCACAATAGTGTTGCAGCAAACACAAAAAGTAACCACACCTGGGCCATGTTGGGTCGAAAAGTGAAGATCTTTCCCTGGTCAAGAAGAAAGTGGAGCTTCTGGCTGTGAAGAGCGTTATTAAGGAACAACCATAGTTCTTGCAACACCTCATGGGAGAAATCCACTTTTTTACTGTACCACCCTGTAAGTGCATGGGTGCACCAATCTAACAACGCCTGAAGAGAAGCATTTGGGTACAGAAAAAATGTTAGTGCAAAAAGATCATCTTTGAATGTGAATATACTTTATCAGTCACCTGTAGTTTATTTGGAATGACACACTGTGCGGAGATCCATGCAAAACGTGCCAACCTCATTTTTTCCTCCCAAGTAGTGCGAGGACTTTTCAGCTTCCTGGAGATACCCGAGTACATGGAAGCCATGATGATGGATAAAGGCGGGCAAGTCTAAATAGGTATCAGGGAAAAGGGTTAGTAAATCAGGACAGAGAAAGAGAAAATTTGCCCGAACCAACCCATCTGGCTTCTCTCGACCAGGAGGCGCAATGGCTCTAGTCTAAGCTCCTCCCGGACAGCAGAACTATTTTCCCACCCACAGCTGGTGACTATAGGTGAGAGTAGGAACGTAGATCAAATTGTAAATCCAGAGCTTTACTTTTCGGTTCAGCTCTTTCTTCGCCACAACGAACCGTTGCCGCATCCTAATTATTACGGACGCCATACCAATTCATCTATCGATCTCCTGCTCCATCCTTCCCCACTCATGAACAAGATGCCAAGATACTTAAACTCCTCCACTTGAGACAGGACCCGTCCCTGACCTGCAGGGGGCACTCAAGCATTTTCCTGGCGAGGACCATGACCTCAAATTTGGAGACATTGATTCCTAAACCCACCGATTCACTGCAGCAGCAAATCAGTCTGGCGAGCCAGAATTAGATATCACGGACCTTGAGTGTTTACAGAGAGCGCCCCCTGGGGACTCCATTTTCCTTCTGGTTAAGCAAGTCTTTTCGTCACACAATCTGTTCGTTAATATGTACTATATAATATAACACATTTCGCAATAATTTGTCACTTATTAACCGTTATCCCTTAAACGGGCAAAAGTTTTTCACCTTTTCTTACTCTTGAAGATACGAACAGTTAAGGATTCAATTTATCTAACGTGATCATTTCAGTTGGATATTTGTTGAATATTCAACTGAAACTTATTTTTATTACACTAAACATTCTGACTTTGTTAAATAATTTATCACACTAAAAAAAAAAAACACATACACACAACTACTCCAAACTTATTGCTTCAACTTTTGGGTCAAACACGTGGTTGCAGTTGGCGGCGGAAAAGTCTTCTTCTTAGTCTAGCAAACACTGTGCTGTTAATGCCACACTGCTCCTACCGGTCAAAAGCAGCTACTGCATGAATGAGAGAAATAAATTTAAAGAGTCCGTATCATAAAAAATAAATGTTTTCTTACCCTCTTGTATTCACAAAAACAAGCACAATTTGGGTTTTGGAGCATCTAATAAACAATAGTTATGAAATAACCCCCAGGGGCACTCAAGCAGAACCAGTCCTACACTTATTTAAAAAAAAAAAACGGAAACACAACTCAAATTTATCGCAACAGAAATCGGAAACACAATCTCATCACAATAAAAGAAACGGAAATAGAACTCGAACTTAACACAATAAAAGAGTTAGAAGTACAAATCAACCAATCAGGGATGATGGTCATAAGATTAATCAATGAATTGAACGCAAAATAAATGTTTTGTCATTGTCTCATATTTACAAAAACAACCACAATTCTAAGATCTACATTCCTACCCTCACCTATGGTCACCAGCTGTGGGTGGTGACCATAGGTGCTTGTATCATCTTATGGTCACCAGCTGTGGGTGGTGACCATAAGATGATACAAGCATCCGAAATGAGCTTCCTCTGCAGGATGGCTGGGCTCTCACTCAAATATAGGATGAGGAGCTCTGCCATCCGGGACGAGTTCGGAGTAAAGCCGTTGCTCCCCCGGGTCACGAGAAGCCAGATGGGGTGGTTAGGGCATCTGGTTAGGAGGCCTCCCAAAGACATTGCTGGTGTTTTGGGCATGTCAGTATTTGGTAGCACTTCCCAACTGTATCTTACATCCAAGATGCAGAAATTTTCCTCAGAAAATTGGGCAATCTTGTCAGTTGTTGGTTACTGACTTGTTAAAGTGTACATATTCGCTAGCTGGCAGCACATTTTTAACATTATCAGTTGTTGCCTGTTAACATAATATAGAAATGTATTTGTACTGTATGTGCTAACAGCTTAAGAAGTTTTAAGTAACTGTTATCCTAATGCTACACCTTTATATCTCCAAGGCAGTATATATTTTTTTTGCATTTGTGATAACACCGGTAACCAAATCCACATAAATATGACCCGTTTTGGTCATTACTGATTTTTATTCAAATGTAAAACGTTTCATAATTGCAGACTATGATTTGTAAGTTGTGTTCTTTTTTTAATTGTGTAATTCTATCATATACCTATGTATTAATTTAATAAATAACTTCATTTAAGCTTTACCCGGAATGATTAGAAGTAGTCCTTGTAACTTTGAACATAGTCATCTGATATTTTACACAAATTGTTTGTTTCGTCTTCTGAACTGCTTAGCTCTAATGCAGTTCAGAGGGTAGTGGAGGCAATTACGGGTTGATTTCCAGTGAGAGGCAAGATACACCCCAAATGGGTCACCAGTCTGTTGTTGGGTGTCACTCAGAAAATTACACACACGCACGCACGCACGCGTACACACACACACACTTATTCCTATGGACAATTTTGTAGTGGCCAATCAACCCTAACATGCATGTTTTTGGAGGGTGAGAGGAAAACAAAGTAACTGGATAAAACACACACAGGGAGAACATGCAAACTCCACACAGAAAGGACAGTGTTTCAAGCCTCACCCCCCACTCAGGGACTTGAACCACAACCTTGTTTATGTGAGGCCACTGTGCAGCCCTATAAAACTATGTTATTACACAACTTTGGTTACAATAAGAGTCAGAGGGTATTTGAATGGTTTGATTAAATACATTTAAGGAACACATTTATCTACTTTTTCTCATTGAGTTTAAACCACTTGTATTCATATTTTTGTAAGGGTGTGTCTGCCAAGAAAATTCACTTTTCATTTTGAACATATGTTCAAGTGTAAATGTGAAGCATGTACACTTGTACACAAATAATAATATAAAAATAATAAAAAAATGTATTTGTAACCCACTTTATATCTCCATTGGAGATCTCAAAGTATGTATGATTATTAGAATAGTCTTTGGACTTTATTAACACTTTAATATTTTCAAAGTGAAATGTATTTTTTGTATTTTTTACGGGTTCAAATGCGTGGATTTGGGAAGAGTTTGGAATTTAAAATGTTCTTCGTAGCTTCAATTTGGTGTTCCACAAGGATTACTTTAAAGATTTCAAGAGTTTAGCAGCTAAGCTAACCTTTAGCTCCTCATGCTAATGCTAAAATAAGCTAAAAACTTCACTGAAACTAATTTAAAACTCAGAATACATAACTGTGTTAATTATCGCTTTATTAAAAACTATATTTTTCTAATAAAGATAACCATACTTACAACTTATGAGCCCACACGTGTCTCCTGTTTTCTGGATTACATGAACTTTGACATTGCACAGCCAGACCAAAGCAGTAGAAAGCCGATGTGAACTGAAAGGAATGTCTTTTATTTCTATAATTTTTTTTTTATCATTAATTTTTTTTCTATTAGTTTAATTCCAGCAAATATAAATGATTTGATTGGTTTTGTCAAAATTTGTGTATTTAAAAAAATTAATATCATTCATTTTGTGTGTGTGTTTTGTATGTTTGTTTTTAGAGTTATTGCTGAGGCATATTTAGAATTTTATGTTCATTGTCTAAAAAGGACTGGATTTGAGTCCAGGAGTGGGGGCAAGGCTTGAAACTCTGGTTTTTCTGTGTGGAGTTTGCATGTTCTTCCTGTGACTGCGTAGGTTTTCTCTAGGTGCCCCGGTTTCCTCCCACTTTCTAAAAACATGCATGTGAGGTTACTTGGTTGCAACAAAATTGTCCCACAGACTGAGAGTGCATGTAAATGTTTGTCTGAGGCCCCGCAACAGACTGGCGACCTTTCCCGGGTGTACCCTGCCTCTGTCCTGAAATCAGCTGGGATAGAATCCTGCATCCACTGCGACCCGATTAGGGACAAGAGGTTCTTGCCTGTGAGAAAACACAAGACTAAGTCTACGCTAAAGTGTCAAAGGATATGCCTTGTAAATTTGAAACCTTGTCTTTTGGATACATAATCCTGAAAATTTAATCAGTTTATCTATAGTTGTTACTGAGTAGCAGCGGGCAGTTTAGAATTCTTTCGTTGGCTTAGGAAATGTGGCATTCACAAGAATTTGCAACCTTGGTCTTTGGTCGTATGACTCTAAAAATCCAACCATTTCATTTATCGTTGCTACTGATTAACTGTTGGTAGTTTCAATATTATATTTTTTTCAATGGTTTGGCCAATATCACATTCACTGGAAGTTGTGACCTCAATTTTTTTTACCTTGACGTCTTGTCACACGACAATTGAAAACCTAATCAGTTCATTTGTAGTTGGTACTGATTATTGAGGGCAGTTTTACTATTATAATCTTTTCAGTGGTTTGGGACATATCGCATTCATAAGAATTTGTGACCTTGATCTTTTTGACTATGACAACGAAAAGCTTATCAGTTCATACGTAGTTGTTACTGAGAAACAGTTGTCCGTTTCGTCAAAATACATTCAGTGGTTTAAAAGATAAGGGGGTTCACAATGTATTACAGCAGTACAGACGGACGGACACCCCGAGTGTTTTATTGTGTGGGTGGAGGTGTAGTAAAATAGTTTTGGACACTTCCTGAACTTCTTCTTTCAGCATTTCCCTTCAGGGGTCGCCACAGCAAGTCAGTTTCTTCCATCTAACCCTATCTGCTGTATCCTCTTTGGTCACAACAACTATCTTCATGTCTTCCTTCACTGTATCCATGAACCTCCTGTTTGGTCTTCCTCTAGTCCTCTTTCCTGGTGGTTCCAAATCCAGCATCTTTCTTCCTATGTACTCTCTCTCTCTCCCCTGCACATGTCCAAACCATCTCAGTCTTGCCTCTCGAACTTTATCCCCAAAACCTCTAACATGTGCTGTTCCCCTGATGTACTCATTTCTAATCCTGTCTATCCTGGTCACTCCCAGAGAGATCCTCAGCATCTTCATCTCTGCTACCTCCATCTCTGCTTCCTGTTGTTTCTTCAGACACGTTTGGACACTTCCTGAACATTCAGAAAGAAAAAAAAACCCGGTGTCTATCTGAGTTCGCTTGTTTCTGTCTGGGGAAAGTTTTCTTACATCATCAGCCATTGAATTACAGTCTAGGAGGAGGAGGAATCATTTGTAGTGTTCATAGTAACTAAACCAGGGTCACCTTTCCTGTTTCTATACCTTTCGAGTTTTTTTTAACACCAATAGGGTAACTGGTCAGCCTGGAGTTGATGTTGGATGTTTTCTGGCCGTTTGTATTTACCTTCCAGGAAGCTGCCAAGCCTCTGTTTGGTCGCAGATGACAGCTTGGGTGTTGGGATCATGATAAGAGATAAACTGGGTTAAAGGCTGGCTGCCAGGAACAGATAAAGTGCACAAAAACGGTTTAAAATGAACAATGAAACGAAGACAAGCCTTACGATCGAATGGGAAAGAGAACAGCTTGTTAAGTTGTCAACTAGCACACAATGTGCTTCTTTAAAAAGGACCTAAGTCAATCTGGATGTCTAATTAGGTAAATATATATATATTTATTAATCAGATCTAAAGGACAGTGATCATATTTAAAGTAAATCTCGGACTTTTAGTCACACAATGCGGTATTTGGTCTGCATGTTAAGGTGCACACACAGATTGCATTTAAGCAAACTAAAGCTAACCCAGTCCCGGTGTTTATGGCTGGATCACCGTGTGAGTCTCTCTGGATCCCACCGGAAAAGAAGACAGTGGACTGGGATCAGATCCTCCCTTCATCCTCCTCCTGTTTTCACTAGTCTGTCGGTTATCTCCTCTCACACACCGACATGGACAACAAGACGTACACCTGTTGCCTTTAGTTCCTCAGCGGCCTCCACTCCTGCCCAGGCCGAGCAGGTGAAGAGCCAGGCGGTCACTGAGGAGGTACAGACCCCCACCACGGTCCCTCTGGAGGATCTCAAAAGGATCTTAGGACTAGCTCATCCAGAAAGATGGAGACTGGCAGGTAAAGTAATATTACATGTAACATAATATGATAATCAAATCTGATACTAAGTATAATCAGATCTCTTGTTTTATTAAAAGTGGTGTTTGAGATCTTTATCATTTACATTTTTTTGCAACATCAAATCTGTCTTGATGGTTGAATTTGTGCTCGTCAGTAGGTGTAGTGAAAAAAAGGAAGAAAATATCTATTATTGAATTGAAAATATTGTATTGATCCCTGAAGGGAAATTTGATTGCTGCAGTATAAACACAAAGACCAAAACAACCTCCAGACTGGTCGTGACAGACTAGAGAATGAAAGGTTCAAGAGTTGGATGGATGATGGCAGAAATTATTTTCTGTACTGTTCCTTTGAGCAGCAGGGTTGCAGGAGTCTGTGACCCAAGCTACTCCTAAGGAAGTCCACAGATTCTTGGAGGGTGCAACATAATTGACAACAGTTTTGTCAACATTCTGTCCCTCGCTACCTCTATTATCCAGGCGTAGGGTTAGACAGTCATCAGTTTGTTTAGTCTGTTGGTGTTCTTTGGTTTTATACCAGCTCCCAGCAGACCACAGAGAAAAACAAGAGACACTCCATGATGGACTGGTAGAACATGGAGAGCATCTTGTTTCAGACGTTGAAGGATCTGAGCTTTCTCAGGCAGAACAGTCTACTCGGGTCCTTCTTATAGGTTTGTCTGTTGTGTTTGTAGGACAGATCCTCTCTCAGGTAGAATATACCTGGAATTGTTCTTTAAATATGAGCTCAATCTGTTTTTTGTTTTTGAATGTCTTGATTTTTTTTTTAAATTTCCTTTACTCCAGCTGCCCTTGGCTTCCTGACTGTGTCTAGCGGCGTAACCATGTCAGCTCCCTTCTTCCTGGGCAGAGTGATAGACACAATCTACACCACTGGAACAGACACAGAGACAATGACATCCTCGTTAACGTCGTTATGCATATTGCTAACGGGAGTGTTTCTGTGTGGTGGAGCAGCCAATGCTGCCAGAGTCTACCTCATGCAGGTCTCAGGTGAGACAGGATAGAAAAACATCTAAACAAATTTTTTAAAAAATCAATCGTGAGAAATATTTAGAAAATAGTCATATTTAGTTAAAATCATTTACATAAATTTAAAAATGAGGTTTCAGGGTTCTCATGTAATGTAAAACTTGCTAAATGTTTCTTCTTTTTTCTTCTTTATTTAGGTCAACAGATTGTCCGTAATCTCCGTGCCTCGGTCTTCTCTTCCATCCTCAAACAGGAAGTAGCGTTTTTTGACAAGAACAGGACGGGAGAGCTTATCAACCGGCTCTCAGCGGACACGACCGTTGTTGGCCGCTCAATCACAGACAACCTCTCAGACGGGCTGAGAGCCGTCGCTCAGGCAGCTGCTGGTGTCAGCATGATGGTGAGGACGTGCAGAGGCCTTTGCCATGGTTGCTCAGAGTGGGATTACGCAATCAGTTGTCTTTAAATGAAAAAATACTCTAAAGACTGATAGAAATGACACATGCAGTTACAACAAAGTGACAATGAAGTTAATGTCTTGTTTATCAAGACTAAAACCATTAATCAGTCAGATGTGATTAGAGGTAAAAAAAAAAAAAGGATCCGTCTGGTTCAATAATATTCTCTAGTTGGATATGATACTTCAACACTTCACTCTGAGCTTCCTGGATGTGTGATCTGAGTTTCCTTCCATGCTACTAATAAATTGTAAGACTGCTGTAAAACTGGTTTAGCACCGGACTTTTATTAGTTTAAGGAAATGCCCAGATTTTGTTTGCTTCTTAAGACTTATTATAGTCTATTCATGCAGATAACTCATCTGTCTTTTGACTGCATTTAAATGCTTTAGGCTTAATTACTTTTCTGCATTCACTAAGGATTTTCCAGATAAATAATAATGAAACACAAAGCCAGTTGTCATCACATCATTTCCTCCTCTCACAAGGAAGTAAAAAACTTCTTTTGTGTAATTTTCATTCAAGGAGAAAATATTTCTGTACCTGGGTGGGAATCTTCTTGTTTTATTCTGTTTTTGAAAGACGTAATCTCAGTCAGCCACCTACATATAAAAGCAGAAAGGTGTGCAACCAAACAACATAAACAAATCTGTTTCACATCAGCAACGACAAGAAAATCATTTGTTTGGTGCATAATTTAACTTCATCACAAGAATTTTCCTCTTGATATATTTCTGTAAAAGATTTTTATTTCACTGAATGATGGAAATCTCATTTACTAAAGATAATTATCATATACAGTAACATAATCATATAATGTTGACTTTTAACTTTTTACTACTACAAAAGTTAATAGTTACTTCTCTTTTACTGGTACAATCATGTTTCTTTCTTGTGTTTTACTGGTGATCCTTATCTTCTTCCTGAAACATTTTTCTATTCCTGTTATCAATCATAAAGTTGTCATTGACAGGCTTAAAGTAGAATTATCTTATCAATAATGATTCAGAAGGAAAAGTGGTTTCGTTTTCTACCTAATTCAATGGAGAATTTACCCAAACTACATTTTTTAATCCATAAACTATGATGTTAATAATAATAATAAATTTTATCTATAAGCACCTTTCAGGACACCCAAGGTGACTGTACAGTTAAAAAATATATCAATAAACCATAAACCAGAAATAAAATAACAAAAAAAAAAAAACAACAATAAACTAAAAAATAAAACTAGAAACAGATCAAAACAAAGCAGAGCAAAATGATTTCATATAAAAAACTGGACTCGCTGTGTGATTTCCTGAAAAGATGAGTTTTGAAGATGGATTTGAAAAGTGGGAAAAAGTCCGTATTACGCAAATCAGGGGAGAGAGAATTCCAAAGCTGGGGAGCAGAGCGACTGAAAGCTCTTCTCCCTTTAGTAACAAGACGGGCAGGTGGAACAAGCAGGTGAAGAGAAGAAGAGGAACTAACCAAGAGACCAAGAGGGAATGGAAATATGTAACAGGTCCGAGATGTAGGGTGGGGCCAGATTATGAATTCCTTTTAAAGTGATGAGAATTTTGAAAATAATTCTTTGTTTTATTGTAAGCCAGTGGATATTTCGCAGGACATGTGTCATATGGTGACATAATGAAGTCCTGGTGATGAACCGGGCTGTAGAATTTTGGAGGAGCTTCAGTTTCTGGAAGGATTTGTTGGGCAAACCAAAAAGAAGAGAATTACAGTGGTCGGTCCTGGAAGTAACAAGACTATGAACAAGTATGACAGTGGTGTGAGGAGTGAGAGAGGGACGTAGACAAGAAATAATGCGAAGATGAAAGTAGGCAGAATGGGTAATGTTGTAAATGTGAGATTGAAAGGAGAGTGTGCTGTCAAGGATGACACCGAGACTCTTAACCCGAGGAGAAGGAAGGACAGTGGAGTCGTTAATAGAAATGGAAAAGGTGTTAGATTTGGAAATTGTGGAAGGAGTACCGACTAGAAGGACTTCAGTTTTGGAACTGTTGATTTAGACCGAGATTTTATAATTTATTTTATTTTTCTCCACTTTCATTTATCGTAACTTGTTTGTTATCTTTCCTCTTTACTTCCAGTTCTACATCTCCCCCAGTTTAGCCAGTTTTGTGCTGCTCATCGTTCCACCTATGGCTGCTATGGCTGTCGTCTACGGCAGATACCTGCGCTCCATCTCCAAGCGCACACAGGATGCACTCGCTCAAGCCACACAGGTTGAACACACACTTGAAAGCTGTTTTTAATAAGCTTTATATCCTTGTTTGTTCGGTCATCACATTCTGCATGTTTGATTTACCTGCTCGTGGAACCTTAATTAAATTTGCAGAGAATGTTTGTATCTAAGGATAATAAAATGTTGTGTTTAGTTGGCAGAAGAGCGAATCAGCAACATGCGAACGGTCCGAGCCTTTGGGAAAGAGCTGTCCGAGGTGGAGATGTACGCGCAGAGGACGGATCACGTTCTCAACCTTGCCAAAAAGGAAGCAATGATAAGAGCGGGATTCTTTGGGGTGGTGAGTGTCTGACTTGTCGTAATCACCACCTAGCTAACGACATGTTGCACAAAAACTTCTGCTTTCTAGTTTTTCACAAGCCCTCACATCCAAATGAAACGTGTTTAACCTTTTGAATTAGAAGTATTATTTTACTACTGTCAATGTAAACACAGAAAAAAAAACATCTGTTTACTTCAAAGCTTTTCAGGTATCATTCTGACTCATGAACATGGAATATTCCTACTTAAAAAAGTAATTTTTAATTTTTTAGTCTTTGCTGCATTTTCTGTTCAAACATTTTTCTCATTATAAATGATTGGATTAGAGAGCAGTGATCAATAGCTGCTTTCAGGAGAAAAACAGAAACAGCCAGCAGGCTCTCTGTGAGACGGTAATTTGCTGGAAATGGCAGTTGAACCAGGTGTTGTTGAAATTAAATGCCCTCAGTCCTGTCTGAGTTTGTTTGTTTTCCAGACTGGTCTCAGCGGTAATCTCATGATCTTGTCAGTGCTCTACAAAGGAGGCCTTCTGATGGCCAATCAGCACATGACTGTAGGAGAGCTCTCATCATTTCTCATGTACACGTTCTGGGTCGGCATCAGTATCGCAGGTAACAGACACACAGCGGACGTCTTAGTTTGAATCAAACACAGCTATCAATGTGTGAGATTTCTAATAGAGTGGGATTGTTTGCAGGTCTGAGCTCGTTTTATTCTGAGCTGATGAAGGGTTTTGGAGCTGGCGCCAGACTCTGGGAGCTGCTGGACAGAAAACCCCAATTTCCTTTGAATGGTTCGTACACAACTATAGCAACACGGTTACAACACAGTTTCACTGAGACAATTTTTGTTTACCTTCTGTACTTTCTTTTATAGAAAGGACATTGAAGTAGTATTTTTATTTTATTCATTCCTGGTTTTATTAGTGATAGAAACATGAGATTTGAGTTTTGTAGAAAGAAAACAAAACTTCCTTCATTTTGAACTCTTTTGGTTTTACGCTGTTCTTTCTATTACTGACTTCCTGATCTTGTAATATTTTAAATAGAAATCAAAGCAGTGAGTTTATGTGAAATAATTAACTGTCAAAGAGGGGTTTAATATTAATTTAGAAAAGAACTGTTTGAAATGTCTTCCTCTTTGATTTGATCTACATTTATTAGCCACTGCTCAATGTTATGTTTTTCAAATGAATGACATGTTTCAAACTGTGACTGAAGTTTTTATTCTTTGATTTTCGACTATTTTACTTTTTAGACTATTTAAAAGGAAGTGCTTTCATTTTTTCTGATAAATACGCAAGAAATTCAGGCTCTGTTGTGCATGAAAAATAAATCTTGGCTCATCTAACGACCTGGAGCCACGTTTAAACATTGGCTAGGGGTGGGCTCTGGTTCAGGTATCTGGTTAGGATGCTTCCTGAACACTTTGCTGGAGGTGTGTCTGGCATGTCCCTCCGGAAGGAGACCTGGAGGCAGACCCTGTACCTGCTAGACAGACTATGTCGCACAGCTGTCCGGAGAACGCCTCAGGATCCTCCCAGATGAACTGGAGGATGCAGCCGGGGTGAGAGAAGCCTGGCTTTGGCATCTGAGGCAGTTGCCCCCAAGTGGAAGACAACGGAACGAAAATCCCTCATGTTTTGTAGCTTATTTAAAAAAGGGCTTTGTTTCATGTTAATTTTTGTTTCAAATTGTATTTCTCCATCAAACTTTCTAAATTGATTAAAATAAATGTTGCTTTTTTTCACCAACAGAGGGACAGATCCTTTCTCCAAACCAGCTGAAAGGACAGTTGGAGTTCTGCGATGTTTCATTTTCCTACCCGGCTCGTAAGGAGGCTCCGGTTTTCCAGAACCTCAGTCTACTGGTCCCAGCCGGTACCATTACGGCTGTGGTAGGACCTAGTGGATCTGGGAAATCCTCCTTAGTGTCTCTGCTCCTCAGACTGTATGATCCTGATGCAGGTAAAGTTCAGATACACCTATCAGATGGTGTATTTACAGCAACGTATTGGATGGTTATTAATAAATCTTTTTTTATCAGGTTTCATCAGAATTGATGGTCATGACATGCGGGATCTTAATCCATATTGGCTCAGGAGCCACATTGGAACTGTCAGCCAGGTAATATCAAAGTTAAACTCATATATTTGTATTAACATCTGGTTCAAATATATTTAGCATTTTTTTCTGTAATCCCCTAGGAGCCAGTGCTGTTTTCCTGTTCCATCAGAGATAACATAGCGTATGGTGCAGTGGATCCTGAAACTGTGACCAGCGATGACATCTTCAGGGTAGCCAAAGTAGCCAACGCCTACGATTTCATCCAAGCTTTTCCTAATGGCTTTGATACAGTGGTAGGAGAGAAGGGAGTGCTGCTTTCAGGTAAACCCAACAGCTTCTCATTGCAAAGTGATCAGAACAAAGTAGACTTGAGTTTTATTCTGCAGATTATCGCTTCCTAATGGACTTTCAGCACAAAAGGTTTTTTATTTCATATTGTACCCTCTTCTTGCCGCTTATGTCCTGACAACACCCTTAGCAGGGAAGCTCAGACTTTCATCACTCTAGCCCAATCTTCTAGATTGTAAGAAAGGGTGTATCCGGGCCAGTTGCGACACATATCAGTCCACCGAAACTATTAAAGTTATGGACTATTAGTTTTTCCAAAATGATTCACTCTCTTTACTTCTTTTTAGTTACAATGTTTGTTTTCAAAGGATGGACACAAGTTACAGCATAAACAGATTTGAACATTTATTTTATTTTTCTGTGAAGCACTTTTTGAAAAACATCAGTGTCGCTACCATGGTTTTCTTATTTAGCCTCATGCAGGTTTTAGATTAGTGATTTTTAAAACACCTTTTTTTTTTCTTTTTTTTTGCATCAGATCATTTGGTTTTAATACTGATTGTTTTGATTTGTCCAGGTTTAGTTTTTTTTTCCTATAAGCTGCAATTTATTTTTTCTTGCTATGACTCATTGCATTTTTGTACATAATTTGTCATCATTTATAGTTTTAAGGGTCATTTTTTAAATATTCTGGAAGTGTTTTATCACTATAAAATTTCTAATTGTTTTTGATCTGTGAATAATGTGGTTCTGAATAACACAGAGATAATATGGAGATGTTTAATGTTTTTCTTTCTCAGGTGGTCAGAAGCAGAGAATAGCCATAGCCCGAGCTCTACTTAAGGTAAAAAGAACAATAAGCCTCTTTTATTGTGTAATTTATTTTAGCATTCTTAGATTTTTTTTATCTCTAAAAGTAGCCTCTAGAAGGCGACTCGCTAAAAGTCACAGTCTAAATTGTGTTCAGAGTCACTTAAAGTATCTTGTCTTCTGGTCTACTTAAGTCTCCAATGGCCTAAAAAGAAGTTTGAAATCTTGTCTGTTTTTTCCTTTGAAAGCTGAAGTGGTACCTTTATTTTGTTTTGTCCACAGAATCCAAAGATCTTGTTATTAGACGAGGCCACCAGGTGAGAGGTTAAACCATTACTAATAAATTTACTGTATGTCCCATTAGTTACAAAAATTCTAAAGATATTTGTTTCTTGTTCTTCAATACCAAGTGCTCTGGATGCAGAGAATGAGTTTCTTGTCCAGGAGGCTTTGGAACGTCTGATGGAAGGTAAACCAGCTCTCTTTTCTGTCTTTCCCCCGCCTGACGCGCACCATTTAATCTTTCATTCTGTTCCGTTGTCTTCCGCTTATCCGGGGCCGGGTCGTGGGGGCAACAGCCTCAGGCGGGAAACCCAGGCTTTTCTCACCCCGACTGCATCCTGCAGCTCACCCCGGAAGAATTCCGAGTCGGTCCCCGGCCAGCTGTGAGACATAGTCCCTCTAGGGAGTCCAGGGTCTGCCTCTTAATCTCCTCCCGATGCAACGTGCCTGAAACACCTCACCAGCAAGTTGCTCGGGAGGCATCCTGACTGGATGACCGAACCACCCCATCTTACTTCTTTCTACCTGGAGGAGGAGTTGCTCGACACCAAGCTCCTCCTGGATGGGGTTGGAATGTAGATCGACTTGTAAATCGAGAGCTTTGCTTTTCGGCTCAGCTCTTTCTTCACCACAATGGACCGATGCAGCGTCCTAGTTATTGCTGACGCTGCACCGATCCGTCTGTTGAGTTGTTTTCCCACTCCATCCATCCCCCACTCGTGAACAAGACCCGAGATACTTAACCCCACTTGGGGCAGGACCCTGTCCCTGACCTGCAGGGGGCACTAGAATCTTTCATTCCAGTGAAACAAAACCAAATTTTGTTTCTGTTTTGTTTTTTCTTGTCCTATTCATTCACAGGAAGGACAGTCGTGATTATTGCTCATCGGCTATCCACCATAAAAAACGCAGATACCGTGGCTGTTCTGGATCAGAGACGGATTGCTGAGTGTGGGAACCCTACGGAGCTGCTGGGAAACAGACAGGGACTGTTCAGGAAGCTGATGGAGAAGCAGGCGTTTCTGCAGGAGGAACAGCAACGAGCTCTTCTCTGAGAACAACCGCACAAGTAGAAGAAGAAAAAAAGGACGTGAAATCTTTCTCTTTTACACAAACACAGACAAATATAAATCACTAAAAACTAATAGAGAGTAAAGCTAATTTACAAAAAAATTCCTTTTCCAGCGAAACAGTTTGTAAAATCACAAGTTCTAACGCTAGAAAGAAAGAAATTATTCTCAGAGAGGGTTTAGAAAAAACTAAACAATATAAGATATTTTTTTACTGCTGTTATTGGAATCAATTTTAGATTTTCTGAGACATTTAAAAAAAGGACGGTGATCCCTGCTATCACTTCAAACCAAACCCACCACAGTCCAGGATAAATCATTAAGCACTGATCAATGTATTTATATCGTGTCTATGTACAATATTTTTTTAATAGAAGCTTATATGAAAAATATTTTACCTCTAAGTTAAAGTCAAAATGAAATTATCCTGATTTACACTTTTATCAAACAGGTTTAAACACAATTCTGGTGTATTTTAACAAATGTTTGCCTATTTGTCATGAAGGACACGTGAAAATTATGTCCCTCAACCATTTTTAGAATAGTTTCTTGATGATCATGGTCATTCATTCATCTTCTGAACCGCTTATCCCTATGGCGTTCGCTGGAGTTTATCCCAGCTGATTACAGGCGGGAGGTCGGGTACACCCCGAACAGGTCGCCGCTCTGTTTCAAGGCCACAAACAAGATAACAATCAACACACACTGATGCCTAAGGGGCAATTTTGTAGTGGGCAATCGATCTAACATGCATGTTTTTGGTGGGTGGGAGGAAACCGGAGGACCTGGAAGAAATCTGCAAACACCACACAGAAAGGCCAGTGTTTCCAGCCTCACTCCCACTCAGAGGCTCGAATCCCTGACCTTCTTGCTGTGAGGCCAACATGGTAACCACTGCACCACTGTGCAGCCTGATGATCATGTTTTAGAGAAAATTAAATTTAACAAACAAGTAATTCTGGAGATGTTATTGAACTTTTCCTCAGCAGTTTATGACTGGATCTCAGCTCAAGACATGATGTTCTCTCTTATCTCGTTACCTTCATGTTTACAGGATCTCCACTTCACAGCCTTAAGTTCACTATAAACAGCATTAAAAACTACGAGCACGTTAGCCATCGCACTGAAAAGCAAGCTGAATATTTTAGTGGGTAAAGAGAGGCCGACTTGGAGCTTTAGAGTATATGGTTAAATATTTGGCCGCTTAATAGCTCAGTAAAGAGAAGAAAGAGAAGATATTTAAGGATTTTGTTTTCTTTTCAAGCCTAATTTAACTTCTGTACTGTCTTTTGAACACAATCTAACTACCATTTGGATCTTTCAGTAAAAATCCAGCAGCTTTTGATTTTTTTTTTTTTGAGTTGGTGAAAGTTTTGTTTTTGTTGCAACAACGCTAAACCTGCCTGTACATTTGTTCTAAAGTTTGTACATCATGATCCATGATGAACGTGAGGTCATCTTTCTCATCAGACAGACTGAAATGTACAATGAATCTACTTTTAATTCCAAACTAACTCACGATGTTGCTTGTCTGCCAAACCTGTCATGTGATTTTGTATATTTAGAATTGTTTTTATTTATTAAAATACATATGACTCAATGCTTAATTGAGTTTATTCATTTATAATAGGTTTACATACAAATACAAACAACGTCCCATGTATAAAAAAAATCAAAATTTAAAAAAAGGCAAATACAGTTACATTTAGCCCAAAGTCCTGTTTTTTTTAAAATTGAGCATATGTATTATTGTTTTACGCGCATCTGTGCTTTATGTTACACTCTCAGAAGGTGGCGCCGCTTCTTCAGACTCTAAAGCCCATCCATAAACTCACAGCAGGTTGTGTTAACACAGCTGTGAACTTCTCTACAAATAGACTGTGTGTAGTTTCATTTGCACACATGGGTCCTTGAAAAAGACCACTGAGTTCATCCTCGAACTACACCCTCATGTTACAGGCTGGTCTTTTTTTACACCTGGTATGAAAAACAAATTTAAATACTTAATGGTTATATTTAGATTGTTTTCACTGTGATGATTTAAATGACTAGGTTCATAAATTTTTTTTGAAAAAAATCTCTTTATTGGCATCAAAATGGGAATTAATTTTTTATTTTAACCCCAGCAGCCATGCCCATGCAGCCATCCAGGTGCTGCATCCCTGCTCCATGTGGACTTGTTTTTGCAGCCACTCCAGGCTATTTGAGAAACTACAAGAACTGAATCTCTGACCTTAAACACCTTTTATCACTTAAAAACTGCAATAGTAAAAATAGTGAAATATAAAAACATGATGCTTCATCTGTTGAGTGATAATGATAATAATATCCCTGGATCATATCCTGTTGGGGTCCAAGCTGAAATAAAGAAGAGGCTTTACACCACTTTCTGGGTCCATACATCAAGCTCTGGTTATTTGTGGTATGCCAACACTGTCTGCTTGGTCGGTCATCAGTCACAAAGACTGTCTACGTTGTGACATTGTACAATTCCTCGCCTTCTCTGAGTAATAGGCAGATTTTTCCATCGCATCTATGGTACAAATGTCTCACTATCAGATTATTTAACAGCTGATTAAAGACAACTTGTCTTGAATTAAGTTCTATTTACTTTGCCCACTTGTAAAACTTTCGGTTTCTTATTTTATTCTTAGCTGCAACAAAATAGCAAACCAATTAAAACAGCTCAAATAAAAATGTTCTACTGTACATGTGAAGCCACACTTTTAAAGGTAACACGGTCATGAAGTGCCAGAGCATTGGTTCCAGCCTCTTGTGCTATTCTTACACTTTCCCTGACACGCTCACCCTCTCCTGGTCTCATGGGAGTTCTTCCTGAAACTGTTAGCTGAGTTAAAATCAGCTACAAGTGACCGAGCATGCATTCATAAAATTAATTTAAAATATCTTCTATTTTTTTTTCTTTGCAAAATCCCAGGTTTACGTAAAGCCTCCTTTCTGTTAATCCCTGTTAGGTCCTTCTGTTTGCTTCTCTACATCTGCCATCACTGCGTATCTTCAGCTGACTTGCTCACACATCTTCTGACAAACTGAACTCCTGTTCTCCACCACCTGCTGCACGGATCCTTTCTCCTCCCCCTTCACCACCTCAGACCCTCCACCCCCTGACCTCTGCTCTACCACTACCCTCCCTCTGTCCACAACAACTGCCAGCCTCTTTACATTTTAGGTGTTTCTCAGACCCTCGGCTCCAGAATGACTTACAACAAGTGCATAAAAGTAGCTCAACCTTGTTCTTGCATCGTTGCGGCCCCCACCTCCACCAATTCAGACCCACCCCACCACATGCCCGCCCATACATATGAACACATTCTCAAATCTACTCCTAAAAAGGCCCATTAGGCTCTGATCCACCAAGTCTTTGGAAATGTAACTTGTTTCCTTTTCAAAATACATTAAAGGTACAGAATACTTGGAAAGAAAAAAAAATTCGAAAGAACACAAAAAATCCAAGTCAATAATGAATTGAACACAGTTTAACTAAAAATATGTACCAAATCAAACATGTAACGCTGTGTAAAAGTCAAGTAGAATAAAAGTTGAATAAGTTGAATAAGTAGATACTTGTACCTTTAAATCTGTGTATTTTGATCTATATTGACATCTATAGATCACATATCAATTCAGATATCTATTGATAGATGATGGTAGAATTGTTTACACATTTGTAATTATTACACAATATTGCGCCATGTCCTCCTCCTCTGGATTAATTGTTTTTCTAATCAAATCCAGCACATCTGCTTTCTCCTCTACAATCCAAAGTCCTCCCTTTTCAAACTGAAACAGCCACCTCTCTTTCCGCTCTTTCTCTCAGACTAACATGTGCACCAGCTCCCCTCCTCGTTTCGAGTTATAATTAATTCTACTGCTCCAGTGACAGAGCAGAATAACCCCCTGCAGATAAGATTTCAGCTGCTGGCTGGTCACATTCACTCAGATCGGTGTGAATATTGAATCATGTGCTCTGTCGTATTACTCATTTTTAATTCAATGAATTTGTTACGTTGCATGTTGATATGTTTGATTGTGCAAACACAGTGACTCTCAAAGAGTTTGATTTCATTACGTTCGTGCAGTAATGCTGTACACGTTCACCTTCGGTTGTGTTTGTTGTGTTATTTTTAATGTAATTGGGAGCTTTTTGAATAATACTTCATGAAAGTTTTTTAAATTAGATTCAATCTGTTTTTATTCTTCATATTATAATCTGAAGCTTCATTAGTAGAGAATATAAGAGTTCATTTTATGATTTGATTGGCTGATTTTAATTGTTATCCAGTTATTTGTAAGAAATGATCTTTTAATTGGAATCCTTCAAGAGGCTGAGCTGTCAGTTACTGGTTAGGGGTCTGGCTCTGTCTGTGGCCTAAATCTGTTCAGATGAGAGAAGCATTTTCCCATTTTAAGGCTGGATGAGGCCTACTAGCAGCAAATCTATAACCCTGGTTGGCAGCAACTGGCGTCTCCCCTAGAAACCCCCAGTGGCCCGTGCGGACCTTATACGGCCGTCTAGGTGGGACTGCGGGGCTCGATGGGAGGTCAAAGCCACAGTTCCATAAATGGAACTCTTCCCCAACACCACCCCCCTGCAACCTGATGGATGCAGAGTCCTCCTTGTTGTGGGGGAGCCGCGCCTCCTAGTTGCACCCCACTCCTCCCCACCCACCCAACGAGGCCTCGGCCTGTCAGCATCCTAATATGGCAGAGGGCCGGGATGGGGGCCAGTGCTGGGGTTTGTGAATGGTGGAGAGGGGATATAAAAGCTGGACAGGC